>OU862923.1:19206269-19936269 GCA_917880885.1 Limnephilus marmoratus
GACCTCGAGGGCTATCTTATGCCGGTTAGTGGTACTGAACATTTTTTCCTGCTAAATTACAAATGCAATTTGCATTGACTAGAATAAATTTCCAAGAAGGACTAGTGTGTATGTATATTGTTTACAAACATTAGTGTCTCAGTATTCAGTTATGCTTTCATCCTCAGTTATCGTCTTTAGCTTCGTCACAACTGTTGTTTTTTCATCGGAAACATCTTACGGTTTCACTACACATAGCAATCAGATCGATATATTGATATAGATGGATAATTTTCGTAATAATAACCCTAGCTTGGTTTTGAGGGCAAGTCTTTAATTCGTTGGTAAATAAAGTAATAATGTTAGAGAGAGAACGCTAATACATATTTAAGTGAAAATTGTGAAAATTTTTAATAAAACACAACTCATTTAAAATAGAGCAAAAATTTCGTGGGGATTATCTAAAATAGCATAGAAACACTGTGAATTTTTTCATAAAACATGTTTATAATAATTTTCAGAGCATTTTGGGTTTTTTGGGATTTTTTTCTATAAGGGAATTTCAAATAATTGCCGTTTCGGAATAGAGAATGTAAAGATATTATATTCAAGAACATATATTTTTTTAGAGCTTTAAATCCCACAAATCTGACAAGAGATCTCGCCCGAGATCTATGTCGATCGAGATAGATATCGGGCGAGATTTTCTATCGCTGTTAATTGAATAAATAAGCGTGCATACTTGTAGGAATGTATGTTTAAAACGACCTAAACTAACATGCGTGACAGCTCACAGCTGAAATTCTGACATCGGCCCGTAGAAAAAGCAAATAACTGCCATTGAAAATCACACAAATCTGACAGGAGATCTCGCGCGATATCGATCTCGTTCCCACAAAAAATAGAGAATAGCTCGGCTGGTCACCGTTACAATGTATGTCAGGAAAGGATGGGTGTTATGAATTTGGGGATATGGTCGACCGCGTTCTTATGAACGTCAAGATCGGATTAGTGTTATGCTGTCAGATTATGATCGGTCTGAAGAATGTCTGGATAGGATGTTTTTATGAATGTTCGGATAGGGTTGACATTATGAATGATAGGATGGGCATTATAAATGTGAGGACAGGATTAGTGTTATGAATATCAGAATGGGATCTATGCCATGAACTTTAACTGCCAGGATTGATCTTTAACCTGTGGCAACGTCGTCCAGGCTGAAGGGTTCATCTGTGTTGGACAGGGCTTGCAAGGCGGGCAGGGGTGCAGGGGGGCTCCAGTCAGAGGCGGCCAGGGCTGCGAGGGCCTCCTCCGCTGCGGCTGCAATCAACTGGCAACGCGCCTGCTGCTCCGCCAGACTTATTCCACCTACAGAACACTGAAACCAAACAAAATAGCATTCAATTAAAAAAAATCTCAGTATTAGAAAAACATTGAACAGTTGGTTATTGCTGCAGCAAGGGTTTGAATTAGGGACCTTGCACTTCCCAGGTGTCGGTTATAACCACTGTGCAATCCTAGAAGGGTCAGCCAACTACCGCCCCATAGCAATCACATCAGTTCTGTCTAAGGTGATGGAATGTGTGATCAACGACAAACTGCTCACATACCTCGAGAAGAACAAAATTATTAACGACCGTCAATACGGATTCCAGCGGAACCGCTCGTGCGGTGATCTTCTCGCATATGTGACGCATGTTTGGGGGCGGTGGTGCCTGGAACGTTTCGGTGAGACCCAAATGGTTGCACTGGATATTTCCAAGGCCTTTGACCGGGTTTGGCGCCAAGGGCTTGTCAACAAACTGCCTTCTTACGGACTTCCCGCATCCTTGTGTACGTGGATTGCCGACTTTTTGAGGGAGAGGTCGATTCAGGCGGTTGCTGACGGTTTCACCTCTTCCTCGCATTCGATAAATGCTGGCGTCCTACAGGGATCGGTTCTGTCACCGACTTTGTTTCTGTTGCACATCAATGACCTCTTGTCATGTGCACCGATTCATTGTTACGCGGATGACAGTACAGTCCATGATAGCTTTTTGTTCGACAAGCCCCCAAAGGGCACACAAACTCCAATAGCTCGGAGGGCTTTGAAGCAAAGACTGGACGGTTACCTCGAGAGTGTTTTCTCTTGGGGTAAGAATAACCTCGTCGAATTCAATGTTTCAAAGACTCAATCATGTTTGATAATGTCTAAAAGGGATCGAAATGAAAATCTAGTCTCCTTCAACGGAAGCAATCTTCCGAACAGGACCTCCATCGATATGCTTGGTATAACTCTAAGTGACCAGCTCAGGTACGGGGGCTCCATCGAAACCAGAGTTAAGTTAGCCTGTAACTCTAAGTGACCAGCTCAGGTACGGGGGCTCCATCGAAACCAGAGTAAAGTTAGCCTCTCAGAAACTGGGCGTACTGTACAGGGCCCACAGATACTTTAATAGTACCCAACTGCTAACCCTGTACAAATCGCAAGTGCGCCCCACGGTTGAATCTGGCAGCCACCTCTGGTGTGGAGCTCCAAAATACCTAAAAAAAAACCCTTGACTCTGTGCAGAAACGCAGAAACGAGCGGTCGGTTTGATAGATTCTCCCATCTTAACAGACGGACTGCAATCTTTAGAGCACAGGCGTCAGGTGGGAATGCTGTCCTTGTTCTACCGGTATTACAATGGAAGATGCTCTGAGGAACTAGTGTCATTGATCCCCTCGGCACCGGTGCATGGTCGGGAAACAAGCCAAACACGCGCCCAACATTTGTACATGGTTGACATTAGTCACATGAGAATGGGTCGTTTCTATGACTCATCCTTGAGTACAACAGCTCGGCTGTGGAACGATTTGCCGGCTCTGTGTTTCCTCCCTCCTACAACATGGGTCTCTTCAAGACCCGTGTTCACTCCTTCCTTTCCTCAAAAAGACCTTCCACACAGCATCTTCCTGTGTGGAGTTAATGTAAAAAAAAAAAAAAAAATTGCGATAATTTGCCAAAACACTTTAATCTTGCAATTTTATATAACCTACAAGTAGCAATACACATAATTAAAACAATGAAATAATCACTCTTTCTCTCAACGGCCTTAAACTTAATTTTAAAAATTACTCAGGTGTGACGTAGAAATAAAAAAAGAAGGTTTGTTTACCTTCTCCTGGAGGATCTCGTGGCTCTTCTGCTGCATGATGAGCAGCACAAGGCTGCGCAGCTGCAAGGGGGGCATGTTCACCAGCGAGGGCACCTTCTTCTGCAGGTAGGCTATCACATTGTTCAGGTAGGGGATGTTGGACAGGGCGTTGTTGTTGTTGCCCACCACCGTGTTCACCGTCACTGCAGGAGGAACCGACACACACCATTTAGTATGGAGAAAACAAGGCAAATAAACTAATAGTTATATCATCCATCAGTTGAGACTACACACAATTATGAGCATCAATCTAAAATAAACTATTTTCTGAGCTCGAAGGTTGGCATTTAATGCCACATCGGGAGAAAACTGTGCAAATAAGAGCAGAGCAATCTTTTCTACATTCTTAAAAAGGGAAGCAACAAAAAAATCACCTTTTTTGCATAGGACACGACACAAAAACTCTCTTAACCTCTAATCGGCCGGAGCCGCTCATATGCGCGCAGCTGGTGCGCATGCGCGAAAAAAATATTTCGAAGTAAATATGTTTGTCTGCGATTTTGACCCTTCTATGTACAGAATTTGTATAAAGAACACGGTCAGAATCGCTTGCGCCAACATTACCCCATAAGACAGATAAAAATTTCATTCACCTTGCAACCCCAGAATATTTTTAAAAGATTTTATCTGTGGCATGAAAATGTCAAATTTGCAGCGAATTTTATCTGTCAAAATTGATTCGTGTTCCTCGACTAAAACATCGTAAAACCTATTAATTTACGTAATTAACGCAAGTAATGTTATTTTGGTACATAGTTTATTGTTCTAGGAATGTGTTTCGGTCAATAAAATATACGATAACTCAAAATTAATCCACAAAACATTCAATTCAAAATTCAAAGTCGTGCTTTGTTAGGGAATTTCCATGTTTTTTACGGCTTGTGACAGGTTAACCAGTTCACTGCCAACTAAATTAAAATATTTCAAGAAACTCTGCACCCAACAATTGATGTTGCGGGTCAATAAAACTTTCATTGCTCAGTGTTCATCCGGCAACCGCATGACATGTTTTATGCTCGTATTGTGCTTGAATGAAACCCGAGGAATTTTAAATAAAATTTTGGACTTATTTTATAATTGAAACATAGATCCAAAATGAGCTTTTCAAACCTTCACTGTCCAAGCAAGGCTGACAGTGAACCTGTTAAGCATGAAACTTCAGTGGGAATTTGTTAAGCTAATTTCACCGTACATATTATTATTGATTGTCATTAAAGTAATGGTGACTGAAAAACAGTTTTAAATTTTAGTTACATAACTTTAGAAGTAAATGTCAAAATTCCGAATAATAAAATGCAAATTTTCTGAAAGAGCACTACGTAAATAAAATCCAAATAAAAAGGAGACCATCAAGGCCACTCCAAAAGATTTTTTAACCTTAACTTGTTGGGGGCCAGGCTTTTTCCAGAAAAACACGGAAATTTCACGATCTTCAATTGAATGTTTTGTGGATTAAATTTTACCTATCGTATATTTTATTGACTGAAACACATTCCTAGAACAATAAACTATTTACCAAAATAACATTACTTGCGTTATTTACGTAAATTGACAGGTTTTATGATATTATTCGAGGTCACGCATCGGCATAATATGACGCGGCCGCCACAATGACAGTTCGAGATGCCCACAGATAAAAATTATTTTTAAATATTTTATGGCTACAGAGTGAATAAAATCTTTACCAATACCATAGGGAATGTTGGCGCTAGCATTTCTGACCGTGTTCTTATACAAATTTTGTACATAGAAGGGTAAAAATCGTAGTTGAAAATATATTTTTTTCGCGCATGCGCAAGACCTGCGCACATCCCGACCGACGGAAAATTTAATATAAATTATTCGGAGTGACCGGCTGCATTGGAGCTTTTTCTATGGTAAAGGGCGATAATAGAGCTAGCGATTCTGACCGTGTTTTTCATACACTTTCTTTATACATTAGGGTCAAAATTGCATCTCAAAGTGCCGCGGCCACCTATGGGTGACCGGGTGACGACTGGCCCCCCACAGGTTAATTAATGTACTGCAGAGAAATTACACTCAGCTGTGTTAGTGAAGCTGTGATTATGTATTTAAAAACAATACATAAAAACTACTGTCAATCTTCCTTCACAGTTTGTGTAATAAGTTGATAAATGTAAAGGGATAAAGATTTTGTGTCTTGTAGGCAAATTTAAAAAATAAAAACTGATGCATACATTCAAAATATGAACGTGAGTGACTTTTGAAAAATGAAATATATTGATAAAGTATCCTTTTGTTGTGACAATATTGGCTATGGTATTTGACCAGCACAACACCTAATAGACAGAGAGAGAGAGTTGAGTGTTATTTTTCTTACCAGACTGAGTTGGTGTTTGGTTTTGCTGCTTCGTAGTCTGCAAGGATGTGGCCGGAAGTGGGGTGGCTGCAATGTTGGTAATGACGCTGACCTGCGTATGGGACGCTATCAGCTGAGCACCAGAGGCACTCATCTAGAAGTAGAAGAACCAGATTTGTCAACATCAGTAACTTACTTAATCTGTGCAGTGGCTGCCTTCATATTATTCATTTGTTCTGGTAGAATATTCAGCAACTGTTGTAGTACCACTTCTTTGTTTAGAGAAGTTGCATCAGTAAGAGAAAAAGGCTCGCTATAGTTCAACTTCCAACAGGAGAAAGAAATATGATTTGCATTAGTGTGGAGTGTTTGAAATACATGTTGAAACTCTTATTGCAGACAAAATAATACCAAATTTTACACCTTATAATTGCCATTAGGGGCATTCTCTGACTAATTGAAATTTATAGCAAATCGAAATCAATTTATACGATAAGAAAAACCCATGCTAATGGATTCATCAGTTGCGGAAAGCAATTAAAAAGGCTTTTTTTATTCTGGTTACTATGTTCTATGGTCTATCTATCTAGTTGGGTCTATCGAAGATTAGAGAGAAAAAATTCCCTCAGATAAAAAAATCCGTTGTTGGTCTTGTTCATATTATGCATATTTTTCCCTAGATCTAAATGAATTTCATCACATCATTGCACCAACAACTATGTATATACAATTCAGCGATTCATTAAAAGTCTGTGGGTAAAGAATATACAGTGAAACCCTCTTAAGAAGTTTTCCAAGGGACCAGATAAAACAAACTTCTTATGCAGGAAAACCTTATGTGTGGGAAAAAAGGGACCGAAAAAACCAAACTTCTTAAGCGGGAACTTCTTAAGAGGGTTTCACTGTAATGTCTTAGGTCACGAAAATCAGTGATCTTTGAGGATGCTGTGTAGTAAGTTCTTGTCAAATGGTTGCTTAAAAGCTTATCAAACAAAAACAAGAACTTGTTAAATTCAAACAGAGGGCTCAGCTAAAAGACTATTTAGGGGTTAAGATAAGATAGCTTACAGACTATAACAGTGTTGTTTACCTTTGCCTGATCCTCGAGAACAGCCTGATGGTGGCTCAGCATGAGGGCATTCCGCTGTTCCATCATCTGCTGCTGGTGCATGGCCAGGAGCTGCTGCTGCTGTTGCTGGATAGGCTGCTGCGTCAGGCCTGGGGGCGCCACCAGGTTGTGCTGCTGGGGAGACTAATTCCATTAGTTGAATGGGGTGTATCAACAACAATGGAACTAAGTCCCGTAAGGAATCCACACAAACCAATTGGCCATCTTAGGAATGTTAGGACATGCTCAGGAAAAGTAAAGTTAGCTAAGGTTTGCAGCCATCGTGGGACTTTTACGAGCAGGGTCTTAGTTTATATCGATTCCTTACCTTTGTTAAGAGGCCAGTTGTTCAAACTGCCAATTCACAACACCCTGTCAACACCTCATCAAAATTTGAGTCAGGTTGTTTGATCAGCTGTCAAGCATAATGGTAATCAAAATTAGATGACAGGTCAAGAATCGGCAGTTCAATTGGCAACTCTATAAACAGCACTAAGAACGACATGGAAGACGCATCTAATTAAATAACTTTAGTCCTCCTCAGGACCCTCCAGTGAGAAGGACAATTATAGGCATTAAAATTATCTACGGTGACACAATAGCACTAAATTCCTTTCAATATTTATGTGTAGTTTTTTTATTATGAAACGCTTTCAGGTATCAATATTCAATTTCTTGTATTAAGTCGAACGGAATCGCATCTGCACCAAGCTGGAGAGCTGTACTCTGGTATGCGTTCAATCATAATAGTGTTCCATGAAATTATAAAATAGCCACCAGGCCACCCGTATATGTATCTTACACTACGAAAATAAACTTCCAACAATTTATCGAGCCACATTTAAGTTCCAAATGTTTTTTTACATTTGAAAAGACACTAGAAGACTTTGATGTGTTTTTTAAAACAAATAATTAAATCCATGCTTGATTATTATTTAAAAGTGTAAATTAGCTTGACAATAAAGAGCCCCCGCTTGTGACAGAGGTGATACATATTTTGATACTTAGAAAACGTTAACACAGCCTTTTGAATGAGTCAATGTCATAAGTCATTCTTCCATCCAAAGGGTAAAAATGAGTGAAGTTATGAATTTTCTATACAAAAACTAAGGGATTTTAAAATATGTGTTTACTATTCACCTTCTTGTTTCACTATACAACTGAACTACCAAATTAAAAATGAATAAAATCTCAGGATACGTTGTAAACGAAATGCTAAATTTTAATGAACGGCAATCTGTCGGTTGAAAGTGAAGTTAGAATAGTGATAATGATGGCAAAAGTGAGGGTTGTTTACAGCATCGAAATCGGATGAAATAACAACTTGTGCTGATATTCTTGCATGCGCATGTAGGGACATCTGTTGACAACGTACAGTTGTTGTGTGGTGATAGTAAAGTAGGTAGAGGTGCATTCAATACCTTGGGGTTTCGGGTTGGCTGAGGGAGGTTCAACGGCATCGGCTGCAGGGGGTAGATAGTGGTGGCGTGCGTGATCTGCTGCTGCAGGGTGGCTCCGGCCGGCTGCGCGGCCATCTGCAGCTGCGGCGCCTCCTGCGGAGGTGCGGGCGGCGTGGGGACGGGCGCAGCGGCCACCTTGCGACCGTTCTTGCCTTCCTTCTTCGAGACGGGTTTCGCTTTCGGTCGATCTTGGATGGCGGTATTCTGTAAAGAGAAAATTAAATTCTAACTGTGCATCTTAATCGGAAAATCCCACTTGAGCATATTTTACTTATGTTATTTTGCTTTTACGTGAGAGATAAACGTGTGTTGTGTATTGTGATGGTCACAGTGGAGATATTTAGATAATCGAAATATCAAAAGAATCAATGCCTATCTATAACCTCAAAATGACATTTAGGTTGTAGGTATATATTAGAAACCTACAAAACCTAATATATTAAAACAGTCAGTAAAGCAATTGTTTTATTCTAACATTGATAAATCTTTTTTTGAATAAACCTTCAATATCTTGTACAGCCACACAAAATATTTTGAGGCACGTTCATCGTTCTTGATGACATTAAAATCTAAGGTGTATTAGTAGGTGTGTATAAAAACACATAAATTTGTTATAGACCATATGGTCCATAAAAAATGTACGTGTTTTTATTGTCAAAATAACCTATTTACCTTGTAAAGTTATAAAAATAATCACCATGGCAATCTTTTACACATAAAATATACTGGAAACGTAAATCCTAAACGTAAACCTAAAAGAATTAATTCATCATTGACAATTATTCCCACAACCGGGTTGATTACAATGTCAACATGCATATTAAATCTTTAGTTGCTAACATGGCTGTCAATGTTCATACACGTGAAAGTCATCAGAGATATTTTTTACGTTTCTCGAAGTAATGTAACCTTTCGGATTCGAGAATTGATTTTCATTTTCGATTGAATTCTGAGGTTTCAATGATTGTCTCGATTCCACTTTGGATAACATTTCAAAACAATTGTCTCGGACTGTGTTTTCGAATGAATTAAATCGAAAAGCGAAAATCGATTGTTCAAGAATCGATTTATCTAGGACAATAAATCGAAATATTTAGATGGTAAAAAAAAGATTGACAAATTCATCGATAATTCACCAATTATGTCCATCGCTAGGCCAAAATAAATTGCTAGGTCTCTTCAAATGAAACAATTTTTTTTTACATTAGCTCCTCACAGGAGGCCCTGAGGAAAACAATTTCCCTCCCTTTGGAGAGGGTATTTTTAGGGAAAGACGTTCTGGGAAGGAAAAAGGTATGAGGGGTGGGTAGGAATCTGCGAGTCAATGTGTCTAGGTGTGACATAGAAATGAATTCATTCTTCCCTCTGCAGTACAAGACAATGGGTCGAGAGTCCAGCTGGAGGTAAAAAGGTCTCCATCAACCAGTCTCTACCGATCCAGCCAGCCACAAGTAGGTGGGAAAACGCATGGGCTGCCAAGACCCAGACATTGCTCACCCCATCAACCCGGGCACCTCTGCTAAGTCACCAAATATATTGAACCACTTGGGGTGATCTTGGGGTGTTGTTTATCCAATAAATGGTTCCCGGGGCGGTGGTACCCATACGTGCCTCCTAAATTGAATTTGTCTTGAACAAAGATAGAATTTATCTATCTCTCCGGGGCCTGTGTGGTAAGGAGTGGTAAATTGGCAACATATGGTATGCATCATAAAACCATTGATTCTCTCTTCAGTGATTCTAGTCATTTACTTTCTGGCTGAAGTTCTGGAGCTTTGCGCAGACTTTTACGAAATTTCATGTAGACAGTGACCATCCCAAGGTCAACTATTAAATTCAGATATTCGAAAAATTTCATCAATATCAGAATAACAAATCTTATGCCGGTTAGTGGTACTAAACATTTTTTCCCGCTAAATTACAAATGAAATTTGCATTGACTAGAAGAAATTTCCAAGAAGGACTAGTGTGTATGTATATTGTTTACAAACATTAGTGTCTCAGTATTCAGTTATGCTTTCATCCTCAGTTATCGTCTTTAGTTTCGTTACAGCTGTTGTTTTTTCATCGGATACAGATATTTGAAAAATTTCATCAATATCAGAATAACACTGTCGATTTGTATAAAAAATCAAATCCAAGCCGCCCGCCAGACACTCCTTAAGTAAATAGATAATAAGACTCACCTGGCTGACTTGGCTGGCGGTGTTGGGTGTGGTGTGATGAGGGGGGTGGTGTTGCTGCTGAACGGGCTGGAATAGCTGCTGTTGCTGCTGTTGTTGTTGTTGCTGTTGTTGCTGTTGTTGCTTCTGCTGCTGCAAATGCTGCAGCTGTTGCAACTGTTGTTGCTGGAGTTGCATCTGTTGCTGCTGCTCCTGCTGTTGCTGCTGCAGTTGTTGCTGCAGCACCTGGTGAAGTTGCTGCTGCGATTGGGGGACGGGGGGCTGCTGCGCCTGCTGCTGCTGGGGTACGGGCGGCTGCTGCAGTGACGGAGGCAACGTATACTGGTGCGGAGGTATTTGGAATGCGGTGGAGTACTGTCGCGCTAGCTGCCGGCCTGCCTTCAATCCTGCAAACAGACAAAAGATAAGTGTGACGCCACAAGCGCTAAAACCATTTTAAGCGTCCTTTACAAATTGAAAGGCAGCATTTATCTATTTTTGATTTAGAAAAAAAGTAGTATACCTTGAGCATAGTCTTGGAGTTCTTGTAAGCTGGGGGCTACACCCATACTGGCAAGCAACATACCTGCAAAGGCATCATCAGATATTGTTCAATAATAAATGGGAACAGTTAGCAATCGCAGAAGATTAATAAATCGTAGAGAAGATAAATGATACATGTATTATAAAACAATTATCAGATGAACTAGAAATGAATGTAGGTTCCACCAAAGGAAACTACAAGAACCTTCAAAAAGGAACATTTTAATGGCTTTGGAATAACCAATCCAACAAATATAGTGGAAAAATGTAGTCATCGGAACAGTATAATGAGATATCACGTGTATTTATTTTTCATGATAATATTCTGAAAATTTAAAAATATTTTGTACTAAAAAACAACACGTGATTTTGGGGGGGAGGGAGGGGGTTTTAGTCTAAAACCTCACCACATATCACAAGGGAGGGGTGGGGGGGGGCATTAAAAAGTTGCTAAAAAAACATCACGTGATTAATGGACAACCCCTTAGGATGATGTATAACCGTGTACATCGACATTTTACGACTGTCTGTCAGATTCACATTTGCGAAATTATATGATTTTTTTTGCATACATATACATTGATGCTTTTCGAATTACACCAACAAATTTTGGTATGCGTATAATAATAAATTTCGAATTACGAATTAAACAATTTCGAATTAAAGAATCATTTTGTAAGAAAAAAAATTTCTGGGGTATTTTTTGGCAAAAATTTTAAATTAAGGATTTTTGTCAAATTATCAGGGTTTGAATTAACAGGGTTCAACTGTAGTGTTTTTGGATATTAGGGATGAGGGCAGTAAGTGCTGGTTGTTTGGTTAGTTACCTTGGTTAGGGGAGATGTCCAGGTTGTGAATGGGCGCGTTCACATCCACCTGACTGAGTTGTGTGCTCAGCAGTGACATGGAACCACCGCTGGCCCCTTTCACAGCCAACTCTCTCTCCACCCTCTGCAAAACACCAACATGTTTATTTACTATACTAAAAAAACCAACATGTTTATTTTTATACTGTAAACAATGACAAAAAATAAATTACATAATAATGTCAATTTTCAATAATTTAGAAAAAACAAAATAACTGGACATTAAGTAAATTACCTGGAGTTCTTCCAATATTTGTTGCTTTTGGAATATTTGTTCCTCTCGAGATGGTTTCTTATCTTGGGTTTGCGTAATGGGGGCTACAGATTCACTGTCGGTTCCCATTGGGTGCATTCGTACCACCTGTAGAAATAAAAAAATTTATAAGATTATTCTCTATTAAGATTTACTGATGTTGAAAGATTTTGTTTAATAAATCCAAAAAAAATAGATAAACATAGTGAATAAAAATTGAAAAAATAAAACCAACAAAATGGAAAACAAATGTATATGTTAAGGCTCAGGTAAAGAAGTAACTTTTTATGAAAATTTCTTGCCGGCAAGGTATTTCTGTCAAGATTTCCGTATTGTCAGTCAGGATTGCGAAGATTGTTGTGTATTGCCTATTCTTGCCGGTGAGTTTACTCAACTACCGATATTACGGCAATATTGCGAGGCTAAATATAACCGCTGCGAAAACCGTTCACAATTTCGCATTGTTATTAATATCAATAGATTATGTCGCAATTTTTTTTAAAGTTTGATGGGAGTTATTCAGGAGATCATTTTACGGAACATGGCAATATTGACAGCCAAGACAATTGTTCGGCAATAGGCAATAATTTATCTTGCTTGTTTACCAGCACTTTTATTTGGAAATATGTGATTTATTCCACCCCAAAGAAATGACATATACAAATAGGTAATAGATGCCACAAATATGTCCATATTTTGAAATTATTACAGTGCTAACCAAACCCAAGGATAACAATGCGTTAACAGAAGATAGACCTTAGAACTGCCGATGAGAGATATGTACATAACTCCGTTATAACATCTCTCACTTTTTACTTGTGTCATTTATGAGAAAGGAGCGACAGGAATGTACAAAAAGAATAAGATTGTGGAATTTACCTGCGTCAAATCCAGATTAGGGAGTAGTATATCCTGCATGGCGGCGGGCGCGAGAGATATCCTGGACTTGCGGACCACCATCTTGTGCTTTCCGCCGGCCTGTCCGCCGCCCGCCTGCACACTCTGCTGCTGCTGCTGGAGCGCCTGCAGCTGCTGCAGCTGGTGCTGCTGCACCACCATCTGCTGCGGGGCTGCAGGGGGGCCACCCCCCGGTCCCGCCCCCACCTCGGGGGGCGAGTCGGGGCCCTCGTTCTGCGGGGAGGACAGGTACAGAAAGCCGTCGTTCCAGCCTGAAACACCAGCCAGCAGTCAACATCAACATGTGTGAATTGACTTCACTTCCAAATGATCAATGAATACACAACGACTGTACCAAGCCAAAAAGGCGCAAGTAATAATCAAATGACATCACGATTTAGCGAATGAATGTATAATGAGAATAATAAAACCTTGGAAAAAACCAACCTTGTAATGATTTAGACAAAGCTATGCATTCATCATTCGATGCAACTTATTATAACAATATATAAATAAAAATATTTACGAAGGAAAGGGCCAATATTTCGAAATTTCCCAAAACTGAAAAAATAAAAAAATAAAATTAAGATTATTGCATGTTTCTGAAGTATGGAACTTGAAAAACCGTAAAACTAGTAGCAGTTACACATAGCAGTTACAATTAAGTACACATCACAGTTGTACGCAGTGGATTAACAAAAAGGAAAACATGAATAAAGATACAAGGTGGTGATAAAGGAATGAGCAAGCACACTGAGGGAATTCCATAGACCTGAATAGACGCAATGCCTACCTTCAACATAGTACTGGGCCTCCTCAGGGTTCATGGGCAGCAGGTGTTGGGGAATGGGCACCAGCGGCTGCAGGGAGCGGGGGAAACCCATGGGGGAGTACATCCCTCCCGCCACGGGCACCACCCCTTCCTCTCCTACAGCCGCACTCCCCACCACCCCGGCCCCGCTGCCGACCTCCACTATTAAAAAACAATTACAATATTATTATAGTCAGATATTGTAACAACAATTAAGTGTGCTTCCCAAACGCTTCTATTGCACCATGTGATGAATCCTTAACCCTAGACTGCGACCAACTGCGATGTGTGTTTAATTCTATTAAATAATAGGCCTACCTTATTCTGCACTGCATTGTGTGGTCCTAGAACTTACATGTGTCAGTAAAAAAAAATTATTAATGTTTGAAAAGTTTTTCTTTCATATCAATCCTAATTTTGTGAATTAGATTCACTGCTTTTCACAATAAACAAATAAATAATGTGTTACTTTGGGATATTTTCGAAATATTGGCCTATTTCTAGAGTTGAAGAAAACTAATGCAATTGAAAGTTGATTGTTTTATTTAATTGAAAAAATTAAAAAAAAAAAAACATTGATGTAAGTGATACACACAGCTATAAAAGCGCGAGTAGATATCTGTTGAACCGCGAGCGCTTATGTGTTGTACCGTCACACGACGTTATTAATATTTCTTCCTACGGTAGGAGAAAGGGTCAGTTGAATTACAGAGCTGCCACGAATTCCATTTCTTTGTACTGAATCTATCAACTTGACAGCTGTCATCTGCCCATTTAAGCAGCGCCGTAATTAAAATGACCCCCTCTCCTGTTTTCAGCAGAGGCGGTCACATAACTTTTTGCATATCTTCTCAGGAGCAGTTATGGCATAAGATCTGTATTGTCTATGGTTGATCTGCGCATAAACTGCTTAGGTGTGACAGGTCTGACGGGATTGTATGGAGAGCGATATTTAACGTGTGATGATCTTTTATAGCTGTGTGTGGCAGGGGTGTAAGGAACTACTAAGAACTAAAAATTAAGGCAATTTTTATCAATATGAGAAAACGGCAAGGCCTATTAGTGCACGGAGATATTTACAAGCGACCCGAGTTTTGTGCGCTTAGCATACGCCTTGCTCGTGAGTATCCCCCATACTGTTTTGCTAGTGTTCGTACACAACACAACGCATCAATAATGGGTTTGATCTCAGTTGCACGCTGCGCTATTTGCATACACATCTACTAATCCTGGTGTCCGAACATGATTTGAATGTAAAATTTATTTGGGTGGGAAAATATATATGTTTATATAATTTACCAGAAAACATAGAAAGTATTTGAAGAAGGCGTGGATTGAAGTTGAAAAAAAAAAGTCAATGATGGCGACGAATGCCCTACAATTAATATTGATTTCATTGTATGGGTCTGAAACCAAAATCTTCTTTTAGAACGTTTTTATGCTTATAATAAAGATAGAAAAAAACAATATTAACTTCTTCCCTCGAATCACTTGACATCGTATTAACTCCATGGCTGTATGTGAAAAAATGATCTCAAGTTCAATACTATTCCGGTAGCGCCTTATACGGAAACCAGCTTTAAAGCGTAGGCGACTTGTGGTTGCATCACAGTCGAAACTCGAGTTTAGGTATGTAATATGAATAAAAACATATTTCTTTTTTATTGTTTGTTTGATCTTTCACTTTTTTTTTAAATTTAAATTTTGTGTAAAAAGAAATTTTTAGTTATTTTTTCCTTATTTTGTTTTTTATTGTGATATCGCTGTGTATCATTCTAGTTATGTTGATTTTGGTTGTGCAAAGTTCCTAGAACTTTATATATTTTGTATTGTCTACTCCACCTCAGTCCCTGTAACTTTCAGGTGACTTTACTTGTAATCTTAGTATTTTTACAGTTATTATTTTTCCAATTTTTTGAGATTATTTTTATTTTTATTTATTTTTGGCATTGTTTTTTCTTATATTTTTCAACAAACTTTTATAAAATAATATTAATCATATTCTGTGTATTTATCTCATGTTATGTTCATCATTCATTACACTAACTCCTCACCCCATTTTCAGACAACTCCTGTTTTACAGGGACATTTGAGGGTTTAGCTTCGTGCATCATAAGTGTAGCTTCGTTTATTAAAAAAATTAGAGTCCTTGTAAGAGCCCTGAATGAGTAACCATCTGTTACTTATACCAGGGCGGGAAAGCGGTTGGATTACCTCAAGTGCATCACAGTCACGTAGCTTTATAAGTACATATCTCTGTGTAAAAAGTGCCTAAGTCTAATAGGCTATTTTCACATGTTTTGTAACAAATTCTTCTGATAATAAATTAATGATTAGACATGTCATCATTGAAGAAAGTTTTATTAATAATGACTGCCTTCAAGGTGACAAATCAAATTAACTAAAGTCTCTAGAGGAGGAACTCAAGCTGTCAGCTATGTGGCTTTTACGTGTGATTTGGTACTCACTTATTTACCCAAGACAATCGAATTTGAGTCACATAAAAAGTTTGTACGGTGATAGCGAATGCTCCAACTACAGCTAATTTTTAGTAGCCACAAAGCAAGCGGTTAAAAAAAGGCTCAGAAAAATCACTGGACTAATTATTACATGGCCCTAATATTCTAACAATTAGCTTCATCCAAGCTCATCAACTTTAACAGGCTAGGTAGCCCATGAGGCGTTTCCAACTAGCAAATAAGTTATTAATATTTAAGGTACATGGCAAATTTAACACGCAAATGTAAGTGAGCGTACAGATAGATGCCAAAAATATGTCCGTATTTTTAAGTTTCTATTTAGCCAAACCCAAGAGACGGTTCATTATCCGTTTTTTGAAGATAATAATAGAATAATTTTACCTACCAATAAAATTTATATTTTGTTTCCATCGATGCCTGGAATCCATTATGAGAGAGAGCTAGCTCTTTCGCCCTTTTAGTTTCCGTTTCGCGCGTGTTTATTCCCTATATTTGCCCCTTTTTTTATTCGACTTGCCACATTTTCTCTCTGCTGGCAACACTAGTGACGCGCATCTCAGATCACGTGATGTTATTGTTTGTCATATGACTCGTAATGCACCAGGTAGGGATTACCTGGATTCCAGGCATCGATGGAAACAAAATATAAATTTTATTGGTAGGTAAAATTATTCTATTTTGTGTTCCGTATCGATGCCTGGAATCCATTATGAGATGTGTTTGCTCTCACCTGGTGATCTGAAAACTTAGCGTTATATGTGATGCTATTTACACTGGAGTAAAGAATGGAGCCATTGAGTGCTGGAGGTGCTCGCTTCTGGAGTGCGCTATCTCCTTCTGGTAGAACTTCCGGAAGGTGTGCTCGGACTTCCAATTCCCTCTAGCAAGAATCTCCTCTATGGGGTAGTCTTCCAACCAGTTTAAGGAGGCTACAGCCGAGCGTACACTTCCCGGGGTTGCGTGGACTCCAGCTTCTCTGAGGACTGATTTGATCCATCCCCCTATTATTGTTTGCGTTGCCGGTTTTGCTTCTCCTGATGTGGTCACAAATAGGTTCTTTAGTAGTGGACCTCTTCTGGCTGTAGAGAGGGCAACGACTTTTCTCAACCATTTAAGGAGGTTGATGTTATCTTTTTGTGAGCCCGTCAGTTTCCAACCTGATTGTTTGTGGTTGGCTGTGTCGGTTTTTGCCCCAAAAATTGGCCACAGGGTAATAGAGTTCCTCTTGTCGATGAAATGTTCCGGGGTGATTCTGAGCAGTGTCAAATCATGAACTCTCCTGCCTGACGCCAGGACGAGGAGTATTGCTGCCCTCCGTGACGCTTCAAACAGCGAGTCTTCTGCGGGGGAATTCTTGACCAGCCAGTCTATTACTTGTCTGGGATCCCAGATAGGGGCTTTCTCCTTGGTCCTCCTTGCCATTGAGATTGCCTTGAGAACGTGTCTCACCAAGAAATCAGAGCTGATTTTTCTTGCATTCTGAGCCGGACCGCAGAAGGTAACAATGGCTGACTTGTGGACCTGTATGGTCCCTGGGGCTAGGCCTCCTTGAACAAATAGTTGGGCTAGATACCTGGCGACCGTAGTTGGTGGGGGATTGTTGACGTCCACACCGTTTTGAGTGCCCCATTTACGCCACCTATCCCATGCAGGTTTGTAGGTCTTCAGTGTAGACTCTCTCCAGGATGACTTGAGGAGTTGGCGTTCTTCCTGACTCCATGTTGTCAGGGCTTGTTCCCACCCGCAATTCTCCAGACCTCTAGTTCCAGATCCTGAATCCTGGGAGGGGGTAGTCCTGTCGATGTGTCTATGAGGACTCCCTCTAGGCTGCGCAGGCGTATGGGAGGTTCGTCTGTTCGCTGTTTTAGGTCGCTTCTCCAGAAAGTCTTCTCCCATTTTGGGACGACTAGAAGGAACATGCCCTTTGCCTGATTTAGGTGGGTGAGCACTCTCGGAACGAGGTTTGGCGGAGGGAATACCCAAGCTAGATTGTAGTCCCAAGGTTGACTGAACGCGTTGGGAAAGCAGGCTAAGCAGTCGCTTGAGTCTCTGGAGACGTATGTTGGTACCACGTGAGCAGTGGCTGAAGCGAACAGGTCTATTTGAGGGCGACCCCATTTTTTGAATATCTCCTTCGTTGCCGGACTTAGTAGATGCCACTCTGGGAGCGGTGCGCCCCGAGAGAGACGGTCCGCAATTCCGTTGTATCTTCCTGGAATGTATTGGGCTGTCAGAGATATCTCCATCTGGTCTACGAAATCCAGTAGCTCCCGCGTTGTTTCCAAAAGGGCTAACGATTTTGTACCCCCTTCCTTGTTGACATAAGCCACTACTGTCTTGTTGTCTGTCTGCAATAAGACATTCGTCCCTGCCAGGGCATGAGCTTGATCTTTGATGACCTCTAACACGGCATATGCTTCCTTCCGGTTTGAGTGCCATAGTGCCTGTTCCCCTGTCCATTGGCCCGCAACTGTGGTGTCGTCTATTTGTCCGCCCCATCCTGTGTCCGCTGCGTCTGTTGTCAGGAAGTGATGGAAAGGGAGAGGTTGAATGGGGCTTGTCCTTCCAATGGCTGCTGATGTCACTACCACTGTATGTCCTGCCGTGCTGCGTTGGGCAGAGCAACGGGCCGCGATGGTTTCAGGTGCTGTATGCGGCGGCTGAACCTCTGTAGTCTGCGGCAATGCAAGCGACCACGAGGGATCACAAAATTTGCAAAGTTGAGTCTTCCCAGTAGACCGAGAGCCTACCTGGGAGAGCAACTGCCGACTTCCAAGGGAACCTGCAAGGCTTGGCGTAGACCAGCGCACTTGCGGTCGGAGAGAGACTTTTGATCTGCTCTCGTGTCCCATGTTATACCCAGGAATTCCAACTTCTGGGTGGGTGTCAGGACACACTTGTCCGGGTTTATGCACCAGCCTAGCTGTTGAAGTGTGTGCACTATAGCAGCGGCTTGGGAGGTGAGAAGATTTCTGGACTGGTTTGCTACTAAGAAGTCGTCTAGGTAGACTACAATCCTGAGTCCCTTTTTCCTTAGTAGTTCCGCTACCCAGTTTGAGAGCAGCGAGAAGATCCTTGGCGCTGATGACAGGCCGAAGGGCAGACATGTCATCTGAAGGAGCTCTCCGTTGTACACGAGGCGCAGGAACTTCCGGTGTGATCTTGCGATCGGCACGTGGAAGTAAGCCTGGGAGAGGTCGACTTTTATCAGCCAGTCGTCGGGTTGGAGGAATTCCGGGACCCGAAAATGACTGAAGAGTCTGAAGGGCTTTGAGTCTATGAAGACGTTCAAGGCCTTCAGATTGAAGATGGGCCTGAGGGTGTGGTCTGATTTGGAGGTAAGGAACATACCTGACAGGAAGCTTGGGGAGTCGTCTGCTGCCTCCAGGATTTTTGATGCTTTCATCGTTTCGATGTGTGCGGTCATGCCTGGAGACAACCTTGTCCTGAAATTCTGCTTCAGCTCGGCCGATGGGAGCGCCAGAGGAGGTTTTGATATGAAGTGTATCCGTGCTCCTTTTAGAATGTTCAGGATTAGCGGTGATGCTCCCAGCTCCCTCCACACTTCCTGATACGCCTTTAGGCGTCCTCCCCAGAATGGCTCCGGCCTCCAGTCACCTCCATCGCCTCCTACCCCGATCGCTGGCCGCCTTGCGAGAGGGCTCTGGCTTTTTGGCGGGCTGCCTGTACGTCCTATCTTTCTCCGGCCTAGGGGCAGGTCGAAAGGGCTTCCTAGGTCGGGAGGGTGGAGCCTCTATCACCGGTCTTGCTGCTTGTGAGGTAGAGGGTTGAGGTTGACGGGGGATATAGGACGAGGATGCACCACCGAATATCTTGTCTCGTCCCCCGTTTGCCACGATATAGCCTGCCAGTTCCTCTTTATTAAAGAGGTGACTGGCGCTTGGAGGAATCCTGGCAAGGCCTTCCTTGATGTACGGGTCCCTTACTCCCTCTAGCAGGGCCTTTCGCCTACTTTGTAAGCATTCCGTTCGCCTTCCGCATAAAATCTGTAGGACGTCGTCTGTGGTCTTACTGTAAGTTGATTCCTTGGCAAACATCCCCTGAATCTTGTCAAACAGAGTCGCAGGGGTCAAGCAGGTGCTTGGTTCGGATCTGACCGACTCTGTTTGGGATAGCACTGCATTGGAGAGGGCTCCCAGGGAACGGTCCAGAGCTGGCGCGAAGGAGTTGTTCTTATCGAACCTCCTCAGTTCTTCGTTTACCTCCAGCTCTACGAAGGCGGGCGTAGCGGCGGGCGTAACACTTTCTGTGTTTCGGCATAGCGAACACGCGACCATTCCTCCGAGCCAAAACGCTGAAGAGCCGAGATAACTGCGACTCTTTTTGCGTCCGCCTTCGGAATCGGCGATTCCTTCACCAAGGTGCTTAGATTGCAGAACTCCAAAACGTTTTTCTGAGCGGCTAGGCTGGCGGGCATCTCTAAAAACCCCGATTCTACCTCTTGCCACATCTCTCCCGCGGAGTCTTCTTTGTCCGAGACCGTTTTCTCCGCGAACTCTACCCGATTCCCGGATAAAACGTCCGTCATGGCCGACATCTGTTGCATCAGGATGTCTACCCGAGGATCCCGATAGTAACGCATTTCTTCCGAAGTGGCGGATCCAGAACTTTCGCGCGGCATTCGGCGTTTCCGAGAAACTCGCGCTTGATCATTGTTTCCGACCGGCGAAGCGTCTTTATTGTCGATATCACTCATTTTCATGCACAGTTTAAACACGCAAACAACACAAAAAACACACTAAACAATTAGTCAATTTCTCAGAAAACTATCTATCATGGTATATTTAATGTTTAAACTGGAAGAGCAGGGAATAAACTTCGATTTTCGACTCAAAATTGGTTTTTTAAGTACAGCGAAACACGAAAACTGCTTTCGGCGCGAAAAAACGGCGTCATATGACAAACAATAACATCACGTGATCTGAGATGCGCGTCACTAGTGTTGCCAGCAGAGAGAAAATGTGGCAAGTCGAATAAAAAAAGGGGCAAATATAGGGAATAAACACGCGCGAAACAGAAACTAAAAGGGCGAAAGAGCTAGCTCTCTCTCATAATGGATTCCAGGCATCGATACGGAACACAAAATAGTGTATTTTAATTTTAATTTATGAGTAAAATCTCAAATTACAATATTTAATTAAATGAAGACAATATTAGCGAACCTCAATCGAAAATCTGGAGACAGAAAAATCAGAAAAATATATTGGCACCTGTGGGACTCAAACCCAAGACCCTTTGCTTACATGGCAAGTGCTCTACCAACTGAGCTAAGATGTCTATATTCAATTCGGTCACTTTTAACTGTATCACACTTAAGAACTACTAGCTAGCTACCACTAAGAACTAGCATTTAGTTCGAGTTGAATCTTGCAATCATATATAAAGATAGCAGCCAATAATATGTGCGTTAAGAAAATTAAGATAATGTTGGTTGTTCTTAGTCGAAGTATGATACAGTTAAAAGTGACCGAATTGTATATAGAGACCTTAGCTCCGTTGGTAGAGCACTTGCCATGTAAGCAAAGGGTCCTGGGTTCGAGTCCCAGAGGTGCCAATATCTTTTTCTGATTTTTCTGTCTCCAAATTTTTGGTTGAGGTTCGCTAATATTGTCTTCATTTAATTAAATAAATATGAATTATACAAGATGGGAGATAGGGACACGGGATATGTAAGCCACACCCACATAATTTCACAATATTATATCCCTCATCTGAAATGCACTTTAATTATTATTAGGATGGCTGAATACATGATTATAAGCATAATTAATTTCCTACACTTCATTTTGCCTTTTTGACTGCTTAACTCTAGCGGATGATGTTTTGATGCTATGTGTCCTTATACGTGACACTTTTCCATTAATACTGCAAGTTAATACATTACTTTTTCATTAATATTGCAAGACAACTGTTGCGACATCCACGTACGGGGCACGACACCCTAGCATCCCAACAGCTGTGTGGTTCGCGTTTATTTGCTAGTTGGGACTGTCGAGTGAAGCTATTGACAAATTTCCGACACTATAAGATAATAGAAAAGCAATATATTTACAATCAAGCTCCTCACCTCCAGGTATGATCTGCAGGGGTGGAGGAGGCGGGGGAGGTGCAGGCGCCATCATGATGGAGTGCGGGTAGTCCAGCAGGCACTGAACCACGGGCGTGTGACCCCCCTTTGCCGCCTCAATTAGCATGGTGCTGTTGTCCTTGAGCTTGTGGAAGGGGTCCGCCGAGTGCGCCAGCAGGAACTTCACCGTCTCCTGATGACCGCCGGCGCAGGCCAAGCTGAGGGGCGTGTGATCATTGTTGGTGGTGGTGCGGTTCACATTGGCACGCTTGCCCACCAAGAATTGCACGGTGCAGAGGTGTCCTGCCCGACATGCCTACAAATTACATTGGCGGGTTACAAATGAAAATCCAATTTATGAAGAAAATAAATTATCATCATTTCCACAAGAAAAATAAGAGTAGCATGAAAAATAGTTTTCAAAAAAGACAATTAGTTTTCTGGTCAGTCATTTTTTCAAATCAGAGAGTAAGGTTTATATTATTTTAGTTTAAACTTTTAAATTGAGTCAAATTATTTTGATAAAGATTCTAGTTACATATATTTTTTCCGGTTAGCAGCTTTTATCAAATTGTAACTTTTTGCACTAAACAAAAAACTCATTTAGATTACTCTTTCAAATTTTAGCTTTCAATAAAGGGAACAGCGACATTCGGCATTGTATAAAAGCCAAAGCTATGAACAGAAAGAGAGGCAATGATTGGGCTCTCAGCGGTGTCTGGTGAAAGTTACCTTCATGAGCGGCGTCCTGCCCCCTTCTGATTCGTGCTCCAGATCAGCGCCATACTGCAGCAGCAGGTCAGCCACGTCCGTGTGACCGTTCTCCGCCGCGTACGTCAGTGCCGTGTCGCCCGATTGCGTCTGCGCGTGCACATCTGCCCCGCCCGTCTCCAGCAGGTAGCGCACCAGCTCCAGGTGACCCTCCTGGGAGGCCTCCATGAGCGGCGTGCTCGCACCGAGCTCCATGTCGGCGCCGGCCTTTATCAGAAAGTCCGCCACCTGGAAACAATGCAAATTTTTAGTACATGGATCACATAGAAACTCCAACTCAAATTGACTCGATTGTTTCTACTCTGAATCCTTTAAAACTCCAGAAAATACATAAAGAGATAGTAAGCATCGGCTAAGGAAATAACAAAGCCATGATAGAAACTTTAAGTTACGCACTTGAATCAAAACATCAAAGTAAATATTTTTAATTCCATAGCAGAACAGATAGTTTGACAGAATATTTACCTCCAAGAAGCCCCCGCAGCAAGCCAGCGTGAGGGCTGTCTCCTGCGTCTCCTCGGTCTGAGCGTTGATGTTAGCTCCTTGGCTCAGGAGCAGCGCCACCATCTCTTCGTGGCCCTCCCTGGCCGCCTCCATCAGGGGGGTGTAGCCTTCATCATTCACCTGGACAATTAATAAGTTAAATGGCTTCGTTCGGATTAGTCAACAACACACATTACCAACTAGCAAATAAATAATGAAGTCAAAATGAGTACCAAATCATTAATTGTGATTGCAATAATATACAAGGGCCTTTCCATCAATATTCTACTATTGCTTGATACATTATTTCACTTGTCTAGCCTATTCAATGTGCATGCCTCTGGGAGTCAGGACGAGCCTATTGACATTTGAATCAAACAAAAAGTGCATGGTTTATTTTCTATGAAGAATAATATGTAAGCATGTTAAATGCAGGTTAAGTTGACTTCACTCAGCATGTCATATTTTGGATATAGACAAATAAGTCTGCGACTCAATGGCTTAACCTGTGACCATGCCTTGCCATATTTTGTAAATAATTTGAGGAAATTCCGCAAATCATTACTTTGATGTAATATTTTATGAGTTTATTTTCAACTATCGTATAATATATTTACCGAAACACATTCCTTAAACAATAAACTATGAATCAAAACAACATTACTTGCGTTTGTTTGATACAATGATAGGTTTTTCAATGTTTTTGTTAATACTCGGAGCTCGGAGTTTGACAGTTAAAATCGTGATAGAAAATGACTCTCTTATGCCATAGATAATTTATTTTTAAAAATTCCGAGAGGCCCGAAGTGTATCGGGTACCTGTTACATCAAGAACAAGAATGGCCCAAGCGATTCTGACCTTGTTCTTCATACAGTTTCTTTATACATAAGGGTTAAAATCAGATTTAAAATTTTTTGTAAAATTTTGTTCCGACCGTGCCGGCGAGCGCACGGCACAGGACCGGTTAACCAGCTATTTGCCGGAAGCCCAACTGCGGGCCATGAAAAAATGTTTTGCTTTTTTTTAAATGCAATTTTAACCGTTACGTATAAAGAAACTTTATGAAGGACAAGGTTAGAATTGCTTGCACCAATATCATTCTTGATGTAACCGATGGTTTCATTAATCTAGCTACTCGAATATTTTTAAATCAAAATGTAAATTTTTGCAACTGTCAAAGGCGAAAAAATCGAAGTTTTACGTTTTCAAATGCGTATAAAGATCTTTATTTATATAAAAACTCCTTTGAATTGTGTTTTTTCATGTCGGGTACGTATTCAGATTTGTGTAGAAATAATAAAATCACTTTATATTTGTGTGATTATATTTTTTGACAATTATTTCCAAAATGGGAGATTTTTTAATCATTTTTTTTCAGTTAGTTTTTTTCAGTTCAGTTTTCTGGAAAAATCTCTTACGATATTATCATGTAATTAATATACATGAATAATAAGATATATTTATTATCTGATAAACAAAAAACAATAGCAAAAAATGCAATTCCTTTGTTTTTCTATGGATATTTGACCAGACAGCAACAAGGTAAAATCTGCACGGTTTTTCGAAATACATAGACATAATGAATCTCAAAATTAGCATGATTGTCTTCTATTCTGTCTTTCAGTCAAATATTATTTTAGGAGTTTTAGAGGTTTTAATAATGAAACAAGAATGAAAATTTAGTGAAATATGTATGCAGGACAAAATTGACTTTGTTACTATCACCAATCCCAGTGCATAATGCAATGCAAATTATCAATGCAGTGCAGTTTAAATGTTTACATTTAAATTTACGACAAAAAAAACATTGCAATCTTTTTATACTGCCACTCTGTATCATTAACTTATATTTATATTTGTTGACCAAATCACTGACAAAATGCTTATTCAATTGATTTTGTGTGAAATGTCAAATATTTTTTATTGATATAATTCAAGTCATTCACTAGACTTTTTGCTGATAAAGCAAATAACTCAAGTCAAGTTAAGGTTAATAACCTCAGCTATGACAAATACTATTTCGTTGGTTGCATATTTTAAAGATAGGAAGATATAAAAACTTTGTTTTATATTAAAAAAATGATAATAAAAAAAGTGAAATTTTATGAAAAATTCAACCCGTGGACATGCATGACTCTATTCAAATTTAACTACACTAGATTTTGTCTACACATTATTTTTATTTAACAAATTTAATATGTACAACAGAACCCCGTTAATTCGAACCCTCGATAATTTGAAGAAAAAAAAAGGGTAATTTGAAAATTTAACAAATTTTTTTTTTTCAAAATGATTTTTTTTATTCAAAATTTGTTATTTCGTAATTCAAAATTTATTTTAGCCGCACACAAAAATTCGTTGTGTAATTCGAAAAATCGATTTTTTTAACAAAATTTCGATTAACATAACGATATGTGTATTGCAATAAAATATAACTGAATGACAATTAATATACATGTTTCGTAGTACATAAATAAAAAGAATTAAAGGGACACTAAAAAACTATTTATTTTTAATTCTTGATCAACCATAAAACACTTCCTAAACTTGACCCCTTGACACCATTTGCAGTTGGGCTTAAATTCTTTCCAGCCGTTATATAACGTTATCGAGATTATTGAATTAGTCACCCACTGTTCTATATGTATACGTATGTATTACATACATGCAGCTTCAAACTAATAGATTCATCTTCTGTATTGATTTTAATTGAGATCAATTTTAATTTCAGGCTACACAACAATCATTTTGAGGGTTAAATAAAATTTAGGTTTAGAGTAAAATATTGGATGGATATCCTTGAAAATCATCATGCAGGGATATTTGTATGACAACAAAAATATTACATGGACAACAAAAAAATATTGTTCCTCTTTTAGTCACCAGCATGAATAAGTGTGTGGATTTGCATGTACTTTGGTTGAAGTGGAAAGATTTGGAACATAATACAAAGCATGGAATATGATTAGTAAAGTATTTGCTATGTTGAACACCTGTTATGTATGTAACATTCAATTATCTATCAAGGAATGCATCAACAACTAGATTGTACAAATACCCTGCTTCTGCTTAACATATATTAATTTGTTACTGGCATTACATCAGCATTTTTGGCTGCCTGGCAAAAATGCCACAAATCACCAGTATTTTGAATATAAAAGAAACATTTTTAGTTGAAAATTTGCAAAGATTATCAGTCTTACTCATCATCGCAAAATAAGATACAACCTCGGAGTAAGACCGGGTTATGTGAAATTGTTACTCAACATGGTGGGTTAATCGCGCGCATGCGCGTGTTTTTACCGCGTCGCTGTACGGGAGATGTAGTAGCTGTCAGAATTTAAACCACCCGATCACCAGGGTTAATTAACTCGGTACCCCGTGCGTTGTAACTAACGAAATGGCGAACTTTTATGAGAATCTTGACGTTTTTAACGGAGCTTTGGCAAATATTGACCGTATTCGCGGCATTCGTGCACCACGGCTATGGAAAAGGTTTAAAAAAAGGTACGATCCATTTGCGGCATTTACGGAAGGAGATTTTAGGTTTAAATATAGATTTACCAAAGTCAACATGAGACGTTTGATTGATTTGGTACGGCCGTATTTGGATGTGAATAATAAACGGGGTGGCAAAGTATCTACCCATCTCCAAGTTCTTTGTGTCATACGATACTGGGGTAGAAACGAGGTGAGATAGTGTTTATAATTGCGTTAGAAACGGTAAACAAACACAGATCAATCTCGCTAAAGCTCCTCGAATATGTTGTATTGACTGATGTTGACGTATGAATAAACGTGAAGTTGGCAACACGCCGCGAAATGCTAAATTGACCGCGTTTTTCAGCTTTGGAGCAGTGTTGCTACCGTAAAAAAATCATAACAGCTGTCGAGAAACATTATGATGATGAGTAAAGATTTTTACCCTGAGCAGTGTAGGCTTACTCCACTGTGTAGCTACCGCGACGCTACAGAGCCGTGGTACGGTTTCATGATGAGTAAGGCTGTATGAGTATATTAATCAATTAAAATAAATTATTACTCCACTTTCAACATTTAATCAGGTCGGAACTAGACTGGGTTAGGTAAAATCGAGTATGCATATTGTTGCACGATTAAGTACAAAATTCCATATTCCCTCTATTTCGTGTTTTATTGAAAAATAGTTAATTTAACATTTAACATTTTTTTAAGGGCTGGTTTGGGTGAAATGCAGATTCTGCTAAAGTTTGGAAATTTAATAAAAAGGCACTTTCTAGATGAGAAAAGTGTGGAGAAGCTGAATAAAAAAAAATTAAGGCGCGCTCGGCAAAATTGAGGGAGATACAGCCGTTTAAAGTATAAATAAAATTTCACTTCGTGAACTGATACTACGACACTCCGCCCGCCATTTTGTCACTGTTGTGTTGGTATCCCAGACCTACAAACAAGAGCCAGATACTAGCCAGATTGTAGCCGACTTCGTGGGATAAATAATAAGGCGCGTAATTATGAAAAACAGAATTAATAATATAATGTAAACGAACCTCTAATCAGGTACTGGAATGGAGACAAACCATTCAAATCCTGGGATGTTTTTTAAAATAAAGACAATATACACAAGCCTGCTACACAAACCCTGCGTAGCCAAACAAACCATTCAAAAACGTAGGCTGTTTTTTAAAGTAAAGATAACATACACAAGCCCGCTACACAAACCCTGCATAGACAAACAAACCATTCAAAAACGTAGGCTGTTTTTTAAAGTAAAGATAACATACACAAGCCCGCTACACAAACCCTGCATAGACAAACAAACCGTTCAAAAACGTAGGCTGTTTTTTAAAGTAAGATAACATACACAAGCCCGCTAGACAAATTTCATAATTACGCGCCTCATCAGTTATCCTACGAAGTCGGCTACAATCGTATTTAGCTCGTCTTTGTATCAGGGATACCAACAGTGATGAAATTTTATATCTTTATTTAACACCCTTTTATCACTATTAGACAAATCAAAACAAGATTTGTTTTCCCGTGCCGTCATGATCCAGCAATAAACAATTATAACCAGAGAAAACTGGAAATATGTCATTTTTAAATAAAATTTTAGACTTATTGACTCTTTCCACAAAAAATTATAAATTGATTTTGAAAGATTGTTATTTTATTCAGTAAACGCATGTTTTAAAGTTTGAGAAAAAATGTTTATTTTTAGTATAAGGTTACACCATAGGTCGTTCACCTATGGTGTAACCTTATTCACAGCGCCCTTGAGGTGATTTTTCACAAAAACGGCGCTTTATAAATTATCCAATTATTATTATTATTATTATTGTCGTTGGCAGATTTGTTAAATTTTCAAATGAAAAATCTTATTTTACAAGACATATTTCATATCATGTAATCATACATTATTGTAAATCAATGCGTTATCTAGTAAACGTATGTTTCAAAATTTTAATTTTAGTTCAAATAAAATCATTAAAAAATATATATGAACACTTATTTATGACGAAAATTTCTCTATTTTGTCTATTTACGGTATTACAAAATTAAAATATTTCAGATTTTTTTTGGGCATTTATTTTGCTTAGACATTATTGAAAAATTATAAATACTTATGATAAAAAATAATTACAAAAAGTACATAATTTCAGCATTTTTGGATGTAGGTATAAATTAAAGCAAATTTGGAATGAAATAAAATTGGTATTGAGTTATAGTTTTAAAAAGCTGGTATGGAGAATAATTAATCTTTCTCATTGGAACTGCCCTGTACGATCTTAAGAACATCTTTTGACGAAATGTGGATTTTTCAGCCGCTGGCTGGTTAGAGGCCCAAATTTATTACAATTCATATTATTTCAATTTTTATAAATTAAGTTCACACCCCGCAAATAATAACTCTTCCAATATTATACATAAAATCAATGTTTTACATCCCTGATCCAGATGTCATAAATATCCTGGGTTAACTACACCAGTTTGGAAACCTCTGTAACAGAGTAAAACTGGTCTGGCCTTAAAATCAATACAACATGAAAAAAAGAAGTAAATGTAAAAAAAAAAATTGGTTAAAATAAAGATATTATAATAGTTATATTTGGTTTGCTTACCTCCTCGATGTTGGCTCCTCTTTCGATCAGGAGCATGGCTAGTTCCACATGACCTCCGCAGGCTGCCAGGGTCAGTGGACTCTCAAAGCTGTCAGTTGGCATGTTGACCTGGACAAAAATATATTGTTATTGTCTGAAAGGAATTTTTGTTTGGCTGAGTATCAGTTGAGCAAGTTTACCTTTCAATATTATTCAATCCAATGTATAAAAAAAACCCTGTTTTTATAACTTTTGAAGGTTATTCCCAACAATGTAATATATCATTGAAGAAGTAGATAACAATAATAATCCAAACGAAAATAAGAAAGAGAACAAGACACAGAAAAAGATAATGGTCGCAACTGAGAAGACCAGTTAGACGAGAGATTCTGGGTCCCAGTTACGACCATTATCATTTTTCTGTGTCTTGTTCTCTTTCATATTTTCATTTGGATTAATATTGCTGTCTTCTTCTTTAATGATTCATTATTAGTAGGAAACAGCAACAACAGTGCCATACTCTAGGGAAAAAATAGCTTAATTTTTAAACCCAAATTTTTATTTTATCACTTTCCGGGTTTAGGATGCGAGGGGTCGAGTGTGTTGTCAACAATAAAAGTTTATTGACATAAACGACATGCAAAGTTTTCTCTGAGCAGTTCATATTGGGGATAATACTTCAACTGCTGACCCTGTACAAATTGCAAGTGCACCCCACTGTTGAATTTGGCAGCCACCTCTGGTCTGGAGTCCCAAAATACTTTTTAAAAAAAAAACACTTAACTGTGCAGAAACAGGCTGCCCGTTTGATAGCTTCCCTGATTTTAACAAGGAACTAGTATCTTGATCCCTTCGTCGCCGCTGCATAGTGAGGAAACACGCCAAACATTTGTGCACGGTTCGATAACAGCTCGGCTGTGGAATGATATGCTGGCCCCTGTGTTTCCTCCCTCCTACAATGTGGGTCTCTTCAAGACCCAGATTCACTCTTTCCTTTTTAAAAAAGACCCCTCCACACAGCATCCCCAAAGATGACATAGACTCTGAGGGAAATTATTTTATAAATATTCCTCCCAACACCAGGCTTATAGAAAAAAATAGTATTGGCAGATAATAAGGAAATTTGGGAAGATATCCCTTGAAATGTCCCTTGTAGCACCAAAACACAGAAAAGAGTAGATTACCGTCAGTAAAGTAAGGAAGTTCGGACAGATTGTCTTAAAATTCCAGGAGCTCAAAAAAGAGAAGAGTATTACCTGGGCCCCGCTGTCGAGTAGTAGGCGTGCAACCTCCACGTGGCCGTCCATGGATGCCTCCATGAGCGCCGTGTGCATCTCATCCGTCTTGTGTTCCTGGTCCGCGCCGGCCGCCAGTAGGAAGCGCACCATGTCCAGGTGGCCCTTGTAGCATGCCAGCGTGAGTGCCGACTCCTTGAACTCGTTGGAGTGCGTGTTGATGCCGGCGCCATGTTCCAGTAAGATCTAGACCAAAGAATAAACATCATGAATTTAACAGTTCAGCACTGAAAATCAAATAATAATTAAAAATACAAACTTTAAAAATACTGAACAGCAAAGCAAACCGATGAGGATTGTAAAACAATGTCTGAGGTTTGAGCCCTCCCCCCTTCCCCCCTGTAGTATGAATCAAACAGCAAATTAACCTGAAGTTATTTTCATGTAATAAACGGGGTAGCTGGGGAAGAAATTTTATTTCACAAGTTACACTACTTACAATATTATCTCCACAATAAATTAATTTAACCTAACCTCAAATCTTTTCTATATCCCCACTGTTTCCCTACCATTTTTTCCACCTAACACCTGTATTCCCTCCATAATTCATCTGTCAAAACTAACTCATTAGCTTTTTTTCTATCACACTTTAAAAATGGAATCCATTCAAACGTGAAAGAAAATCTAGTAAGAAAGTACCTACCCCAATTTTGTTGCAATATTATGTAGTACTTACCCAACATACAGAGGAAACTAACCGATAAAGGTTGGCACAATGCATATAAATAAAAGACACGGCTATACCACACATCCTGCCATGAACCATTGCAAAGGGTTAATCAGTGAGGGAACCAACACCAACACTTCTAAACCACAAATTATTATCTGAATTAATCAAATGATGCTAATTTTAGTCATTTAATCAAAAATATTTGGCAAATACGAGAATGCTCTGTATTCCTCAAGAGTTCTTCATTGACTAATGAAAATAAAACAATGTGGACGATAAGTTTGAATTACATATTATTATTATCTACCGCAGCAATAAACAAGGTTTTTAGCTGATTCAGAATAAAGCTTGGCTTGTATTCTTTCGGCCATTGAGCAAATCTGCACAATGATAAAATATACATCAAATCATCAATATTTGACACAATTAGCTAATATAAAACTGAAGTTAGTTTTCTGTGGGCGCTTTTTTGAAATCTGTTTTCTTAAGTACTGTAAAACCCTGTTAATTCGAAATTCACGGAACTTCAAATATAAAATTTCAAATTAACGAATTTCCACCCAATCCAAAATATTAAGAATAAAATTAAAATAAATTTCACCGAAAATTCGAGTTACGCGGCCCGCCCTTCAAAAATTCAGGTAGGTATTCCAATAATAACTTTATAAATGACTTATTCCTTGTAAATCCAATTTTTGCGGCCTGCACTTCAAATACAGATATTATAAGTAAATTCGTAAAATACAACATATTCACATATACATAAATTGAAAAATCGACCCCCATTGCCGACACCACCAGCCTGACAGATTCATAAAAAGAAATTATAAAGCAATATGTATAACCTCGTAAATAGAAATTTAACGGCATTTTATCTCCACGGCCAATCCAATATTTTCGCACAATCCTAATTTTTTCAAATTACAAAGACAAATTTTCTTCAGCAGACCAAAATGAATTTCAACTGAACAAATATGAAACTTTGAAATAAATAATTGAAAATTATTCAGCATAAATTTTGAATTAACAGGGTTCCACTGAATAAAGTAAAAAATCAGTTTGTATAAGAAAAAATTCTCAAACAGTGAGTTTTGGCAAAATAAAACATAACCTTTTTTTCTACATCAAATTTTCTTGGGTAGCAACAATAGTAATTATTATGTATAGTACACATATAATTTACATAGTAAAGGAATTTTAAATTTATGTCTACATATATCAAAAAAACCAAAAAAAAATATCATTTGGAGGATAGGATAGGGTGTGAATAAAATTGTGACATTTCAATGAGTTCATTGTGTCACAAATCAATATTTCATGCAGTAAATTAACTTAACGGAGGGTTGCATAAGCTGAAGGAGTTCAAAGAATCATGTAATTTATTCAAAGACCTAAAAATGCAGCAAAGTTAATTACAATATTTCGTGCAGGTTGGAATTGTAGAGAGAATGAAGCCCACACAAATGCATTCAAATTTATTACCCTCGAATCAGGGCCTTTCTCTAACTGTTTATAGACGCCCTTGAATGGGTTGGGAATGTATCCTAATAAAGACCTTAATGTTTACGCTTTACAAAATTATGTTGGAAGTTATTAAAATTGTTGTTCGTACCCAAGTTTCTATTTCCATTTTACATTAAAAAAAAACACAAATAACACAGATTTCCAGAAATAAATAATTATTCTTACTTTTACTGAAATTCATCATAATGATCATTTAACCAGGGGGAGTGGGCTGTGGCTTTTATCCGATTTTTCATTACAGAATGTCCTTGGTTGGTATATTTATAACCACACAAAGAATTTTTCATAAAAAATTAATCATTTTTTTAACCCGTTTAATCACAGGAGACCCAAGTTGTCCCAAAACATCATATGCCGTTATAATAACAGGAGACCCAGATTGTCCCAGAGCGACCGTGCATTATTAAAAAATAGATATCTCTCTTCCTGTCATGCGAATATTTGTGATTTCTTTTATGTTAGAAACAGAAAGAAATAATGCTTCTCATTTTCTTAGAATTATATGAGCTAGGTTGTTCAGATATTTTACAAACCTGATCAAAAGTGACGGTTTGATTTTGCGCCTATTTGTGACGTAACCCACATTTAATTTTAAAATAAAATTGTATGAAAGTGATAAAAAGTGAGGTGACAGTTTTATTACAAATTTTGTTTAGAAAAGGAATCTGAATTTAAAATTTGAAGTTAATTCTATTTTAATTACTTTAATTCAAATATTCGCAGGTATGCATTTTTTATCCAATTTACATTTCCAATATTAAAATTTTAATATTTATAAACAAAAATGTTGATTTCTAATAAACATATCGGAAAGATTATTTTATCTAAATTTTAGAACAATTTTTATTTTTGCAAAAGCGTTAAAAAAAACTAATAAATAGGAACATTTAAAATGCATGGGAAGAACCAGAAATTTTGCGCGCAAACTTTGACAGGCAAAAGTTGACAGAAAATTATTTTCTTATTATTCGAAGGGTTAAATCACAAATTTATTGCTTTCGCATTTTCACGTTTGATAATCAATTTAATAATAATATAAAATTTCATATTGCAATACTTACTAATTCCAAACTTCCCATCTCTTTTTATAAACGTATTTAATTTAGCTATCATTTTATGCCTAGGTTAAAAGTACTATGTATAAGGCTGCCTTCACACAAGTAAGTTTTTCTCGTAAGTGGCTTACGTAAGTGACTTATGGCCAAATTACCAATGTAAACTGCACCAAAGGTCACATACCGTAATTTATAGCAAGTTACGGAAGTTGTTCCTAAATAAGTTTATTGACAGGTCTAATCGCGTCTGCGCAAACTTCCAGCCTTCCCACAGTTTATCAAATCAGTTTGATAAGTTGAGACGCTTACGGTAAGATTTAGTACAAAAATGTGCCAACGGGAGATGACAAAAATTAAGAGACAGTTGATTATGTAGGCTACAACAAGTATCTTTATTATTTTAACTACAATCTGATTAGGTTAAACAGATAAATTATCAACCTTATTGTGTCCCGAAAACAATACGAAAAACATACTAAATAAAACCCAAATAAGCGCTTCCCACGAAAACTAATGTAAACGGAAATAAAGTTTTCTGTTTCCAGAAACCGAAGAGATATCATATATTTTTCGGATGGAAAAAACTTTCTGAAAATAAACATCTTTCTATTTAATTATTGGTCCAATCCTTTCTAATCTCAATGTTTCTGTTTATAACATTACGTACTTGTATTCAAAGTCGGTGGCTGTCAGGTAGCTCTCATTCGAAAAAATTAAAGAACTCCATTCATTTCCGCCTAAATAGCGGCACAAAAGCGGGTGGAGAATTGTTTATTTCAAGCCAAATTCTATTTCATCACTTTATTTGGGCCTTCCCGCCTTTATTGACAAAATCGCATAAATATGACAGCAGCAGATTGTTGTTGACAGGAAACCATCTTACCGCAAACAAATTTACATATGTCGCTACGAGCACTTACATAACAATTTTTAACATTTTGAAAGAGTATTTCAAGTCATATAAAACTGTTTCAGGTACAAAGTTCTGAAATGACTGTCACATATTATTAGTTTTCCTAACATGTAATGAAATGATACAGCAATATGTATGTATTAATATGAGAGTTAGTTCTACCTTAGCTACAGGTACATGACCAGCGGAGGCGGCCTCCATCAGAGGGGTGTGACCGTTTTCATTGTGGTCCTCCACGTTGGCCCCCGCCTCCAGCAGGGCCGCCACCACTCCCTCGTGACCTCCGGCGCATCCATACATCAGGGGGGTATTGCCTGAGGAACACATATAACAGAATTAGATTAAACCACTTCACACTCAAATCAACAAATACATCAATATACATCAAAGGAGACAGTATGAGAAGGATCAAGGTCCTACCAGCTCACCTTACAATCCTAAACTATGTAACACCTAACAGATGGAACCCGTACGGGTGCCGGTCTTACGCAATGTTCCAGATTGCCGCACCGGTGTGGAACCCGCCTAAGAAGTTTTTGGATGTGCAGTTGAAACTATGGGCTTTTTCAAGAGACGAGAAAAAAAACTTCAATCAGGCTCGATAATTGGGCTACCCTAATATAAGTTGTTAGGGGACTGAAAAAAATAAAACTAATTTAACCCATAAGGCTAATTTGTTCACTTTTCAGAACAACTCATATAGGTCACATAGAAATCTTTGTGTCATCCTTACTATCATGGTTAGAAATATAATCTAAACGGTGAGAAAGAGAAAACACCACACTTTATACTAAAATCTAAAAGATAACCACAAAATAATTAAAATGTACACTTTTAAAAAACCAAAGTTTCCGACCGAATATTAATTATTTTTACATGAAACGACAAAAAAGTGAGTTGACAACAATGCCTATATATAATACAAATGCCTAATAAAATAAATTTTGAAAGCATTTTTCATCACCTTTCAAAAACAGTTTTTAATTTTTGGATGTGTTCAGAAATATTCCATTTATTTCGATTTTATTGTAAAGCGAAAATATTTTGACCTTCTGACAAACAGTTGACAGTTCAATTAACGAGTCGACATCTGAATTTGGCAATTCGTGGCAAATTAGTTTCGGAATCTAATTTGAATGTAAGTAGGTTTCTTATCCGAGCTTTGTCGCTGTCGATTGGAGGAAAATATTCTTAAAGATTCCTCTCCAGTCCTAATAAATGTTCTTTAATTTGAGTTAAGATGTCTCGAGACAATGCAATCATGTTGTACACTTTTTGCATTTCACTTAAATTACTAAATGCTTTGAAATTCCCTGTTTCCGCGCGTTGTGCCCACACATTAAGCTTTTATTCTTGCAGCTTCCAGCTTGTCTTAAAACAAGGCGGGAATGTTGCGACCCGGTATTTCATTTTGATGGCCCGGTACCGGGTAGCGACCCGGCAAATGGGAAACCCTGACCTAAATTATTTTTTGTAGATGCAATTAAAAAGGAGAGGTTAGTTAAATAAAGAAGTGAGGTTAGGTCATTGACAGATATAAGAGAATGGTTAATTTTATGACTTTTATGAAAATGATTAGATTAGAGACCAAGATTAAGATTAATAAAAATAAGATAAGTTGCACATGGTTAGGATAGGTCAGGGATTAATTATTAGGTTATTTGAGAAAACTGAATAAAATATTGAGGTTACGTCATATCAAGACTGTACAAAATTGAATGGTGGGGATTTAGCTAAAAATATGGATAAAAATCAATGTTAGAAGAGGTGCTAAAGCCTAGAAATAAGAGAGATTATTATCCAAAGCTGGGATCCCAGCTGATCTATTCTACGGTCGTTTTCGTAGGATCTATGAAACAGATCAGTGAGAACAGGCTTTTCTACGGAATAGAAAACAAAAGTTGAATAGACTTCAAAATTAATTCTATAAATAATTGACAATAATTTTTCGTAGAATACAGTTATTTTCCCATTTAGAATCCCAACTGCTCCCAACAGCAATTTAAGTTTTTTCAATAAAACAATTTATTTTATTTATTTATCTATATAAGGTATGTTTACATTATATTATTCAATGCCTTTCTCACTAGGATATGTGGACCTGTGTCGAAAATTCTGAATGGTGGTCTTATAGGGGCGATACTGTGAGTATCTTCCACTCTAAAACGTGATGTAAATATAATATATATTATTTTTAAAAGACTAAACTGTGAAACACAAATTAATTAAATAAAATTTACTAGAGCATGTCAGGATTTGAACCCGCGATCTCCGGCTTGGTAGTCGAGAGACTTACCCCTCGACTAAAGAGGAAGTGGGAATGTAGCATAAGATTACGGAATGTAGAAAGCAGGGTTATATTGGATATATAAAAATATGTCAAGTAAAGCTAGGTGACTATGATTACAATGTTAATTGAATTTGCTCAAAAGGCCATAAACAAGCTTAAAATTATGTGCTTCATAGTAAAATATGCAGGATGAAGAAGTTTTGAGAGGCCTAAACTCAAAAACGCCATTGTTATACCACAAAGACGCTCAGTAAAATCGAAAATTTCTGTCAAACATCAAGCAAGAATAGCAGACCTTGAATCCTTTTCGCATCGAAGAAAAAGCATCGATACATGTTGAGACATGTTTAAAGAGCGTAAAATCATCAAGCATGAACGAGCATGGATACTGTCCTCTAGGCAAGAGAAATTGAAGGGAAACAGAAGGACATTAGGAGGAGTAGAGGCATGCCCTGGAAAATGTTGAATGGTTGTAGAAGCCATGATGTGTATACAGTTTTCAGTAAATTGACGTAACATTACCTGATGAGGATTGGGCGTTGACATCGGCCCCGTGCGCAATGAGCAGCCGCACTATGTCCTGATGGCCGGCGCTGGCAGCCTCCATCAGGGGGGTGCAGTCCCCTTTGATCCCACGGTCTTCCACATTCGCATGCATTGCTAGTAACACCTGGAATGTCAGACAAATTTATAATTACGTATATGCTGTTAACCACTGAACTTCTGTGCTCCTCATAAAAGTTATTTGAGAATACATAAACTGGGTTCACTTCTAAGTTACAAAGAAGACAACATTGGTTTGCATGGAATAAATGAGAATGTCACACAAGTTTCAAATTACATAGTGTTAATCAGTGAATTTCTCTTCTTCTGGTACAAGTTATTTCTTGGTGGATGGATTTTGGATTTTGAATTCAAGATTGATTGCTTGAATGAGTTTTTGAATATTTTATTACTCCACGTTTGAATGCAATTAAGACCTGGAATGTCAAACAGTTTCAAACAAATTATATGCCGTTAACCAGTGAATTTCAATACTCATCAAACAAAATAAAAATTTTGCAAATTAAGAATTGAAATTGCTGTTGTGTTTAGGTTGGATTATGCGAAATGTCAATTTATGACATTATACGAATAATTAATTGCAAATGGGTCGTTTCGTTTTAAGTTTGGAAGACAAAACTCAATGCAAGGGGTAAAATTCAAGGGCAATGAAGGAATATTAATATAAATCAGCGTAAGAAAACAAACATATTTCAACTAAACTCAATAAAATGAATGATGAATTAGACATATTGGTACTGAGATGGCAGTAGCAATTGCGGTTGTATACTTTTGCTAAAACAAAGATACACCATTTGTTACTTTTTTGAATGAAACTGCATCTGTGCCCCTATTATTATTGCCATATTGAATATAGAATTGAGAACATACCTGTGCTAGTTCGTAGTACCCAGCACTGCAGGCAAGTGAAAGAAGACTCTCGCCTTCCTCTGTTGTCTCGTGGACCGATCGACCCTCGGTGAGGAGCTTCCGCACCGTGCCCACGTCCCCGTCCGAGCAGGCCTCTGCGAGGCTGGGCGCGCACTCACTACTGCCTCCTCCTCTGGAAGATGCAACCAAACATCACATAAGACACAGACAATTGAGTCCTATAATTTCAATACCCGCTATATCTGATTTTTTGACAAAATGATCTGAGTATGACATCTTGTTCATATTTTTGCGAGAAACAACACTAACCTAAAATTGAGTTTCAAAACCTCCTTTATTACAACCAAAAACCATGTTAAATCTGTGAGTGAGAAACAAAACCCGCTAAATCATTCCAGAAGTTACTATCAAAACCCGCTATATCGGAATTCAACCAATCACGAGCAGTTACTTTGCCAAGATGGCAGGTATAGAAACACACCCCTCAGGTCAGTTGAGTTTCAAAAGCCTCTATATTCCATACAAATCACGAAGCGAGTATCAAAATCCGCTATATCCATTTTATTATCCAAATTACTTAAATATTTCTAGACATACAATGAAAAATGAACACTTTTCGAATGAATATTACTCCAATTCATTATATAAAAAAATAAAATGCAATTTTTTTATTTACGCTACAGATGTGTGTTTTTTTGCGGTTTTCTCCGAATCAGTGAAAGTTGATATAGCGGATATAGAAATTGAACAACTCAATTGGTTGGTTATGTGCTCCTTCCTGTGCTGGGAGATTATTTTAGCCTTAATTTAGTTTATTAATTTAGTTTATTATTTTAATTTAACAAAATTTAGGTACTAGTATAGAATACCCAATTTCACCTTTTTGCTCCTGGGATATATATCAATAACTACAACTAAGGCATCAAAGACTGGAAAATAAATTAACTAGTCATTAATTAGTTAATAGTCATCAGTGAGATTCGTTTCATATTAAAAAACTAACAAAAATTCACATTTCCATAATTTTTTCACGAATTGCGGTTGGAACCTTTGGTTTCATAGAAGAGTATATTTTAATTCTTTTGTGGTTAATTTAACTTCCAGATTTGAAAATAAAGCTTGTGCTTTCTCTTTTTAACATCGTGTATCACCATGACAGTGAGGGGACCACGATTTCCATGAAACCCTACGGGCTGTTCCCAAAAGCAAACAAATTGACTCTACGGCTAATAGCTGTTTGTTCACAAAAATTAAAAAATTAGCGTGAGAGATAATAATTGTGACAAAAAAGTTCAGTACCAGATTCTAATGAGTAAAATGTATTGTTAATAACAAAGGTACCACCAATAATTATTACACTAAGAAACATGAGGCACTTCTCTGGATTGAATAATTTTCATTTTGCAGATGACTAAATTAAAATATTTATTGAAAACAATATATTTATAAAGATTCATGATTTAGATTCAAGAAATCTATTGTGCAATATAGAAAAAAAAATTTACAAATTTATCAATAAATAAACTGTGGAAACAAAAACAATTATTTGAAAATGTGCAGTTACGATAAATATGATTATAAAGATATATCGCTAATAGCTCCGTTGTAATATCTCCCTCTGTCTCATAAACAAAGCATATAACAGAAAGAGGTGTAACAACGGAGCTCTCAGCGGCAGGACCATACAATGCTAAGACAATGTTTGGATACTGAACGAGAATATGCAGGTAATTGAGTATACAGAACAGTGCTCACCCTTTGTCAGTATTGTGAGTGCGCGGCTGGTCAGTGCGCATGCGCGTTAGAGCGGCGGCGGCCTCGTCCAGCGCGCAAGACACGGAGGACGTGAGACGCCTCAGCACCTCGGGGTCGGCCAAGTGCTTGCCGTCCCCCGTTGACAACTTGCCAATACCTACAAAATACAGAAAACAATGTTCAAAAAGATGGCAATCATTCAAAACATCATGAGAATGAAACAATCCAAAGTATTTCATAGATTGTCCAAATCCCAAGCAACCAAATCAACATGGATAGGAATTTACTGGGGGAGTTAGTAGGACTATTAACAGGATATTGCCACCTCAGGAGATTCATATTGTTGAAAGTGGTAAGCAAATAACTGTAGGAAATGTGAAGGGGTCGAAGAAGCACCCAGTCATTTTTGGTACCCATGTGTCGCTTTAATGGGGCCGACAGATTCAGCTTGGCACATTTCAGTATATCGTTCACCGTACATTCCCAAGGCCAAGCCAAATAACGCTGGCGCTTTCATAGCTGAGTCTGTCCCTAGTTTAATGCTTGGGGAGCCAACATAGTGGAACCATACATCATACATCCAATGATAACAGTAATGAGACTGGGAAAGGGCTATTGCTAAAGGGATAAAGTGAAACATGGAAAATACCAGTGGGCTTGTGAACCGAGTTCTATGTAGATATTTTGGGAGTCCAGTATTGAATAACCAACACCTCCGCCATAGGTCAACAACTCAAGTGGTTCGTTGCGTTTGGCGACTTAGCAGAGGTGCCCAGGTGTAAGTAGCATAAGGCGAGGTTTGTCCAAGTCTTGGCCGCGGCAACTGTGTGGCATACCGGATTGGGAGAGGACGGTTGAGAGAGACCCTTTCATCTCTCCAGCCGGACTTTCTCTTAACCCATCGTCTTGCACGGCAGTGAGAAGGATGGATTCATACGTCTATCTGTCACTCCTGGACATCCTGGCCCCTTTTCTGACTTCTTTTCCTTCATTTCCTAAATACACATTGTAATTACATGTACACACTGCATACCGTAATAACTCACTTTATCCCTTTCCCAGTCCCATTAATATACAGTGGACCCGCGGTAATCTGACAAACGTTTTGCAGGGCGATGTTGAATTATCGAATTTGTTGGATTATAGAATACTGCCTAAGACCCTCTATAGTCTAGATTTTTTTTTAATAAGAGTACCTTGTAACCTGACAAATTACAAATCATAGAATCTACTTGAACTAAGGGCTCTTTCAATTTAGACGTTTCTTGTAGGACTGCTGCAGCACATTTACCGTACCGCTGGTTACAACCCGCTGCCGTGCCGCTGCAGTACGGTAGCAGTCCAATACCAAACGCCTAAATTGAAAGAGTATCTGACTGCCGTGCGTTTGTATGCTAGTGATGTTTAGACGTGGGTCCTTTGATGTTTTAAATTCATTTGACAGCAGTTAAGCTGTGGACTCTGATGAAGAAACATTACTCTTGTTGAAAAACAAGAGTAGTGCTCTTGTTGAAAAACATTCAACAGAAACAAAAACGACGCCCCCGTATAAGAGCATCACCGATGTTTTCATTAACATGTAATTTTGGTGATTTCCATAATCTTTACCCTAGGTTAAGCAATTTTTTTAATTATTTAAGAATGTCTGTGAGTTTTTTTCACCTATAATTAACCTGACCTAATAATTTCATAGTGTGAATACCCAGATCACATATTAAAATGCAACTTTTTTTTTACAGAGTAATTAATTCTAAGGTTCTTTAAAAAAATTATTTTATAAAAGTGAATTTCAACGGAAACATATTTTTTATCTAATTTTAAGTTAGCATTTAGTCAACATAAAAATTCTGATGCACCTATCATTAACTTTAGTAATAATAAAAGGAATGTTTAACCTGTCAGGCTAATTTGTTCGCTGTTCGGAACAACTCATATGGGTCTCATAGATATCGTTGTATCTCTCTTACTACTATAGTGAGAATATAAACGGTGTTAGAAAGAGAAAATTCCACGCTTTATACGCAAATACAAGAGTTAACCACAAAATAAATGAAAAGTAAACCTTTATGAAACCAATTTTAGACAAAAAAAAAAAACAATTTTCAACAAAACCAAGGATTGCAATTTGAAAATAATTTATGAAACCATGGGAATTTTTTACACGGAACGAAAAAAAAGTGAGGTGAAAGTAACATTTGTAATACATTTGTCTAATAAATTATGTGAATTATTTTTTTTTCATTATCATTTCGATGATTGAAAATTATCATTTATCTAATATATAAAATTCTCGTGTCACGGTGTTTGTTACCATACTCCTCCGAAACGGCTGGACCAATTTTGATGAAATTTTGTGTGCTTATCTGGTAGGTCTGAGAATCGACCAACATCTATTTTTCATACCCCTAAAAGTAAAGGGTGTTCCACTCCAAAGAAAATTATTTTCCCCATACATTTTGTATGGAACGAATTCTCCTATTTTGAAAGAACTGCAGCAATATTGTAAGGGGTATAATATTGTACTGTGAACCGTGGAGGGGGGAGGGGTGGGGGGGAGGGGGGAGGGGGGAAAGGAACTCAGGAAGGGGGGTTAGCGGGACGGGGGAAGGGGAGAATTGGAGTGGGGAGAGGGAGAGGGAACGCGAGAGGGGAGGATACGCAGGGAGAAACAATTTAGATCAAGGTATGGTATACGCAGGGAGAAACAATTTAGATCAATTCAGCTAATAAGTTGACAACAGTTTTTGATTCTGAGGCGGTACGAAGTTCGCCGGATCAGCTAGTATTATTATATAATTTTAGTTAGAATAAACGTAAGGTGAGCCATTTTTAAAACTTTTTTTATATTTGCAAGCAAAATTTTTATATTTATAAAATTATACATTTATTTCGACTTATAAAATTTGAAAGCATATTATATCACCTTTCAAAAACAGTGTAAACCCCTCCGCAACGTAAGCAGATATAAGCGTTAAAAATAGGACAGCAGTCAAGTACAATAAGCGTGTTTATACGTCAGCGCGTGTTTCCATAAAAATCGTTCTAACTTCGTTATTGTTTTAGTTACATCCCTAAAACAAAATGTAAAAGGTCGATAGTAGATCAAGCTACAATAATCAAGCTACCCTATCAAGTTGTCTATGGAAATACATAACAGGAATCAGCTGTCAGTCGTGTAGTTGACAAAAATATTTACCCGCGCAAATTTGCTACCGGCAGCTCCACCGCGCTCCACATTTTAAATTTTTATTAAATATTTTTATATGAAATGATAAAAAAGTGAGGTGACAAAAGTGTTTATTACACATATATACAATAGAATAAGTATTGTTGTTTACATAATCTGTGATTTTAGTACCGTTTTCACATAAAAACATCACGTGAGTCATTTTAACCTATTTTTAATGTTTGCGTTCTAAATTTTAATATTTACAAATGCTAATATTTATTTGTAATATAATAATTTGAAAGCCTATTTTGTAACCTTTCTAAAACAGTTTTTACTATTCGGCTATGTTTAGAAATGTTTCATTTATAGAGCTTTAATTGTGAAGCAGTAATAACAAAATTTTTCGAAAAATGTCATTTTGTTAGACACCAAAAGCCAATATTCTCGAAAATTCGGAGGGGTTAAATTTTCAGAGTCGTTCAGAAATATTCAATTTATTTGGATTTTTCAAAATATGGTCAAGGCCCTGGGGGTTAACCTTTAACATAGAATACATAAGAATCAGGATATACCATGTATAATAGCACACATTTAAAGATCTACACCGCTTCTTTGAATTGCTCGTCGTCTTCAGTCATTTCATTTTGCGGTTATATATATGTACATATATGTATATTTTATTTTATTTTGTTAAGCAAAACTCTTCTAGTGCACTGCATATTAATGTGTTTGATATTCAGGAAGTGTGTGTTCGTGTGTGTGTTTTTTTTTTCAGTACAAATGATAACACAATACGTCTGAGCACATTGTATGAGAGAGCATCTTATTCAATGTCAAGTTTTCAATGGCCAGTTGCATCACAATTATTGCTCTTAAACATTGCGTGGTGGCTTTAGGAGAATGCCATTGAGGCTAAATTTCTGAAAGGTTATAAAATTGTTGTCTGTTATGCCAGCTGTTTGAACATTGCTATATGTGAGACTATCTCTCCGACTATTTTTACAAATATTGCCAATGATTACGTTTTTAGATAAAATTAATTAAGGGAACGTACCCATACTACGTGACACGTTTAGGGGGGGGGGGGGGGGGGTCTTCAAAATGTCACGCTCCATACAAATGAGCGGCGGGTTGCTTAGGATTTTGGTCACCGGGGGGGGAGGGGGGGTTAAAAATTGCAAAAAGTTGGTCACGTAGTATGGGTACGTTCCCTAATGATCAAAAAAATAACATTGTCTCTATCTCATTAGTACCAACAAGCTTTTTATAAATATTATTACTATTTGCTCAATAAAATTATTAACTTAATCTAGCCTCTTACTCCCTTACTAATAAACAGGTTTTAATTTTAACACAACAGATAAACATCCATATATCGAACATGCTTGTGCCATTCCGAATTACATTTACAAATTATTTTATCCGTATGTCTATGTTAATAAATTCTTATACTAGTGTATTCTGTTAATCCGCGGATGTGATTTTATCATAAATCAGAGACCGACCTGCACCGTTAATACATAACCTAGCTCACCCGCAGTTGGGCACAAAATTCAACAAAAAGGGGACCCTTTTGGGTAAAGGCCTCCTGCCCTCGGATCTTCTTTACTGGACGGACCCTTCAGCGCCGGCCGCTGCCTGCCTCTGCCTGCCTTCTAGCCACCGTTTTCTCTGTTGACTTGTGGCTTTCATTTCTCCAACCAATTCGCAGCAGGAAATTGCAGCGGCCCGCACCTAATTCCTAATACCTTCTCCCATACAACCGTCCTTTTCACGACGTTATTTCAAACATTTTGCATACTTTGGCGCAAGGTCGTGTAATCAACCGCCCTTATTAAGGCGACACTTCAATTTTTGGCGAATACAAGGCCATGTTTTAACCAACCCTTATTTACAGTCTATGTACCTACGACGGCCCGTGTGGTATAATCCATTTACCCTACATTAATGGTCGTTTATCAGTTGTGTAAAATTTAAAACACGTTTATCAGTAAAGCCCATCAATTTTACAATACCTTTCCTATATCTATAATGTTTCATTGTACTGTTTTTATAAATTGTTGTAGTATTTTTAAAAACATTGTTTTCTATCAATGGATGTTGGTAATAAATGTGGGCTAATGAGCACTTAAAAAATGTACAAATTAGATTTAAAGAAAATAAATCTATTACAAGCAAAGAAACAATGCGAGAACTACAAGAAAATGTGTAAAAAAAATAAGCAATTTATTTTCGAATGGTTTATTCTTCCAGCAGCAATAAGGCTGCTGATTAAACGCTTCCTCGATGATAATTTTTTTGATATCCAAGTGACTCGGACTCTAGGCTCAGCAAAATCGCTCTCCCCATCAGCATTAGATACCATTGTCCAATTAGACCTAGTCAGAGAGAGAACAACCTATGCTGTTGAAAATTGATATTCAACATAACCATTGGTTAAAAAATCAAAATGGAAATTTTTACATTCAATGAATTTTCAAGTCATTAACAAATTTACCAGAATTAATGTGTATCTATGAATTATGAACAGCCAATCTCAAAATAAGAATTCTAAATTTCAATCTCAAAATTATTCTTGCACAGGGTTATTAATGATCATATTTTTACCTCAGGGAAACCACAAAATAAAGGTAGCGAAGAGAATATGGAAAAAAATTCTGGTACCGAAAAGAGGTCAACTTTATCCCAGCTCCCGAAACACTGGATTCTGCAGACAAGACAATTTACAGTTTCCTGAACCAATTCTAGAAACCAAATACAAATCTATCGGCAAATGCTATGTACAAAAAAATACTCTTGACCTAGATAACTAACTCAAATTGAGTCATTTTTATTCTATTTTGACAAAATGTAAAAAATTATTTATTTAGGTATATCTGATTAATCTTATATAATTGTATTGCTATGACGTTTTTGGGTACTTTGTAAATATCTTTGAAAGAACTTTGTTAAATGTTGAACAGGTACATTTTGTTTGTTATTGTTATTTGTAACATACTTATTATAAATAATATGTTGTTTATTTGTACAGGTATATTTTGTTTGTTTTGTTTTCGTAACTTTAAATAAAATGTTGTTTAATTATTTAGGAACATGTTAAACGATGCCCAACATATGTACATGATTGACATTTGTCACATGAGAATGGGTCACTTCTTCGACTCGTTCTTGAGTTCAATAGCTCGGCTGTCGAATGATTTGCCGGCCTGTGTTTCCTCCTTCCCACAACATGGGTCTCTTCAAGACCAATGTTCATTCCTTCCTCTCCTCAAAAAGACCCTCTCCACAACATCTCAGATGACGTAAGCGAGATAAGAGTTGATGTAAATAAAAAAATGTTGTTTAATTGATTGTTATTGTTATTTATAACGCATAGATAAATGGCCTCACAGCAGCTGCCTGATTTAAATGGCCTATAAATGAAGATGAAAAAAAGATAAAGTTTTATATATTGTGGTGCTGTTAATCGATCTGGCAAATTCCCGGCTCAAAGTCAAATCATAATAGTTTATTATGTAAAGAATATAAAATGAATAATTAAGGTAAGAATACTTGAATAGGTTGACCAAAATACAAAAATATATCCACATAGATTTCATCAAGATGAACGAATTTAGATCTAGGAATAATTGTAAATAATGCTTTAAGTACCTTGCAAATATGCAACAGCAGCTATCAAATTCTATCTTTGAAAAGGAATTCAAGCAAGAAGCAAGCTACCATTCTATTAGCTTCACAAAATGTCAATCGTTGTGTGAAACATGTGGGCAACTAGAATTTTTTTCAGCTAGCATTGATGTAAAAAAATATTTCTATCACCAGCATAAAAACATGTATAAATTTAATAGGCTCCTGAGCAGTGAGTTAAGTACTGACTGTGCAATAGAAAGTGGTGTACAATACATAGTACTTTGACTCCTAAAGCAATAATTTCTGAATAGTAATTTCATTGACTAGGTAACATTGTCTGTACGAAAACACTTTTGATGTTGAAATTATATTACTTATATCTAAAGTTTCTCGCAAAGAGTTGACATACATAAAAAGGATGGTTTCGGTTTCAACAGTTACTAAAAACGAGTTATTAATTAAAAAAAAATAAAAACTTAGACAAAAAGTTAAATAAATATAGTAAAGGGTGATATGCCGAAGATATTGAAATATAAGAGATGTGCTATCCACAGTTTTTACTGGGTGGGACTGTATTTCCAGGCGTCGCAGATATTGTTATACTATACTACTGCACACCTTTAAAAAATCAACTAAATGAACGAATTCTTTCCGTATTCAAAGTGCTTCCATTAGACGGTAGTCCGCTGACGGTCAGGTGGACATTTGTGTAACAAAAATTTCAATTCATAATATATGTACAGATTTACAAAACTTATTTGTTCAGCACATTTAAAATTATATATCTGTAGATTGGATTGGAAGACAAATAATTTAAATAAGTATATTTGACATTCACTCTTTGTTTTTTCTTTAACCCCTCAGAAAATCGCCAATTTGCACTTTAAATGTCTTAAACGAAATGACATTTTACGAAAACTTTGTGTTATTACCGTTTCACAATTAATGCTCTATAAATGAAACATTTCTGAACGTAGCCGAATAGTAATAACTGTTTTAGACAGGTTACAAAATAAGCTTTCGAATTATTATATTATAAATAAATATTAATATTTGTAAATATTAAAATTTAGAATGCAAACATTAAAAAAATGTCAAAATGACTCACGTGATGTATTTATGTAAAAACGGTACTAAAATCACAGATTATGTAAACAACAATACTTATTCTATTGTATAAATGTGTAATAAACATTTTTGTCACCTCACTTTTCAATCATTTCATATAAAAATGTTTAATAAAAATTAACAATGTCGGGAGCGGGCGACCCGCCCGTGGGAAATTTGGCGGGATAAATTATCTGTCAGACTGCGCGTCTGACAGAATGTTCTTTTTAGGTATTTCTATGGACAACTTGAATAGAGATGTGCAGCATGATTCACTATCGACCTTTCACTTTTTATTTTACGGATATAACTAAAACAATAACGGAGTTATAACGGTTTCTATGGAGACACACGCGTTGACGAGTAAACTCGCTTATTGTACTTGACTGCTATCGTTATTTTAACATGTATACTTGCTTACGTTGCTGAGGGGTTAAAACCTATTTCATAATATTTTTAAAAGGGGGATCCAATTTATGAAACAAGTGATTTGATTTTGAAAGCAGGCCGTGGCCGTGGGGCAAAGAAATGATGAAATATTAAATGCTTATATGTTTTACTCTGGGAAACCATACAGAAGCTGTTTTTTTCTGAGAAAACCAAGTAAGTATTAACATTAATCATCAGCCATGTGCACAACTAAAAACTAACATGAATCCGAGCCAGTCTTAGGCAAGAAGATGTTTTTGTATCCTAAAGCTCCTAGCCAAAGCACCACAAAATTTTTAATTACTTAATTGTTGCTATTAGAACCTTGGAGATACAGAAATGCCTTAATGTTTATGAATGCCTTTTGGGGGTTTAGGATCAATAGGCAGACATTCTAAACCTCCTAAATGAGTGATCCTAAACCTGAAATTAGCGAGTGATAATTTAATAAAGAAAGTATTAACCCCTCCGCAACGTAAGCAGATATAAGCGTTAGAAATAGGACAGCAGTCAAGTACAATAAGCGTGTTTACACGTCAGCGCGTGTGTTTCCATAGAAATCGTTCTAACTCCGTTATTGTTTTAGTTACATCCCTAAACCAAAAAGTAAAAGGTCGAAAGTAGATCAAGCTGTACATCTCTATCAAGTTGTCTATAGAAATACATAACAGGAATCAGCTGTCAGTCGCGTAGTTGACAAAAATATTTTCCCGTGCAAATTTACTACCGGCAGCTCGTCCGCGCTTGACATTTTTAATTTTTATTAAATATTTTTATATGAAATGATAAAAAAGTGAGGTGACAAAGTGTTTATTACACATATATACAATAGAATAAGTATTGTTGTTTACATAATCTTTGATTTTAGTACCGTTTTCACATAAAAAACATCACGTGAGTCATTTTTACCTAATTTTAACGTTTGCATGCTAAATTTTAATATTTACAAATCTTAATATTTATTTGTAATACAATAATTCGAAAGCTTATTTTGTAACCTTTCTAAAACAGTTTTTACTATTCGGCTACGTACAGAAATGTTTCATTTATAGAGCTTTAATTGTGAAGCGGTAATAACACAAAGTTTTCGTAAAATGTCATTTTGTTTGAGACAACTAAGTGCATATTGGCGAAAATTCGGAGGGGTTAATATGATTGAAATTTATCCATTACTTTTCAATTCACTACAGAACTACAGAATCGCATCGCTCAAAGCACAAAACAAAGACAAATAATTATAGTATTTAGCAGTAACACAGATTACAAAGGAATATCCCCTTACCCGCTGCTTCCAGTAAGGCCTCTAGGCGAGCTTGTGTCTCTGGATCGACAGTCCGTTCAGGGTCATCATGGGATAGCTGGAACTTGGAATTGTCACCAGCAGCGCCCGATTCCGACCCCTCCCCGTCCTCATCAAGTTCGCCCTGGCAACAGAAATAACATGTCAATTGCAAACTTCAGACAACAATAAACATCAAAAAATTTGTCCTCTGAAAGCTCTTGTCTTTTTTCCATGGACGGGGATATACACAAAATCATATTTGGGAACAGAATGCATTAGGTACAAATAAAAGTAACCCATCAATATTCCTATAGATATATGATTTTAAAAACCAATTTTGTAGGCTAAAGATTAGCCCTTCAAGTCTATTTGTTCAGTTTCTGGAACAACTTATATTAATTATTATAGAAATTTTTGTCTCCCTTACTATCATGGTTAGAAATATGATATAAACGGTGTTAGAAGAGAAAAGACCACACTTTATATTTAAATATAAAAACTAACCACAAAATAAGAAAAATGTACATCTTTATGAAACCAAATTTTCAAATGACATTTTGCAATAAATTTTTGAAACTTTGAGAATTTTTTTTTTACTATTTTTACATGGACAAAAAAGTGAGGTGATAATAATGTTTATAGCACATTTGTATAATAAGATTTGTAGGTGTTTTTTTTTTTTTTTCATTTAGAAAAAATGTAAAGTGAGCCATTTTTAAAACTTTTATATGTTTGCGTGCAAAATATATATTTTGGGTGAAATGCAGATCCTGCCAAAGTCTGGAAATTTAATAAAAAGGCACTTTCTAGATGAGAAAAGTGTGGAGAAGCTGAATTTAAAATAAATTAAAGCGCGCTCGGCAAAATTGAGGGAGATACAGCCGTTCAAAGTATAAATAAAATTTCACTTCGCGAACCGATACTACGCCATTTTGTCACTGTTATGTTGGTATCCCAGACCTGATACAAACAAGAGCTAGATACGATTGTAGCCGACTTCGTGGGATAAATGATAAGGCGCGTAATTATGAAAAACAGAATTAATAATATAATGTAAACGAACCTCTAATCAGGCACTGGAATGGAGACAAACCATTAAAATCCTGGGATGTTTTTTAAAATAAAGATAATATACACAAGCCCGCTACACAAACCCTGCCTAGCCAAACAAACCATTCAAAAACGTAGGCTGTTTTTTAAAGTAAAGATAACATACACAAGCCCGCTACACAAACCCTGCGTAGCCAAAAAAACCATTCAAAAACGTAGGCTGTTTTTTAAAGTAAAGTGAACATACACAATCCCGTTAGACAAACCATTTAAAAACGTAGCCTGTTTTTTAAAGTAAAGATAACATACACAAGCCCGCTAGACAAATTTTATAATTACGCGCCAAGTATCCCACGAAGTCGGCTACAATCGTATCTAGGCTCTTGTTTGTATCAGGTCAGGGATACCAACATAACAGTGACAAAATGGCGGGCGGTAGCGGGCGGGCTGTTGTAGTATCAGTTCGCGAAGTGAAATTTCGCAATTGAAAATTAAAATTATTCAAAAATTTTTTCTATTGCTTTCCGCACTTTTTTTCACCTTCCAAATTAAAGTGCCCAACTTAAAACGCGGTAAAAACATGGTTTTTGGCAAAAAAAACAAACATTGGCAGGATCTGCATTCCTCCCTATATTTTTTTAAAATTATAGGTTTATTTCGATTTATAAAATTTGAAGGCGTATTTTATCACCTTTAAAAAACCGTTTTTAGTTTTCAGATACATTCAGAAATATTCCAATTATTTGGATTTTATTGTAAAGCTTTGACCCTCCGAAATTAAACGGTCCGAGGCCTGAGGGGTTAACCAAATGGATCTTCATATTGCCTTAGTGTAAAAATCTTACATGTATTAATAATTATAATTAACAAGTAGATCGTTCTATTGCACTACTAGAGATAAAATGGATCATTTTATCGCCTCAGGAAAAATATTCCACTGGCTAAGATTAACAAAAAGGATTGTTTTAATGCTGCAGTAATATTAATTTAACGGATCTTTCCATAACATATGCAGAATACTTGAAAGTAATTTAATATAAAAGGTTGAGCAACATTGATAAGTAAGGGTTAAGCGTGATTGACACAATATGCTGGAAATAAATCAATAAAGTGACTATAGATGAAGATCGTTGTATTGTACTATTGACATTGTGTGAGAAATATAAGAAATGCATCAGTGATGACAGCAATCATCTAGGAATATGAATAAACAATTTAATGTCACATTATCTGCCGAATGAAAACACAATCTTTGTGATAAATTATTACCTACATTAACTTGGTCAGACCGAATGATAAGAATAAAAACATTGCAAGAATGGCAACTGCTAACTGTCGTATTTTCATAACAAAAGGTTTTTTCATATCGAGCACATTATCAAACCGTAAAAATTGAACAGTTTCACAAACTTGTTAAATGTGACGCAATGTCCTTACACAAACTCTCCGAGAGATTAGTTTTGTAACTGTTTCAAAGAAAACTGATTGAAAGGCGTTTCTGAAAATCAATTTTATTAGCTATTAAACTTTGTATAGTAAACTCGCCACCAGTAAAAGTAACTGGCCAAATTGCGGTGAAATTGTTGTTTTTACGTCTTTTTGTGAAAAGTTTTTCCAAATTTTATTAATAGTTTGGTTATAAGCGGGAATTTCGCAATAGGAATAGGAATACTGTGTTTACTAGAGTATGAGAAAGACAGAAAGATAATTAGTATTAATTAAGGCGTGGACAATTTAATCACAATTATTAGAAAAAGCCTTTCGTAACGTATTATTAATAAACCCATTAGTAGACCTTTAATTAGTACAAAGTCAAATGAGGTTGGCACACCAGTAACAATTTTGGGTGAAATGCAGATCCGGGCACAGTTTGGAAATTTAATAAAAAGGCACTTTCTAGATGAGAAAAGTGTGGAGAAGATGAATAAAAAATAAATTAAGGCGCGCTCGGCAAAATTGAGGGAGATACAACCGTTCAAAGTATTTAAAAATTCACTTCGCGAACTGATATTGACAGTTCGTTCGCCATGTTTTCATTGCTTATGTTGGATCCCAGACCTAATACAGAATTAATAGTACGCCAAAATCACAAACCATATTACACAAACCTAGCGTAGCCGCTAAACCACTTGAAAACTGGGATGTTTTTTTGCCGTGACGCGAGCAGGCGCTACGAAGGGGGCACTTTCTTTTCTATCACAAACCATGTTTAGCGTATTAGGTTATAAAAAAAATGGCGGGCTGACGCGGGCGAACTGTCAATATCAGTTTGTAAAGTGAAATTTTAAATACTTTGAACGGTTGTATCTCCCTCAATTTTGCCGAGCGCGCCTTAATTTTTGTTTTATTCTGCTTTTCCACACTTTTCTCATCTAGAAAGTGCCTTTTTATTACATTTCCAAACTGTGCCCGGATCTGCATTCCTCCCACAATTTTTTTTGTAGAAACTAATAGTGTCAAATTTATTATTATCAGTTAGGTACACAAATGATAATATTATGAAGTTATGTGAAAGGATTTGAACTATTGTTTACACAAAAGAAACAGTTCACATGACTGACCTTTACTGAAAAAAATTAAATCATCTATCATAGTTATTTAGATTGTGAATCATAACTTGTTGGGGACTAGGTATTTGGGAGCAATTAGATTTAAAAAAGTATGTTCATTACAGAAATACCAAAAGATTCACGTGATAAATTTTAGTAAATCTTCAAGGAAAAGTAAGCGAAATTGACATTTGAGCGTACTTTTGAGGATTATTGTGGGTGTGGGATATTATGGAGGATCAGTGTTTTTAAAAAAATGTTGCATGCATTGAAAGTCAACTTGCTCAATTAATGATAAGAAATGAAAATCAACACAAAACAAATACTATATTCTATATTCTATCGGGTGGGTGAGTAAAAATGAAACACAACAAACGGTTAAAAATAATATGGATCATCTTATTACATGCGAATTCAACTCGCGAAAAAACAGCAATTCGGAATCATTGTTCTGTAGAAAGTAATGCTTGATTAGGAAACTTATTTTACGATAAGGCACAACCATCAATTGCACCCACAACATTTGAAACTGTTTAATTCAGCAATAAATTGTACAATTTCAATCACTAATCAAGCAGACAGGAATGTATATTTGCCAAGAGAGAACACAACAAATTTTATTGGTTAAGATGCACAATGCGTTGTTAACTTGAAATAACAACACTTCAATAGGGAGACAAGTGTTAAAACAATCGGAAAATGTGAAAAATACAATCTCTCAACATAAGACCTGTCTGTGTCCATCAAACTGAAACAAATTTTTGTGATTACACAAATCATAATTCAAATAATGACATTTCTAAATTTATTTTTAAACATTTGAAAAAGGAATAGTGTAGACACAAACAAATATTATCAGAGCTTTTAGCTTATTAGGAGAGACATTAGCTTAGGATTGAATGAAAGGAAATCCTCGAGACTTACCAACAGGTCTGGCCTGCTAAGGCACAAACAAGCCAGCAAGATCTACAAACATCAGAATAAACATTAGAATCTTGTCAATTAGGCGATACAGTGTGCCATTATATTAGGTTACATTATATTAGTATCTTCCCCTGTGACTGTGCTGTGAGTTCAATAGTTCAATCAAGTTAAAGATCATCTTGGCAAACATACAAGTCGCTAACTTTTACTAAATGTTAAACTTTAATGTTAGAAAAACATGATTCATCGCCTGTACAAATAAACAAGTGCCTAGAAACCCCGAGAATTGGGATGCAAGGACATCCTATATCACCTGCATAAGAAATGAAAACACCAAGTTCGATAGTGTGCTGCCCTTTGTTCGAAATATTCTCGTGGTTCTCCGACGCCTTGGTCACATTAGTAAAGTGACAGCTTGTCACTAATGAAGGAAATTATGCGTTTAAATACTTTCATCTGACTTCGCGCTAAGTACGCTGTCATACGTATCTTTCTACTCACGCCGAATTGTTCACTGACTTATATAATGTGTGCATTAAGAATGCATTTCTGTGACTTATTTGCCCGATACAAGGGTCAGCACTCTCCAACAGCAACATTATCATCGGGAATTGTGCCATCATTCCTTTTTCTCGACGGCGGCGGCACCGACCGTGTTATTCTGCCAGAAACCGAATAATGTGATTACGACGTTGAAGTGCTATCTAAGTATTTTGAGGACATGAGATAATAAAATGGTCTTTATTCGGCCATAATTAGCCACACGCTATACTGCGCTATGAAAGTATTTATATTTTACCAGGTAAAAATAGTTACGTTGCAAGAAAAGTATTCACAGGACAGACAACATGTACGCAAGATGTCTCTCACTCCGCGGTACCAATATTTTCGATAATTGTTAGTAGCTATATCCATTATACTAACAAGATTTACCTCAGAAACGGAATCTTCCTCACTTTCCGACGAATCCGTCATGAATCTGGGCTGCAATTCTGCAAAAGTTTCCGTTTCGGACTTGGCCGGACTCGACGTATAACTTTGGGGAGTCGACGATTTAACTACATCAAGTTGCACATTCACCTTATCACGATTTTGATTTTCAGATTGTCCAACATTCTGCATTTTTCAACCTAAGATAACTACAAAAAATCTTTTGGGTATAGATTATACTATTTCACAATAACACCACTTTAATATATTCGGTTAAACAAATCATTCTCCGTCATTTAACCAGGTTGATGCCCGCCATGTCTACCACAATGTCCACTATGGCGAGTTCCCGGATGCTTCAAGTGGGCTACGAACAAATTTACTCTGGTGGTAGATTTTCGAACTGAAAAGCGATTGTACTGCATTCTAGTGATAATTTTTTGTGGCTAAAATATTTAGGTATTTAGTGCGTAAAAATGCACAATTTCTAACGAGGCTGGGAAAAGTAGGTAGGTACTTATTCTATTCGAAATGTACCAATTTGGTCTTTTAAAAAATATTAGAGTTCTTTATTATTATTTTTGCTAGGACGGATTTATACGAGATCAATTTGAAACCGCGGGGTGAGGGGAATACGCATGAAACATTAATTTAACTACTTATTTTTTTAATGACAAATCCTATTCCCTGTCTCATCAAATTCACAAAAATTTGAGCCGTTGTATTTGCATTAACAATTCATAAATAAAATCTTTCAATATGCACCACTTTGCATACAAATCACTTCAAAAGTAAAAGTTTGTCGTAGAAGGTCTGTCTTTGCAAACAAAATCGCAATAATGCTCTGTCCAGATTATTTGGCGGTAAAATGAAACAGAATATTATTTAGAATTTTTGTGCAATGTTGAAATAAAAATACATAATTGCGACGTTACCTTTGTTTTTTTTTTATTTCTTGATCTTGATCTGTTTCATATTTCGTTTAGATTTATAAGAATTACCTTCATCAAGAACTAAAACATCAAAAACCATTATTTATAGAATTATAAAAAAATCTTACAAATTTGGTGAAATGATAATATTATTATCATTATGTCTTATGATTTTCCAGTAAGATTCTATCACATTTTTGTCTTGTGAATAATTTTTTTTAAAAATGTTGTGGTATGTTTCTATATACACGGCAGCATATTGTCACAAAATTAATATAGTCGGAGTGGTTGTCATTAAACTTTCCAAAATGTTGTACCTGCTAAAGCCTCGATTTCATTGAGCGAGTTTACAAACTACTAGCCGGCGTATGGGTGGTTTGGTATATTTATGCGGCGTATTCACTGTTTGCTAGTAAACTTCTTCAGTGTAAGATCTGCTTGTTAGCTAGTAATATGACAACACTGAGCGACAAGGGCGGATTTAGGGGGGGGGGGCACGGGGGCACGTGCCCCCCCCAGAAAGTATTTTTTGTACTGTGGAATTCCATCACAGTACAGAAAACTGTCTCTCTCAAACATTTTTTGCCCGTCCGCCCCTTGTGCCCCCCCCCAGAAAAAAATCCTGGATCCGCCCTTGCTGAGCGAGTTTACTAGAAGATGCTGAATACGCCGTTAACTTGTTATACTTGTTTAACTTGTTGACTTGTTTTTTTTTTTTACATTAACTCCACACAGGAGGCCCTGAGGAAAATAACTTCCCTCAGGGCCTATGTTATCTTTGGAGATGCTGTGTGGAGGGTCTTTTTGAGGAAAGGAAGGAATGAACACGGTTCTTGAAGAGACCCATGTTGTAGGAGGGAGGAAACACAGAGGCCGGTAAATCGTTCCACAGCCGAGCCGTTGAACTCAAGAACAAGTCATAGAAACGACCCGTTCTCATGTGACTAATGTCAACCGTGTACAAATGTTGGGCGCGTGTTTGTTGTGTTTCCCGACTATGCACCGGTGCCGAGGGGATTAATGACGTTCCATTGTTCCAATGATCAATTCCATTGTAATACCGGTAGAACAAGGACAGCATTCCAACCTGACGCCTGTGCTCTGAAGATTGCAGTCCGTCTGTTAAGATGGGAGAATCTATCAAACGGACCGCCCTTTTCTGCACAGAGTCAAGGGTTTTTATTTTTTTTAGGTATTTTGGAGCTCCAGACCAGAGGTGGCTGCCAAATTCAACCATGGGGCGCACTTGCGATTTGTACAGGGTTAGCAGTTGTGTACTATTAAAGTATCTGCGGGCCCTGTACAGTATGCCCAGTTTCTGAGAGGCTAACTTAACTCTGGTTTCGATGGAGCCCCCGTACCTGAGCTGGTCACTTAGAGTTACACCAAGCATATCGATGGAGGTCCTGTTCGGAAGATTGCTTCTGTTAACTCGCTTAATGGAATCGAGGATTTACCAATCTTTTTTTGCTGAGATATATATATATATATATATATATATATATATATTTTTAAGGTAGATATTTATTTTCAATCTATTCTTTCCTGTTGCCTATTTCAATAATGTATAAATATTTTACTCTGATTTTGAATATGGGCATAAGTTACACATACCAGGGGTCCTAGCATGGTCGATCGATAAAGGATTTTTAGGATTTTAGATAATTGTCGGTAACTTGTCATCGTTCCCGTGCATGACAGCAAGTAACCAACGAACAAACAGTTCACGTCAAATAAATTAGGAACTCTTAAGTTGTTGTGAACTGTTGTTTGTTCGTTAGCGGCCTGCAGTCGTGCTCGGGAGCGATGACAAGTTACCGACATTTTCGATAAAACCTATATCGATCGACCATGCTAGATACCCAGGTATATCAAGTTTATTGTGGAATATCTTTTACCGGAATGCCCGAAGAAGTTTCAAGAGGGTAGTAACGTATGTCCATAAAAAGTTCTGTTTGGTGCTTATTTTTTCGATATACCCAAAATTCTATAATTTTGTTCTAATTTTTTCTTTAGCCATTTTTTTTAAACAAATACAAAATGTGGTAAGTACAAGATTTATAATCTCAACCACTAGCTTGGTTAATTTTTTATTTTCCATTTGAGAATGATTACGTGACGTCATTATTCTAGAATCGTCCCTTTTGTTTTCATATAAAACGTCTGAGAAGGAAGAGATGACTACGTACGACCTCTCTCTGCGACAACTATAGTTCCTCTCCAATTTTTTCGCTGCGATAGGTATAAAATAACAAACCCAATTTTCACTCTTTTTGTAATAAGTACGTTCTTTTTTAAATGAGCGGAAAAATATATTCCTTTTAATTATAATAATCGTTGGCCTTTCATAGTTTTATTGACCAATGGACAACTTCATTAAAAGGAGTTGCAAAAGCTAGATGACATAAGATATTAGGCATCAGGTGTATGAAAGATCGTGAAGGTCTTGGAATATGCACCAAATATTATATAGGTGTGGTTTTTCCCAAGTGGGTTGTTATTTTCGCAAACGTAAAATCGATTCTCTTTTATGGTCGATCAACCACTTTTGCCCCTCCCTACCTCAACAGAGAAACCATGTCTATGGCCATGTAAAGTAAATCATAGAATTTTGCAAAATCAAAACGACTTTTGTGACAGATGACATTTTTTCATCGGATAATGTCCTATTTTATTGTAAAACTGTTTTTAGTGCGTTGAAATGATTAGCTGGTTGCTAATATTTCAAAATTGTCATGTTCTTGTTGTCGATAATAATGTTATTTGAGCGTTGACACTTTGTCTCGATGCATTCATTAATATTGTTAACGCACTTGCATTATGATTCTTTTTCTTGTGGTTGAATATTTATTTACTTAAAAATGACTCGAGATGGCGATATTCCAACTATATTCAATCCAAAGCGTGTGAGGGCTCCTTCGGTGGTTGTCACTAGCGATTCCGATGGCAGAATTAATGGGCCCTTCGCCAATATTGCTCAAATACATCATGCAGATTCAGGTGAATTGATTGAAATGCAATACAAGACTATCCAAAACATTAATAATATTAAAACAGCGGTTTGATGTCAATCGTTTTAATTTGTCGTTCATCCTTTTTTTATTAGAGTTTACATGTTATCTACAAACATCTTTAAATATTTAAATAATCTAAAATTTGGGTGAGTTATAGGGAGATCTTGGAATATTTTATCTGTCGTTAGTTTGATGAATTACAGTTGTCATTGGTGCATTAAGAATTTAGCAATGTGTATTGTATTAGCCTTGAGAAAGTCTCAAACATTGACATAAGATTTTCAAGGCTACATACAAGGTTATTTTTATTTAACCCCTTTACCCAATGTGGGTTCTTATTTTTTGTTATAAATATGTATTCTAGGTTGTACCAAGTGATCAATTTAATTGAAACTCGATATAGAGTTTTTAAAATTAACTCAATGTTTTGATTAGGTGTTTATAATCAGTTTTTATTTTATTTTTATTTTTTTTATTTGTGTATTACAGACTGTGTGTACATTTACAACATGTGACACATGGTTAATTTTCAAAATTATTGGACACGCTTAAAATACAAATATTTTTAGGAAATCCTTTTGATCCACAGACAACTTTTTGCATTTGGTGTGATGGAAAATACTGCTTTCAAAATTTTGCACCCGAAACGCGGCGGTTTCATCAATTGTCATTTTACACAATTGATATTTTATTAATTTTTGGGGATCGTTGGAAACGGTTAATACGCACTTTTTTAAAAAAATATCTTTTGATTCACCTTAATTACATTAAAAGACAACTTTTTGCATTGGGGGAAGTGGAAAATATTTCATTTTAAATTTCGATTACGTAAAATTAAAATTAGCTTTCGTCTTGTGAGATTGTACGCCATTATGGTTATTATCACTTTGGTATGTTGGTATGTTGGCAGTGGCGGCCCGAGCACAATTTCGATGGTGGGGACAGATATTTTTTATGTGTAGATATAAATAAATATACTTACATGATAATTTACCTCAGTATAATTGAGAACATTCAAAATACCTACTCTTTGATATTCATGTACCTGCACGAGTAGGTATATTTTCTATGTTTTCAATTCTAATGTCTAAAGTCTAAAGTAAATAATTCATTAATTTTTTGAATAAATATATATTTTTCTCACAAAAATATTATTGGATAAGTTACGCACCTTACCAGAAATACCAAATAGGTACATTTATGAATATAAAGCTTAATAAAAAATTACAAATATAATTCAACCAACTTAGGTTTAGAGCGCCTTTGAGGTAAATTTTCCACCAGAACGGCGCTTTAGAAATAATCCGAACTATATTATTATTTTAATAAGGCGAATACAGGCGAACCCTAGTGGGGTTAATAATTACGCTAAAAATATATGTACATATAAATTGTGAAGAAGAAGAAGAAGCAATAAATAAAATAACAAAATACGTACAACAATAATACCACCAACGCGAATCCCGGTCCGTGCATAGCTCACATCTTTCAATTTGAACGAAAACAAACGCCCAATTATCCACGAGGGGATCCTACAGTTTATCCCCACGAGAAAGATACTATGACTCAAATGCGCATGCGCAAATTCGCGAGATCCCTAAGAAACGTATTCAGTACAAATAAAAGATATAAATTTCAAGGAAAAAATCCCGTGATGTCCCCCTGGTGCGCAGAACGGTTTGCGCAGTGCGCATGGCGGGTGGCAACTGCTAGATTCGAGCCAGAATCGCGAGTCGCGATCGTCGAAATCGCGTAGTGCGTAGTTAGTACGCAACAAGGAAGTGAGCGGAGCGGTCGCATGTTCGTCCGAAGAAACTTTTTCATGTTCGAGCTTAAAAATGTTCTGAATTAAAATTATAGATTATGTTTCTGCAAATGTTAATAATTACTTTTATGTTAAGAATTAATGTTTGTGAACATAAAGCATCGAAAAAATTCTCAATAGGTTTCTGAAATATGAAGTGGGGTCTGTCCCCACCGTCCCCTTGAGAAGAACCGCCACTGTATGTTGGTATTCCCGATACACTTGAATGTATAACGAACGGCTAGAAGATTTTGAAGGTACCACGAAATCTGGAAAGGTAAGTACTAAATTATCGGAGTTTTGGGAATAAAATGACGGAAAAAAACATGTTTTTAATTTCGGTACCTAATTATTTTTTATAAATAATACATTCACTTTTGTATCAAAAACCGTGTTACACAAACCTAGCGTAGCCGTTAAACTACTTGAAAACTGGGATGTTTTTCTTGCCTTGACGCGAGTAGGCGTTATAAAGGGGCACTTTCTTTTGTATCACAAACCATGTTACACAAACCTAGCGTAGCCGCTAAACTACTTGAAAACTGGGATGTTTTTTTGCCGTGACGCGAGTAGGCGCTACGAAGGGGGCACTTTCTTTTCTATCACAAACCATGTTACACAAACCTAGCGTAGCCGCTAAACTACTTGAAAACTGGGATGTTTTTTTGCCGTGACGCGAGTAGGCGCTACGAAGGGGGCACTTTCTTTTCTATCACAAACCATGTTACACAAACCTAGCGTAGCCGCTAAACTACTTGAAAACTGGGATGTTTTTTTGCCGTGACGCGAGTAGTCGCTACGAAGGGGGCACTTTCTTTTCTATCACAAACCATGTTACACAAACCTAGCGTAGCCGCTAAACTACTTGAAAACTGGGATGTTTTTTTGCCGTGACGCGAGTAGGCGCTACGAAGGGGGCACTTTCTTTTCTATCACAAACCATGTTACACAAACCTAGCGTAGCCGCTAAACTACTTGAAAACTGGGATGTTTTTTTGCCGTGACGCGAGTAGGCGCTACGAAGGGGGCACTTTCTTTTCTATCACAAACCATGTTACACAAACCTAGCGTAGCCGCTAAACTACTTGAAAACTGGGATGTTTTTTTGCCGTGACGCGAGTGGGCGTTATAAAGGGGCACTTTTTTTGTATCACAAACCATATCACATAAAATTAGCGTACGTAGCCGCTCAACATCGCAGAAATAGTTGACTTATAAAAATAAAATTTTAAAGTCAAAAAAAATTTAAACTAATAAATTTTAATCAACGCGCGCAATACATGTGTATTAGGTAAGTACCTACTAATTAGGCGGAATTTCAGTTTTATAACATTAAAAAACTCCCGCGCGATTTTGTCTCTAGCCGTTGGTTTTACGAGCCGAATTCCCATGAAGTCTGCTACGATTTGCTCTAGCATCTTTTCGTACAGTAACAAGAATACCAACATCACAAAAAAAGACATTTGAAAATAATGTTTGAAAATGGACGGTCTCGTTTCACAGAATGAAAGCTAATTTTAATTTTACGTAATCGAAATTTAGAATGAAATATTTTCCACTTCCCCCAATGCAAATAGTTGTCTTTTGATGTAATTAAGGTGAATCAAAAGATATTTTCAAAAAAAAGTGCGTATTAACCGTTTCCAACGATCCCCAAAGTTTACCGATATTTTGAATGCAGAGTATTCCATCGCCCCAAATGCAAAAAAATTGTCTTTTATAGTAATTAAGATGAATCAAAACGTTTTTTCTTATTGTTCTATCGTGAATCGACATTTTAATTAAACCCAATTTATTAAATTAACTATTACATTTTCTGATATTTTAATTTTTCAACGATAATTATAGTGTCCGACCGAACCAGGGCTTTCTACCGAAACCGAAACCGAATCTACGGTATCTGTCACAGTTTTGGCCGAAACTGAAACTTTTTTAGACATGTGAAAAGTTTATTGTTTATTTTATTGTTACTGAAATTTGGCTTATTGTTTACACTTATACAGACTGTTAACACGTGTTAAATGAAATAATTAAAAAAAGAAACAATAATCGAAGTATGTGAAAAAAAATTATATTACTGCTATAAAACAAACAAAGGGAGGAATGCAGATCCCGCCAATGTCTGGAAATTAAATAAAAAGGCACTTTCTAGATGAGAAAAGTGTGGAAAAGCTGAATAAAACAAAAATTAAGGCACGCTCGGCAAAATTGAGGGAGATACAACCGTTCAAAGTATTTAAAATTTCACTTCGCGAACTGATATTGACAGTCCGCCCGCCATTTTGTTATAACCTAATACGCTAAACATGGTTTGTGATACAAAAAAAGTGCCCCTTTATAACGCCTACTCGCGTCAAGGCAAGAAAAACATCCCAGTTTTCAAGTGGTTTAGCGGCTACGCTAGGTTTGAGTAACATGGTTTGTGATTCTGGCGTACTATTAATTCTGTATTAGGTCTGGGATCCAACATAAGCAGTGAAAAAATGGCGAACGAAATTTTAAATACTTTGAACGGTTGTATCTCCCTCAATTTTGCCGAGCGCGCCTTAATTTATTTTTTATTCATCTTCTCCACACTTTTCTCATCTAAAAAGTGCCTTTTTATTAAATTCCCAGACATTGGCGGGATCTGCATTTCACCCATATCTTTTACTGATTTTTCTGTCTCCAGATTTTCAATTGAGTTTCGCTAATATTGTCTTCATTTAATTAGATGATAATAGTTTTTAAATGATAAAAATCTTCAAAATTTCCTCCTACAAAATATTATTATTCACAATTATTTGTCATGAATTTAAAAAAAATCGTGAATACAATTTTTTATGTAATTTTCTATGCTAAAAATGGTTCTATAACATACCAAAACAGTGACAAATCATAACACTTTTGAAAAGCGGTATTATATCATAAAAAGCAAAAAAAACTAGCCTAAATCCTACCCTAACCTAATTCTAGTTGGTGTACTTTTTTTCATCAATTTTAATTATTACACCTTTCAAAGGTGTTCTGATTTATCACTGTTCTGATATATCCTATTACCATTAAAATGTTAATTCAGAGCCAATATTTAACTTTTCTCAATAAAATTAGTTTCCGTGTTGCCATATGGCGATGTAAATTATTTGCCATAATTGACGTAAATGTTTTCACAGCTAGATACAGGTGAGTATAATTGAGGCCCCTAGAAACAAAGACGGAAGTGTCCACTTTGTCAAATTGTTGGCAAACTGAAAAAAACGTTTAATCAGTCCGTTATTTATCAATATGGAAGGAACATTTAATATTATGTTAGTAAGCCGGTTTAAGAATAATATTTCAAGTCATATATGTATCTAAATGCTCTAGTTTCTTCAAAAAAAGCGTTTTTTTGATGGACACTTCCGTTTTTGTTTCAAACATTCGGACACTTGCTGTTTTGTTTCACAAACAGTTGGACACTGCCGGTTTTGATTTAAATGACAATTTCGAAGATGTTGCAGTCAATGTAAGAAAACAATATTTAAATAAGACTTTTTTATTAAAATAATTATAAAACGGAAATTATATGAACAGCTTAAAGTTTTATCAAATTTAGAAATATTCATAAATTCTGAGAAAAAGATATTAGTTTTTTTTTAAATGGTGAAATTACATCCACCATGAATAAGAAAAATTAGAAGAGTTAACTAAATTATACTTATTATTATACCACCACGATTTTCCGTGACTATTTTGCCAGTTTTATAAAAACATTCCATTATGTGTTGCACCCTTTGTTTTGAAATATTTATGCTCTTGAGAAATGTTTGTTGACCCACTGGAATTACGGAGCCGCCGGAAAATCTAAATGAAAATTTTGTTTGAAATTGTTTTGTTTTGTAAGTGATCAAAAATCAACACCAAAAGCGTATATTTTTCACAGCAAAAAGATAAACCAGGTAATATTAATTTTACAGTAATATAAAAAATTATTTTTAATAAGGAAATAATAATATCATATTGTAATTTTAAAAAATATATATTTTAATAAAAAGTATCGCTATAATATAGTTAGATGTTAAAGTAATAAGCTGTTTCTTATAATACCTACATACTTATTTTAATGAAAATAGACAGTTTTTATTATTTATTATTAAAAAAAACAACATTTATTATCAAAAAACACAATTTAAATTCGAAATGAATCTCCACCAAATGAATTTTCAAAAATTAATTAGTTATTAATTTGAAATATTATATTAATTATTATAAAATTATTTAAGTCTAGTTATCAAAATACATGGCCTAGCCAACTCGATCCAGATCCTTACAAAAAAAATTGTGAACAAATTCAGACAAATCTACAAAAAATTTCATATTTTGACATTGCCTACAACATAATGGCGGTTTGCCTCTTTTTCTTGGCAATGTTTGCCTTCCATTTGTGCGGTTGTTTCACACGTTTCCTCGCTGATTCTGGTGGCAAAACATCGGGGAAAGTTTCCATTCTTGGAATATATAACGTCCACTAACAATAAATGATTATTACAACCTAAAAAATAACTTATCAGGGCCACAACTCACTTACGCTTCCGCACGAGTTTGTATGAATTACAGTATGGCAGCCATTATGAATAGAGCGTCCTGATTGGCTATTTGAAAAACTGCCGCTTTTGTTTCGGAAGGAGGTGGACACTGCCGTATTTGTTTCAACAACAAAACTTTAAAGCCAAAATACTATGGTTTAATGACGTTTATGTTACAAATAGAAATATTGTCCAGATAGAGTGAACATTTCTCTATGAAACTGCATATTCAACTCATTTTTGACGTTTGGTGGACACTTCCGTCTTTGTTTCTAGGGGCCTCAATTATAATGTTGTATTTTTCTATTTGAATAGTTGCCAGTAGTCAACATGACCCAAGTGAGTTGCAAACTGATGTGCCGGAGTTGGCGGGGTCAAATGGTATTGGACACCAGTTTCTGCTCTGTCGGAAATCTTGCTGCTCGGAGCTTGCTCAAAAGGTACCGTATTATTCTTAATTTTTTAAAATACCTCTTCAATATTGGTTTGAAATATATTCCTTCACTATGTATAGGCCCAGACTTATAGGCCCAGTGCACATTCGAGCCCAATTATTATTATCTAAGAAAGTGCATGTTATTACTATGTACCGTTATTACATACATTTATGTTCTGAGCAGTGGCGACTTGTACTCACAAAAATGGGTGATGTGCTAAAAATATTATCAGTCTTTCCTCTACGCCAGGTAAAGAATTATAGCATTTTCGAAGCTTTTACCGACCTGCTGGAATTATCAATCTCTGCGCGACAAATATATGTATTGTGACTTTGGGTGTTTCAGCCTAACTGAAGAGGTCCGAGGCATTGGTGAGTGCCGTTCATGTTTCCGAAAAATTTCAATTGTTTTTTTAGGGAAAGGAAGACAACAAAGTTCTGGGAAGGAAAAAGGTATGAGGGGTGGGTAGGAACCTGGAGGTCAGTCTCTGGAGTGAGTATGAATACGTCCCTCCCACTGCGGTGCAAGGCAGGTCGAGAGAATCCGGCTGGAGAAGTCTAGGGTAGATCTCCCTCAATCAGTCTCTCCCGATCCAGCCCGCCACGCAGTAGGTGGGCAAAGGTATACGCCGCCAAGACCTATGCAAACCTCACCCCTGCTAAGTCACCAAATTTACTGAACCACTTGGGGTGACCTATGGCAGGCGTGTTGGTAATCCAATACATAAATGGTTTCCGGGGTGACGGTACCCATATCCTACTCCCTAATTGTGTATATATATATATATATTGTAAATAATGCATATTTGGTTCATTAACATTAATTTTCTCTGAGGGAACGCACTCCGGTGTCGGTGGGTTGTTTCGGCGTTACTGAACTGTACTGTTATCATTTTATCACCATGCACGGTATATGCGTGAGTCGACCGATGAATTGAGACTAGACTGGACTAGCTTTGAGTCGCTGCGCTTATATAGCCGACCAGTAGAGTAACTTCCCAGAGCGCCGGGTAATGTTACTTGAGAAAGTTCCCGAATAGACTGGCCGTCGTGTATGCAGATGCGTGTTGAATCACCAGAAGGTGGCGAAGTCATCGTCACCGGATGTAGGTAGGTAGCTATGTACCCGGCATCCCGTTAACACGTAGGTAAATCTGGTGTGTTCGTTACGATACCAATGGCGGCACAATGTATTTAGCAAAAGCGGGCACTGTAGAAATTGTGAGCGAAAAATAATGATGTGGTTGCCACATCTCTCTATATGTGCATTCCTTCTCCAATGTTTAAGTGGCTGTTCAGAAGGGGCGAATTCGCTGCAAATCATCACGCGCATAAGCATACATGCGTAGACGAGGTATTGGGCGCCAATACATTACGTCCAGAAGCATCGCGCATATTTAAAATACGCGCGTAGTACCAAAGGCAATGGAGCGGCAAAATTTTGAAACGGAATTGTTTATATGTTCCCAAATTCTCACTCATTTTGGACACAAATATATGCGAGTATACGCGCGTAACGATTCGCCCCTTCTGAACAAGGTCTAATGCCCCATGACTGCCTCTGAGTATTATTTGTTACCTCTGTCTCCATTCACATTTAAATATTTATCAATGCAAATCTAACCTATAAAATCATTTCAGATGTACTTTGGCATATGTGTAACGGTTTTGCTAACTGCCTCGTGGGTGGGCTCTACGCACTGTATTAAATATTTATACTTGCGGCTGATAACATCGCGAAGTCTGGGAATTCCTGAGAACAAAAATCAATCAGTCTACAACAGCAATATGCACGCTATGCACTATGTGAGTAATTTTTTATTATTTAGATTTTTTTTTTTGTGATGACCACACGAGACGGAACCAATGGAAATACGCCATCCCCATTGGTGTGGATTGTTTTAAGGGTGAAGAGACTGATAAGGGGAAGGGGGAGAATTTCGGGAAATTATTTTATTTTTTATTTGTTACATTACATACATTTATACAACGTGTCCGGAAACTCGTAGTACAAGCGGGAAACTGGTGAATCTACATCACGTAGAGAACCCAAAAAACTTATTTTTTTCGATCTAAGCATTTCGATTTAATATTATTTTTTTTTCTATTTTTCCATTTTTTCGGCAACTAAAGGGTTAAAAAAATTTTTGAGCCCGGTTTACCCTTAGTTGCATTTTATAAGACATTACACAGCTGAAATCAACCCCCTAGTGAAATTTTTTTTTCAAATTTAACCAAAAAAATTCCAACTTCGGACCCGATTTACTCGAAAACGAAAGCTCAAATCAAAAAAAGTTAAACCACAAAATCGACTCCAAATGTGATGTGGATTCTCCAGTTTCCCGCTTGTACTACGAGTTTCCGGACACCTTGTATAGCAAAAATAACAGTAATAATAACTGAAAATATTTCAAAATGTGTACAAGTGCTATTATGTTTTGTTAGGTCGATATTAGTTGCTAAAATAGTTACTAGTGAAAATGCCATATTACTCAGTTTTTACTAAATGTTCCAAAAATAGGTAACCATGTATAATTTTAACCACTTGAGCAACAGCGCAATTTAAAACTTTTTTCTTCGACTGCTTGCGATTTTTTGGTGATCATTTTGAACATTTTCCGCCCGCATTAAAAAATTGTACTTCCAAATTTTAATATGGAGACTTACAAACTGATTATAGTTCAATATGGCCGATGAATTCATATATCTTTTGTCGATTATCACATATTCGTAGGATTTATAAAAAAAAAATAATTATAAAATCGTAAACTTCTACTAATTACCTACAAATAAGGGAAAATTTGTCAAAATTGGCAGCAAAGCAATCCGAGGTATTTTAAATGATGTCATATTGTGGCAAAAGTGGTTATGTGCCATTATTTAATAGTTTTAAGATGCCTTTCGACCCAACCAATCAACCAATATTATTGAATGGATGTAGGACATTTTGCATGTTTTAATATTTAATTCTGGAGGGATTTTATTAAATAATTTCCGTCCCAGATATGTACACATCTTTTGATTCTTTGTCATATCTGGTTATTTATTTCATAGTTTTATTTATTTATTTTTGCAGAGTCCTTATAATGCACCATTCTTCACCACCTGGTTCTGCACCAACTTCAGTATTCTATTCTTCCCCATCTATGTCATTGGAAGAATGATAAGAAACAGATGTGATTCTCCCAGTGAAATCATTTCTGAGAGTTTGAGGAATTTCCGAGATAAAGGATTCACAGCAGGTATACCTACCATTTTGCATTTCGTATCTTTTGATTTGATTGAATTAATTCATGTGTGGTCATTCAGACAGAATTGATTCAGTAGTATAAATGAATTAGTTCTCTTGGTATGATGATTCAACAGAATTGACTCACTTGAATTAATTTACTTGTCCATTTAAGGACTTAATTGATTCACTCATATAAATGAATTAATTCACTTGATGTAGTGATTCAGACTGAATTGATTAACTTTTAAAAATTATTTAATTTGCTCGGTATGGTGATTTAGTCTGAATTGATTCACTAGAATGAATATGCGAATGTCTCATATTATGTGGGCCATGAAATTTCACTGAAACTCATACATATGGGATAGACTGAGTTGAAAAGGCCAGCATTGAAAAGGTTAATCATTGAACTCTTTTTTTTTTATAGCTCGCTTCTTGACAAGATGCAGTCTATTCTGTCTCCTGTGGGTGGCAACTACATACATGTATCTTCACTCTTTACGCATTCTCCTTGCAACGGACGCAATGGCACTTTTTGCCACAAATGTCTCTTGCGTCTATATGCTTTCCTGGGTAATTCTCCACGAGCAATTTGTCGGAGTTCGAGTAAGTTATCGCTATTAATTTAAATTATTAAATATTAGTGTAATTAGTTAAAAATGAGATAAGGGGTCGTCCATTAATCACGTGATGTTTTTTTAGCAACTTTTTAACCCCCCCCCCCCCCCTGGTGATATGTGGTGAGGTTTTAGACTAACCCCCCCCCCCCCCAAAATCACTTGTATTTTTTTAGTGCAAAGAATTTTGAAATTTTCAGAATATTATCTCGAAAAATAAATACACGTGATATCTCATTATACCCCCCCCCCCGTCGTGATATTTCGTGATTTTTTCCGAACCCCCCCCCCCCCCTTTCGAGCATCACGTGATTAATGGACGACCCCTAACAATAATTTGTGGACTTCTTATCTTAGTCCAACTGGGTATTTAAGTAATGCCAGATACAGATCTTCAGGCTTATCTCAGTTGTTTGTTTTTTCGATTTGTTTTTTTTGTTTACTTTTTTTTGGCCACCTACGCAGATAAATCTGTAGACCTGTTATTAAAATAATAAGCTACACAAATAAGACCAAAGGCAATTCAGTTTGAAAACATAATTTTATGAAGATATAGTTAATGAAAGCAACATGGCCAGATTCTGCTGGTCTTATCAATTTGGGAGGAAGGTATGGGTACCGTCATCCCAGGAACCATTAATTGAAAAACCGACACCCCAAGTGTATCCAGGTCATGGCGGCAGATGTGCCTGCCCACCAGCTGCGTGGCGGGCCGGATCAGTTTAGGGAGACCTTTTGATCTCTCCAGATGGTCTCTCTCGACCCATCGTCTTGCACTACAGCGGGAGGGATGAATTCATACGTCCAGTACTCCTGGACACACTGACCCCTAGATTCCTACCCACTCCTCATACATTTTTCCTTTCCAGAACTTTCTCTCAAAGATGACATAGGCCCTGAGGAAAATTATTTTCCTCAGGGCCTCCAGTGTGGGGTTAATGTAAAAAAATAAAAATAAATCTTAATTAAAGTCTTGCAGTTGTTTGTGAGTAATGTCTTAATGTTGTCCTGTATGTATATAGTCCAAATTTTAGTACTTACATAAATAATATAATAATGTTATAGTTGCTTTAAAACAGATATACATTAGATATAAAATGAAAAAAAAAAATTATAGCCAAATAAAATATTCTTGAAAAAATAAATTAAAAAATGGCCCTTTTTATTATTTAATAATAATTTCCTTTTTTGTTTTTCAAATAGATTGTGGCTGTAATTTTGTGCGACACTGGAATAGCTCTATTGGCTTATATGGATGGAATAACCAGCAGTCCAACACTAGGTGGAGTAGTAATGGCAACTTCAGCTGCAGCAGGATACGCTGTTTATAAGGTACACTATTGTTAACACTTCCTCATCTGCTTTTAATTACAGAATGTTTCATCATTTAACACTTTTACCACATTTTAGTGGACCCATTTTTCTAAGGGTTTTATACAAGGTTTCTGAGGGTGAAGTGCAGTTTCCATTGTTTTTTTTCCTTACCAAAAGTCATATCTACTAAAAATCTGTAGTGTAAGGTTGAACTTATCTGATGAATATGCCGGGAGTGAAGAGTGGGAATGTTGCAATGTTGTATTTGTATCCATGGAAACTGCAAACAAACAATAACAAACATAGTCAGCCTTACTTATTAAAAAACACTACACGACCATTAAACGGTGTTTTGGTTGCACACTGTATAAAGACTGTACATTTTATTTTTTGGAACTTTACTAATAACAAAATGTCATTATTCTGTTAGCAGCATTGAACTTCGGTAGATTTGCGCATGCGGCCGCCATGTTTTTTTTCATTTGTTGCAAAATTTCAGTTACGACATTTCAACAATTGCAAGTGATTCAAATAATGTTTTTATACATAATTTCAATTGTAATGACCAATTCTCTATTATATTAGTATAATTGAACATAGTTACTATTATTGGTGTTATTTTTGTCAGTTTTAGTCCTTTTAATGTCATATTGTTAATTAATTTTGTTATCGTAAAAATATAGGTTATTTCTACTAACTATTTCGACTAAAGATGTATGATGAAATGCCTGAAAGTATTAAGTATAAGGGAAGAATGAATGTACTTAAAAATAAATTTTATGCTTACTGTAAAAATATTTAAATTTATGAAATGAAATGTTACCTTGTGCATACTAGTTTATATTCTAACGTAAGTAGGTAGTATAAACTAACTCAATAAATATAAATAAAAAAATAATTTATCTGTGTGAGTTTAATAAAAATTCCATAAAAGTAATGTTATTTAATAAAATTAATGGCCTGTGCAAGGGAACAGGTTTAATATTGGGTCATTTAAGAACAATTTTTGGTTATTAATAATATTCAAATTCGCATTAACACTCTTTCGGATTTCTAAAATTTCTAGTTTATCCAACTGAATGCCATTGACATTACAATGCATTAATTCTATTCCACTATTGAAGTCGAAGGTGTGACTGGTTCCCACCAAATGGTTGGCAAACTCCGAGAAACTGTTATTGTTTAAAGATTTCACATGTTCTTCAATCCTTATTTCGAAGTTTCTCGAAGTTTTACCTATATAAAAGAAACCACAATCGTTGCACTTCAATTTATAGATTCCAGATTTTTTCATTTTTGAATCTCTATCTTTATTATTTACAATGTAATTTTTAAGTTTGTTATTTGCATAAAATACAGGAAGAATTAGAAATTTTATTATTAAAATTCTTAATTTTCCTCCATTTTTTCACTTCCTGATCCTTTTGTACAGGATAGATATATGACTAAGGTATTTATTCTTGTATTTTTTATTAAGAATGTTTTCAATTAAATTGGTGTTATATCCATTATTGATAGCCATTTGTTTAATAATATTGAGTTCTATTGAAAAATTATTGGGAGATAGGGGTACATTAACTAATCTATGTTTAGCGTAGGGAGTGTGGCGAACCCATCGCTCAGGGAGTGGAAAACACAAACCTGCAATAGCCATCCCAAGCCAAGGTGTGAGCTACCGTGCTCAGGCTGAATGTCCTGGGGAACAGCGTCACGAACGGTGCCTCCGAGAAACAAGGTCGCATCTCGGAGTATTTAGACCTCACTCAGCACTCAGGGCTCTGCTGGAGTGGACCTTCTATTTCCCTGGTAACTCGTGGGACAAAAAAAATTGGACCATTCGAAAACTAGGGGCCTATTGGGAACCTAGGAATGCTGAGGCCACCTCTGTGGATTTCCTTCCTGGGGCCGTAAGAGGAACCAAGAGGAGAAACCGTGGAGAAGTGAGCTGAGGCCACCTCCATGAACTCTTCCCTTGTGGGGCCTTCAAGGAACCAAGGGGAAGGGCACCCTTCCAGCGCGGGGCCTTTGTGGAACCAAGGAGGAGTGAAGTGGAGAGATAATGTCCTCTTCCCATGTGGGGCCTTCGAGGAACCATGTAGGAGTGAAGAGGAGAAATGAGGCCAGCACTCAGGGCTCTGCTGGAGAGGACCTTCTATTTCCCTGGTAACTCGTGGGACAAAAAAAAAATTGGACCATTCGAAAACTAGGGGCCTTTTGGGAACCTAGGAATGCTGAGGCCACCTCTGTAGATTTCCTTCTTGGGGCCGTAGGAGGAACTAAGAGGAGAAACCGTGGAGAGGTGAGCTGAGGCCACCTCCATGAACTCTTCCCTTGTGGGGCCTTCAAGGAACCAAGGGGAAGGGCACCCTTCCAGCGCGAGGCCTTTGTGGAACCAAGGAGGAGTGAAGTGGAGAGATAATGTCCTCTTCCCATGTGGGGCCTTCGAGGAACCATGTAGGAGTGAAGAGGAGAAATGAGGCCATCTTGGTGAACTCTTCCTCTGTGGGGCCTTAGAGGAACCAAGGAGGAGAGATGAAGTTCTCTTCCCTCCTGGGGCCCTCGGGGAACCAAGGTGGAGTGGTTCTTCCCTTGTGGGGCCTTTAGGAAACCAAGGGGAGGTGGACTCTCCGTCGTGGAGCCTTCGGGGAACTAAGGTGTGGAGAGGAGAGATGAAGCCCTCTTCCGTCGTGGGGCCTTCAGGGAATCAAGGAGGAGTGAAGAGGGGAAATGAGACCTGGGAAGACACATTGTCGGACCAGAAGATATAGCTTCATTTCGAATGACAATCCTGGTGAACTTTATAAAAGGGACTGGGTTACTATCAAAGGAATGAGGTAAAATGGGAGATAGTACAATGGGTCTATGGCCTAAGTGCTCTCGGGAACTATATATATGTAAACCGTCTCCGATTATTTAAAAAAAAAAAAAAAAAACTAATCTATGAATCATAGAATGGAAAGCTGACATTTTTTGAGAAATTGGATGATTTGAGGTGTTGTGGATTACAATGTCTGTGTATGAATCTTTACGAAAAATGTTAAATGCAAATTTATTATTAATTATTGAAATATTTAAATCCAAAAAGTTTATACTCGAATTTTGCCCAACCTCTACAGTAAATTTTATGTTTTTATGGAGTTTGTTTAAGAAATTAAGAAAAATATTATGTTGTCTCTTCCAACAATGTACGTATTTTAGTAATAATGCACAGCTGTTAAAAATCTTATTTTCCAAATTATTTATAAATATATCCGCGACTAAGGGGCTGGTACTAGCACCCATTGCCACGCCAACGCCATCTTTTTGTTTAAAGATATTGTCATTGAATTGAAAATAATTTTGTTTTAAAACTACGATGACCTCCGTAGTCCAGTGGGTAAGTCTCTTGACTTGCTTGAAAATGGCTTTAGCCGTGTTTGGTAACCGTGTTTGGTAGCCGTGTTTGGTGAATAGTCAGGTACTTCCCAACTTTCCTCTTCCCCGCCTCCTTCCCCTCCCCCCTACCTTCAGCCTCACAACATACCCCAATTGGGGATGCCATAGTCTCACTGGCTCCAGACGGGAGCAGTTGAGATTCTTGTGCGGTATTCACTGTAAAAAAAAAATTTAAATAAAACATTTAAATCCTGGGATAAGTCATTAGGTAAAATTGATGAAAATAAAAGTTCTTTAATAATAGGTTTACATTCTTCAATTGGAATACTTGAAAATAAATTAACAATGTCAAATGATACTAAAAATGCTTTTTCAGGGATTTCCAAAAGTTTTAAGTGTTCAATCAAATCAAATGAATTTTTAATTGTGTATTTAGGATGAAAAATATGTGAATCCATAATAATTCTATTAATTGTTGATGATATTTTATTGCTAGGAGCATTACAATTTGAGACCACTGGCCTTATTAGTTGATCTTTTTTATGAATTTTTAATAGACTATACAACTTACCGACTTGAGGATTTTTTACAGTTAGTCTCCTATTTTTAATTAAATTAATAATCATGTCACAACCAATATTAAACCTGTTCCCTTTGTAAATTGTCCCCTATTGCCCCTCTCTCCTCTATCGACTCTCATATTTTCATTGATACCATTGTCTATGTCCATTCTTTCTTAATTGACACCATTGTCTACGTCTATAGGCCCCAGTACACGTTGGGCCAACGCGCTCGGCCAACGCGTTGGCCAGATTTTTGTGGTTACCGTTTACACGTTGGCGTGTCTCATTCTGCGTCGATCGCTAGACGGAGATGGACGTCAGCGTCAGTTGACGACCTCCGTAGTCTAGTGGCTAAGACTCCTGACTCACATTCCGGAGGTCGCGGGTTCGAACCCGGCATGCGCAAATAAATTTTATTTGATTAATTTGTGTTATTTCACAATTAATTCATTTAAAATAATATATAGTATATTTGCGGCATGTTCCAGAGTGGAAGATACTATTAGTATCGCCCTGGTGTAAGACCACCATTCAGAATTGAAACGTTGCTTGAATAGCCAGGTACTTCCCAACCTTCCTCTTCCCCACCTCCTTCCCCTCCCCACTACCTTCAGCCTCACAACATACCCCAATTGGGGATGCCATAGTCTCACTGGCTCCAGACGGGAGCAGTTGAGATTCTTGTGCGGTATTCACTGTAAAAAAAAAAAAAAAAGCGGAGCCGCCGCAATATACTTGTACAGCGCGATGCGATGTATTCTGTATGTAGCCATTAATGACTCTTTTTTTAAAATTCAGTTAGTGGAATATTCATATTATCTGCTATTCCACTCCAATCATCATTACACTGAATTTTTTTTTGGTAGGTATACTTACAGATTACCACATAGAACGGTCCAATAACATTTCAAGAGGTTTAAATAACCCATCAATATTGATATGAATTATCATTATGTGTCCGACTTAAACCATTTTCTTTCCCAGAACTCTCCTCTCCTTCATTTCCTTAAAAAAACCCTCCACACAGCATCCCCAAAGATGGCATAGGACCTGGGGGAAATTATTTTCCTCAGGGCCTCCTGTGTTAAGCTCATGTAAAAAAAGAACAGTCCAATAATATTTCAGGAGGTTTAAATAACCCATCAATATTGTTATGAATTATTATTTTGAATATTGATATTTTTGAAATCGATCCAGTAGTTTTGAGTTTATTCGTTACAAACTACAAAAATACAAATCATTCCTCATTATTATATTAGTGTGATTATCATTACTCTGAAATCACAACTAAATATGTATTATTATTGTGATAATAATCAATTAGCATAAACATTTCGTCAATACTCCAAGACGCCATGTTCGTGAAACGATCGTTGGAACAATTAAGCGCGACAAACAGCGTCCGCTCCGGCCGACGCGCATTTATGAACTGAGCGCTCGGCCAACGTCTGAACGCTGTTTGTGGCTTGCGACAAATTCCTTTGATTTGTGCACGAAAAACCGACACCCATCGGCTCGTCGGCGAGCGTTGGCCGCAAGCGCCAAAAACACACAAAATAGCCCTGTACACGTTGGCCCAGCGCTTTGGCCGAGCGCGTTGGCCCAACGTGTACTGGACTCTTATTATTTATAATTAGTATCAATAAAAAACCCTGAAGAAGTGAGTGTTGCTCACAAAACATGTTGGTTTTGTAAAAAATAAAAGTGGTAAAAACTAAGTATTTTATTAATTTAAATATAATATTTTTTTATAATTTTTAATTGCACGTATGAGATAAAAAGCGAGGTGACAGTTTGGTTGCAAATTCTTTATATAAAAGGACAGGGTTGAAAATTTTCAACTTTTTACTTAAAAAAGTTTAGGGTAAGCTTTTTTTCTACTTATTTCATGCTTGAAGTTTAAAATATTGCAATTTTTAGACACTAAATTATATTTCAAACATAAAAATCTAAAAGTTATCTAGTTTCTAAAATGGTATTTGTTTTTACGACATCTTCAAAAATAAGAAATATTTAGGACAAAATAAGTTGAAAAAATTCCGAAATTCTTTTGAATTATTTTTATTAACGGTTTATACAACAGATAAACAACCCCGTTTGGCTGGATAAGCAATGTAAACACCTTTCCATGAACAATTTGTCATTTTTTAATTAGTAATTAATGTTTTCATATACACGGCCGTTTATCAATTGAATAAATTGATAAACGACCGTTTACGAATATATTGTTTTTTAGTAAGGCTGAGAGAGTTTTGACTTTTAAACAATAACAATTGTACAGAGAAAATCTTGAAACATTTTTGACCCACGGAAATTCAAACAAATTTTATGCTAGTGGAATCACCTCCTAAAGTTACTTCACTACCCCTTGAAGTCTTGTATATTATAAGCATGTAGTTATATGATTTTGCTTATTAAAAATCTAGTAAATTAATTAAAATAATATAAGTTATGTTTAGTGAAAGGTCTATTGTACCAGCGGTCGGCAATTAGTTTTGGTGGCGAGCTGTATGAATATGTATTTTTTTTGGGTGGGCCTGTGACCGTCTGCCTGCTTCAAAATGTAATATTTGGGAGCAAAAACGTCTGTCCGTCCGACGTTGTTAACACATTCACATGGACTGAGCAAAGGGCACCGATCCGTTATAAAAAACGGACTGTCGCCCGTTGCTGTCAACAAGAGCCCTTAGGGTTTATAATAATAATAATAATATTTGGATGATTTATATAGCGCCGTTTTTGTGAAAAATCATCTCAAGGGCGCTGTACAAACTTATAATACATTTCTAAAATCTAAAAAACTACAAGCTAGACAAACAATTAAAAACAACTTATGGCTAAAAATTGCATTCACCGGTTCATTGATCACCGATACGAAAATGTATGTACAATATTTTGACCAATGAACGCGATGCTGCCTAAAATTTAATGAAAACAGGACCATCTTACCTGAGAGGTCGCTTGAAATTAACACTGTATATTGTCCATTAAAAGAAATTTAGATAGAGTTCGCACGCAGAGGACATTATTGTGAACACATGTTATTTAATCCTTTAAAAATATTTTAATATTAATATGTAATGTATTCTTTGACGAGTGTATTTTGGAAACTAAAAGCAACATGTTAAGGTGGGTGGTGCAGTAGTACCTATAAGGATTTGATCTTTCTAAATGTGATTCGTCAAGAGACAGATTGATGTGTAAGGAATCGAGTAATTTTAATTCAGTAAGAAAAGTGTGATTAAGACGTAGCACAGACAATACAAGTATGATACTCTCAAATAGGTATATTTAAATTACGGGTATGAGAGCCCAAAAAGGAAGGTTTTTAGTTTGGACCTAAACTCTGTTGGGCTTGTTATGCATCTTAATTCCGGAGGGAGTCTATTCCAAGCCTTAGGCCCAGATACTCCGAAAGCACTATCTCCAAACATAGTATTTGGCTTTCGTTTAGGTTCTATTAGTCTGCCTTTAGCAGATGAAGTTGCTGATCTAAGGGTTAATTGTCTCGGACCGGTATTTTCCGGGACGCATAATTCGGAGATGTAAGGTGGGGCCATTTCGTTGATTGATTTAAAAACCATCCAGCACAATTTGTACTGGATTCTCTCAGGGCACTTGAGCCAGTGAAGGTTACGAAGGTGTTCTGAAATATGCGAATATTTAGAAACCCCAGTTATGAGCCTTGCCGCTGCATTAAACACGGATTGAAGTTTGTCAATTTGATATTTTGGTAGACTAGCATAGATGCCGTTACAGTAATCGAGCTGCGAGACTACGTAAGAGTTAATTAATAGTTTTGTCGCCTCAGTAGGAAGGTTTCTTCGAACTGACTTGAGTTGTCTTAGGTGAAAAAAACCGGTGCTTACTGTCCTATTTATTTGACTTTTTAACGAAAAGTCTGAATCTAAATTAACGCCAAGAAGTTTGACTGTTGTCTTTGGAATAATATCGCTGCCGGAAATGGAAATAGGTGAATTGTCTATGAAATGTTGGCGTTTGTTTGTGGCCGCCCATAGAAACTCAGTCTTAGATGGGTTCAGCTTCAGCTTGTTTGAAGACGTCCAACGAGTTATTGCTTCTAGGCATTCAGCTATGCGGATTTTGAGACTGTTAATTTCGTTTGGAGAGCAGTAAAAATAAACTTGCTGATCGTCAGCGTAGCAGTGGGACAGAAGACCAAATGACTCGATTATTTTGGCGACATCATTTGTAAAAAGGATGAAAAGAAGTGGGCCTAAAACGGATCCTTGGGGTACCCCTGAAGAAAGTGTTGCGAAGTTAGAGAGCTTATTTCCAACCTTAACGGCTTGTAAGCGATTGGATAGATATGACACCAGCCAATTTTTAATATCGGAACTCAAACCAAATGTTTCCTCTAATCTCTTAATGAGAAAGTCATGATCAATCGTGTCAAACGCTGCACTCATGTCTAAGAGTGAGATAAGTGCTAACTTACCTGACTCTATGGCCAAAGTTATATCTGACAGCATACGAAGTATTCCGGTTTCTGTTGAGTGAAACCTTCTATATGCGGATTGACGATTAGTGAATAATTTATTTGAATTCAAATGACTGGTTATTTGTGCAGCAGCAATTTTCTCCAGGATTTTATAGCTTATTTTAAAAAATTGAATTGAAGTTCTTGTTGTTATTTAGGTCCTGTTTCGCAAGGTGATTGGGGACGCCACATATGGCCAGGTGTCCCTGTTTTTCTCGATAATGGGTCTCCTGAACGCGTGGCTGATGTGGCCTCTCTGTCTGACCCTGTATCTTACTGGGGTGGAGACCCTGTCCTGGGAGAGGCTCTCTTGGCCTATATTGCTGGCTGCAAGTGGCATGTTTCTAGGTGAGGTCTTTATTCATTTAACTAAGTAAGTACATACATTAAGGTGGGTCATTTAAAAAAAAAGTTATTTTTTAATTCTAAGAGCGATAATAGGGTGCCAAATGGGTTCAAAACGACATTTAAAATTTTTTAAATTTCTGATACAATCTTCTTCCTCCGGATTCACTTCAAAGTTTTGAAAATTTTCATTAAGGGGTTCTTTCTAGTGTACATAGAAGTTACTGTCAATCCTTTAAACCATATTTTTTGTAATCTTCCATAGCAAAATAGTATATTTTTACAAAATCATTTACAAAAATGCCCAAAATTGAGTTTCACAAAAAAAAGCCAAAATTTGAGAGTAAGAAGGATTTTATTGGTATTTGAATACACTGCCTTGAGATAATTTGAATTAAGTATAATCATATATTTTTTTAATAAATATATCAAAATATTCCCTCTATTTCGTGTTTTATTAAAAATAGTTCATTTTGAATGGTTTATCTAACATTCTTTAAGATTTAACAAGGGTGGGTTTTTCTCTATTATGTGAAATTTCAAAGTCAATCCGGAGGAAGAAGATTTTATCCAAATATTATTACAAAAATTACGTGATTTTATATCCCCATTTAACACCCTTTTATCACTATTAGACAAATCAAAAAATAATATTTTTCCCATACAGTCATGACCCACCCTAATATATAATATCTTCTTATAATCATATATTTTTTTAATAAATATATCAAAATTTTCCCTCTATTTCGTGTTTTATTAAAAATAGTTCATTTTGAATGGTTTATCTAGCATTCTTTAAGATTTAACAAGGGTGGGTTTTTCTCTATTATGTGAAATTTCAAAGTCAATCCGGAGGAAGAAGATGTTATCCAAATATTATTACAAAAATTATGTGATTTTATATCCCCATTTAACACCCTTTTATCACTATTAGACAAATCAAAAAATAATATTTTTCCCATACAGTCATGACCCACCCTAATATATATACACAATCTCTTTGATTAGCCTAAATGTTTTGGTTTTTCTTTTTTTATTCCAAGAATCTCAACCAATCTATCCCGTTCTTCCGAGAATCCTTTTTCAAAGTATCGGCAATAAACTGCAGAGTTTTGCTAATAATAAAAATGGGATTTCTCTAACCGGATGTTTTTAAATCTGTACACGAGTCTCAACTTCCCCGAGCATGTGGGACTATAGAATCCCCTATTTATATATGTTGTGAGGCTCAAGGAAGTGGGGAGGTGAAGGAGATTTGAAGAAGAAACTCATGGAGTATCTGGCTATTCAGATCTGGCCACCAAACATAGCTGAAACTATTTGAAGCAAAGTTTTGATTCTGAATGGAGGTCGTTCCCATGGGCAATACTGAGAGTAATGGGCAATACTCTGCAAATACATGATGATTTACTGTCCTTTGCCTGAAAAGCACCACAAGAATCAGATTAATTCTTCTGTTTTGGGAAGGTTTTAATGAAATGATTATTTATTATGAATATTAATGTAAAATTTATTTTTCAGCTTTTAATTTGCTGAGCCATTTTGGAAAAGCTGTCACTTATGATCTGTTCATCACTCTTGGACTAATAACTGCAGTTCCAGTGTCAGCAGGTATGATGATTTGTTTTATTTTACATAATCAATACTAATCTCTACATATATTATTAGAATAAATTAAAGTCCTCCGCCCCGTCTGTCTGTCTGTTCGCAATAAACTCAAAAACTACTGAACAGATTTTCATGCGGTTTTCACCAATAGATAGAGTGATTCATGAGGAAGGTTTAGGTATATAATTTGTCAAGGTTTTGTGTAAATTGGTTGACATATGTAATTAAGTAGAATGTCTGTATGTGGTGGACGAGCGGGCTGGCAAGCAGGCGGTGTGGATTTGATTTGTATGCAAATTAATAGATGGCGGTGTGAGTTAAAAAGTTTTGTAACCATCCGGTAGATGGCATTGTGTTTTGTTTGCCACAGCAACGCTTGACCGCGTCAGCTAATTAATAATATTTACACAATCGCAAGGAAATCATCATCAATTTAATTTGTAATTGTGACCCGTTAGCCCCAGTAAGCTTATCAAATCACATCATTCTAACGTAATGTCAGAGAATTTTGGGTATTTTGCAACATTTGGTCTGTACCCATGGAAACTGCAAACAAACATTAACGAACATCAATAGTTTTGTCGTTTAAACAATTATAATTGCACAGTGAAAGGAATGTTAAAACATTTCCGACCCACACGTAGACATATGAATATTAGTAGACCAGAACATAAGGTGAGGGGGTAGACAACAACTACAGCGGGGCGCAGAGCGGGAAGATGACTTTGGAGATATGTGATTCGTCGATAACTCAATATGACAGTATATACGCATCTCGCATTACAATATCACCATTTAGTTCTTAAAAGTAATCTTTGCTTTTGAATGAATAGACCTTTGTACATGGGAGTGCGAATTGCTCACCGCGTATTGAACAAATTTGCGAAGTCTAAATACGGCAAAGTAAAGTTTGTTTATTTTCATACTCCAATATTTTGATGCCGTATTTAGTTAGGACACTTTTACAAACGTTTCATAATTTACTTACCCCGTAAACATCGACGAGCACACGCCATTTCGAGTGATAGTATATATTTACACATTTTCAAAACACAAACCATGTTTTTTGCGGTGTTATTTCGTAAAATGCACCGATGAGTGCTTGATGTTGGCTCGCAGAAGAATGATGACATCACATTTTTTAGATTCACGCGAAGCCATACTCAATCCCAGCCGGTTCCAAGGAACCGGTATGGGGAGGTGGAAATAATACGCTTTTACGCCATGATCCGCGTTGAGAGCAATAGGCAAACACAGTGGGTCGCTTGTGTACGCCATTAATGCATACCAGTTTTGCACAACACTACTACACGTACAATGGAGTGGTGTGGTTTAATCAACTAGCACTAGAGCTGAGATTAGAAACTGACTACAATAAATTAAAAAATAAATTAAACAATAATATCTTAAATAATTTAGCCACTTAGAACCGCATTAACCTTAAATTAACAATACTTATTCAAAAATTTATTTTATATTATTATTTTTTATATTATTTATTTTTTTTTTTTTTACACATTGGATTTATGTAAGTACGTAAATATAATGTATGTGTTATAATTTTTAATTTAAATTTTTTTAATTAAAAAAAATATATATACAGTCAACTTGGTTATAACGATCATGGCTATAGTGAGATCATGGCTATAATGAGCAATTGCCAAACGATATTTTAGTTCAGACTTATTTTCATATAATTGTTGACTGTTATAACGAGGACGATTCACTGATATAACGTGCAAATAATTTTGTCAACACAATTTCTAAATACATAAAAGGATGTCAACACTACAATATATATTTTCTCTTCCCTTTACACACGAGTAGTTACACTCTTGTAAAGGTTATATATTATATACATATATATGTTTATACTGTTTCTAATCAATGTTGCATGTTAGTATTTAATGATTTGAGTTTAATCCGATTGTAACCTGAAAATGCAATTACTCATGATTATATTACATGTATATGTATATAAAAACTAATAAAAAAAAATAAAAAAAATCACTTGGGCAAGTCTACTAATTTTCATATGTCTATGGACCCACAGAATTTCGAACAAATTTTGTGTTTGTAAAATTTTTTAAAGATTTTTTTTTTAAATGTTTTAATTTTTTTATGTGAATACTGCACAAGAGTCCCACTGTTCAGAGCCAGTGGTACTACGGTATCCCCAATTGCAGTATCTTGTTAGGCTGAAAGTATTGTGGAGGGGAAGGAGATGGGAAAGAGGAAAATGGGGAAGTAACTGACTAGAACTGGACACCAAATGAAATTTCAAGCAATGTTTCAATTCCGAACGTTGGTCTTTCACCAGGGCATGAAAGCATCTTCCGCTTGTTTGTAAAGAGTTAGTTTCAACTCACAGCGATTATCATGGAATTATGAGCCAACCTGTACATAAGTTTATTTCCCTTGTGTTGTCTGATATTGATTTTTCCCCGAGTGAGGTTTACCTAGATCCTATTGGCAATTCGCCAGCACAAGTGCTCCACAAGATGCGCACTTGACTTGGGATTATATTCAATTGTTGTGAAAGTACTTTCTAAGCTTTTTAAAAGTGGCAGTTCACACAGGCAGAAGAAATGAGTCCAGTAGTGGAGAACATTTTTATTGACTCATTTTGATGAGGTTTTTTATTTTTTAAAGTAAATTTTTTTTTGGTTATGAAAAACCCACAGTTAGAAACTTCGAAGTATTAAATCTTAATTTATAAAAATCATTAGTAATTTTTTTTTTAGTCACTCACTAAGAGTCATACACTTCAAAATCTATTATGTCCATAATAAAATTAAATAATAAACCCATCCTAATAGTGTAATGATGTAAATTTTTAAATATGCTTAATTTTACAGTTGTCTTGAATGTATTATATTTTTTAATGTTTTGATATATATAGACATACATATTATAAACATTACATTGTATCGCAAAACTTGAAGCAATTATACTTATTAAATATTTAAAAAATAGATACTGACTAATTATGGCTGATAGTATAGGATCCCTAGAACAACGACCTTCACCGAGATGTTTATTTGATGAAACGTATTTAATATTTAATTTAATATGTCAATAAATATATTGCATATGGGTTGCCTAACAAATTTTGTCCAGGGTATGATTAATTAATAATTTAAAAAATTATTTTTTTTAAACATTTCACCGGTTTGATTATTAGACAAATTCTATACCAATCGAAAGTATGAAGCCCATAGAATATGCAAACGTTAGGTTGCCTATTATTTTCCGGTCACAACTCTCGGGTAGCCAGGTATAAACAGGCAATCGATTTTAGCATTTTGCACCGGTCTGCTTATTGAATTAAAATTAAATTAAATTAAAGGTTATTTCATTATAAACACGGTGGTATAGGGTTGCCTGCGAAAAATCAGTCCTGAATTCCGGTTGTCGAATTTTGAAAAGTAAGATTATTGTTTTTTATTTAACAATTTTGCCTCTCAATGTATGACTAAAGTCTTGAGTACCAAAGACAAGAACAAGAAAGTATTATTGAAAATGGAACGAGACGTATTTGGGCGACTTTTGGCAATTAGTCTAAGCAAAAAAATTAATCTCGAATTTTGCCTGACTTTTTCACTAGCTCCATTGCCCCCTGCTCTTTTTTCATGTACTGGAGAGATGCTAAAAACTTCAAAATCAACGTTAGCAAAGACTGAGAACTGCGGTTGGTTCTTAGATGAATATTTAAAACCAGTAGGATTCATTGGGGATCATACACCTTTAAAGATAGAAGACATTGTCGAAAGAACTGAAACGGAGAGTGATGACGAAGAAGATTCAGAAGTTGGAGATCATAGTTATATGTCCGATGACTCGGAACCTGAATAATTAAAAATAAAATTATATTTATGATTTTTAACAATAAACAGAAGTATTTTTTTTAATTGTTGTTTTTTTATTTTGTCTTCTAATAAGCAAGATTAGTATTAGGTATATATGTATTTCTATAACCTTTTTTTTGCTAAAGATGTATATATACTTTAGACTAAAGTAAATATACACACAAAAATAATTAATTGATTAAAAAAATAATAACTATTCCTCTATTTTAATAATAAACTACTCCAAAATGATGCACAGCATATACGAGTCTATCGCTATCCTTTTCATTTTCAAGAACAAATAGCATGCGCACTCTCTTTTTTTAAATGGACGGACTTCAAAAAGCTGCTATGCTGTGTCCTCTTCTATCGCATGGGATGGTTGGTTGGGACCTCTCAGTCGCACACATTCACTCGCTCGCATTCAAAAACTGTTTGATATTTTTCATTTTTCGAAAATAGCTGAAAAGGTTTTACTTTTCCTTTATTATAAAATGCTGCCGTGTAATCGCAACCTGTAAATGCATGGAACGCGGGAAGACTTTAGCATAATTTGATTCCTAACTTCAACGCTAAATCGGTGCAATTAATGCAATCAACAGTTTGATTATTAGTCTTTCTAGTTGCTGAACTGGCAAGCCAAAATTCTGATTTGATAAGTTTGTGCATATTTCCTAACAAAATAATCAAAACGTCAGTATCAGAGGCTTTAATTAAAATTCTTGAGCCTGGTTCCGCTTTAGAAGCATTAAAAATAATCCTTGTATCTGCCTCTTCGTGATGACATTCATAATTAGTTTCTTCAGTTTTTTTACGGAATTTTCCTGAACTTGATAAAGAGTAGCAGTGATGGTCGACGGTTAAAAAACTTTTTTTTTTTGGTTTGGATTATTGTTACCAAATTGTCGTTTTCCCAATAATCAGCCAGAAACAGCACCAGAGCCTCTTTAAAACGATAATTTTTAAGGCTTTGCAAAAAATTTTTTGGTCTAGTTTGTTGAGGTCCCGAAATTTTTTACGGAATATCAAATACTTTTCTGCTTTCACGTTTGGAATCTTTGATTGACGGTGATAAGTAACGATCAAACATTAAATGTATTTCTGTTGCGTTTGTTGAACATATTTTTATGAGTATTGACTCGGTAATTTTATCAAAAGTTTGAGCTATAGAAGATCCGATTAGGTGCATGTAATAAAAACCATCTATTATTTCAACGTTGATATGTGGTGGCTCAACCATTTCAGTTTTGGATTTCAAAATCTTTGCTAACGTTGATTTTGAAGTTTTTAGCATCTCTCCAGTACATGAAAAAAGAGCAGGGGGCAATGGAGCTAGTGGAAAAGTCAGACAAAATTCGAGATTAATTTTTTTGTTTAGACTAATTGCCAAAAGTCGCCCAAATACGTCTCGTTCCATTTTCAATAATACTTTCTTGTTCTTGTCTTTGGTACTCAAGACTTTAGTCATACATTGAGAAGCAAAATTGTTAAATAAAAAACAATAATCTTACTTTTCAAAATTCGACAACCGGAATTCAGGACTGATTTTTCGCAGGCAACCCTATACCACCGTGTTTATAATGAAATAATCTTTAATTTAATTTAATTTTAATTCAATAAGCAGACCGGTGCAAAATGCTAAAATCGATTACCTGTTTATACCTGGCTACCCGAGAGTTGTGACCGGAAAATAATAGGCAACCTAACGTTTGCATATTCTATGGGCTTCATACTTTCGATTGGTATAGAATTTGTCTAATAATCAAACCAGTGAAATGTTTAAAAAAAATAATTTTTTAAATTATTAATTAATCATACCCTGGACTAAAATTTGTTAGGCAACCCATATGCAATATATTTATTGACATATTAAATTAAATATTAAATACGTTTCATCAAATAAACATCTCGGTGAAGGTCGTTGTTCTAGGGATCTTAGACTATAAAAGTTGCCTCAATGGCTCAGTGACTGCTGTTCCCAATCCTACTAATCAACTGCTAAGCCGAAACTTAGCCTTAACACTGCTTAAGCATCGCTTAATCTAAAGAAGCCGGACACGTGGATTAAGCTCGACTGAGCAAAGCAAAGTTATAAAAAGTGTCATGCGATGTACCGATAAAAAGTACCGATGCGACGGCGGCAAAGGTCAAGTAGACACTTTAATTTTAATATATTTTATACGTTTGTTTAAAAAAATATATAATGCCAGTTTATGGACCAGAATTTAAAAGAAATTATATCATACTAATATTATAAACATGAAAGTTTGTATGGATGTATGTTTGTTTGTTACTCTTTCACGCAAAAACTACTGATTGGATTTTAATGAAACTTTACAATAATATAGCTCATACATCAGAATTACATATAGGCTATATATAATGGTAAGCTCTGGTGTTATGAAATTTGTATAAATGAAAAGGTGTGTATTTCATATATTTTAGTGACAGGGAGGAAAGGCAGGGGGAATGGGGGAGGTGGGGTTCGCGGAGAGGGAAGAGACAAGGGAGGGGGAAGGCGGGAAAGGTACGGAACGAAAGGTGAAGGGAACGGGGGGACGCAAGGGAAAGGACATGCAGGGAGAATCAATTTACTTTGAATGGCATTGCAATGCATGCAGGGGACCAGCTAGTGTGTTAATAATAAATACAATAATTAACACTTTAATACTCTGCGATGCGAATGCAACTCTGCGATGCGAATGCTAGGCTTTGTAATCTGCAACGCAAAATCTTTTTCCAACACAGCAGTCATAAAAATGCTCTACTTCACTCTGGTTCGCAGCATTCTCGAAAGTGGATCAGTAATATGGGGACCCGAAGATGCCCTATACGCAAATGATGTTGAAAAGGTGCAAAAAAAGTTCATGCGGTACCTGTACATGCGAGAGTTTGGGTACTACCCTTCGTTGTATCCCTCTGATTTTCTCGCGACTAAATCGTCTCGACGTTAGGAGAAAAATTGCAATGGTACTAGTAGCACACAAGCTGCTAAACGGGCACATTTGTAATCCTGATGTCCTGGAAAGGATTTCACTTTATGTCCCCGATAACTTCACCAGAGCAAGACAACACAGACTTTTTACTTTTCCTAGAGGCAGAACCAACCTACCAATCATTATGCCTCTGGGGAGAATGACCTCACTATTAAACCTTTCTTCTGAAATTGACATTTTTCAATCGAACTACAATCATTTCAAGAGCGAAATAAAGGTATTCTTTAGTACCTGTCATTATTAATGTACCTATATAATTAAAGTATTACACTATTAACTAAAAATTGTGAAATGTAACTGGATATATATGTTAACTGTTTTTCACAATAAATAAATAAATATTAATTTAACATCGAAACTTTTTACTTTGGTGCCAATGAAAATGGGCGCGGGGTCACTTAAGAGGACATAACCAGAGAAAACCATAAATGTGTCATTTTTAAATCAGATTTTCGACGTATTGACTCTTTTCTATTAAAAATTATAAATGGATTTCGAAAGATTGTTCTTTTATCTAGCATTCGCATCCTTTAAATTATGAGAAAAAATGTTTATTTTTAGTATAATAAGGTTATACCATAGGTCGTTGGCAGATTTGTTAAATTTTCAAAAAAGATTTTGTATTATTCCCACACCCATTTCAAATCAAAAAATCATGCAGTAAAATAAATCAATACATTATTTAGCAAACGCATGTTTTAGAATTTTAATTTTAGTTTAAATAAAATTATTAAAAAATATATACGTACATGTGTTTCTTGACGAAAATTAGTCAGTTTGTATATTTATTTGCGCACTTATAAACTAACATATTTGAGATTTTTTTACATACTTATTGTGCTAAGACATTATTGACAAATCATAAATAAGTTTGATCGAAAAATAATTTTAGAAAGTATTTAATATTAATTAATTTACAGCTTCGCATTTCACGATTTTTCTCATACTCGCAACAAATAATTTCAGAGCTCATTCCGCGGGCAAGAGCCGCTGACGGCGGTTGTCTCAGCGGCGCTCTATATCGTAACATTTTGAAATGATGAATTGAATACGCAACTTTGAATACATACGATTTCCTTATTTCATGACCGTAAAATCTACAGGGTTGACCGAGCGGAACGCAAAATTTCATGTTCATTGAATACTTTTATGCAAAATTTTTTTAAATTTCGAATATTTTTGTATATTATTGTTATGTGAATACCGAACAAGAGTCCCAACTGCTCCAAAATATATATTTAAAAAAATATTGTAAATTATTGTTATGTGAATACCGTACAAGAGTCCAACAGCTCCCAAGAGAGGGAGGTTGAAGAAGAGTTGGGATAAGGTGAAGGGGGTGACTGAGGGGGGGGGTAAAGGAGACGTGGGTGGAGGGGTGGTTATTGGTGGGGGGGTGAGGGGTGGGGGGGGAGGGGGGTGGGAGGGTAGACCTTTTTTATATCCATTTTTTGAATTACGTAAATAACAAACACGTGAATCGGGTATGGGTACCACCGCCCCGGGAACCATTTTTTAGATAACCAACACGTCTGCCGTAGGTCATCCCAATTGGTTCGCAATGTTCGCCTTACTCTCTCGGAACATCGCCTTGCACCGCAGTGAGAGGGATGGATTCGTACATCCGCTCTCCTGGACCCTAATACCCCTTTCCTTCTCAGAAGATCCTCTCCTCCCTTTCCCTAAAACGAACCTCCACACAGCATCCCCAAAGAAGAGAAAGGCAATGTGTCGAGCGATTGTAAAAAAAAGGTCTCTCCTGATCCGGCCTTCCACATAGTTGGTGGGCAGATGCCACCGCCGCCGAGATCCTGACAAACCACGCCCCATGAACCTGGGCTACCCGTACCTATGGCAGAGGTGTTGATAATCCAATACATGGTTCCCGGGGCGGCGGTACCCATACCCGCCTTCCAAATTACTGATACTACCTATTGACAGCCGGCGTGGTCAAGAGGTAAGGCTCTTGACTCGCAATCCGAAGGTCGTGGGATCGAATCCCGGCATGGGCAAATAAATTTTATTTGACTAATTTTAGCCCAGTCAGTTGGGAGTTTTACCCTGCAAAAGGTTGTGTGGTAGTGATTTTGATATATGTTGTTAAAATTGGGACTCTAAAGAAAAAAAAAAAGTTTTCGACCTTGGGGGGATCGAGCTCGAGCCGCCATCTTGGATTGAAGGTGCCAAAATTTGGTTTTTTCAAAATAATTGTGCAATGGTTGATTTTACAACTAAATTGCGAAACACAAACTTAAGGAAGATAAAATTTCAAATATTTTTTGTCTCAAATTTTTTTTTGTAAGTCTAATAGATAACGAGTTACAGTGGCGGAAATGTGAATATTTTTCAAAAAATGGTGAAATGGTTTTGCATCATGTTGTTTTCATTCACTCAATGAAGACGCACTGGCAGACCAGCTTTTTAAGGCTTACTAAATGTTAAAATAGTGCACTCGATGACGTCGGGTTTGTCATAGTGGGATCCTGTAGCAATATAGGCGCTGAGGTGGCAACGCTGCAGGCACGCAGTATGTTGCCGTCTCTTTCTCTCCTGTATGTGACACGAAAAATTACTGTAATTTGAAATAGATTTTGCTATATGTGTTGTGAAAATACGTTAAAATGATATTGTGTAATATGTTCTTACAAAATTTATCATGAAAACTTGAGTTTTACGATTTTTTGCCAAAAATTTCTTCTTTCTACTGCTGTAAGTCATTATATATTAGATTTATAAAAAAAGATTTCAAAAAAAAAATGTATGTAATTTAGTCTTCTTCAAATTTGCTGTATACATTTTTGTTGTAAAACAACCGTTGAGGAATTATTTTGAAAAAAATAAATTTTGGGACCTTCAATCCAAGATGGCGGCTTGAGCTCGACCCCCCCAAGGTCGAAAACTTTTTTTTTTCTTTAGAGTCCCAATCTAAACAACATATATCAAAATCGCTACTACACGACCTTTGGCAAGCTAAAGGCCTTTTTTATCCCCCACTGACTGGACTATTTGGGTTATTTCACAATTATTTAATTTAAAAATAATATATTTGCGTCACGTTCCAGAGTGAAAGATACTTTAGTGTCGCCCTGGTGTAAGACCACCATTCAGAATTGAAACGTTGCTAAAAATGACTTTGGCCGTGTTTGGTGACCAGATCTGAATAGCCAGGTAATTCCTCGCTTCCTCTTCCCCATCTCCTTCCTTTCCCCACCACCTTCAGCCTCACACTATACCCCATAGTCATGTCATAGTCTCACTGGCTCCAGACGGGAGCATTTGGGTCTCTTGTGCGGTATTCACATAAATATAAAATTAAAAATTATGCACACGAATAAATATTTCAAAATGAGAAATTTTTACAATCCAACTGAATATTACCCTTTTTTTATGAATACCGCACAAGAGCCCCAACTGCTCCCGTCTGGAGCCAGTGGGACTATTACACCCCCAATCGGGGTATGTTGTGAGGCTGAAGGAGTTAGGGAAGATGAAGGTGGGGAAGTACCTGACTCTTCAGATCTGGTCACTAATCACGGCTAAAGCCATTTCAAGTAACGTTTCAATTCTTCCACTCTAGTGGCCGTAAAATAAAATGAAGAAACAAAAACCAAAATATTTTTAAAAATATAACAAATTGTTTTTTTTGTGTAGGTATCTACTTTATACCTACTGTGTTTCTGTATCTATTTATGTCTACGCACTTCGATACACAAATTACAAATAACTACTACTAATTAAAATTCTGGAAGTGAGAATTCAACATCTTCATCTGAACCATACTGTAGGCCCAGCTGCGCATGAACTAGTAGGTGCGTGAAACCCAACTTGCGACGGAACGAAATCTAGTTCCAAAAACGTCTGCTCGCGACCGCTGATGTGTGAGCGCTACAGTCGGAATCGAAATTATGATTTGCTGGTATGACAGCCTTAATGATAAAATATTTTGGAACAACGCGAATCGAGCATTATCTTTAAAATACTTACAAATCGCTTAGTTGAGAGAGGTCGATCGAAAAGTTGGGAACAACGGCCGTTAGAGCAGTTGCCCTGTTACCAAAAGTTCCCAGTTGCAACAATAATTTTTTTATATGTATTAATTATTATTTTTTAATAAATGTTGTTTCAGCACTGGATGTGGTATTGTATGGAGCCAATTTTGCTGGCATGAAATTGGCGGGGATCATTCTCATCGCTGTGGGATTCTTCCTCGTCATGTTTCCTGACAATTGGCCAGACTACATTACGAGGCTGCTGAGGTGAGTGATATCTCGTTGATAAATTAACACCCTCTTGAGAATTATCACCAACCCTTAAATTAAAATTCAATCAAATCTGGAAGCTAAATTTTGCAGGAAAATTTGTAACTTTGGAGAAAATAAATTGCGACAGTTTTTTTTTAAGTTGTTTTATCCAATGTAACTTATTGATAGATAATGTCATTTTAAATTCTTAACCGTGAATGTTACGTCACCACATATTTATACACCGATAGAAATAATATTACATGTCTTCGCTATTCATAGAAATAATTATTTACATAAATTATTGAGCTCTTTAATTGGATCGTTGATTCAAAACAAATACTATTAGACTATTGTTAGTGTTTAAATGATTATTATTTTATGGACAATTTACAACCTTTGAAGCATAGTGGTCTATGCGATCACTGTCGGAAGGTTGCGGGTTTGATTTATAACAATGATAATTGAATAATTTGTTCAGTGCCATTTTTGTGAAAAATCATCTCAGGGACCCTTCACGAATATTTTGTTTTAGGTTCTATCTAATTATGTACAAACAGATATAGAAATATACTATCAGGCAGGTCATTTTAACAGGTTCCTTGCCGGCCTAATGGCTTGTTCACTTTGGTCAAATAGTAAGTCGAGTAGCGAGTATACTTGCTACTTGACTTGCCGAAAATCGTTTGCATTACTTTCATGTAGAGAATATTAGTGCCCGCCGCCCGTTGGATGACGGCGGATGACAGGCTGTTACACAGCAAAGTAAATACGCTAATATTAAGCATATTGTAGTGCTTAGAATAGGTGAAATTTTAGAAGAGGTAGAAGAATAAATTAGTAAGATGAAAATAAATAAACTATGGATATGAAAAGAGATTAATAGCAGCATTAATAAATAATTTTAGAGTATCATCTTCGCTCCGATGCCACAACATTTCCGCGCGTCTACAAATGAACTCTGCTAAAATGGCGGGTTTGTACATCTCAGTGCGCAGGAACGCGTGGAGGGGGTCCTTACTCGCCCGAAAAATAGAACGAAATGAATTGATTCCACTAAAGAGCTGACTCACCCACTCTATTAAATAAAAACTAAATTATGGTGTTCGGACGCGTTTAGTTACTACTATACTCTCCACTCAACTAAAATACTTGGCCTGTCCGAACGGCTCTTTAGACAGTGGAGGCTTGAAAAACTCCTTTATTCGAGCACAAGGCGAGCATAAAAACAGCATGTCGCGGCAGTTGCCGGATAAACACTTGAGTAATGAAATTTATATTGATGCACAACATCTTTTTTCAGGAGTGGAGTTCTCGTTATTGGAAGTATATGTTACGGTGATGTGACGTAGGTTAATAAGTTTAAAAAAAACTCTGAATAAAATGTGATTATAAAAAGAAACAGTTACAATGGTTAAAATGTTGGATTAGACTGCAAGATATTTTCTTCCAATCTGTAACGAATTTAACAGCGAATAGTTCATAATGTATCCTCCGTTTACCATTTTAATTTAAACTGCTAGATTCACATTGAAAGCAAGTAGATGTGTTTTGTATTTCCCCACAAGCCCATGTAAATAATAGTTTAGTTTGAATATTTAGTTAACACATCATGTTGTGTAAACTGCACATTGCATTTTATAGCGCAAGTTTTAAAGCTGCTGATGTAATGTCTGTTAATAAAGTTATTGCCCATTCTATAAAATAATGCAGTACACACACATCCATTACCTTGCAATGGGCTTTATTTTTTTATGAAAGAACTTAACTCAAATTTCACACAGATGACATACATCCTGAAGGAAACACTAAAATTCTCTTGTATGTAATTTATATTTAAATGTAAACAGTAATAATAATACCATTAAAGTTGTTTCCTCGTACTAATTTACATTTATTGGGTTGGTACTTCAATTTTGGCAGTGGTGTGTATTCACACTTTTCTGATTTTCCAGAAAAAAAAACTTTCCTATGGAATGACTCCCAGACAATTTTTTTTCCATTCAAAAGTTTTATATATTTTTTTACTAAAATTTCTTCTGGCAGTGAATTTTGGTCAGTTTTACACAAAACACAAAGTGTCTTAGACCTAAGCTACATGAGCGGTACTCCCGCCGCGGGAAACCGCTCGAGAAAGCTGGCGGCTCATATCAAACTACACGGGTGGCGGTTTCCCGCCATGCCACACGAGTGGTTCTATCGCCGCGGGAAACCGCCCGATCCTTTACGCGCACGACCGATCAACGACAATCTCTCGCACAAAATGATGCAATCACGGGAAACTGCCCGTGTAGTATGAACGAGGCGGTTATCTGCGGCGGGAGAACCGCTGCATATGGCGGTTGAATTTCTCCCGCCTGTGAACCGCAAGCACCCGCAGCGGGAGAACCGCTCGTGTAGCTTAGGCCTTAAAGTCATACGACAGTTACAAATCACAATAATAATTTATTACGGTTCTTTTTTCTCACAATGACTCGTAATAAATTAATGTAAAACACTAACAATATAACTTTTCTCATTTACAAAAACTCAAACTGCAAAAAAAATGTTCCAGAAATATCATCATGTTGAGTCACAGTGCAAGGTGAGAATCATAAAATTAAACATTTGATTATAATTTATTATTAATTTTTTTTAATGATATAGAGGGTGTCCGGGGGTAAAGTGCACTAATTTCGGGAGATTATTCTACATGACAGTAGAAGTACAAAAGATAAATGACTTTTTTAAAATTCATCGTTTTTCCAAACAAAAAAATTTAATTTTTATTTGAAAATTACCTTAAAATGTTTGAATTTCTAAAAAGTTTTGTTTAAATTTTTTTACTTGTATTGTCACATAGGATCACCTCCCGAGTGCACTTTCCCCCCAGACTTCTTGTATGTGTATACCAAATTTGTTTAAATATTAAAAAAAAGGGTCATTAAAAAGGTGTATGTGATTTTAAAATGAAATAATTCAGTGCATATTAAAGGTAGGTATACTATTTATTTATACACCAAAACACGCAGAAAATCTTAATTTTTTTTTTATATTACTTAGAAAATTATGGTTTCATTTGCACCTGTTACTCGGCAAACATCTAGGCGATATTTGATCTTCCTCCAGTGAATACCGCATGAGAATCCCAACTGCTCCCGTCTGGACCAGTGGGACTACGGCATCCCCATTGGGGTATGTTGTGAGGTTGAAGGTAGTGGGGAGGCGAAGGAGATGGGTAAGAGAAAGGTGGGGAAGTACCTAGTTATTCAGATCTGGCCACCAAACACGGTACGTTGAATCAAATTAGGAGTTACAGTCGCAATTGCAGCGCGGATTCTCTCTTAAAAGATCCAGATTCCGGATTTTTTAAGTAAACAATGTTTTTAAGATAACCCCGCAAGAAAAAGTCATATAGGAGTGAAATCAGGGCTTTGGATCAGGTGACCACAGAACAGGATACTTCCTACCAATTCAACGGTCAGGGAATTTGTTGTTGAGTGTTGTTGTACGTGAAGGCTGTAGTAAGGCGGCGCTCTATCCTACTGTTTTGGGGCCACCTGATCTAACTCATATGGGCTTCTTCTTGTTGGGTTATTTTAAGAAAATTGTTTACGCAGAAAAATCCAGGATCTGCAACATTTAACAGAAACAATGCATAGCAATTGCGACTGACCCCTGATATCATTCAGCGTACCCGGAGGGAGGTCGTCCATTGCTTAAATGCTTGCCATGCAACAGTGGGAACTCATATCAAAATTATCTAAGGCTTCGTAATAGTAAAAAAATAATCTGCATGTGGGTGTATAAATAGTATACCTTTTACACACTTAGTAATTTCATTTTAAAATCAGGGACACCTTTTCTGAAGACCCCATGCTTAAAAAAATAACTCTTTTACTAAATTCAAATTGGCTGGACTCAATTTCTTTAAAATAATAATAATTTCATTCATGTAATTTCAATATACTTACCTTTAAATTATTTTGGCAATTTTGCGTTAAATTCCAGTTTATCCAATTCCAGCTTTGCAAAATAACTAGATATTTCTTAGAAATTCATTAATATTTTCAACTTTATATTTACAGTTTTTTCCTTGTGGTGACATTTTCAATGTTAAAAATAATGTGTTTTTTTTTAATGTTAAATGAACAAGCATGATTTATTTTTTAGTTCCATATTTTTGGTTTTCATTCAAAGAAATATAGGAATTAAAATCAGACAACATTTATCAATAGTTTTCAAACTACACATTCTTCGTAAGATAATTACAAAACTATGAATCTGACACTTTTTATAAGTTGACTTCCCATCAAGGGGATGCAGTGCTTAGAGGCTGTAAAACTGTGCATGCCCCAAAAAAAGAAGAAGAAAAATAAATTCTTAATTTATTTGTACTAATCTTTTCTTAGGGCAAGCGAAGTGGTTTTACAGCTAATACCATATGAACTGCAATCCCCTGCTAACCATAAATTAAATACTTTTTATAAGTTAAACTAACTATAAAGTAAAGATTTTTCACAAGTTAACCATTGACTAAACACAACACAAACAAAAATCATGACACATAATATATAATTTGATCTCACTTTACTTAGAGAGCTTGCAGTATTAATTGCAGATCATATTTAGTTGCTTTGTATTTATTTACCTGTGTGTATTTATTTTTAGTGTTTTTATTTTGATTTGGTATTGTTAGATACGTGTGACGCTTAGTCCTGTTCACTGACGAGTAATTTTTCCTCCAACCGTTGCCTCGGACGCGCTGCGGCTTTAAGACCTGCGTTCTTTCATCACCGAGACATACACCTGCCTGCTCAGGATTCATTCCCAAGCTAGTTTAGTCCCATCACACCACGTCACCAGTAAGTAATAAAGGTGTGGTCTGGCTAACGAGATATCTGCTACCGCTCGTACCAAAAAAAAATATAGTTAAAAAATCATATTGATTTATGTTGCTTATTTTTATATATTGATTACTTTTTGATGAGTCATACCAGATATCTCTTCGGCGGGTCATAACTAACCTAACATTGATATTGTACAGCACTGTTATTTAGAAGTGATTGCCTTTTTAGGGATGAATTAAATTGAGAAGTTCACTTTTCGATTTGGCAGTAATTTGATTTGAGGTAGAAATTATTCATAATTTTAACAATGATAATCACATTTCTAATGTCTTTTCCAAGTTCTGTATAATTATGTTATTAAAGATTAATTTCAATTTTCTCAAATTTGTGATTATACCGGATGAATACCCAGAGAAGAATTAGTGGAGTGTTAAATTTTTGTTGTTTGCTACTGATTTAGATGTTAACCGCTCTTACGGTCAATTTGCTAAATTAACATATTAACCTCAACACATTGGTCCTATCGAGGTTAAAAATTGAAATGTAAACACTTATATAATTAATTAGAAGAAACAATAAATAAATAAAATTGTAACTCAATCACACAATTTAAAACAAATATCACCAACGTTACTAAACACAATCCAAATTAACACATCTATTTGTACGGATTAACTTCCACTATTTATCACAATCTTTGCAGGTAAAAAATAACTTTATTTTTACAAATGTATGATGAAACACAAATGTTTTACTTTTAAAATTTTTTCTTTATCTCTCGGCACATTCATCAAACATTTAGTCTAAAAATAAAATTGAGTCTTCTTTTTTTTTCAGTTTTATTTGTGAAATCGGTAATCGATGTGTTGAAATAAAATGATTTAAAAAAAATGAACCTCTATGTTCATTTTCGTTATTTGTTTTTGGCGTGTTGCGCAACCTCCTTTTTTAGCCAATGTTGTGTTGTCTCTATGTTCATGTTTGACTTATTTAAAAGCAATTTATTAATTTACAAAAGTAATATTTCTGTCATTTCTAAATAATACGTTTTCTCTGTGTGTTTTCCAAAAAGAATCTCTACAATGCTGCTTTATGGTATGTACATCAATTAATTCATAAATCCTTGCAAATACCAATCCGTTGATGTGATATCGCAGATGGTCGCTGCGGCGTCAGATCAGGTCCTGCGAGGCGCGCAGAGAGCTGGTGGACTGTCGCACCGGATACATTCGCTCCCAACTCCGTTCTCCCAGCGGGCAGGTCAGGTGACCCTCGCAACTTCCTGCACTCCCCACGCCCGTCTGAATATAATACCTTCCCCATTCTTCGATATGTGCACATAGTAACAGTCAAGTACTTATCGGAAAAGTAACAGATTTGGAATGTAACAAGATTGGAAATAACCTACTACCAAAGTAGTAAAATTTTTAAAGAAAGCATAATTCCTGTAAGTTTCTAATAAAGTTACAGATTTGAGACGAATTACTCTAGGTAACAGATTTTTGTTTAACAGATTGACAGTAAAATACTCTAATGGTGGGTTTCTTCATTTACCGAGAATGCTAAATGCAATGCTAATTGTAAAAGTAAACGGTCAAATGCATAGAAATTTTTAAATTTCGATCGTTTACTTTTACAATTGGCATTGCATTTAGCATTCTCGGTAAATGAAGAAACCCACCCTAAATCTGCAGAGCAATGGATTTGAAATGTTCTAAAATTAGACCAGCAATAAATACATTATAAATTAATTACTCTATTGACAAAGTAATGGATATGGAATTAAATAGATTTGCAAAAAATTCATATGACAAATTTTAAGTATTTGAAAATTAATATTGCAGTAACGATTTTGCAATGAATCAGATTGGCAGTAAATTAATCTACATATTTACGAAGAAGTAATGAATTTGCAATGAAACAGATTTGCTGTAAAATACTCTTTATCGGCAAAGTAACATTTTGAAATGTAACAGATTGACAGGAAAACGTTCTTATCGGCAAAGTAACTTATTTTGAAATGGAACAGATTGACAGTAAAACATTCTTATCGGCAAAGTAACATATTTTGAAATGAAACAGATTGACAGAAAAACATTCTTATCAGCAAAGTAACATATTTTGAAATGAAACAGATTGACAGTAAAACATTTTTATCGGCAAAGTAAAAAAGATTTGAAAATGGAATTATTATGTACGACATATCGAAATAGTAGTAAATACAAACTATGAATATTCAATTAAAAAAATTGGGGAAAAAAATGTATATTGGCGGGAATCGGAGAGCCGGAAAAAGTGGCACTTTTAAATTGCCACACTTTTTAAAAATAAAATTCTGCTATTATTAGTGCTGTTTAATGATGTTATGTTTATCAAAAAAAGTTTTGCATTTGCTCTTTCATTAATATTTTGGGTTTGTAAATCTTTTCTCCAGGTTTAACAAAAACGCACTCCTTACTATCTTTGTAGATTTAAATAGTCAAAGGGTTGTTTTAATGCAATATTGTTATGTCATTATTAATATTTTAATCAATGCAGAAGTATCCTTTTTATTCTCCATGTTTGCAATATAGTTAGTATTTTTGTCTAACTTCTGTTTAAAACAAAGTTAAAAACAAATTAACGTTCTAGAAGCTTCTAAATAATAATGTAGCAGTTATTAACATTACCAGAATTGGCCTTTAAAAGAGGTTAAAATGTTGAAATACAAGACCAAAAATAATTATTGCCGTTGTCATAAATGATAAGGTGCAATCGGTGTAGTATTCACTCCTTTAATTTAAACCAACAGAAAAATATTACAATGAATAGAAATACATTCCACAAAACATAAAACGTATTAACAATCTTGTCCAATTCATAAGATATTATTATGTAAATGTGTAGTGACATGTTGGTTGTTGGTGCAACATTGTTAATAGAAATTGGACTTAATCGTTAATTTATTGTTTAAGTTATAAATATCGCTATGTCCTGCCTTGATGGGAAGAAGGCTTAGATAAGTTGGAAGCCACTAATTAGGAGACATTGAAAACCCAATGATATCCTTGGTGATTTTTGTTAACCCATTCTTCCGAGCCGCCATAATTTAGGGCTGCTATCTTAGAAGGCCTTCCTTCCGAGGCGCCTCTCGACAAATTGTTTATTTTTACATAAATATTAGTATGCATCGCCATCTTACAGTTTTTTTTCTAATTTTTAAAAATGAATTAAAATAATTTTTAATTGAAAAATAAATTTGCATTAAATAATTACTTAAACAAAATTTAATTTCATCAATAAATTCAGGACATGTTTGTACAAAAATGTTTTCAGTTGTCAGTGGTCAGTTTCAATTAAAACAACTTGGGATGGGATGGGTTAAAGGGACTAGACTGCTCTCAGAGGAATACAACAGTCCAACGGCCTGAGTGCTTACGGGAGCTAAACAAGCCGTCTCTGTTTGTGTTAATCAGATAAAAATTACTGAAAAAGCTTAAAAAAACGTTGATATCTCTCCATTTATTCCCATTATTATTGATGCAGCCTATTTTCTTTCAATTGTTTGCCCGTAGCATCACTTCATGCGCTTAACTTTAAATCATCAAAATTATAATAATCCCTGTCCACTAAATATATAAATAAATTAATACTTAGAATTGCTGTCATATATTATTATATTTAACACGAAATAGTAAAAATAGCTGTGTGTAAAACTATTATTATGCAAATATATAATTACAATAATAATAATTATAAGCATTTACCTTAACAGATTAGAATATAAGAAGTCGAAGCCAAAATGAGCTGCAAGATTTTTCTTTCCGATGAAGAATTTTTCCTTTTCCGAAAGAAATCTTGCATCTATTTGAAGTCATGGACCATAATGTTATGTACATTTCTCCTCATGTTTTGATGTATGTATATTCCTCTCCCAAAGTATTATTGTTGTCACAAAAATTATATTCAATTATTATTGAAATAATTGTTGTTAATTGTTTAATACGAGATATACACTGTTTATTGTTATTAAAAATTCAAATTATGTCCCTTGTAATAACATTAGAATAATCACATAGGTACATATTACTGTGTTGATATAAGTTGTGCTCTTTAGAGATGAGAGTCCTGAGACGCAGTCCTACAACATTGTACATAAAATCACAGATTTAATTTCACAGACAAACAATCAGCTAAGGTCGTAAGGTGTGGTATAAAATCACAGGGCCAATAATCACATCTCGTAGTGCACGGTTCGGTAAACAGTTATTGAAGAGTAATTGCTGTTATAGATCATACAATTTTCCTCACACCACCCTAGGATATGCGATTAGCGATTACTAATGCTGTACATATTTCAATTGCTGATATTATATATATGGTTATCGACGCTATGATTTTTTATGGCAACAACTTGATGTCAGAATTGAACAGATAATGGCAAACAGACGATACGGCAAGTTGCTGAATGCTTGTACTCGATACCAGTCTAATAGGTATTGTTGAATAGAAAATATTCTTCAATTTATTAGATCATTAGAAACAACTGAATGTGACCCAATTGGAAGAGTGTTGACCTGGTAAGACGGAGGTTCTGGATTCAATATCCAATTGCGACCGTTACCTTTTTATTTTCTGTGTCTTTTTCTGTTTCATAATTCACTAAGATTTGTTAAAATTATCTTCTTCCTCAATGATAAAATACGGAATACAGTTTAGAAAAGTATGACATTGCCTTTATATTCTGTGGAAATCATAAAAAGTACTCTTTATTCAAACCTACTAAAACCAATATGCACTTATTTGACTAAACTTTTCTTCAAAAAGATTATTTTACCTTTTAAATATTAGATAAAAGGATTATGGAATTATATAGACACCATTGTTGCTCGATTGCAAACTACCATTTTGCCAATACAATTTAAACTAAATATGTATATTTCGATAATAGCTAGGAATAATTTCGGAAACGATTTCAATTAAATATTTTAACTATGTATTAACATTGCTGTTGTAAAAAAGTATATTTGCTTAAATATGTATATGTGTATATTTTGTACACAGTACATATTCTAAGATTGTATCTTTTACACAGAATCTAGTAGTTTTAGTCCTAAGTGCATCCATGTTATAAATTTAAAAAGACTTATTGTGAATTTATTTTATTATTGTATGTATATGTACACCTTAATCTTTTTGATTTAGTAAGTACGCAAAAAGATGGCAATGTTGACGTATTTTTTTACATATGTGTTTTACCTCTCCGAAGATTTAAGATAAGAACTTTTCCTTCTTTCACATACATATTAGTAATTGTCAGAAAAAGAGATATGCCTACTAGTAACATAAATATCTAATTTTCTTAGCCTAATAATCTTAAGTTTAATAATGGCTTTTTAACCCTTCAGCATTCATGAAGTGCTGTGATGAAATCTTTCATTTGAAATTAAAACTTTTGTTAAATAATGTCCGCATAAATATACTTTTGCTTGCCAGCGATATGTTTTCCAATTATTGGTAGTGGAATATTTTTGCGATAATAAAATACATACACAAGCTAAATCGTAGCGTGTTCTTCGATCTCAATGGGGGATCTGAATTAGGTTTGTACACTTGTTCTATTAATTACTTTATAATGCTCTGAGAAATAAACCGATAGAAGTGTGTTGTGGGCGTGTCTGTGTGCCTAAATTAAGCTCATTTTTTCCCTACTTTTGATGACATTCATCATACATTTTCAAATATTAAAATTCTTTCTTGAAAAGAAGATTAATTTCATCGGCCATTAGTTTTCTTTCAAATCGGTACAGATCACATATTATAATGATAGAATTAATGAAAAGTCATGACAAATGTCACTTGGATTTTGATAATTTTTGGGTAATTATTATTGATTAGTCATTGCATTCCTACATTCTCATTATCTAGTAATATTGATAAAACGTAGAACTATCTCAATATATTGATTTAAGGCCACCGTAAGTGTTTTACCTTATAATTTCATATTTTAACCATAAGCAATACATTAAGAGAAATATGTCAGAAAAATGACAGTGCTCTTTTTCTTATGGTAACTTTGCTCAGCATCAATGCAACCGATGTAATTCTCATCAAAAAGCAGAACAATATTCTACTGCCAATGACACCATTCTATTCTTTGGTGTTTCGTTACCCTGACTTTTATGATGTAACAACATGATTATTTATAAAAAATCTCTTGCCAAAGTAAACTCTTTATAAAAAAACGTGTCCAATTTGAAACAGAAAAATTCAAATCTTTTCGCAATTTTTATGCCATGAAATATTAAGTTTTTTATAAACCGCCATGTTTTATTACTATTATTTATGATAAACTGGTAAATGCCATGCATCCAAAATTAATGCTTTTGGTAGCAGATAATGTACGATGAGTACTACTTTCAGATAATGTTTTCGCGATTTTACAATGTACCTCGAGTATGTATCAAAGGAATTAAAAATCTAATGTTTCAACAGTTTGTTGATTAGTTAATTGTCTTTGAACATATACTATGTTATTAGTATTTTAAATGTTGCGCACAATTTGAAAAAAATAAAATTAATTCCGTTCCTCATAAAATTATTATTTAGGCAGCTCCTAGTGGGCTGGTAAGGAATCGACATAAATCAAGTGATGAAAGAATGTGTTATAGATACCAAAAGCATTCCGTTCTATATATTTCTATTAGCGCCCGAACATCGGAGCGGCAGCAATGTTCTAGTGGTGGCTTCTCAATATTATCGCATCACCGCCGAGACCACACGAACTTTAAAATTAATTTAAGTATTATTATTTAAAATTTAATAACCTTGTAGTCTAATCGTTTAACCTGACTCAACGATATATAATACATGTACTAATAATATTGGTCTCTTAACGTGGTGCTGGTATAATTAACATGTACTAATAATATTGGTCTCTTAATGTGGAGCTGGTATGATTAACATGTACTAATAATATACAGGACGGTAAAACGGAATTTTGCGTTACTGACAATTTAATGGCTACAAATATACGGACATCTGCTGATCCACGTGCATGTCCATGTAGCCAGACATTGCGCAAATTTACCCACATTTTAGCTTTACCCGGTTTATGTCGATTACTTACTTTGGCCCTTGAGGGAGCCGCCATAAAGATAAAATTGTTATTAATGTAAAACATTATTGGCACAAAGTGTTTTAGTAGAAACCAAAGAATTACACTTTGAATGTTATTCAAACGTGAATTATGTCTCTATTGCTTATCATATTGTATTATAAACAAGTTTAAAAAATCCTGATAGTAAAACAGAACTAGTTAATTTGAATTATTTTTCCTTTTGAAAGAAATTAAATATTTTAGGTTTACATTATGCAAAGAGTTGAAAATTTTCAACATCATATAGTATCACATAGTTTCACGTTGGAAATGGAAATGTATTTCAAACAATCTTAAGCATAGATCTAAAAATCTAATTAATTCTCTCTACTACATAATTGCGACAGCAACAAACTGATACATAATGCAGGAAGACTGGAATAAATTCATTGTGTATTTACAATTTCAATAGACTTAGTTCTTCATTAGTTAAATTTGCACTGAATTACCCACTTTTTAGACGTAAAAATAAAATAAATAATACAATGATAAATAATAACTTGATAATACAAAAATAAAGTAATAACTTTATTGATTGTTCAATGAAATTCTCGTCCTGTAGATGTGTGATATTTCCAAGTAGAACACTTTGAAATTTAAGGAAATTTATAGCTGGGATTCGCTTGCGAAAATAATATTGTTATTGGTATATATTTTGAGGTATATTTTTCTTAAACCGTTTCCACAATTTTCAACTTTGGACTGGAATAGGTTAGGTCATTAAGATTTGTCTAAAAATGTTTCTCAATAGAGTTGTTGAGAGTTGAAAAACGTGGAGCTGGTATAATTAACATGTACTAATAATATTGGTCTCTTAACGTGGAGCTGGTATAATTAACATGTACTATTAATATTGGTCTCTCAACGTGGAACTGGTATAATTAACATGTACTAATAATATTTGTCTCTCAACGTGGAAGCTGGTATAATTAACATGTACTAATAATATTACCCTCTTAACGTGGAGCTGGTATAATTAACATGTACCAATAATATTGGTCTCTTAAAACTTTATTCAAATAAGCAATTATTGCACCTTAAGAGATAAATAAATACTTAATAATTTGCAAACTTCTTGATGTGGCATATTTTCTTATTAAATATATTATTGTTGCATGTTCAAAATACAAAGTTCTTTTGATAAAAATGCTAATGCCACAAATATTACCTTCTTCTCCTGTTTATTACCCTCAAATAAAAATTTATACATATTTTCTACTACTCTAATCTGAAACTTTTCTCTGTTTTCTTCCCAATAATCTCTTTTAGCAAAAAAATAATAGTTATTACTACTACAGATATTCAAAGTTTTGTAGGTGTATTCATCCGCTTGCCAGTTTTATTTAGAAGCTTTTCTGGTCTTGATGTAGAAACATCATTTGCGTAAAACTTACCCCTTTAGCGATAGATTAATAAAATAAAGTGTAATCTCAAAATAGAAGCGTTGTTTATTTGACCTTTTATAACACACTCAGTTCCCGATCACTATTGTTATGTGTGTCACATCACTAGTGATGATTATATTTTTATATGTGGTCTATCACTAAAACGTGACTAATGTCAAACCGGTAATAATAATAGTTTAATTTTTGGCAAATTAATTTATGTATTAATTTTATGTAATTTTTTTCCTATTATATATTTTGCTTCTGGTCTGGCAAGTGGTATAAACTAAACAACTGTCGATAATTTTGATGTATATTCGAATCCTAAATTGTATAATTTGTGGTGAACCTGAGACTTGGTATTATAAGTTCTTTAAAAAAATCTGTTTCTTTGAACTTACTGTGTAGTTCTTAGTCTACAAAATTGTGATATTGAACCTAGTCGTTATATCGGTGTTTTAAAGATGTTAGTTTAATATTAATAATTGTTTATACACTAAATATATGTGATAATAACCCTTTATCGTAATAAACATACCTTCATTTAATTTGTGTATTATTATTTTTTTTTCTTTTCAGAATTCCTACTTTGAAGTAGGTACCGTTGTCTGGGGTGATAATCTTTACTCTATGGTGCATGTAGGTAAAAGGATATAAGCGGCCAACATGTAGAGTTCGACCTTAAAGGCACACCACACTTGGCTCCAAATGTGGGCCGAAATGTATATGTAATAGCAATCGGCCCGCTGTCCGAACTGCCTGTTCACCCGCCACTTCACCCACCAGCTCAGCAGAAAACAATAAATGTTGTGGTCCTGACCCAATGTTTTTGATTTTTGTTGGATGTTTTGTAAAACAGTTTTACGCAGGAGACCGGCTTTAAGGGTTTGAGCAGGTGCCGCGCATCAAATTTCTTTTGTTTTATTTGTTTATGGATTTTTACCAAATGATTTTATTCAGTAGTGTCGCATCCACAAATGTTTATGAAAAATCAAAAGCAAAGAATTAAGGTGCCATGTATTCATTCGAATTAATGAAAATATTATTATGTAATATGATAAAAAATAATATTTTTAATGGGAAAAAATATATTTCGTATTTCTTAAATTTACTTATGCTTTTTTTTACTTATCAAAATCAAATCAGAGGTTTTTTTTACTTATCTTTTCTTACCGTCATTCCATATATTTCACAAAATATTTTCAAATGTAGAACTCGCTTAAGAAATACCTCGAAGGTTTTTCTTTAAAACAATGTTCATAAATTTAAAATAAAAATAGGGTTGCGGTTTAATTTTTTCATAAACCCTAACTTTAATGTTTTTTTTTAATTCGGATTAAAAAACTTTGGTTATGTTTATTTTTAAAAAACGTAACGAGAAAGAATTGCTATTATTTTTCTCAACGTTTTAAAAGTATTTTGTTATTTTTAAATCACAATTACATTTTTTTTTCGAGACTTCTAAAATAATGAATCATCTTGCCATAACAGAGCGCTTTTTCAATGCCAGTAGCACGAATTTGAATTTAAAGCTTTGAAATATTTAAACAGATGTCGTAATCACGGCAAGAAATTAAATTTAATAAATGGTTTAATTTGGCAACAATGTGTGCATACAGCGTTGCTCAGAATTGCATAAATTTCAAGGTATCGAGCGGTCGGTCGGTATGCCAGATGCAGTCTTGTATAAGCCCATTTTATACGTACTGTGTTCGAACCGATGTTTCAAGGAAGAAAAAAATATTGTTGACGATTTACAACAAATCCACAAATTCTATAAGCTAAGAAAAATTTCAACATTAAGATTTCAGGTGGTCAAATGATTATTTTATTTTAGATAGCAGCAGACAAGATGTGATAAATCCTGGAAGAAACTTGATGAAAATGTGTCAATTATATAGCAAGGGGGTTTTTCACCATCATCCTGACAACGTATCCACGTGATGACGAATATTAATAAATAAACAAATAAATACTACCAACAGGTAGAAAATTCAGCTAACTTATCTGGTATACAGTCACTATTCATATGTTCAAGTACCGAATAGAAAAGTCAGACTTTATAAAAAAATAAATTGTGTTTAATAAATCTAAAATATGGGCTATCGTGCAGATAATTTATGAAGAGGATGGTGAGAGCCGCCTAAGGGGGTATTCATTAATTTAATTACGTGAGCAGTTTTTCTTCCAATTTGCCCCCCCCCCCCTTGGTGAGATAAATTTGGGCCACTTCGTATATTCTTTTCAAGTAACATGAGATTTTGCTGGACCTCCCCCCCCTTTTGAGCTCACGTAATTAATGTATACCCCCTAAGACTTACAAATACTAATTGTTAGAATTTATCGAGAAATCGGGTTTTGGAATGCCTATCAAATTAAAAAAGAAGGGAGATCTGTTATATATTTTGTAAAACAAAAAAATATATGTTTTTACTATTTATAAGTTTTACCTATTTGCTAACCATAAAAATATTAATAATGAATGAGAATTTCTGAAAGTACCTATGTAAAACAGGCCACCAGGAATTTTTGGGAGAAATGATTGACTGGTGACATGTCAAAATTAACCACTCCGACCCATATGCTAGTTTTCATGATAATATAGCATAACCAGACGTATGAGGTGTACCTAGGGTTGCCATCTTCTAAAATAAAAAAAGCCCGACTGCGCTATATTTGGTCGGACATTTAGCCCTAAAAGTCATATGTACGTAATTTTGGACATAACTTTTATGCATAATAATAAAAAATCTGTTACAAGTTACAGTTGTTTATTAATCATACATTAACCAGTTTAATAACAACAATCATTAATCAGTCTTATTCTTGTCATCATTTAATGAATATGTCAATAACAAAATAAAATAAATTGAGTCTTTTGTCCGTAGACATAATAAACTTATAAAACAAACAAACAATTTTGCTTGGTGTAACCCTAAGTGACCAGCTCAGGTATGGGGGCTCCGTCGAAGCCAGAGTAAAGTTAGCCTCCCAAAAACTGGGCGTACTGTACAGGGCCCGCAGATACTTTAATAGTACACACTGCTAACCCTGTACAAATCACAAGTGCGCCTCACGGTTGAATTTGGCAGCCACCTCTGGTCTGGAGCTCCAAAATACCTGAAAAATACCCTCGACTCTGTGCAGAAACGGGAGGTCCGTTTGATAGATTCTCTCATCTTAACAGACGGATTGCAATCTTTAGAGCACAGGCGTCGGGTGGGAATGCTATCCTTGTTCTACCGGTATTACAATGGAAGATGCTCCGAGGAACTAGCATCATTGATCCCTTCGGCACCGGTGCATAGTCGGGAAACACGCCAAACGCGTGCCCAACATTTGTACACAGTTGACATTTGTCACATGAGAACAGGTCGTTTCTTCGACTCATTCTTGTGTTCAACAGCTCGGCTGTGGAATGATTTGCCGGCCTCTGTGTTTCCTCCTTCCTACAACATGGGTCTCTTCAAGACCAATACTCATTCCTCCCTCTCCTCAAAAAGACCCTCCACACAGCATCCCAGATGACATAGGCCCTGAGGGAAATTATTTTCCTCAGGGCCTCCTGTGTGGAGTTTATGTAAAAAAAAAAAAACATAACTCTCATTCTTGTTAAAAAGTTGACTAAAAATGTTCATTAAACAAATATAAAATGAAAGATATCTATTTTTGTGGACAAAAACGAAAAAAATAAATTAAAATGAAATCTCAACTTCTCCAAATTATTCAAAAATTACAAAAATCTACAATTTTTGTATATTTGACTTTTTCACCTACTTTATCCAAAACATCTTTTTCTTTGAAAATCATTTCATAAAATTCTTGACTTGTCATTTTTAAATGGTCAAAGGGCAAGACTCTCGACTCGTAATCCGAAGGTCGCGGTATTGAATAAATTTTATTTGATTAATTTGTGTTATTTCATAATTAATTAAATAAAATTAATATATAGGTAGTTTGTTTGCGGCACATTCCAGAGTGGAAGATCAAGATCTCAATATCACCCTGGTGTAATACCACCATTCAGAATTGAAACATTGTTTGAAATGGCTTTAGCCGTGTTTGGTAAGGGGACATACATTAATTATTATGTGAGCAGTTTTTCTTCCAATCCCCCCCCCCCCCCTCCTTAGTGAGATAAATTTAGGCCACATTGTATATTCTTTTCAAGAAATGTGAGATTTTGCTGGACCCCCTCCCCCTTTTGAGATCACATAATTAATGTATGCCCCCTAACCTGATCGGAATAGCCAAGGTCCTCACCTTCGTCTTCCCCATCTCCTTCCTCTCCCAACTACCTTCAGCCTCATGACATACCCCCAATTGGGGATGCCATAGTCTCACTGGCTCCAGATGGGAGCAGTTGGGAATCTAGCGCGGTATTCACATTAAAAAAAAAAAGTAATTTTTTCAATCTTCTTGGTTATTTCGCAATTCTTTTAACCTTTCTCAACCAGAGATCTTTTAAACCGATGCGAACTTTGAAAATTATTTGAGAAGTACTAACCCTATTTATTTGTGCGGGAGTGTGTGTTTTTTTTAAATAATTTAGTGTTTCTTCGCTCGCAACACAATTTTTTTCATACTTAGTGCATACTTCATACTGTACAAACTATGACGTGCAGTCAGGGTTGCCAATACACATGTTCAAATTCCCCACAATAAGAAATTCCAGCCAAATTTTTAAATGTTTTTATATCAATGTTTATCTTCTAATTTAAGATAACCTAGAAAGATAATCTTATTTTTACCTACGTTAAAGATACTGATATATCTTAAAGACTTACTGAAGTTTAAAAGTGGATATTTGATATATTATCATTAAAGGGAGTTGAATAATTAGTTTAGGGTTTTGCACTTTATATAAAACCAAAATATATTGTAATTAAATAAATAACAAAATTCTGTAAACCTCTTACAATTCATCTACAAAATATTAAGTCTTTTTTAAAAAGAGAAATAATGTTTAATTTTATGTCTAAATCATATTTTTTTTAATGTTTGAAAGTTTAAATGCTAATTAGTGGGTTATACTTAAAAATAATAATTTTTTTGTTTGCTAAATCACATTTATATGAAAGTTACACAAAAGATAATCATATGTCTTTCGGACGTAAGGTGTATGTATTGTACTTACCGTGGTGACAGAGCCACTCTGCGCAAGCTCTGTTCGGCAACTGAGCTAACTGACATAGACAGTGCGCTATGTTGCAAAATTAAAAAAAAAAAATCTTGTGTATCGCTTACCTCGCAAAGACTTAGATTATCTTTCTAGGGTTAAACGCCAGCATTTATTTTTTACAAATGTCGATTTCATAGTTGCAATTTTCAAAGCCCGCCAAAACAATCAAAATCTGACAGACATGTGACGTCATACATGCCACAGTTTTGCCAGAAGTGCGTGAGTTAGATGTATAGTAATAGTATTAGTTTAGGATGCAGGCGAATTCTCAAGTTTTATTTACTTTTGTTAATTACTGTCAGTATCTGTGTGTATCAGACGATGTATGAATGTGAGTGAGGCAAAGGGTGTGTGCCAAGATCCAAGGGCGGATCCAGGATTTTTTATGGGGGGGGCACAAGGGGCGGACGGGCAAAAAAATCAACAATTACTGTTAGGATTTTGTTCTGGGGGTGGGGGGGGGGGCACAAGGGGCGAACGGTAAAAAATCAACAATTACTGTTAGGATTTTTTTCTGCGGGGGTACAAGGGGCGGACGGGCAAAAAAAATCAACAATTACTGTTAGGATTTTTTTCTGCGGGGGTACAAGGGGCGGACGAGCAAAAAAAATCAACAATTACTGTTATGTTTTTTTTTTATGGGGGGAGGGCACGAGGGGCGAACGGTAAAAAAATCAACAACTACTGTTAGGATTTTTTTTATGGGGGGAGGGCACGAGGGGCGAACGGTAAAAAAATCAACAATTACTGTTAGGATTTTTTTTATGGGGGGAGGGCACGAGGGGCAAACGGTAAAAATAAATCCGCCCTTGCCAAGACCGAGTCGTTTGGCGGTCCGTTCCCTCTGCAGAATTATCCAATTTGGTGCAGTCGTTCGAAAGTTATGCGCTTAGCAACGCATTTAGCGTTTCATTTTTATATATAAGAAGATAATAAAATAAAAAATTAGACATTGTTAAAAATGCTTTTTTTGGGGAGCAATTTTAATATATAAATGGCAAACTTTTGTTCTGACGTAAATAGGTAATTTGTATTTTAAATTTACACCCTTAAAAATGATTTTTTTTTCCTAATTTTTATTTTGTATTTCATCATATTTATATGATAAATAAAGGAAAATTATTTTTTTCATGTTTTTCATTTACTCACAAATAATTTCCCAAGTTGCCTCTAAAATCACGAAACATTCAAATTATATCTTATCATTTATCATTTAAAGCGAAAATAAATAAAGTAGCACACATCCAAGGGCGGATCCAGCTTTGGCGCCAGGGGAAGGGGTCACATAGTCGTGGTCAAGTCACAAGAAGTTATAATTTAATGTTGATAATAATAGATACAAGTAAAAAGAAGGTAGGTAATTTTGATAATAATAGATTAAAAAAATATATAAAATCATTGTTTAACAATTTTAATTAGTGGTCCACCTAAGTCCTGGACCCAGCCCAGGGGGGGGGGTCATGACTCCCATATGACCACCCCACCCCCCCCTGGATCCGCCCTTGCTCACATCCGTACTAGATATCTGATATGAGTCGTGTAGTTCCTATCCACGATAAGTCCACTATGATCCAAAAATGAAGTAATGATGCAGTTTTACTCTAGCGGTTGTTTGGCAAACTAATAATATGTCAATGAGTTCCAAACGGCCGTAAAATCCTATGAAAAGCGGGTTTAAAAATTACGATGAATTCCAAACAACGATAAATCCATGGTTCTGTATGTTCCAAACGCCGATAAGTCCACCGCCATTCAGGCAGCCAATGAGCGGGACGTATTTCGTCCAGACAGCCAATGAGCGGGAAGCATTTCGCTAATCCCAACGTGGCCACAGAAGTGTTGATTTGAAAAAGTGTCTGCCGTTTTATAAGTTTTTACAGATAAATAATGTCTGATCTAACCATAAAAATTATTCAAGCGACGGGAAACATATCTAGAAAGCGAGTTATCAATAAGAAATCTTGGAAAAAGCATGTGGATAGCCGTAACAGGAACTTAAAAATGTCCTATTTTGAGTAAATTCGACGTCAAAAGTCAGCCTTTACTGGGTGATCCCAAAACTTTACTCAGTTGTTTTTAATAATTTTTGAATTTTTGTTTATTTTTTCAGGTTTAATTTTATTTACTTTTGAAGTTCTGCTAGTATTTATTTTATGCGTAACCGCTTTTTAAAGGCCTTTAACTAACAAAACTTTTTTTATTTTATTAATTCGTTTTTTTTTGTGTTCGCTCTAATTGTCTATTTATTTATTCTAGGCACTCTGCGACAAGTCTGCCAATTTACCCACTCGCAATTTATCCTCTTTTTATGTAAAATGTATCTGTTTTTATGAGTGCAATAGTTTTGAATTTATCGTGATAAGGACTGAAAAATTGTAAACATGAAACATCTGCTTTTCTTTTTTATAATAATATTACTATGTTTTATACCATAATTTAGTTTATAAGCACAACTGTTTTTGAATTTATCGTGATAAATACAGAAAATTTGTAATCACCAAATGTCTGCATTTCCTTTTTGTAAAAAAATCATTATGTTTCGTTATTTTTTTTTATTTGCGTAAAAATTACATACAATGGGAATTTATACACGTACATGGGAATAAATTTTATTAAAATTTTCATTTTATGTAAAAATTATTAACGTTTAAAAAAAATATTTGTATGATTTTTTTTGTTAACACCTATTTCAATACCAAATATTTTTTCTTAATAAACTTATAATAAAAAAATATATATTTTCGAAAAAAAAAAATCTTTTTTGTTGAAATTTATTTTATTTTATTCCAACTCAATAAATAAAAATAAAAAACTTATGGTAAAAAAATTTGTGGCATTAAATATTTTCATTTTACTTAGATAATATCTTTTGTTGACCCTGTACTTGCTTTCCACGATTTAATGGTGTTGAGAAACAAACACCGATAAGTCACAGGCTGGTGAGTTCCTATATACCTTTAATTTGACAGTTAGTTTCAAATTCCGATAAGTCCATTCTTATTTACGTAATTACTCCTAAACTATCAAGAAAACAGTTGTTTTAGTTTATCTTATACGTCCGTAGTTCGACAACAAAGCCCACTAAATAAATAGTTCTCCTGATTTTACTTAAAAAACATCGCAATTAAAAAATAATAATATGCCAACATTTCACCAAAGTGGACTTATCGTAGATAGGAACTATACGACTCATATAACTTTTGATTACAAAAATAATTTTTCAGTATTTTGATCTCAAATCCAAAATTAAGATTTGTATGAAACGGCAGTTTCCTTATATCGTCCTTGGGAAAATGTTGAAACCCTTCCAATGCTTCAAGACAGGATTTCCTAGCGAGATAGGCACAGGCACAATCAGTTTACTTATATCGTCCTTGTGAAAGTGTTGAAACCCTTCCAATGCTTCAAGACAGGATTTTCTAGCGAGATAGGTACAGGCACAATTAGTTTCCTTATATCGTCCTTGGGAAAGTGGTGAATCCCTTCCAATGCTTCAAGACAGGATTTCCTAGCGAGATAGGTACAGGCACGATTAGTTTCCTTATATCGTCCTTGGGAAAGTGTTGAAACCCTTCCAATGCTTCAAGACAGGGTTTCCTAGCGAGATAGGCACAGACAGTTTCCTTATATCGTCATTGGGAAAGTGTTGAAACCCTTCCAATGCAAGACAGGATTTTCTAGCGAGATAGGTACAGGCACAATTAGTTTCCTTATATCGTCCTTGGGAAAGTGTTGAAACCCTTCCAATGCTTCAAGACAGGGTTTCCTAGCGAGATAGGCACAGGCAGTTTCCTTATATCGTCATTGGGAAAGTGTTGAAACCCTTCCAATACTTCAAGACAGGATTTCCTAGCGAGATAGGTACAGGCACGATTAGTTTCCTTATATCGTCCTTGGGAAAGTGTTGAAACCCTTCCAATGCTTCAAGACAGGGTTTCCTAGCGAGATAGGCACAGACAGTTTCCTTATATCGTCATTGGGAAAGTGTTGAAACCCTTCCAATGCAAGACAGGATTTTCTAGCGAGATAGGTACAGGCACAATTAGTTTCCTTATATCGTCCTTGGGAAAGTGTTGAAACCCTTCCAATGCTTCAAGACAGGGTTTCCTAGCGAGATAGGCACAGGCAGTTTCCTTATATCGTCGTTGGGAAAGTGTTGAAACCCTTCCAATACTTCAAGACAGGATTTCCTAGCGAGATAGGCACAGGCACCATGTAGTAATGTAATTTATGAAGTTGATTTTTAATTTTTTTTTTTCATTGATATCTGCTTTTATAATTAACCCTTTGAGGAGTATCGCCGCACGGCGGCTGTATGCGGCGGCACTCGAAAGATCCATTTAGAGCATCGCCGCGTATGTGCGGCCATATGACTTTATTAAAATTTTTCTTTTGCCACGTTTGTAATTTCAATTAAATTATGATTTATAGATAATACAAATATATTTGTCAAACATTTTTGCATATTAAAACAAAATATTATAAGTAAACGACAAAAAAATAACTCATTAATCAAAGGGTTAGGTTGGTGACCCTGCCAGTTTTGTTTTAAATGCGACACGTCTACTACTCCATCTGTCTTTTTTTTGATTTTTGATTCTACGGATTCTTTTAAATCTAATTTTACAAAACCGTAAATGCTTGATGAACTTGTTAGAAACGCAGGTTGCCCTCATTTTATAATTAAATCTGCTGGATTCAATCACAGTTTTCACTCGACGTCTACATGTATACATTTCATATAAATAACATGATCCTTCATTTGATTGACTCACAGATGACAATGTTAAGACAATAACAAAAGATGACATATGAAACAAGATGTTTATTATGAACATAAAAAATTGAGTACATACATTACAAAGGTTACTGAGACTTGCAATTGTACAAAAATTTCAAAATATTGCAGCTTCAACAATAATAATTTAAAAATATTTAAAAAAACATCATGTCTTTATTGCAAAATGGAATGAGAAGTAAGTACGTACATACTAATAATAACAAATGATTACCGGACGTGCTATGACTATTTGGCTAAAGGAAGATCTAATAAATTCTAACTAGACTTTGTTAACTTTAACGACTGTGTTATTATAACTCGTCATGAGATTTGCCCATCTGCTCTATCACAAATTCATACAGGTCATCCAGCGACCTGGTTCCATCGTACTCTGAGATTTTCACTCCGCTTCTGAAGAGGATCAGCGAAGGGAAGCTCTCAACCTGGGAAAAAAACACTTTAATGTTAGTTTTTTTTATGTGGCACTTCACAAAACAGTGAAACCTTGCGTAATAAACATAATTCGTTCCATAATTTTACTAGTAATGCAAAACACAATAAGAAGTACCACGTCGAAAAAAATGCTCAATTTTATTTTAAATGTAACATGTAGAAGAGGCCCGTTTCGTCTCAATTAAAAACCTGTTGAGGCAGGTAACTCAGAATCTACAAGCTTTTTGAAGTCACCCATGAAGTTGTCTGCTGCCTTTAATAATAATGATGGAGTTTTACCTACCATTAAAACTCTTATTATGTTGCCTTCCTCATCCAGAACATATTTATATATGTGAGAGACGACACGTCTATTCTTGTCTTAGTGGTATAATTTGACTTCCTTTTCCTTGTTTTGGCGTCATCAATACGTTCTATGATTGGTTGTTTGTTCTGTCACTGCAGTTGGCGTCTTGCGTCATTTCCCTTTGTTTTCAATTGTAATCTCACCAAGCAGTGGATTAAATATGTTCTGGATGAGGAAGGCAACATAATAAGAGTTTTAATGGTAGGTAAAACTCCATCATTATGTAGTGCCGTTCCTCATCCAGAACATATTTATATATGTGAGAAGTGTTTGTTATCGCCTTGGTGACAGAACTGATGTCAATTGTGAGAGGTCGTTGGTTAATCTTGTATAGGTTCAAACAGATTTGTGAGGGATAGCGATGTTAGGGAGTTACCTCCTTCCAATACCTCTTTTCTGTAATGTCTCGCAAATGTGTTCTCACTCTTCCAATTTCCTCTTTCGAGGATCTTTTCAATGGGGCAATTTTCTAACCAGCTCAATGATGCTACGGCAGACCTTGTACTTCCTGCTGATTTGTCGATGCCAGCGCTTCTTAGAACTGTTTTTACCCATCCTCCAATTATTGTTCTTGTGGCAGGTTTTGGCAAGCCCGTTGTTGAAATAAATAAATCTGGTATTGAATTTGCTTCTTGTCTTCTTACTTTAGATAAAGAGCATACTTTACGGAGCCAATATACCGGATCCGTAGCTTGGTCTGAGGAAGCATTAAGCTTCCATCCTGACTGATGGTGAGTTGCGGAATCAGTTTTAGATCCAAAAGCTGGCCAAAGTATAATATGGTCCCCATTGTCCACAAAACTGTCTGGTGTGTATCGTAACAGAGTAAGATCGTGCACTCTTCGTCCAGATGCGAGCAGAAGAATAACAGCGCATCTTCGAGAGGCCTCAAACAGAGTAACTGTTTCTGGAAGGTTTTCTTTTAACCAAAAACTAACTTGTCTCGGGTCCCAGATAGGCCACACTTTCTTCTTTCTGGTAGTATTAACTATACCCTTCATTACTTGTTTCACCAAGATATGGTTGCTTAGCGATTCACACTCAGGGTTAGTTAATGTTGAAATGGCTGATTTATGAAGTGCAATGGTACTTGGAGCCAAGCCTTCGTTAAGCTTTAAATTGGCTAAGAATCTTGCCAATTGGGAACCTGATGGATTAGTTATATCAACCTTATTTTTGACACACCACTGACCCCACCTTTTCCATGCTAGTTTATATGCCGTGATTGTTGAAGATCGCCATCCGGCATTGAGGAGACCTCTTTCATGCTCTGTCCATCCATATAGCGCTCCTCTCCAGCCCCAATCTTCCATACTTCCATCTCCAGTTTTTGGATCTGAGGAGGATGAAGACCTGTCGATGTATCCACCAGGTTGTATAGAAGGTTGGTTATTTGCCGAGGTGGGGCTAGCGCTCTCGACTGAAGATCTGGCAACCAAAACACTTTGGGCCACCTCGGTACTACCAGCAGGTACATACCGACACACTTGTTTAGATGTTCCAGGACTCTGGGTATCAAACAGGGTGGTGGAAACACCCATGCCAGTGGGAAGCACCAGATCCTGCTGAAAGCATTGTGATATAGGGCTGCCGTGTCTGTGGGGTCTATGGATATGTAACTCTCTACCACATGAGCTGTTTTGGACGCAAATAAGTCCACCATGGGTCTGCCCCATGAGCGGAATATCTGTTCGATCGCTGGAGGTAGAAGGTGCCATTCGGGTAACAGGGTCCCTCGGGAAAGATGATCGGCGAGTCCGTTGTATCGTCCCGGTAGGTAATACACTTCCATCCTTATATTGTTCGCATCCGCTACTTCCAGAATCTGATATGTCAACTGAAGGAGGCTCACTGATTTCGTACCTCCTTCGTTGCTTAGGTATGCTAATACTGTTCTGTTGTCCGATTGAATGAGACAAGTAGAATTGCTCAAACTGGCTTTCCGACACTTCAATGCATGGAGAATAGCAAACATTTCTTTTAGGTTGCTGTGCCATTTGGTTTGTTGTTGTGTCCAACAGCCTGAGAGTGGAGTGTCGTCCACCTGTGCCCCCCACCCGCTGTCTGCTGCGTCTGTCGCAATGAAGTGGCACGCTTTGGGGAAATGAATAAGGGAATGTGTACTCACATTGTGCCTCCACCACTCTAAATCTTTCAATACTGCAAGGTTTACAGGTACCTTCTTCCGGGGTGGGAGCTTTGCCATGGCAATTGACTGGAGCTGCATCTGCCTGCAGTGCAAGCGACCCCTGGGAACCACAAACGCTGCGAAGTTCAGCTGTCCTAGGATGCTCTGCGCATCCCTCAGGGACCATCTCTTTCTCGTCATAAGGTTTTGCAATGACTTCCATATTGCGCGGCACTTGTTCCCAGTTAGCGTCTTCTGATTGAGGCAAGTGTTCCATGACACTCCCAGATATTCTATCGCCTGTGTCGGTAGGTGAACACATTTCTTTAGGTTGATGGTCCAACCGAGGGACTGTAATAAATCCAATGTTACTAGTGTCTGCAGTCGGAGAGTTTCTTGGTCTTGATGAGCCAGGAGAAAGTCGTCCAAATAAACAATGACTCGTATGCCCTTTTTCCGAAGGATCTCTGCGATCCAATTGGTTATTGCTGCAAAAATTTGAGGGGAACTGCTCAAACCCTGGGGCAAACATGTCATCTGCAGACATTGACCTCTGTACACGACACGCAGAAAACGGCGATGGGTCTTTGCAACCGGTATATGAAAGTACGCGTGTGCCAGATCTACTTTTGTCATATAGTCTCCGGGTTGCAAGAAATCGGGCACTTTGAAGTGGGAGATTAGGGAAAACTTTTTCACTCGCACAAAATCGTTCAGCGCTTTCAAATTGATGACAGGGCGATGGGTCCCGTCGTTCTTCTGCACCAGAAACATCTGGGAGAGAAAGCCTCGGTTCACGGGTGCTGGTTCCAGTACTCCCATCTTCAGCAACTCCTTTATTTGCATGTCCATATCGGGTGTGTGCCTTGTTGAGAAATTGTGCAGTCTCACCTGAGTGGGTCTGGTCAATGGTGGTCTCAACCAAAATGGGATCCGATAGCCATTGAGGATTTTTAGGGCGAAGTCGGGGGCTTCTGCGGTACGCCATCTTTGTAAAAAACTTCGCAATTGCCCTCCCTGAAATCGCCCGGGCTGGTTGTCAATTGTTTCGGCGGCGACGGTGCGAGGTCTGCCCACGCCCCGTCGGCCTCCGAAATTTCCGTCCTCTGCTGGCAGAGGAGGAAGGGCCAGAATGATGACCGGGGTCTGCCCGCCGGTACTGAGACGGAAATTGGGTGGAACCCAGATTCCCTGCGGGAGCACACTGAGTTGGAATGACTGCTCGTGTTCCGCTTTTCGGCCTTGACAAAATTTCGCTACTTCTTGCTTGCGAAAACGGAGCCCTGAAGACTTTGCTCGCCCCACCAAGTCTCTGCAACTGGGAGATGAGCTTGTCTTCATTAAATAAATGAGTCACAGTTGGAGGAATTTTCCCCAAAGCTGATCTATCAACTGGGGTTTTACACATTTCCAGGATGCGATCACGCCGATGCTCGATAACTTCAGCCCGCTTCCCACAAGCAATCTGAAGAATGTCGTCGTTCTTCGAAATACTTCCCCCAAAAACCTCCTGAAATTTCTCTCGTAAGGTCTCCGGTGAGAGTTCAGCATCAGGCTGACAGCTCCAGGTTAGGACGCTCTGTATAGAATCCTGGATGACCTGCCTTTGTTGTAATGCTACGTGGGAAATTGCTGCAAAGGCTCTCTCCATTCCCATGAGTTGGGCACATGCGGGTGTGAAGGAATTAAGTTCGCAGTTCACCTCTAATTCCTTGAACCCCGGGTCTGCTACGTATTCTTTCAACGTTTTGGCGTAGCGAACGTCACACCAACCGGGAGAATTAAAATTCTGCAAGCGCTCCACCGTCTTCAGCATGGCGTCCGTCGGCGCATTCATTTGCGGTTCCTTTAGCGACACGGTGGGATCCGGCATATGGAAAACCGGAGCAGCGGATGTGCCACAAGTAGGCTCAATTTGGGTCTCTAAATTTTCTGAGCCCTCAAATTCGCTCGCGTCGGAATCACCGGCGGCATCTCGCCTGAAAACGAAGCTCTGCAAATCGCTTAACTGCCGCGACAATTTCTTTAGCATTTTCTTCTGCGATCTCTTCTTGTGCCTTCTGTTCTTAGGCCGAGAACAATTAGAACTCGAAGAAGAAGAGTCTGATGAGTTTGTATCATCAATACGACGTTTTTGCGTCGATTTCATGGATTCTACATTCGACATTGCGCGAAATAACCGTTGGCGTTCAACAACAATAATGCGTTCCGCGTTTTCACAAAATACGCAATGCGATCCGTAAAATTTACGCAAAATTCACTTGTTAAATATTTTTTACACCAAAGGAAGCACTTTTATAAGTTTTTTGTTATCTCGAGCACTTTTACATTGAATAAAACTTCGATAAAGCGCGAGATAGCTACCACATTCGAAAGAATTTCGATGTCAATTGAAAACAAAGGGAAATGACGCAAGACGCCAACTGCAGTGACAGAACAAACAACCAATCATAGAACGTATTGATGACGCCAAAACAAGGAAAAGGAAGTCAAATTATACCACTAAGACAAGAATAGACGTGTCGTCTCTCACATATATAAATATGTTCTGGATGAGGAACGGCACTACATAATGATAATAATTGGATAATTTATAAAGCGCCGTTTTTGTGAAAAATCACCTCAAGGGCCTTTGTGTCGGAGCTTGCTGCTTCACAGTGCCTCACAACTCTATGGATGCCGGTCCGTATCTTAAACTTCTCGAACCATCAATCACTTTTCCCTTCAATATTTTTTCTTAGGTCGTTGATGATTCTGGTGTTTTCTTAACGAGGTTGGCGAAAAATTACTACCGCCTTCTTATAAATAATGTTTTCGTTAATAGAGTGGCCTTGCAATTGCTTTTCGTTTATCCATACGAGAAGCAACCTTTCAACCTCGTATAGAATACGTAACAGTTGTGTAGATATTCTTGAGATTCCCTTTAAAGCATCTATCTCCATAATCTTGTTCTTGTTCTAGAGGATAATGCAAATCATTGTATGTGCGTGCTAGATCAGCCATGCTCACACCTCGTTCTCACTTTTCAATGATTTTTTTGGTTATTGGAAATTAGGTAAATTGACCCTTCTGCTAAAAAGTTTGTCGATTGTGTATTCACTGCTGTAAAGATAAATAATAATAGTCAAACGACTTAAGACTGCCATGGAGAACCTCATTCCTGAAGAATTTAGATCAATATTGTATGGTTATAAAAAAGTAATAAAATACTTAAAAATACTGCAGAGCTTTAAATCTAAAATTGCTTCATCGTGTTAAAGTTAAAGTTTTTAAAATTATAAAATAATATCACAGCGCTTTCAATTAGGGAAATAACAGCGCTTGATCCATACCCTGCTTTCAAACAAACCAACTGATACCACATTCAAACAAAATTATTGATTAATAAAATAAATTATTCAAGGACAAAAAGGTGTTGCGAAACAACATAAGTAAAAATGATCTAAAAATGGATTTTATTGATTCAGCTTTTTTAAATAATAAAAAATACTTACACTCTCTTGGGTGCACAGTTTCTTGTTGATTTCTAGGGTGCAGTCTACTTTGGCGATGACGACACGTTCATCGCCAACAAACTTGCGGCCTAACTCTTCCCAGGTTGGCGCCAGGGCCTTGCAATGACCGCACCTGAAAATATATTACATTTTTGTTACTAAACAATAAAAATATACCACATGAAAATACATATAAGATATGGGATTAAAAAAGGGAAAATTTTTTATCAAGGAATAAAAATAACCTTAAATTCTACAGTTTAAAGCACTACTGATCAGACTCACTGCCTGTAGCTCAATTCTAACCTCCCTCTCCTTTTCATAAATCGCATTTTGGAGCAATTTCTAAACTAAAAACCTAAGAAGAAACATTAGGGATGGGTTGTTTCACAGAATTTTAACAATTCATCAAAATTAAAATTCAAGTTTCATGAAAATCCTATTCAAGTTCTGTTATTATCGAAGTACTGTGAAACAACTGGCCCATGATGAAACATTAGCAGAACTTTCACAGAACTTGAATTTTAACTTTGAAATTTGATAAATAAATAATTCTTCAAATTCTGTAAAAAATAATACAAAGTTGAGATTCTTACTATGTTCCCAAATATGCAAAAATCAAATACTACCTGGCTTAGCCAGAAAACAACTGAAAAGCATCTAATTTTGACAAATAAATTAACATTTCAAATTATTATCCATGTCTTATAATATAAATGAACTTAATGCTAAAAATGGTTGCACTAGAAAGTTGACCTAGAAACCTCATTATGCCAGAGCTTACCACTCGTGAGTTTTCAGTGAGACACAAACAGATTTTCTGCTTTATAATTAAGATTTTTTAGTCACAACTATTAACCAAGCGGATGGTTACTAAAATACTCTTGTGAAAGAAACAACAAATTTAATATCTACAGAAAAATAGTAAATTCCTTTAGAACAATCTGCATTAACCCCTCGTCAGAGGGTTAAAATATTTCCACTTTACAATAAAATCGAAATAAACGGAATATTTCTGAATATCCAAAAACTATTTTTCAAATGTGATAAAATAAGCTTTTAAATTTTATAAATCGAAAAAAATATAATTTTTGAAATATAAAAATTTTGCTAGCAACATAAAAAGTTTTTAAAATGTTTCACCTTATGTTTTTTTCTAACTAAAATCACTGATAGTGAAACAAAATAAAAACACACATATTTTATTAGACAAATGTGTTGCCTTTTTGTTACCTCACTTTTTTGTTTTTCCATGTAAAAATAATTGATAAAAAATTCCCAAAGTTTCATAAATTTTTTTCAAATTGCGATCCAGAACTTTAGTTGCATAAAGTTCTACATTTTACTTCTTTTGTGATTAACTTTTATATTTGAATGTAAAGTGTGGTGTTTTCTATTTTAACACCGTTTATATCATGTTTCTAACTAATGATAGTAAGGGCGACACAACGATTTCTATGAGACCTATATGAGTTGTTCCGAAAAGTGAATAAATTATTCTGACTGGTTATTTTGTAATTTAATGTTAAAAATTTCACCAACACAAACAATTTTGAAAAGTTCAGTTTCATACAGTACTTACCATGGGACAAAGAACTTGACGAACACGTATCCTTTCTTGATGCCGTGTTGGAAGTTGTCGTAGGTGAGGGTGGCCACAGGGCTGCTGTCAACCTCGGGTTTCTCCTTGACGATGCGATCGCCGTCCTCTGTTCCCGCCACCATCTTATCCACGTACGCCTTCAGACTCTCGTGGGAGCGCTGGCCGGTGTATTTCTCAATCTAAACAAATAAACAAAAACATTTTCATTTTCCGAATAATGTGACAACATTTAAATACTAAGAATATTATTTGAATATTATTTGACCATATTAAGCATAAAATGTTGCTTGAACAATGAAGGTAGGTACTTGAATGTTGCTTGAATGATGTGGATTGTTACAGATTTAAAACCAGGCGAAGTTCATATAAATTAAATTAAAATGATTGGTAATGTTTTGTTCCAGAGTGCAGACACACTCAGTGTTGTCCGAGGCGGATTCCCTTGGCTAAGGACACGATCTTTGTCCTTGGCTAGGTACGTGTCCTTTTTGTACCTATCCCCATCATTTTGGCTTTTGCATAGACTGAAGTGAGTGAGATAGCATTGTTAGCGTTGAGATTATTGTCTATGAGGAATGTCTCCCAACATCGCCCGAGGGGTTAATTATAAACCACGTATTATTATTTTATGTAACTTTTGTTTTTAATTTCAAATAAATAATTAAACAATTTAACCAAATAATTATACTAATGAATTATTACCATATAATATCATTATTTCTATGACAAATATTTTTTTATACTTTCTTCAGGCAGGTAGGTACTATAATCGCCCACTGCCCATGTCCTTTAGGTGATTTTTTCAAAAAAAGGGCACTTTACAAATTATTCCATTATTATTATAACAAATCAGTCAAAGTAAAGTTTGAATAAGATGGACGCAGCAGATGGATACAAATAAATTTACTGGCACATGAAATGCCAAACGGTTGAGATAAAATATGCTAGCGCAGTCGAATAAAATAAAATAATTCAAGTTCACCTTTTTGCCATCTTCAATCCAAAGAAGAGTAGGGTATCCTTTAACTTCGAATTCTGTGCACACTGGCTTGTGTAGAGTGCAGTCCACTTTGCCAATAGTCACTGTTTTATCATGGTTCAGGCTGTTTCCTAATTCCTCCCAAGTTGGTGCAAGTTTCTGGAATAATAACCATAAACAATAAATACAAATTCAAATATAAATCAGTATTTCTCAGTTCAAATTTTATTGCGCTATTACGTAGAAAATTGTAAAAAAGTACTCATCTTCTTAGATATTATTTATCTCTTACTAATATTTTAGTGTTTTTCATGTTTCATTTTGACAATATAATTACAATATATACATTCTTACTACTAACTTTTACTTATACATTCTACTGTTCTAAGTCCAAATAAAACATTGTTACCGAGATGCCCAGGCATTCATGAATATTTGCAGTAAAATATTAAAGAAAATTTTGCTTGTTTAGTGGTGTACTAGGTAGCGTAGCGAGGGGGGGGGAGGTGACACCTGACTGTTAAAAAATTACGAAGGATATTGTCACAAAAATATTGAATACGGTGTTATTTATATTTTCGTAGCTCTATGGCTCCCCGTGGAATGTTCCATGTCCCGAAACGGGGAGAATTTTGTGCCTGACGATCTTTTTATTGACGAAAATAACCAATTTCTGAAATTCTCTAGCCACACACATTTGTGAAATCGAAATGAAATTGGGGGGGGGGGGGTGGGTTGACACCACGTTATCCGCTCCGGGTGCCACCCATACTAGCTACGCCACTGGGTGTACTCTATCACAAGATTACTGTGAGAGAGTACTGCGGTCTGGTGTTCCAAATTATTAATTTGAATTTAATACGGAATTTAAAATGATTTGCTTGTATTTATAACTTTTATGAAACAATCTTTAAAAAAAAAATTGTTTCATGAGAGCGTAGAGAAAAATATAAAAAGGTAGACAAAAAACAGGACTTACGCTCTCCAATGTTGAAAATCTCAAGTTAAATTTTCAAATAGTTTTGGAGAAATAAATTCATGAAAGTAACATTGTAGAGGGACACGAAGAAGAATAAAAATATGCATTTTTAATTTATTTAATTTAATTTTTAACTTAATGAGTAAAACCTCAAGTTGTAATATTTAATTAAACGAAGACAATATTGGCGAAACTCTATCGAAAATCTGGAGACAGAAAAATCAGAAAAAGATATTGGCACCTCTGGGACTCGAACCCAGGACCTTTCGCTTTCCGGGCGACAGCTCTGCTAAACTTAGCTCAGTAGTTAGAGCTGTCGCCTGAAAAGCAAAAGGTCCTGGGTTCGAGTCCCAGAGGTGCCAATATCTTTTTTTGATTTTTCTGTCTCCGGATTTTCGATAGAGTTTCGCCAATATTGTCTTCGTTTAATTAAATATTACAACTTGAGGTTTTACTCATTAAGTTAAAAATTAAATTAAATAAATTAAAAATGCATATTTTTATTCTTCTTCGTGTCCCTAATAAATGAAATTTTGGTCTCCGGTGACATTTTTGATGTTTTTTTTTCTACTAAAACATAAAAAAATGGTAGTTGTTGAACAGTTGGAGGCAGGGTGAGGGGTTCGTCGGACACCCGGCTGAGTGACCAGTTACGACATGCGGAAGAAATTTTTTTTTGTTTGATTTTGAAGAAAAAGTTTTTGAAAAAAAAAAGTCATCAAAAAAGTCACCGGAGACCAAAATTTCGTTTACATTTTTACTCCAAATAATGTCAGGAATCACTGGATAAAGTAAGTCAAGTACGTCCCTTAACACCCTGTATATAATACATGAGTGCAAGTTTTATTCTTGCAAATATACGAATCGCGCACCATGACGAAGAGGCTAAACAAATTGTTTTAAAACTTAATATTTATTTAAGTCTCGACAAGCCTAGATCAAAAACTAAAGTCGGTGACCATGTGGGTCGGCCGACGACCCCATGCATTTTTCAATTTATTTTGTGGGGACCTTGACCGTCTTCCATCTCCCCTCCCCCTACTAAAAATATATTTCATGTATTTAAGTAGATGTAAGAAGGATAGTAATTTTGGTACTACCTTTGGCCCTAGTTGGCTGCGGGAGAGTTAATTAAACGAAGAGAATATTGGCGAAACTCAATAAAAAATCTGGAGACAGAAAAATATATTGGCCTGTATATAGAAAATGAACAAATGTTATAAAATTGTCAGTAAAACCGTTATCCTATAAACATCAGGAACGCTGTGAAAACAGTTAAATGAATGTAATGATCTCGTACAAACCTGACAATGTCCACACCACGGTGCGTAGAACTTGACGAAATGTTTACCACTGGCGACATGTTTGTTGAAGGTGTCTTCCGTCAAGTCAACTGCCCCCTTGATTTCTATCTTAGGGAACAAATCATCATCATCTTCCTCCTGAAATAAAACACGATAAATCAATTAATAAATAAAGTAAATATTGTGAAAAAAAAAGATAAAGTACGTTAAAAATCTTACGACATCTAATATGTATTGTCATCGATAAATATTACACTCACAGTTGGTTCTCCTAATTGCTCATTGATGAAATTGGTGAGAGTAGACAAGTCTCGAATTCCGCGGAATTTAATTCCCTCAGGTTCGCCAACCTTGAAGAACTTCAGGGTTGGATATCCTGAAAGAAAATTCAACATGGTTACACTAATCTAAAGGTGGATTAGGACCAAACGAGCGTAGAGCTAGAGCTGGAACAAAAGAGTCTTGATCTTTAGTGTAATCATTTTCACCATTTACACTAAAAGAATACCAACAAACAAGAAAAAAAGAACTAGAATTAGAAGCCCCGTCCCCTGCGACCTCCGACATGAACATTTTCTTGAACATTCGGTTGAACTTTAAATTTACTATAAACTTTGTGAATGGAGGTGTGGCTTTGAACAATTCTCGTTCGCAGATGCAATGTTCGTGTTTTCCGTGACCATGGAAAACATCTTCTCCCGGGTGAAACGGGGAAGACAGGCAGGGGGATTAGTTCATTTTCAGTCATGTAGAATAAATCGAATGACTTTTTGGGGTTATGTCAACTGCGCAAGCCTAATAATTACGAGTTTAATAAATTGTAAATAAATACTGTCATAATGGATGATTATTTCTATTGTGAACTCGCCTGTAAATAAAGTCTATTCATTTATATGTAAAAGGCCCATAAATCTATGTAACAATTTATGATAATACTTGATCTTTTGAAATTCTAATGGTACATTTAGGTCATGCACGAATGCTAGTAGCCAGAAATATTAATGTAATACCAATTCGTATTTCTGGTGAAATTTTTCTTGCACATGTAGTACAAGGTGTCCAAAAAGGGTATTGGGTGTTTGATGGTTGAATAAAATAAAAAATATATAAATAATCAAATAGATTTTTATGTTTTATTTACAGACAAATAATGGTGTCTAGACAACGCTCCCCTCGCTGCTGGCACTCCTCTAATCTCGAGCGAAGATTAGTAAAAACGCGTAAATTATTTTGAAAAAATAATGGTGTGAGGGCTCGCCCGCGTCGGTCTTCGTGGAAATACGGACCGATGATGCCTTTAGCAGACATTGCAGCCCAGACTTATGACCTTTGGAGTGGTCGCTGATGTTTCTGTTTTGGATTCTCCTCAGCCTAGTCGCGACAATTCTACTTATTAACGTATCCCTTTAAATGAAAATTGGCTTCGTCGCTAAACAGAATGTTTTCAAAGTTAGAGGACCTCCCTAGAATTTCATTGGCAAATCTTAGCCGATTAGCGTAATCGGTGAGCTTCAGTTCTTGAACCACCTTGATTTTATAGGCTTTAAGATGTAAGTCCTTCTTCAAAATTAACTGCAAAGACGATTTTTTGATATCGAGTGATTGATTTTGTTTGCAAATGGACAGCGAGATGGATTTTTGCCAACCGAAACCCTTACTTCTTCGATCGTTTTTTCACCCCTAATAGACCGCAGGTGACCCGTATTTTGAATTCGCACAATTGACCTGGTATTTTCGAACATCCGAATCCATTTTCTAATGCTCTCGTCACTTGGTACATTGTGGGAATGATATTCCGCACAATAAAAACGCTCAGTGCTGACTATAGAACCACCGTTTCGGTAATAGGCTCGCACGCAAAAAGCACCTTGCGTCTCCTGGTATGACCCCATTGCTACTAAATCTCCATGAAGTAGTGTTCGACGCTGTCCGTATCCCGCACCCCTCCTTTATGACGTCACAAACAAAACAAAACCCCGCTACAGTTCTTGACACTCAGTTCTTCAAAATCAGTTTCAGAGACACGGAAGAAATTGCCCAATCCAAATCAGTATTCTAATCTTAATTACTGATAAATAAATACCTAATAAAATTTTGAGGTAGTACGGTCTAACTTGATATCTGCGTTTTTTTCCCTAATACTTGCATGTAGTAACTACAATCTTATCGCTAAAACCGTAAGAATCTCTTTCACATCAGAACTGGACATTTTTTGATGTCTAAGTAGACGAAAGTCTTAAATAGTAAATTTAGGTCATGTAGCAATCGATATTAGCCAGAAATATTTCCTGATAAATAAATATCTATGAAATCTGTGTTTTCTCCCTGATGTAGCATCTCTTCCTCATCAGAACTCGTCTTGGACAATTACGGAAACATCAATCGACAAGTGTTCAGTGCGTAGGCGTAGATACGTCCTCACCACAGCCCACTAGACAAAATGTTTGTGACCACGCCCACTTCGACCCAAATGTTTCAACAAACGGAGGAGACGGAAAACAAAAAATATGTTTATAGTAATGTTCAAGCAAATGTTCAAGTTCACAGTCGGAGGAGACCCTGCTCCAAGAGAGCGAATTCTCATTGCTCATTCTTCAACAACCAAGTCAAATCAACAAAATAAAATGATCAGAATTTAACAAATAATATTTTGCAAATAAGTTTTGTCTGTTTTTGAATATTTATTTAGATGTATGCAAATTTTTTTGATCACAGTTCCATTGAAGGAATAATATGGTCCTAACCAAGGGCGGCTGGTCGCACAGTGTGTTTGTGTGCAGCACTGGCAAATTATAATGTCCAAATTTACTTTATTTACTTACTGAAGACTATAAAATCTCTATAGAATCTCTAATTTAATAATTTCAAAATATTAGTTACCAATATAATGCTACGAATATTATCAGGGAGAATGCTTTTAATCTCCCATAGCGCGGCCGCCTAGCGCCCTCGTATCGGTGTGCATTCGGTTTGCAAACGAACGAAATCATATTTTTGTATGAAATATGTAAAACACCGAAAGCGCGTGGATTTCGCTATTTGTATCAGAATTTGGCTTCAATTGGTGTGCCACTCACGCAACATATTCCGATCCTTGCTGAAGTTTACCGATTGGCGGTCAATCATTGACCCGAACCATGACCCGAGGGGACACGAATACAATCGAATTTCGGCGAAGATCATACATAGATCAGTTTGCGTCTAGCGCAGTCTAGCGGCGCGCGCTTGACTTGACGTGATAATTGTCATTCTTTTGTTTTTATTATATTGATTATATTGTAACATTTGTATTTCGTGAGCAGGTACTGCTCAAAATAGGTACCGTTTATTGTTTATGCTTTATTTATTTTTTCTTTTTTTTTTAACTTTGTTGGTTGGCCAAACCGCAAGGGGACCGGAAACGTCATTCGAGGAAAGATGGCGGGGGACATCACGTAATTTTTTGAGGCAAGAGGAGATTTTTGGAGGAGGAGTTTTTTTTACGAAGGATTCTAGTGCGATGTAGCCTAGAATGAGTTTTATTTTTCGTTCTGTGAGTGTGTGACGACTCAATTGGCATAGAAGCCTTATTATTTTGTTTAATTCCTCGCCGGATGCCGAGTGATTGCTTTATCCGCGTGCGGAAGTGAATTTAAACTGTAATCAACGGGCAATGTATTGATTACATTGCTGTTCCTTGGGGGACCGGTGAGATTTCTACACGCCGCTTGATGGATGTAGATCAGCTGTGCCTGGTTGTTGGGTGGATTTCCTTTAAACTTGTGGCCCCATGACGTGCTGGACGGTGTCTTGGGGATTGCGGTCGTCGTTTGGAGGAGTGTCACGACTGTCACGGCGACGGGACGTGTGCGGTATTAATAATTAAACGTAATTTGCTGACTCTCTCTTTCTACATCAGTTGATAGTTGCTCAAGGTATTTATGTATTGTTTACTTTTCCTTGGTTCAATTTTTCTCTTGCAAACTGCAATAAAGTTAACATTAATTTTGCACTAGTAAAACCAGCGTTTTTTATATGCATGACCTCCAAATCCTTATCTCCACTATCCTGCGATGGAGTTCTACTTGCTCTGGGAAGACAGCGGTCGGATGACAAAAGGTATAGGTACTACCTACACTAAATGCTATTACCTTATAAATTCACATTACATTTTATAATATATTACAATATTAAATACCAATAACCTAATTTATTAATATTTAATTTTATTACAAAAATGAGTGCAACCAGTGTTGAATATATAAGAGGAAATAACAGTTTGTTTGAAAATAAATTAATTATTGAAAATTCCTAATTAATAATTTTTTGTCATAAGTAGATACAGATTGTCTGACGGCCGGCATAGTCCAGCGGTAAGGCTCTTGAATAGCATTACGAAGGTCGCGGGATCAAATTCCGGCGTGGCAAATAAATTTTATTTGATTAATTTGTGTTATTTCACAATTTATTAATTTAAAATTATATGTAGTATATTTGCGGCACGTTCCAGAGTGGAAGATACTCTCAGTTTCGCCCTGGTGTAAGACCACCATTCAGAATTGAAACGTTGCTTGAAATGGCGTTAGCCGTGTTTGGTGACCAGATCTGAATCCCTACCTTCCTCTTCCCTATCTCTTTCCCCTCCCCTCTACCTTCAGCCTCACAACATACCCCAATTGGGGATGCCATAGTCCCACTGGCTCCAGACGGGAGCAGTTTGGACTCTTGTGTGGTATTCATGTAAAAAAAAAAAAGTGAACCACCACATTCTCAAGGCAGCGGCCGCCACTGGTCCTAACAATGAGAATACCGTTATAACCTCCCTTTCTGTTATAAGCATTTTTTGCATTAACAAAATATTGGATGAAATTAATTTATACGAATATGCACTCTCTGACGCAGGCTTCTTATTTTAATTTACGGTTGGCATATGTTGTGTTGTGTGCGTAATATATAAATAAATAAAATGAACGATTGTGTTTACCTGTGACGCCATTTTCTGAACAGATTTCCTTGTCTTGTGTGCAGTCTACCTTGGCAACAGTGACCTTAGAGTCATCTCCCACGTTCAGGAGTTCAGCCAATTGACCCCAAGTAGGAGAGAGTCTTTGGCAATGTCCACACCTAAAGAGGGAGAAAAAAATTAAAGATACAGTCGATTCCGCTTAAATGGTACACCGATTTATCGGGACAGCTGGGTTTTTTTTTTAAAATTAGTTCGCTTTTCGGAACAATTCTTATAGGTCTATCGTATAAAAATCGTTGTGTCTCCCTTACTGTCATAATAAGAAGTTCGATCTAAATGGTGTTAGAAAGAGAAAACACCACGCTTTACATTAAAATTTAAAAAGTAAAATGTACAACTTTATGAAACCAAATTTAAAAAAAAAAATTAACTTTGGGAATTTTTTATTAATTATTTTTAAATGAAATGACAAAAAAGGTAGGTGACTATAACGTTAATAATACATTTGCCTAATAAAACATGTATGTGTTTTTTTTTTCGATATCAGTAAGTAATTTTAGTTAGAAAAACATAAGATGAGCCAAATTTAAAACTTTTGTATTTTTGCATGCAAAATAATTTATGTTTAAAAACTTATGTTTATTTCGAATTATAACATTTAAAGGCATATTTTATCACCTTTCAAAAACAGTTTTTAGTTTTCGGATACGTTCAGAAATATTCCATTTATTTGGATTTTATTGCAAAACGGAAATATTTTGGCCATCTGACAAAATATGGTCGAGGCCCGGGGGAAATAGAGTTGGACTCATGAAGTCAAACCTTGATATTATTTTTACATTTCACTGCTACAGAGAGGTAAATTAATTGGTAACTGAAATAACATCTGTGACTTGTACAAATGTGTAGCGTAACGTAAACAATGTATTTAATATTTAAGTCTATTATTTTGTTTATGTAGTGTGGACAAGCATGCAAGACAAACACAAAACAGTTAGTTTTATAAACGCAAATAAAGTTGATACAATACTTAATTAGCTTATCAGATAAAGATCAAGAAGCATACCTTATCTAATTCAACGTGTAATATGAACAATGGAAGACTTCAAGCAATTCCTGAGTGTACATTGTAATACCACACATAATTGAAAACTCAGCTATCGTGGAGAGCATTCATTTTTATGTTCCCAATGGTTATCTTCGCCATCGACAGCATAGACTGTTTTATCTTCCGGCCTGCAGGACTAACTTGCCAATGGTCATGCCGGTAGGGAGAGCAATCTTGCTGATGAACAGAATTAATTCGGATATTGACATATTTAGCGTTAGCGAAGCTGCCTTAAAAGGCAAGCTCTATTAATGCTTGTGTAGTTTTGATGCCTACCATTTATGTTCTATGTAATTCTGTTGCAAACGTATTTTTAAAACACATTAAAATGTTAAATTTTGTAATGTTTTTGAAAGAATAAATAAATTCAATTGAATTAAATAATATAATATTTAATTAAATGAAGACAATATTAGCGAAACTCAATCGAAATCTGGAGACAGAAAAATCAGAAAAGATATTGGCTCCGCTGGGACTCGAACCCAGAACCCTTTTCTTACTGGAAACAGCTCTACCGATTAAGCTACGGAACCCATATTAATTCGGTCACTTTTAACTGTATCATACTTCGACTAAGAACTACCAACATTATCTTCATTTACTTAACGCACAATTCGGTCACTTTTAACTGTATCATACTTCGACTAAGAACTACCAACATTATCTTCATTTACTTAACGCACATATTATTGGCTGCTATCTTTATATATGATTACAAGATTCAACTCGAACTAAATGCAATCTAGATAGTGTCTGGATAAATTTTATCCATTTTATTTGTAATACGCGACATCTATTGACTTTTTCTGCAAGTCTAGGATGAATATTTATTATTAATTTTTTAAACTTTACGAGTAAAATCTCAAATTATAATATTTAATTAAATGAAGACAATATTAGCGAAACTCAATCGAAATCTGGAGACAGAAAAATCAGAAAAGATATTGGCTCCGCTGGGACTCGAACCCAGAAACCTTTTCTTACATGGAAACAGCTCTACCGATTAAGCTACGGAACCCATATTAATTCGGTCACTTTTAACTGTATCATACTTCGACTAAGAACTACCAACATTATCTTCATTTACTTAACGCACATATTATTGGCTGCTATCTTTATATATGTTTACAAGATTCAACTCGAACTAAATGCAATCTAGATAGTGTCTGGATAAATTTTATCCATTTTATTTGTAATACGCGACATCTATTGACTTTTTCTGCAAGTCTAGGATGAATATTTATTATTAATTTTTTAAACTTTATGAGTAAAATCTCAAATTATAATATTTAATTAAATGAAGACAATGTTAGCGAAACTCAATCGAAATCTGGAGACAGAAAAATCAGAAAAGATATTGGCTCCGCTGGGACTCGAACCCAGAAACCTTTTCTTACATGGAAACAGCTCTACCGATTAAGCTACGGAACCCATATTAATTCGGTCACTTTTAACTGTATCATACTTCGACTAAGAACTACCAACATTATCTTCATTTACTTAACGCACATATTATTGGCTGCTATCTTTATATATGATTACAAGAAGTAAGAAAAGGGTTCTGGGTTCCAGTCCTAGCGGAGCCAATATCTTTTCTGATTTTTCTGTCTCCAGATTTCGATTGAGTTTCGCTAATATTGTCTTCATTTAATTAAATATTATAATTTGAGATTTTACTCGTAAAGTTTAAAAAATTAATAATAAATATTCATCCTAGACTTGCAGAAAAAGTCAATAGATGTCGCGTATTACAAATAAAATGGATAAAATTTATCCAGACACTATCTAGATTGCATTTAGTTCGAGTTGAATCTTGTAATCATATATAAAGATAGCAGCCAATAATATGTGCGTTAAGTAAATGAAGATAATGTTGGTAGTTCTTAGTCGAAGTATGATACAGTTAAAAGTGACCGAATTAATATGGGTTCCGTAGCTTAATCGGTAGAGCTGTTTCCATGTAAGAAAAGGGTTCTGGGTTCGAGTCCCAGCGGAGCCAATATCTTTTCTGATTTTTCTGTCTCCAGATTTCGATTGAGTTTCGCTAATATTGTCTTCATTTAATTAAATATTATAATTTGAGATTTTACTCATAAAGTTTAAAAAATTAATAATAAATATTCATCCTAGACTTGCAGAAAAAGTCAATAGATGTCGCGTATTACAAATAAAATGGATAAAATTTATCCAGACACTATCTAGATTGCATTTAGTTCGAGTTGAATCTTGTAATCATATATAAAGATAGCAGCCAATAATATGTGCGTTAAGTAAATGAAGATAATATTGGTAGTTCTTAGTCGAAGTATGATACAGTTAAAAGTGACCGAATTAATATGGGTTCCGTAGCTTAATCGGTAGAGCTGTTTCCATGTAAGAAAAGGGTTCTGGGTTCGAGTCCCAGCGGAGCCAATATCTTTTCTGATTTTTCTGTCTCCAGATTTCGATTGAGTTTCGCTAATATTGTCTTCATTTAATTAAATATTATAATTTGAGATTTTACTCATAAAGTTTAAAAAATTAATAATAAATAAATAATATAATACTGGGCCAGTGGAACTACGACATTCTAATATTGCGGGGAAAGGTTATATCTAGTGGGTAGAATCATATTTGTTCGGAAGTAGGTGCACTGTGATTCAAATCACATAGTTAAAAAGCCAATTATTATTAATCAAACATGTTTTAAACGTTTTTTTCTTATCACTTGAGTGTGTGGCACAGCATAACCTCTCTGGTAGACCGTTGTTGATTACACTAGGGATAAAAAATATTAAACAACATAATTCTATGCTTCTTAACTCAAATTTAAAAATGTTAACCTCTAGTGAAGTTAATTTTTTTATGTAAAAAAAAAAAAACAAACAAATATGTAGGGTGAGAAATTAAAAATAAATAAATACTTAATTTCCTTGTGCATACAAGTGACATTTAATGTACATTTAAAAAATGGAAGTACCCGTGTTAACCCGTCTGCTTGGTTCAATATATTCGCACCTCACAATCCGGAAGCCTCATTTTCGCGCGGAAATTCTGAAACCGTCACTTTGGATCGAGATTGTCAAATATCTATGCAAGATAGTTTTCACATTTCAAAGACAATGAGAAGCATTATTTCGTTCTCTTTCTGGTTAAAAGAAAAAATACATATGTTTGCATGAGAAGGATAGAGATATACAGCTTTTAAAATGTAAGGTCGTTCGAGACGTTTTTGATCTTATGAAAGTATAACGCGATTACGGGATATATTATATTTTGGGATGCATTTATTCCTAAACAAGCAGAGGGGTTAAGAAAATTATAAAAATAACTAGCTGACCCGACAAATGTCGTTCTGCCATATAAATTATTTCTAGTGAATATTTTAATTGTTAAATAAATAATAATGAATGTATTGTGTGGGGATGGGATCTATGACAGAAAGAGGAATGGAGTGCTGTAGACGATGACCGCCGATAACAGCAAAAAAACACCAACTAAAGTAGGAAAATGAAATACAGAAAATCAATATGAATTCCGAAGAGCAATTGAGTGTACAATATTTTTTGTCAGTCCGTCTTTAGCCAACACGAATAAGCTCGATGGTTTGCCCACGCGAGAACATGATGCCGAATGAAATATCAAAATGACGCAACGCTTCTCGTGAATGTCTTGCGCATGTGTGGATGAAAGTTCGATGAGGCGGAAGTAGCGCCAACTGTCAGTCAACATAAATAATTTAATTTCTGTTTGAAATACAGTAAGACGGTTAAATTTGTTCATACAAAAATATTAAAATCGCGGTTAAAAAATGGTAGGGCGGGGGTAGGAGAGTTAAAATTTGGGGTTATAGGTATTTATTGATGCCAAATGTAAAAAAAATACAAAAATTGTCAAAAAAATAGAAAAAACTTCTGGGAGGGACACCCTAATCACCTAACGGTATGAAATATACTTTAAAACCTATTCTCATACCTACCAAATATACATAAAAAATTTCATAAAAATCGGTCAAGCCGTTTCGGAGGACTGCGACCACAAACACCGTGACACGAGATTTATGTATATTAAAAGATAGAAGATAATTATTTTATTCCATATTAAAAAAAAATTGATTCCATAGAATTTTTTTTTTAAGTAAAACTTCTTTACGCACGCTTGACTTGGGGAGTAAGCTGGTGAATGCATGACGAGAGCATTATGAATAGTGTGATCGGGCGAGGTTAACGGACGGACGAGGCGAACGGAAGTTGAGAGGGAGATATAAGTTAGTAAAGTTTTACTTCAGTCGTGTGGTCTAAAGCACACTGGTTTTTTTTCTAATTTCAACTTGATATGTTAACCCCTCGGGTTTCGGCCATATCTTGTCAGAAGGTCAAAATATTTTCGCTTCACAATAAAATCCAAATAAATAAATAAGGAATATTTCTGAACGTATCCGAAAACTAAAAGACTGTTTTTGAAATGAGATAATATACATTTTATAATTCGAAATAAATATACATGCATATATATATATATACGGGGTCCGCCAAATAACTTTTTTTTTTTGAAAATGCTATAAAAAAAAAACTACTGAATATTTTCTCAAATTTCTTTTTTTATTTGAAAATACAATCCTTCCGGTTAATAATGGAAAATAATTTCATTCAAATGGCTGCCTCGGCTGGCCATGCAGTAGCCTACACGATCGGTCCAATTTTTAAGCACATTATCGATTGTGTGCAGCTGTATTTCACCAATTTCGCCACTCCTTGCTCATTTTCGAAGAAAAATGGCCCAATTATGCCTCTGGACCAAAATCCGCACCAAACAGTGACTCGTTTTGGGTATATCGGCTTTTCAATGTATGCGTGCGGGTTTTCTGTGCCCCAAATGCGACAATTTTGCTTGTTTACATACCCGCCAAGATCAAAATGAGCTTCATCTGAAAAGATGATTTTTTTGGCAAAATCGGCATCTTCTGTAAGTCGATCGCAGGCCCACTCAGCGAAGCGAAAACGCATTGGATGGTCAGTTGGCTTCAACTTAAAAATTGGACCGATCGTGTAGGCTACTGCATGGCCAGCCGAGGCAGCCATTTGAATGAAATTATTTTCCATTATTAACCGGAAGGATTGTATTTTCAAATAAAAAAAGAAATTTGAGAAAATATTCAGTAGTTTTTTTTTTATAGCATTTTCAAAAAAAAAAAGTTATTTGGCGGACCCTTTATATGTATAATTTTAGAAATATAAATTTTGCATGAAAACATAAAAAAGTTTTCAAAATGGCCCACCTAACGTTTTTTTTTTAACTAAAATAAATATTAACGAAAAAAAATAAAAACACATACATATTTTATTGAACAAATGTTATAAACGTATATTGTCACCTCACTTTTTTTTCCATTCCATGTAAATATAGTTAATATTTAATTCCCAAGGTTTCTTTTTTTTTTTCAAATTGCTATCCGAAACTTTGGTTTTATAAAGGAGTAGGTACCTTTTAATTCGTTGGATAATTTTTAGATTTGAATATAAAGCGTGGTATTTTCTCTTCCTGACACCGTTTAGATTGATTTCTCACTATGATAGTAAGGGGCGTACATTAATTATGTGAGCTCAAAAGGGGGGGGGGGGGGGGGGGGGGGTCCAGCAAAATCTCACATTACTTGAAAAGATTTTTTTTTTTTTTAGATTGGCTCCACACAGGAGGCCTGAGGAAAATAATTCTCCTCAGGGTCTATGCATCTTTGGGGATGCTGTGTGGACGGTCTTTATAGGGAAGGAAGGAGAGGAAGTTCTAGGAAGTAAAAGGGTATGAGGGATGGGTAGGAATCTGAGGGTCAATGTGTCCAGAAGTGACGGACTTATGAATCCATCCCTCCCACTGCGGTGCAAGGCAATGTTCCGAGAGAGTACGGCTGTAGAAGTCAAAGGGACTTCCCCAACCACTCTCTCGATCCGACCTGCCAGGCAGCTGATAGGCGGTCGCATCCACCGCCAAGATCTGGACAAACACCACCCCACGAACCCGAATATACAAAGTGGCCCAAATCTATCTTACCAAGGGGGGGGTCTAGATTGGGAGAAAAACTGCTCACGTAATTAATGTATGCCCCCTAAGAGAGACAACGATTTATATGAGTTGTTCCGAAAAACGAACAAATTAACCTCATGGGTTAAGTTCATCATTGAACTATTTTACATATATTTTTTTAGACTTCGTTGTTATCTGTGAAAAATCACAGGAATCATAATATGCTTTTGCAGTTCAAGTTCAAGTGTTAAATAAAGTAAGTCTTTTGAAGAATGTCAACAAGTGTTGACCTCATTTTGCGATTTGTAAGATTTTAAATTTAACTTAGCTTTAGCGTACAAGAGTATTATTTGCCTACACGACTGCTCGTCTATAAGTAATGCCATGGTAAGATTGGGCCTACTTTAAACCGGAGCCTACAACCGTATCTCCGTTGGCCATTAAAACATCACTCACATTTTTAAAAATGACCCAAAGCAAATTAAATGAATGACGGCTTTCTTTTTTTTTGTTTTGGTGGGACTAGTTTATGCAATTGTGCAATGTCCATCGTTAGCGTACATTATTAGAAGCGGTCAATAGATGTTCAAATAGGCAAATGATCATCAGAGATAGTTACTTCAACACCTACCCACATAAAATAATAATGATGATAACATTTTTATGCCAGTAAACAGAAAACTCAGGGGGCGGATTTCTGATTGAATAAACCGAGATAACTACTTGTATGACAATCATATTAAATGCACTAGCAGGGGCGGTTCTTGACTTTGTGAGGTAGAATGCTAAAATTTTAATTGCTTTATTGCTGTTGGTTTCTGCATATCTAATCTTAAATATTTTCTTTTTTAAAAACGCTTTGAAATCTAAATTTTGTAATGAATAAATTGAATTGAAAATTGAAAAATTCAACATTATTATTGTTGTTGCAGCTAAAAAGGATTTAATTTTTTTAAATTTTAACTTTGGTATGAAGATTTTTCAGACTGGCGAGGCACAGCCTCCCCAAAACAAAAATCTTCAGACAAAAAATAAAATACTAATAATAATTTTCAGCTACAACATTAATAATGTAATTTTCAATCTTAGCACTAGCTCAAGTCATGAACCGCCACTGGCATCTACGCAAACTAAAACCTAGAAAAATTACACTTTTACGTATATATTTACAACCTTTTTTAGAATTATATGTAAGGCGTCATCGAGCAATTAACCATTAATTAAAATTGACATATATTATAATAATAATATGTTATCCGCGTGATGAGACTTACCAAGGAGCGAAGAACATCACAAAATGATCCTTTTTTGGGACCTCTTCTTTAAAAGTTTCGGTCGAGTAATTTACGGTAAAGGGGTCATCGTCGACACAAAGGACGGTGCCCAAAAATAGTAAAGGTAATAAAATGTACATGGAAAACATTTTGAAAGGAGAAGTCGCAGAAAACGCCTCCAAGCCGGCTTGATAAACTAAAATGACATGTGTGATAAAGCAGTAACCAAACACCCACGAGCTGAGTGCTGAGTCCCGATTTGCGCAAAAATTATAGTAGCAAATCGCACAGAAATATTTTTTATTTTAACGGCACTCTATAACAAAGGTAAAAATAATGACTTCTATTTAAAAATGGCCATGGAAAAATTATGCTTTTTAATATTAACTAAAATTGTTTGCTATAAAGTTATCTACTATCTCTGGAAAGACGACTTATCACTTCCACTTGTCATGTGGGTCATCTCATCAGCAGTGTGACCAGATTTCATTTTACGAATCTACTGCTTGTAGGGGTTAAAAACTACTAAATTCTACCAAAAGAGAACTAGAAAATCTATTATGTACATTTTTTCGCTGTTGTATTACAACGAAGAAGCATAATTATTGTACTCTCGATTATAACGATAAAACAATAAAATGAACAAAGAAAACACCATAAAATTAAAGAAATGTTTATTACAAATTAAAATCTACAGAAATATATTTTTTTTTTAAATTGTAATCGAGTTATGGTTCTTCTTCTTTATGTTGGGTACTGCTACGTAACTCGAAAGTATTAAAAAAGTCTTAACAAGAGTAATCATTAAATCAACTAGAAATTACATAACACATATTAACATAAGTAATTTGCATACCGTCACATCCTTTCATATTTCTTCTATGTTTTGATGTAGCCATGTGTTCCTTCAAAGACGCCACTCTACTTAGTACTTCACAGTTGCATGCTTTACAATAAGCACTCGTAGTGTTTACTTTAGATTTACATAACCAACTTTTGAATGAGGGATCTTGCTCCCATTCACCACGATATCTTTGTGTATATTTACGTTTCATTATAAAAAAATTCAAAACAGGAATTCCCACTAATCTATCACACTCTATGTTACGAAAATAATGAAAATTAAAAACAAACCTACCTAATCAATTTTTTTCAATACATGTGGAATTCCCTCAACAGCTTTCCCTCTCGAATAATTAATATTAGAAAGAGATAGTTACAATCCATTCGATGAAAAGGAGAATACCCCGCGTTTTTTCGACAGACTTGCCATATGAAGGCAAAAAAGTGCCAGAATAGTTGAATAGCGTGAATTCTACCTAAATATACCAAATATTTTTTACCTACTTGATACTGTTACCGGTACCTCGAAATCTACCAAAAAAGTAGAAAACTACTAAATCTGGTCACACTGCTCATCAGTCTCATCACACAGATAATGACAGATTTCTATTTTTAAGGCTATTCACGTGAAAATTCTCTGTAAAATGTATGCCCCCTTACCTTTAGCCGACTTTCGTGGAAGAGGGCGTATTTATGGGGGCATTAAAAATTAAGATAAAGGAACTGTAATCGAAAAAAAATATCAGAATTACAAATTATTTTATGTCGTCACTATCGTCGCCCTTTTCTCCACAATAATATTATATTATTTCATTACAATTTTTTTGACAAAAAATTTAAAATAAGTAAATCGTTCGTCAAAATAATAAATATTTACATCTGTAATTTCATTGTTACGAGTGCAGTTATAAAGTACTTACAAACTACAAAAACCTTTTTTTAATGTTTCCGTTTTCTTGACACTGACGTAATACAAAAATGTGGGGTTTGTCAATCGATGCAACATAATATATGAATTTGTATTGGAATTTATGAGTTTTTCGGCATTATGATATTTCGTTTATTTAGATTTCATGTAACCAATGATGCCACACGTCCCCGCAGATCTATGAGTATTGTAACAACAGCAAAATAACAAATTATAAATAAAAAAATGTAAATTATTAGAAATATTTCAAATTTTGACATCTTTTTCTCTTCATTTTAAAAATATGTTTTTTTTTAAAGTTAGAGGTACCTACCTACAAATAAGAAATCTAAAATAAATTCATTTTTATTCGGGTAAGTCGCCGGTCTCCATTAAATTTCTACATTTTTTTGTCAAGCCAGTTTGGCAATTAAGTGTAGAAAATAAATGATGGCGCTGCGATCGTTTTCTAGTTTTAAATGGACCCACCAAGATGGCTCATAAGACAAAGAATGTATGTTTTAAAAAAACACTTCTAGCAAAATGCATATTTCATAGCGTATTTGTATTTTCAAAAAATTTGCACAAAAAACTGTAATTTAAATAGAAGCAAAATAAAACAAAACAAGTTTTAAGTGGGCGTTTATTTCGATTTAAAAACGTATTAAAAATTTAAGTCTGTTAATTCAACACCCGACATGTAATTATTGTCTTTGTCCTCGTGTGATTCTTCTTCTTTCGTATCTTCATCTAAACGCAGTTCATCGATATCATCATATATAGTAATACCTCGTGCATAATATTCTGCCTTAATTTTCATCACGTGTTTGCAACAATTTTTCCAATCATCAGCACTTATGCTATTACATATTATTATTATTATGCCCATTTTCCATTTTCCCGGTGTTTCAAATTTTCCATCTGCCTTTTCCCCTTCCTTGACGATTCGTCTTACCGTTGTTTCAGATTTACCTGTGTATGAAAAACATCATTAAAATTATTATTATAGATGGTAGTTTTAAAAACACACACTAGATAATATTCACTTAGAAAGAAAAAAAGAGAAAACGAGAAAAAGTAACTTTTCTACGAGTTTAAAGAAGTTGCATTTTTTTATTATTGAGTTATTCCCTTTTTCCTGTGGCCGCATATTAACTGTCAAATGGAAGTGTCAGATTCGGATTTTTTTAACATAACCTCAAATCAGATTGTAATGGTTATTATCGCTCGAAAATTGGCATAAATCTTGTAATACTAATGAAATTTATTAAACAAACTGTACTACGTACCAGTCATTTCTGCAGTTCGTTTGTAAACATCTTCTAAATCAGACAGAATCTTCTTCGCGTGACACTCGGCTAGTCAGCGTTGAAAAACGCAGAATATAACCCCTCTTGCATCACTATGTGATGGGTTATTCATTTTAATTAAATTCAGGCAAACAATGAATAAAAATATTATCAAATCAGCGATCTTCTACTCAGATTTAAGACAATAAATCAACCGTAACATGCGATAACATGACAGCCATAGGAAACGTCATATAATTCGGTGCTGCCATAGTAATGAAAACGTTTAGTTCCAATTTATTTAATTTCTACACTTTCTTGCCAAACTAACTTGGTGTAAAAAGATCGTTCCTTCCGGACTCCAATTGGACTTCAATTTCGTCATGAGCTTGTGAGCGGCCCGATGCGTTTCTTTTTTAAGTGCCTGAGAGAGAGAACCTTTTCTAGATGTCACCGATGATTTCGTACATTTAAGTTCTAATGGTGCATATGGTGAGTATTTTTTGATTGAAGTAAAACTTATTTACGCACGCTTGACTTGGGGAGTAAGCTGGTGAATGCGTGACGAGAGCGTTACGAAAAGCGAGGCGAACGTTTCGTATATTACTGTAGGGGCAAGAGAGAGAGGTGCGAGAACACATTTTCTTTCTCTCTTTCTCTCATAGCCAGTTATATTACACAGTGCAGGCCTATTGTGTGTATCACACTGTAGGAGCAAGAGAGAGCAGTGCGCGCGCACATTTTTTCTCTTTTACTATCATATAGATGGGGCAGAAGTTTTACTTCAGTTGTGTGGTCTAAAGCACATTCGTTTTTTTTTTTATTTATGACTGGATATTCAGTTGTTTATTTATGGCCATATCTAATAGCGCCGTTTACACGCACACTTCGGAGCGACCGAGTCCCGCGCCACTTCAGGCCGCCGCGCAGAAAAGTAAATACCGATAGGTTTACAGCGCAGTTCACTGTGAGACTTTTCTGCGCGGCGGCCTGAAGTGGCGCGGGACTCGGTCGCTCCGAAGTGTGCGTGTAAACGGCGCTAATATCTAATGATGCGTCAAAATCTATGGTGGCTTTTCATCTATTATCTATGGTTTCTTTTCGGGATTGGTAATTTGCAAATTTGGTTTATTTATGGTTTCGTCGTTTCGTCCATCGGATAATTCAGGATAATTGATGTCGGTTTGTTGATTACTAAAACGTATAATTGGTTTGAAAATGAAAGTAAATTTCACTAATTCCTTGTATTAAACGTTTATTTCTATCGAATAATTCAAGTGGTGTCTCATCTATTAATTTAAAAAGGAGCGCCCGTACAGTTTAAGGTTCCCATAAGTCAAAACATAATAATAGTGCTGTCATGTTGAAGTTTTGTTTCCTTGAAATTGTGATGATGATGCAAATGATATAAGAATTCATAACAATTTATCAAATATGGAGATGGCGAGTGTCATGATGAAGGCAGAGATCAATTTATTAGACGCCAATGATCTTATTAAACAGGAGCACCTATCGACAAATAATAATTTACCAACAACATTGATGGAACAGGTGATAGATAGTTTCTGCTTTCATTACTTTTAAACTATTTGTTTAATTTTAGTCACAAAAAAACGTGCAATACAAATACCAGAAGATTATTAGGCCGCAATTTAATTTTATTCATCCATTGATTTTTCTATTTGTAGGAAGTAGTACCTCTGGCAAATTTCGAACACGTCACAATCAATCACGAAAAAGATGAAGCTAGTTGCAGTAAAAACTATGACCCTTTAGGTCTGAATAAGAATCGGGTTGTTAAAATCGAACTCAACCACGCGGAAGTCACCAACCACCTGGAATTTCAAGAAGCGTTGTTACTTCATGAAGATAGTGCTGAGTTCCTTGAAGATGGTCAAAGCGATCACCCATTTAAACTTCGAAGTGAAAACATCGCCTATATCTGTTCTACCTGCAATAAGAAGTGCAGCAATCTATTTACTTACCAACAGCACAAAAAAACACACGGCATTGTCAAATTTTCAAATCCTGAATTAGAGAATTGTTTAGTTCCAAAACTAGGCATCCACAATTGTATATGTGGGAAAGGATTTCGTATACGCAAACATATCATCGCCTGCCTCCATAAACACTTAAAGGAGGGAGTTTTGAACATAGGAATCGAAGATCTCCTCAGTTTATGTGGTGTTGAAAAGAACGACAATTGCCTGTTTTGCACAACATGTGATTTCAGTTGTACACGGAGCGATATTTTAAAGCAACACCTCAAAACTCACAAAAAAAAATCAAAAGTTAAAAATCTGAATTGCGATCAATGCGATTATGTTGGTAAAAGATTTTCGTCTCTCACTAGGCATAAGCTTGTCCACACTGATGTCAAACCGCTAGCATGTCACGAATGCTCATATCGGTGTAAATTAAAAAGCAAACTGATAAAACACATGAAGATTCACTTTTACACACCGATCAAGTGTGATTACTGCGATTTTACTTGTAGATTGAAATCAAGTATGAAGTCTCACAGGAAAAAACACCACGCTCATCAAACCCCAAAGATACAGTATGCATGTACACTATGCACATATTCTGGCTCTCTTCGATCAGCATTCCAAAGGCATCAACTTGTGCACCAAGTGGAGAAACCATTTAAATGTGATTTATGTGACTATCGCTGTAAACTGAGCAACAAACTCAAAGTACACAAACTGAAACATGTTAAACAGCCAGATGATTTGACTATCATTTACAAGTGCGAGGAATGCGAATATACATCTACAAGGAGTGGCTCTCTAAAAATTCACAAACGAAAACACATAACGGATAAAGTGTATTCATGCGACAAATGCATCTATACCACTAAAATTTACGACCACCTTGAGCTGCATAAGAACATTCATCGTGATAAGAAAGCTTTTCCTTGCCCCAAGTGTAGTTACGTAAGTCTCCACTCAGGCTCGTTACGGCGCCATCTCTTGACCCATTCTGGAGTTAAACCTTTCAACTGTGACCTGTGTGACTACAAGACGACTCAAGCCAGTTCTCTGAGGAACCATCGATACACACACACCGGTGTCCGTCCCCATAAATGTGATAAGTGTGACTATGCTAGTTCAACAAGACACACACTGAAGAAACATAAAGTGGTTCACGATCCTATAATCTGGTGATTTTACTCTACATATGAGTGAATATGGTTTTTATCCTTATCTCAGTTTTATTGCTGATGTAAAGCCATCTTTGTGTAGCATCTGCACAATCCAGTGCACCATCTGAAGATTTTATTTCTCAAAAGTAATAATTATTTTTTTGAAATTTTTGATGCCTTTTCAGTTCACAAAATGATTTTAAAGATTCCATATTTTTATAAGATTTGTAGTGATGTTATTACTCAATGCAATCACCCCTTTTCTTATATTCATATTATAGTTTTATTATATATGTAATTATACGTAGAATTAATAAATTATTAAAACCCTTAGACTTAAAAGCCCTGTGGTTGGTCAGTGGGTTGTGACAGAATTTAGGCCATTTCCTCATGCATCGGTCAGGCACTTGCATTAAGAAAGCGGACAATTTATATAGCACTGCGTGGACTGGCACTATTTGAAATGTTTTTTGAATTTGTTCATTTCATACGGACCCGTGCCGGAATGGCCTTACTGTTAATCGACAAAACCAAGTTACGCATGACTTCATGCTTACCTTGCAAGATTTCAATCATGTTGGTGTAATTTGAAAAATTCAAACTTTGAAAAATTTTTTAACTATGAAAACAAAGTTTAAATATAAAAAAAAACTGGTATTTATGTTAGAAGGTCAAAAAAAAAAAACAAAATTTATCCTTATTGTAACCAAAATACAATACAAAATTTAAAGTTTTATCTGTATTACAATCATTATAGTTGTAAATATACATTATAATTAGTTATTTTATTATTAACTAATACATAGTACACTTTATTAATTTGTAGTAATAAGATTGATAAGGGGGCATACATTAATTACGTGAGCTCAAAAGGGGAGAGGGGGGGGGGTCCAGCCAAAATCAGTCCAAAATCTCACGTTGCTTGAAAAGAATATCCGAAGTGGCCCAAATTTATGTCACCAAAGGGGGGAGGGGTCTAGATTGGAAGAAAAACTGCTCACGTAATAAATGTACGCCCCCTTATGTGAAAATAAATTGAAATCTGAATGTTACCTTAAAATTAATGTTTTTTATAAACGTTATCTTAATAATTTAAAAAAATATATTTAAATTTTTTTTGCCAATGGCCCAAGATAATTTTTAACATTTTATCTCGCGGATGTTGTTTATTTTCTTTCAAGCTTCTAATCTAAACACAATACAAATAAACTAAACTCTAAATAAACTAAACTCATTGTTGTATGACATTATCAAAATTTTTTTTTGGTAAATTAGACGGAGAGCCCCAAAATTTACGTACATTAATTATTGTTGTCAAGTTAGTAGTGTTGGGTAGTAGACATGGGCAGATTCATTCCCAGGAGAGTTAATTGATTCAGTCTGATTCCCCTGGCCTTTTGAATTGATTCCTTTTATTCAAATTCAATAATTCCAAATCAAAGAAAAAACCACCTTGTTTATATGTATGTACATATATACATATATTATCTAATACGCGGTAGACGTGAAACCTTCAGAAAACTAAAATAGACATGAGTGGGAAGGCTACGAAGCGCCGCACAAAGAGGAGACCGAAAGGCTACGAAAAACCGCACAAAGAGGAGACCGATAATACTATCTCATTCTCTCGCAGACTAAATCCTACACACGGATGTGGTTGCCTCTTTTTAGTGTCTTTATTTTTCATTTCATCGAGTTTCAAATCACAACTGTGCTAAAGAAATTTTCACTACGCAAAGCACTCTTCTTAGGGTGAATTATGTCATTCTGAAAAATTGTACTAACGACGCACGACTGGGTTAATGAAATATTTTAATGTGTAGATAAAATTTTGACAAAAAAAACAAATTTTTGACAAGAAAAATGTATTTATATTATGCTAGCAATTAAATCTAAAAATTAAACAGTTTTTTTGGTTCACCTTATTTTATTTTTATTTTTTTTTTTTTTTAAATAATCGGAGACGGTTTACATATATATAGTTCCCGAGAGCACTTAGACCATAGACCCATTGTACTATCTCCCATTTTACCTCATTCCTTTGACAGTAACCCAGTCCCTTTTATAAAGTTCACCAGGATTGTCATTCGAAATGAAGCTATATCTTCTGGTCCGACAATGTGTCTTCCCAGGTCTCATTTCCCCTCTTCACTCCTCCTTGGTTCCCTGAAGGCCCCACGACGGAAGAGGGCTTCATCTCTCCTCTCCACTCCTTAGTTCCCCGAAGGCTCCACGACGGAGAGTCCACCTCCCCTTGGTTTCCTAAAGGCCCCACAAGGGAAAAGTCCACTCCACCTTGGCTCCCCGAGGGCCCCAGGAGGGAAGAGAACTTCATCTCTCTTCCTTGGTTCCTCTAAGGCCCCACAGAGGAAGAGTTCACCAAGATGGCCTCATTTCTCCTCTTCACTCCTACATGGTTCCTCGAAGGCCCCACATGGGAAGAGGACATTATCTCTCCACTTCACTCCTCCTTGGTTCCACAAAGGCCCCGCGCTGGAAGTGCCCTTCCCCTTGGTTCTTTGAAGGCCCCACAAGGGAAGAGTTCATGGAGGTGGCCTCAGCTCACCTCTCCACGGTTTCTCCTCTTAGTTCCTCCTACGGCCCCAAGAAGGAAATCTACAGAGGTGGCCCCAGCATTCCTAGGTTCCCAAAAGGCCCCTAGTATTCGAATGGTCCAATTTTTTTTTTGTCCCACGAGTTACCAGGGAAATAGAAGGTCCACTCCAGCAGAGCCCTGAGTGCTGGCCTCATTTCTCCTCTTCACTCCTACATGGTTCCTCGAAGGCCCCACATGGGAAGAGGACATTATCTCTCCACTTCACTCCTCCTTGGTTCCACAAAGGCCCCGCGCTGGAAGGGTGCCCTTCCCCTTGGTTCCTTGAAGGCCCCACAAGAGAATAGTTCATGGAGGTGGCCTCAGCTCACTTCTCCACGGTTTCTCCTCTTGGTTCCTCTTACGGCCCCAGAAAGGAAATCCACAGAGGTGGCCTCAGCATTCCTAGGTTCCCAAAAGGTCCCTAGTTTTCGAATGGTCCAATTTTTTTTGTCCCACGAGTTACCAGGGAAATAGAAGGTCCACTCCAGCAGAGCCCTGAGTGCTGGAGTGAGGTCTAAATACTCCGAGATGCGACCTTGTTTCTCGGAGGCACCGTTCGTGACGCTGTTCCCCAGGACATTCAGCCTGAGCACGGTAGCTCACACCTTGGCTTGGGATGGCTATTGCAGGTTTGTGTTTTCCACTCCCTGAGCGATGGGTTCGCCACACTCCCTACGCTAACACCTTATTTTAGTTTTATTAATTTTATTTTATTTATTAAACTTAAAATTGTTCTACTTCACGTGATCTAATGTAAACAAACATTTATTTATTTACGAGTATTTTACGACAGCTGGCCACAGCCGATTGGCTTTATAATATTTGAAAATTCACATATTATATATACCCAAGATCTGCATCTAAAAGTAGGTAGGTACTTGTATTGGAATAGCTTTGGTACGTACCAAAAATAACCAACTATGTAATGAAATTGATGGCTTGGCCCGTGGAGAGGAATGAATGAACCGCGTGGGCGGATTCACGGTGGGCATTGAGGAATGAATTAGTAACTTTTGACTAGTGTCTGCAGTGACTCATGAGCTGCAGACCTAGTCAGCCTTTCGGCCAGACCCGGGATCTGAGATTGACTGGTTTGAAATGGTCTTTGTCTCAACTGCAAAAGACACTAATGTTATTCCCGAATAGAGCTCTTCGGACATAGTCCGCGTGCCCAGTATGTCGATAGCGACAGACTAGGCACGCAGACTCGGGACGTTTGGGACCTCAGATTGACGGGGACAATACTGAATAGCGTTGGTCGGAACTCGGAATTGAATCGGCCGGCTCGTTGCCGTATTTTACTTGTGCCAGGGACTACAATGATGTATCTACGCGTGTTTTTATGAATGGCAGTGCGGGAGTGGGAAAGTGACTTTATGAAAAATGTCAGAACTTGGAGGTATTTTCTTTATTCTAGGTTATTTACTATTGTGACAACACCAAGTGTGACTATCATCATTGAAAGTTAAGTTGGGACAATTATTTATATAAGGGCAGCATCATTGTCAGCTCTGTTCATTTCAGTCTATATCCTGATGTATAGCAAGTTTATTTATATGTTGATCGTCCAGATCATTAGTCAGACATCTCCAAATACTAAATTAGTTCTCAGATAATGAGGAAAGCAATATTCGAATGCTCGCTAAATCAAATATTATTTACACATGTCAGTGTTTTGCATATTAAATATGCTGTAAAATAATACCGGGAGGCATAACAGTCCGGTACATTAGTATGACATTTTTAATTATTCTACTAGTGAGCAGACAACATCAACATTTTTTTTTTCATTACAATTGATTCGGTGGTGTTTATGAGTGATCTGAGTATTGGGTTCATTAGTTTCGATATTTCAAAGATGTCTGACTAATCAACTGGACGATTGATGCAGTAGGTATTCAAATTTGAATTACACTTTTGAATCGTTTTATTATTTTTATATTTACGTCCATCGTTACCGTATGGAGTGTTTGTGCCAATAAAATACTTTATTCGAGTTTTTTTTGGCAAGTAGTCTTATTATAAATTTAAGATTTGTGGGTTACTGTAATTTTTATTACATACATTCCATAAGGTCTTACTATTAAAGGTGTTTTAAATTTTACACAACTTTTAGTAAATGGTTGTTTATCAGGGTTCCATGCCAACTCAGATTGAAGTCAACTCAACACCTCTTTGAAAAGTCATTAAAAGGTACGAAAGAAATCATTTTAAAATAGCCCATAACCCAAACCTAACGTTACCTATTTAACTAATTTTTAAAATATATTTTAGTAGTGATACTTCTATAGCCCCGCTGTGATTTGGATTTCGGATGAAACAGAAATGATGATTACTGCACCTGCGATGCATCAACTGCGCTCATTGATCGCTTTGATTATGACCTCACTTTTCAAGTATTGGTTGAGATTGTTTTGGTAAAGTTTCGCTTCTACCGCATGTAAACTGCACTCGAATTTTTTTCACCACTTTTAAAGACTTTTCAAAGGAAGTTCTTAGTTGATTTCATTCTGAGCTGTCCGGTCACCGTTCATCAGATGTGTAAAATTTAAAACACGTTTATCAGAGGGGATAGTGTGTATTTGTTACGAGTAATTTTGTCATTTTCTTTCAACATAAATAGTTTGTTTTTATTGTTGCAGGAGTCTCTTCTTTCAATATTTATTTAAAAGATTTTATGCTGGGTTGAAATAAAGTTAGTTTTTCTAAAAAATATGTTTATTATCTTTAAATATACTTGTATATAAAACAGTTCTAATTACTGCTGTTGTATTTTACATTTTAATACACGGTGTCCGGAATCTCGTAGTACAAGTGGGAAACTGATAAATCTACATTACATTTGAAGTCGAGCTTGTGATACAACTTTTTTTAACTTGAGCTTTTATTTTTAAGTAAATCGACTTCAAATTTTGGAATTTTTTAGGTCAAATTTAAAAAATGTCTATCGCCAGGGGTTATTTAATGTCTTAAATGTCAGCGATTTAATTTCTTAAAATGTTTCGAATCGTAGAAATGGCTCCAAAAGTTTTTGTAATCCATTAGTTGCTGAAAAAAATGGAAAAAATAGAAATGTTTATTTGGGTTCACTATGTGGTGCAGATTCACTAGTTTCCCACTTGTATTACGAGTTTCCAGACACTGTTTATATGTTTAATATCTACTTTGTCTGTGTTCGTGATCTGTAAATGCACACTTTAGGAATAAAACTAGCACTAATAATAATTTATTTATTCTGAAATGTGGGGAGGTTAGCACAATCCCACACGCTCCCTGGAGAAGTGGTCGCAAACCGCTGCTCGCGAGCCACATTTGGCTCTTTGGCTGCTTGAGTGCGGCTCTTTAACGAATAATGTGTTTAAAATACATTTTATTTTACTAATTATTAACCCCTATTGTGCGGCAGACTACATTTGCAGCCCAGAGAATTGGGGCCTAGCGGTTGGCTGGCTACATTCGCAGTCCTGAGGCATGGATGCCTTTCATCTTTAAATATGTTCAGGAAAACAAATGTTTTTATGTTTTAATATTATGTGGAATAGTACATTTATGATATGGACTATAAGTTAGTTACCTACCATTAGTATTCTGTGACTGATGATTTCCATGCGAGCTGCATTTTTGAAGTAATTTCAAGTTTATATATTTATTTATTAATTAATCGCTATTTATTTTACTTCTGTTATATTTTTAATGTATAGGTAAATCTATTGCTCGTATTGAAAAATTGTTTGTTTTATTTTCAGAGCAATTAAATTGTGCTAGAATAATTTTCAACACTGAAAATTCACACCGTTTCTAGGGAACAATTAGCAAATATTTGACCTGACGCATAAGGACTAATAATATTTTAATGATTCAAAACATATATATTTTCCTATTGAAATCAAAAATTACAGTAGGTAGGTACTAGACGTGGGCAAAATGATTCCCAGGAGTGAATAGATCCCGTCTAATTCCCCCGGCCTTTTGAATTGATTCCTTCTATTCATTCCTTTACTTCAATGAATTCCAAAAAAAAAAAAAAAAAAAAAAAAAAAAAAAAAAAAAAAAAAAAAAAAAAAAAAAAAAAAAAAAAAAAAAAAAAAAAAAAAAAAACACCGCACGCAGCACCGCACAAAGAGGAGACTGATATACGAAACACCGCAGCACCGCACAAAGAGGAGACCGATTATTCTATCTCACTACCTCGCAGGCTAAAACCTATAGATTAATATGTTTGTCTCTTTTTAGTGTCGCTTTTTCGTTTCATTTCAAATCACAATAAGTGGGGAGGCTACGAAGCACCACACAAAGAGAGGACCGATTATTCTTTCTCATTATCTCGCAGGCTAAATCCTATACTTAGATGTATATGTTTGTCTTTTTTTAGTATCGTTATTTTTCGTATGTAAAATGTATTTATAGCTAGCAATTAAATCTTTAAATTAAACAGTTTTTTGTTTCACCCCTAAAGATTTACTTATTTTATTTATTAAACTTAAAAGTATTTTATGACAGCTGACAACAGCTGATCGGCCCTATAATATATGCAAATTTACATATTACATCTACCCAAGATCCACGTCTAAAAGTAGGTAGGTACTTGTATTCCAATATCTTTCATACGTGCCAAAAAAACGATTACAAGTGCACTATTTTTGCTTCTCAATTTTCTAGCCGATGCGATGCCGCGATGTTCGGATTCAATGTCGAAAGTTTTCGGCTAACTATGTAATGAAATTGAAGGCTTGGCCCGCCGAGGAATTTTTGAACCGCTGCGCTCGGACGGATTAAGGGCCGGCACTGAGCAATGAATTAGTCACTTTTGACTAGTGTCTTGTGTCTTACCCCACAGAGACTCTTTTTTTTTTTTTTTTTTTAATGGCTCTTCACCCCAAAAGAGTGTTCTGGCCAGTGTCAAGTGAATGTATTTGTGAGTGTAAATTTGTGAGTGTAATTTTTGGTTAATATTAACTAATTTAGTTTTAATAACAAGAACCTATCTACATTATATAATAATACTATACAAATAATAATAATAATAATACGCAAAATTATTACAATAAGAGATGATTTTAATTAAACATAACAAGGAAATTAAAATACATGCTGACACAATTTATTGTGCGTAAAAAATAAAATAAATAAATAAATACATGAAACTTAACTTACAATTACAAATTGATGCTGTTAATATTCAGGAAATTAGCCAAGACTTTATACACGCGTTTGTTCACAGAAGATAACAGGCATGCAATGTTGTAGGGAGGCAATATACCCGAACTGATTAGGTGAGGGATGAAATTTTTGTATGAATTATTTATAGGACAACTGAAAAAAATATGATTGAGATCCTCTTCACCAAGACGACATTCACACATCGCAGAATTCTTAATATGAATTTTTGTCAGGTGAACATTGTGGCAGCAATGCCCTATCCGCATGCGGCAAATGGAGGATGTCGAGAATTTGTTAAAAGAAAGTCTGGAAAACCACGGTTTTGAAGGAATCGTTGGCTGAATTGTGAAAAAGCTATATCCTTTTGATTGACTAGATTCTTCCCAATGATTCTGCCATGTGGAAATCATGTTTTCCTTCAATTTTATGAAAATGTCATCGGTGTTTAAAAATTTATATAAAATATCCCCCGAAATAATGGCATCTTTCGCCAATGAATCGGCCTTTTCATTTCCAGGGATACCGCAGTGACTAGGTATCCAAGCCAAGACGATTTCTTTGCCAGAGTCGGTTAATTTATGAATTAAAGTGCGAATTCCAACACAGAAATCGTCTTCTGGGTAATGGAAAGGGGAAGAGTTTAATTTTTGAAGTGCACTCAGGGAATCGGAGAGAATTAAGAAATTTCCAATGTGAACATCGTCAATGTATTTGAGGGATTCAAAAATGGCTATACATTCAGCAGTGAAAACGGAAGCCTCTTTTGGAAGTTTAATTTTTCTATCGACTTGATCTGATGGGCAGTGGAATGCCGCTCCCACATGGTTTGATAAGGGAGACTTGGAACCATCTGTGTAAATAATTTTCCAGTTGGAATATTCCGAATTTAAAATTTGGATAAGTTTTCTTGGAGCATCGTGATTGTTAATTATACCGAGAGAAAAAAGAATATTTGGTTTACACAAATGAATACGAAAGGAGTTGGCATATAAAGGAAGTCTGTCTGATGGATTTAAGAGGGGTTTATACGAACAGTACGTATGGAGGCTTTTAACAAGAAGAGGGATTGATTTGTTCCTCCAATATGGAAGTGATTTCACTTGAGCAGTGAGTGCAGTAATTTTGTCTTTCAGTGGGTGATTAGAGAGTCTTAAACATTTAAATAAAAACTTGTCAGCCAAGAACTGTCTTCTGAAATGAAGAGGAGCCTCCACAGCCTCCAGCGCCGGATCTGCCATACGTTCAAAAACGTGCAAAAACCTGGCGCCAACTCCGAAGGGGCGCCGTGAGAAAATTAATATTGTTGAAATTAACAAATTACTTCGTTTTTACCACTTTTATTGTTTATAAAACCGACATGCTTCTTCTGGGTTTTGACAGAACTAATTTTAAAAATAGACATATATATAGGTAACAGAGAAAAATAATCGACATTTTTTTTCTCTATTACCTATATATATGTCTATTTTTAAAATTAGTTCTGTCAAAACCCTGAAGAAGTCAGCTTTGCTGACGAAACATGTCGGTTTTATAAACAATAAAAGTGGTAAAAACGAGGTAATTTATTAATTTCAATCATAATGGTACCACAAAATAAGTTTGCTGTGTTAGAAGAAGGAATTAATATTGTAGGTATTAAAATTTAGTTATGATATTCCCTGAATCGTTTAAAAATTACCCATAACACGAAATAATTATGACGCTCTAGCAACACTTTCCAAAGAAACAGAATGCGCTCGCATCAGGTTGGTATCAACGGCTTACGAATTTATAGTCAGTTACAGAATTTTTTTACAAATTCCATATATTTAGTTTAATTGTAAGATCTATTTTTCCATATATCTTTTACCGTCTTTTACGACGAATAGGTGCGATCCAAATTCAATAACCAATCACAGCGCGGTATTTTGGTTCGTAAGCCGTTGATACCATACGTCAGTGTTTAGTGTTTGTTCGCTCAACACAGGGGAAATGCAAGGTACAAATTTGAGGTTATATTCTTATTATCATTGCTCACTGTCTCTCGTCGGGACTGCCTGTTGCTAGTCAGAAGCTGTAGATGCTATTCTTGTGTTGTACGTTGCCATGAGAACGTATTTGTATTTGCTTTTTCTGATATTCGCGTTGGGTATATAGGTACATAAACGCAGTAAATCTCAAGAATGTCTAATGGACCTAGTTCAGCGAAACCACCCGCATTGTCTCGTAACCTATATTTTAAATCATGGTACGGGCACAAACAAACAATTCGTTGTAATATTTTAAAGCATAACTTGTAAAGAGTTTTTCCTAAAATAATTAAAATAGCACCATAATTTATGTTTACCCAATAGATTCAGAGAGTATAGGGCTCCTGGCGATCCTCTCTTTAAAAAAAACGAGTGTGAGAGCTACCGCCAGGTCACTTGGAAAAGTTACACCCTTTGATTTTATTTGATAAATTAGTGTAAAAAAAAAAATATTAATAAAAAAATTGGGGTGAAAGAAATTTTTAATCAAAATAAAAATGTAGGGGGGGGGGGGGCGCCATCGGTACCTACTACACAGGGCGCCAGATTTCGTAGATCCGGCCCTGACAGCCTCCACTTGTAAAGCGTTAATTGGGGAAGAACGCATTGCTCCGATAATCAATCTTAAACTTTGAAATTGAATACGGTCCAACCTTGCGAGGTTCTTTTTAGAAGTGGGTTCAATGAGGAATGACGCGTAATCCAAATGACTCCTAACATATGCGTTATAAAAAAGTTTTTGGGTGAATGGATGACTTCCCCACCAGACCCGTGAAACGGCACGTAAAGTGTTGAGGCCAGCTTGACATTTGTTAATGATTAAATTAACATACGGGTTCCATGTTAACTTAGAGTCTAAAATTACCCCAAGGAATCTTATTTGTACCTGCATAGGGAGAATCGAATTATTTATTTGGACTGTTACACGCGGAGTAGCACGTTTTCTGGAAAAGACGATAACATTGCTTTTGGACGGAGAAATTTCTAAGCCGTGATTTTTTAACCAGGTGTCAAGGTTTTTCATGCAAATGTTAATCACATCCTCCAGAATAGAAATAATTCGTCCTGAAATATATATAAAAAGATCATCCGCATACTGAAGTATTTTACAAGATGGATGCATACTCCGATGCAGGTCAAAGGTATAAATATTAAAAAGGATAGGACTAAGGACGGAGCCCTGAGGCAAACCCTTGTTTACTATTCTTTCCAGTGGAGGAGAATCCAGCACCTGGATTTGAATTTTCCTGGTAAGAAGGAGGTTAATTATAAAACTGGAAAGCTTACGAGGGATGCCAATTTTTAATAATTTATTAAATAAAACATCTAATAAAACATTGTCAAAAGCTCCGCACACATCAAGGCAAACACCGACAAGGAATTCATTATCGGCCAGGGCCAACTGGATATCAGAAGTCAGGATGGACACACTTTCGATCGTACTTTTTCTTTTTCGAAAGCCAAACTGAGAGCTGGGAAGAATTTTCTCATTTTCTACATACCAGTCTAGACGTCTTTTAATCATATGTTCAGCTATTTTAACTAAGGAAGATGACAGAGCTATAGGTCTGTAAGAAAGTCCAGAGTTAGGGTCTTTCTGGGGTTTCAGAATGGGAACAATTATTTGAGTTTTCCAGGATGATGGAATTTTGCCGGAGTCAAAGATCAGATTTATAATTGAAAGAAAATAGTTTAGTGTGGTAACGTCGCAGTTTTTAATAAAGCTATAAGGAATTCCATCTACACCAGCGGATGAGTCTGTGAGATCGTTTAAGACCTCCCTAAGTTCCGTTAAATTGAAGTGGGTGTCCATCCAACCCCGTGTTTTAAATGAGTATGTGAATTCTGTTTCATTAAAATTACTTGCAGTTTGAGGAGCTAGTTTATCGGCAAAATCCTTCACCCACTCTGAAGTGAGTGGTCGAGTCACCGTTGGGATGTGAGAACCCTTAAACCTGCGAATTGAATTCCAAACAACTGAAAGAGGAACTTCGGGAGATAATGATGAGCAAAATTTTTTCCAGCCTTGACGTTTTTTGTTTTTTAGAAGACGTTTGGTCTTAGCTTCAATTTGTTTATACTGAAGGAAGTTCTCCATATTCATATTTGTTGAATAAATTGTCGCATATTTTTTCCTCATATCTACTGCGTCTGAGCATTCAATATCCCACCAAGGAGCTGGGGGAGGTTTCCCTTTGTTACGTGTCGTTTTAATGGGTATAAATTTTTCTGCAGCCGTAATGACTGCAGACACAAATAAATCGTAACATTCCGCAACATTTTCTGTAGTTGGAGAGGGCAGATTTTGCACAGAGAACTTTGTATGATTTGAATAGTCATTCCAGTTGGCTCTGGCAGTTAAGAACCTTGGTTTTCGACTACTGCACTTGACATTTTTGTTGGAATGATAAATATTTGAGTATTCAATGAGGATGGGGTAATGATCACTCCCATGAGGGTCATCCAAAACCTTCCATAACAGGGATGCAGCTATGTTGGAATTGCAAATAGTAAGATCAACCATGCTGGGTCGCTGACCAGGCACCTGAAGACGAGTAGGAGAACCATCATTGATAATACAAAAGTCTAGTTCATCTAGTAGATCAACAATATCTCTGCCCATTCTGTCACAATTGTGAGCTCCCCATAATCCGTGATGGGCATTGAAATCTCCCAGAACAAGGGAAGGAGTAGTGACATTGGATAACATAGCTTTCAGGATTGATTTAGAAGGTTTATTAGATGGTGATATATACAAAGAAATTATTGTTGTGTCAAAAACCTTTGCGGCCGTCACTTGAAAAGGACAACCAATTGGTTTTACATCTACAGGGGAGAAGGGTAATGATTTTTTAATGAAAAGAGCGGAGCCGCCCTTTCCATCTTGACGGTCGTCTCGAAGACAGTGGTATCCCCTGACTCTGAAATCAGAATCCGGTTCCAGCCACGTCTCCGAGATGGCAGCCACTGCAATTGAGTTTGAGTGTAATGTGTTTAAAAATTCTTCAGTCTTATTTCTAAGACTATGACAATTCCACTGAAGAATCCTCATCAGAGGAGCCATTTCTAGTTGAGTTGATAATATTAGTAATTTGTTTAGCAACGTGGGACGGTATTTGAATGTTGTTTTTATTTAAAGTTTGTAAAATATGTAAAAATGAGGTGATTAGTGTAGAGTTAAGGTCTATATTATAATTTTGTTCTTTAGTAGATGACTTTAGGTTAGAATTGAAATTTGAACTGGAAGGAAGTTGTCCATTAGGGAACCACAGAAGGGATTCGTGATTAGCATTATTTTTTTTTGTTAGAACTCTAGGTTTCACGACCCTTTCAACAGTTTTTCTAAATGAAGAAGAAGAAGGTTGAGAAGGGGTGGATTTTTTAGAATTTTTGGAAGTTACTTCAGAATAAGATGGAATGGATTTGTTAAACATTCTTGATGCTTCCGCATAAGAGATGCTCTTCTCGGCCATTGTGTGTTTAATATTGCGCTGCCTTGACAGTTCAGGGCAAGTTTTGCTGATGGACATGTGGGTTCCGGAGCAGTTTAAACATTTATAATTTTCCTCTGTTTTATCACAGGAATCGCCACTATGGGACGAACTGCACTTGAAGCAACGGGGTTCTGATCTGCAGAGGTTCTTTGTGTGTCCAAATCTGCAGCACTTGTAGCACTGCACAGTTGGGAACACATAGAGCTCTACTGGTAGAGAGACGTTAAACATAGTAACATTTTGTGGAAGGTCTTTGCTGTCAAATGTTAGGACAACGGATTGGGAGGGTCTCCATTCTACAGAGTTTCCCGTATTAAACCTGTAATTTAGACGACGCGCTTTTAAAACTTTTCCGAAACCTTGAGGAACAGTAATGTTTTCCAGGATGTCCTCTATCGACCAGTGCGGTGGGATCCCTTTGGTGACACCTAGCTTTGTAACCTGATATGTAGGTATGAAAACGTTGTACGAGTTTTTTTTGGCAACATCAGATTTTACAAAGCTATTGGCCTCAGCCGCTGTCTTGAATTCAACAGAAAGACGGTTACGCCCAACCGATTTTACTCCATTCCAGACAGGGTGGATTTTATTTTTAAACATAAAATGTCCAAAGTCCACATCGTATAAATTTGATTGTTTTTCATCCTTTGAAATTTTAGTCACGTGTGTAATGTAAGGTGGTCTATCAAGATTATTATACAGACGTGACATTTGTGAAGGAGTATTGTTTACTAGTGGGGCGGGTGTGGTGGAATGGCTTGCTGGACTTAGATTTGAAATTGAGGAAGAAGTGGACGGAATTACATCCTGTAAAACAGAATTATTTGGAAGGGAGTCGTTTTGCGTGGAGGGTGTTTTTCGATGTATCTGTTCAAAATCGGTTGCATTTCTATTATCTGCTGGTTTAGCAATTTTTCTTTTTTTTGACGTAATCGTTACGAAGTCCGAAGCCTCCGGAATATTAACCGCGATCAATTTTTTTGTAACACCCGAGGATTCAGATAGCAAACCATCATCTGGGGGATCAGGTGGTTTTTCTTGATCCATTTTCGAATAAATCTACAGCACACAAATCAAAAAAAAAATCTTACCTTAACTGCTCCGAAGAACCAATTATATAACACAAATACTTACAGTGAAAATAAATATACAAGTAAAAACTATATTACACTAATTTACAATACTATTTTAAAACTATTATCTATATAAAATGATTAATTTTGTAAAGAGGAATGAAATGACACTGGCACAGTTAGACGGTAGCCTTTGTTTTTTTCGAGCTGCGTTTCGGATACACTCGAGCCGAGATTGACGTGAATCGATGGCGATGTAAGACGATGACATCTGACGTCATTTCTAAGTCTGAGGTTAACTAGAGACAACAACGTCACAAGTGAAAAAGACTTTTAGTTTTAATTCCTGAATAAAGCGCTTCGGACAATTTCCGATAGCGACAGACTAACTACGAGTACCTGGGACGCGGACGGGACGGGACGCGCGGGGACCTTAGGACAATCTCAGGACATTGACTACGACAAATGATTAATTCCTTGCGTGAAAGGGACGCTCGGACAATTCGGCTGAATCGCGGCCGCGTTTTGTTTGATCTACGGGTTTTTAGAACGGCGGCCGGCCATAGCGGGATACGAGTCGTTCACAATACCGTCGACAACTTCGCGGCGCGCCGCCCATTGAATAATATTTAAATACGGTTTTTAATATATTTTAAAAATACCTATGAAACATTATAATATTTAAATCGTCTACGGAACACATTATTCATTGAAATAATTTAACAGTGAAATAAATGGAAATTAAACATTTATGTTGCCGTTAAAAATCGTACGATACAAGGCCAAAGGTAAGGAATGAAGAATCAATTCCTTTTGAAATTGAGAATCAGATCAAGTGTGTCACAAGATTGAATTTATTCATTTAATTCGGTCATTCAATTTTGCCCATGTCTAGTAGGTACTGAATAAGTCAAAACATTCCTGTGAGAACTTCCTCTGGTACCATAGTAGTTTCCCATCTATCCTTATCTATGGGTAGGCGTTTGGAGTTTTTTTATTTTCTATTGAGAGTTTTTTCAAAACATTTTAAATAGTCCGTGTTTGTCGTTTCATTTTATTGAGAATTGTTTATTTGTAGTTGAATAAATTGTTTCTCTAATATTTGCACGTCAGACATTTTTATGTTTGCAATTGCATAGTTGGCACTTGTTGTTTATGCTGTGCTTTGACAAATGGTCATTATTTTTTAAATTGTCAACATAAGTCTTCAATAAGTACTTGGAAATGTAATTAAAAACATTGATTAAAAAAATAACATTATTGAAAAATTGAATTGAATTTATTTCTATTATTTTGATAAAAATTACATTTTTAATAATTAAAGTAAATTTTTAATAATCAATAAACTTGCTTTGAAGTATGTTACATAAATATAGTTTTATTCAGTGCAGTGTACCTAATTTAAGCCGATTACTGAAAACGCGGTTCTTGTAAAGAAATTTGGCTCAAAAGAAATCTGATTGATTGTACTGCTGATATTTGGTACTTTTGAGTAATAAATTAGCTGCACTACCATATAGAGTTGTTCATTCATAATTAATCCGATTTTTTTTTCATGATTTAATGTCTCACGGATTAAACCTTAGATTCAATTAATTATTTTTCTGTCAATTTCGTAATTAGAAGAGCAAACGGTGGATGTTTAATCCAGTTTTCCGCAAAGTGTGCCGCGGCACAGTGGTGTGCTGTGGTCATTAGCTGGTGTGCCTCATCGCAAAGTTACATTGCAACGCTGCACCTGCTTAGGCGATCCGACTATCTGATCAGGCAGGCAGGCAGGCGGACATATTCGCTCATTTAAATGAGTTCAACCAAAAAAGGCAAGGCAGGAATTCTAATGTTTTAACGTCATCAGATAAGATTGAAAGCTTTCACGCTAAGTTGGTGTTATGGATCAGCCACGCTACCAATGGTAGTAACGAAATGTTCCCAATTGTCATGGCTGCCAATTCAATAAAAAAAGTGCAGGCTTTGATGGAGAAACACTCGAATTACAGGCTTTGATAGTGAAACACAGCAGAAAAACTCATATTTTTCTAAGTGTGACCTGCAAACTATGGACTGGGTACGAAATCCATTCTCAGATAGCATTTCCCCTGGACACTTACCGATAAACGAGTAAAAAGAAATATTCCGAAACAGAGCTAGCACATTTTTGCCTACATATAAAAAATGAGTATCCACTGCTTTCAAAGCGTGCTATTGCAATTATCTTACCATTTGCCACGACCTATTTATGCGAATCGGGGTTTTCAATTTCCACTCATCATCATCATCACTATTGGCTCTACAACCCCTGGTGGGTCTTGGCCTCCTCAAGAGTCTTCCTCCACTCATCTCGGTTTTGTGCCAGCTCTTCAGTTTAGAAGCTCCAAGATAGATATGTCTTTGAGGACGTTGTCGCTCCATTTTGATCTTGGTCTTCCCAGGCTCCTTCGCCCTATTGGTCTTGAGTTCAGCAGGGACTTTGGTGCTTGATGCTCGGTCATTCTCTCCACATGACCCAGCCACCGAAGTCTTCCCAGTTTTATAAATTTTGCGACATTTAGCTCCTTAAACAAAGTATACAGCTCATTGTTATAACGTCTGCGCCAATTTTTTTTTTCTAGAACCGGTCCGAAGATGAGCCTCAAAATTTTCCTTTCAAAAACGTCCAGTGCTCGCTCATTCCTCTTAGTACCCATTAAACAAAGTATAGAACTCATTGTTATAAAGTCTGCGCCAAAATCCAAATTCTAGACCTGGTCCGAAGATGCGCCTCAAAATTTTCTTTTCAAAAACATCCAGTGCTCGCTCATTCCTCTTAGTTAGTACCCAAGTCTCAGCTGCGTATGTAAGTACTGGTCTGATAAGTATTTTGTACACTATTATCTTTGTGTTTCTGGACAGCAGTCTGGATTTTAATTGGTTTTGTAGGCGGAAATAACAGCGATTTGCGTTCACTATGCGCTTCTGGATATCCTCTGTGGTAATATTGTCGTTTGTTATCAGGGAGCCTAGGTATGTGAATCATGGTACCGTTTCGAAATTTTTAACTCCCACTATGATATAAAAAAAGAACACCTGAGGACGAGAGAAGCATTATCAACGATTGCTCCAAATTTTGATCACCTGTGCTCAGTTAAGCAGGCTCATATTTCTCATTAAATATCTTTTCATATTATATTGATTTTATATTAATAATAGATATTAAATAAACATTGGTTTTTTCTTTGGTGTACCTCTAAAATTTCTTGTTTTGGTAGGTATCACAAAAAGTTTGCAGAACACTGATCAAGTTATTCAAAAATAAAGTTATTCAAAATATTTTTCTTGCATTTTTGCCTGAGGAAAATAATTTCCCTCAGGGCGGATGTCCTCTTTGGAGATGCTTTGTGGAGGATCTTTTTGAGGGGAGGAAGGAGTGAACATGGGTTTTGAACAGTGGCGGCTCGTGACTTTTGGGTGTGCTAGAGTGCTGATATTATAAAAAATTGCATTATTGATGTTGTTGTAGCCGAAATTTTTTTTAAATTTTTTTTTGAAAATCAGTTTTTTGTATGAATAATTTCAGGAAGTGTCAGTTTGGCGGTGTTCCGCACCGATTTCCTGAAAAATCTTCATACAAAACACCGATTTTTGAAAAAAAAAAGAAAAATTATTTTTCGCATACGACAATATCCATGATGCCATTTTTTTAATATATATATATTTTTTTTTGTAAGAGGAAGGAAACACAGGCCGGAAAAACATTCCACAGCCAAGCTGTTGAACTCAAGAAGGAGTTGTAGAAGAGACCCATTCTCATGTGAAAAATATCAACTGTGTTCATATGTTGGGCGCGCGTTAGGCATATTTCCCGATTATTCACTGGTGCCGAAGGGATCAATGACGCTAGTTCTTCGGCGCATTTTTTATTTTAATGCCAGTAGAACAAGGACAGCATACCTACCTGACGCCTGTGCTATAAAGATTGCAATCCACTTTTATGATAAGGGAATTTATCAAATAGATCGCTTGTTTCTGCACAGAGCCAAGTGTTTTGTCAGGAATTTTGGGGCTCCGGAGAAGAGGTGGCTGCCAAATTCAACAGCAGGGTGCACTTGCGATTTTTGCAGGGTCACTATGGGAATTTAATATTATGTTGGTGACAGTGTTCTTACATTAGTTATTATGTAATTAAGTGAAATAAAGTCAGTGAGTACAAAACTCTCCGCTCCTTTCTTCCCATGCAAGTGGAGTAGAGATGTCATCACTCGAAAATATTATTAACATCACACAAAATACAATATTATCTACTTTATCAAACTCACAAAAAATATTAAAACCTTGGGTGATAGTCAAAAGTTATACGTTCCTAGTTCTATTCTAGGAGTTCTAGTGCAGTTTGAATCCATGACTTTGGATGTACAGTACAATTTAAACACACTAGTGACCGACTGAAGGTTCGGTTTCGGCAAGTTTCGGCATCGGTTTCGGTTTCGGCAGAAAATCTGACAAAACTGAAACTGAAACTTTTTTAGACATGATAAAAATCGATTGTTTACTGTTATTTGGCTTATTTTTTACACTTATTCAGACAGTTAACATGTGTTAAATTAAATAAATAAAAAAACAATAATTGAAGTGTGTGAAAAAATAATATATTTTTTTTATATTACTTCTATGTATAAAACAAACAACATTTATAAAAAATAACAAAACATGTTAACTACTTTTTGGAACTTCTCGTTCGGCTGACTTTGGGTGGGTTCGTGGCTCGTATGTCACCTGCCATCATCAGCAAAATACTCAATTAATAAATTCGTTCCTTTAAGTGTTGATTATTGACAATTTTTTTTATAAATTATTGTTTTTTATTTATTTAATTTAACACATGTTAACTGTCTGAATAAGTGTAAAAAATAAGCCAAATTAAAGAAAACAATCGATTTTTAACATGTCTAAAAAAGTTTCAGTTTCAGTTTTGGCCGAAGACACCGAAGATTCGGTTTCGGTAGAAAGTCCTGTTTCGGTCGCACACTTAAACACACTAAAACTTATAAAACACTGTTTTGTCAAAGAATAGGTAGGCAGCTTAGAAGTTACAATTTGGTTTTAGCGATCTTGGATATAGTCACAGCTCGGCTTTAGTGTCACACGTAGAGTCAGATAATGTCATTAATCATTTGACTTCGAGTCGAGAGGTTGCGGGTTCAATTTATATATTTTTTATGTGAATACTTCACTATAGTCTCAGATGCTCCCGTCTGGAGCCAGTGAGACTATGGCATCCCCAATTGGGGTATATTGTGAGGCTGAAGGAGTGGAGAGGGGAAGGAGATGGGGAAGAGGAAGGTGAGGAAGTACCTGGCTATTCAGATCTGGTCACTAAACATGGCTAAAGCCATTTCAAGCAACGTTTCAGTTCTGAATGGTAGTCTTACACCAGGGAAATACTGAGTGTATCTTCTGAAACGTGCCGCAAATATACTATGTATTATTTTTAATGAATTAATTGTGAAATAACACAAATTAATCAAATAAAATTTATTTTCTCATACCGGGATTCGATTCCGCACCTTCGGATTGTGAGTCAAGAGCCTTACCCATAGACCACGCCGGTCGTCATTCTCTCCACAGTGCAATAAAATGATGTACATTGTTGCCGAGTTTTAATCTACAAATATATGTGTACGCAATATCTGTATGTTGATTGTTGGGTTTTATACACCTCGTAACAATGAATTTACAGCTATCATTTGGGCAAAAACCAAATTGTACTATTTTTTGACATCTAAGATATTAACATCTTTGATTATTTTAAGATTTATCTGACCATTTTCAATTTCCCAGTTTACTTTGTTTTTGCCCTTTCAATCTGTTGTACAATTAGTGCAATTGCCTATGATGGTACTGTTAGTAGCCGAACCGTCTTTTAATGGTTTGACTTGCATAAGCAATACGGTGTATGTAGCCACTGCTCCCACTAGAGACAGGACGAATGTCATGTCAAATGGAAAGAAATTACTCGCTGTGACAAACACTTCCCTCACTGACAGAAGTTGGACAAAATTCTCTATTAGCTCGCTGTCCTTGGTACCTAAAACCAAAAACGCATTTTAATATATAATAATTGAGAATAATTATAAAATCTGCACTGGAAGAGCGCTAACAAGAAGCACTAGTGTAGATCATCACACTTTCCTCACATTATGTATTAAACATTATTACCGTGCTCTGTATTGATGGTCAATTTATCTATATAACTGTTGGTTTTCTCTTCTTCATTCTTCATCATTTCACTTATGTATGCCGCTGTTACCAAATATACAGTGTCTGGAAGGCACCACCCTATTATGTAAGGAATGGTGTGATGCGACTGAAAATTCAATTATTATTACTTACACAAAACTTTTAATTGTCGCTAGAAGACATTGCAACATAAGAAGCACACATTTCACCAAATCAAATCTATTGTATTGTTATGAAATCCAAACTATTTATAATATCATAATTGTATTTACATCTTCCTTGAGCAGATCGTCATACATTATTAATCCATTGACTGTAGAAATAATATACAGAAATGTCATTGTTGAAGTGAACAGAATCTGGAAAAAAGATGAATCAATTTAAACATATTATTATTTATAGAAATCTCCCCGTGATTATGGGAGAGATTATGCTTTGTGATTACGAGGCATAAAGTGGGTAAAATTACCACCATTACAATTCTCTCAAAACAGCTGTGATATAAATATATAACTAGTTAAAATTTCCGTAACACATATAATTTATTAAAGGGATCACAAATGTTTTGTTTGCAAATCTTGATTTGTCATAGGTTAAAAGAGTTATCTATGTATGTAACATTAGCAGATTAGTTAGTCGAATATTATAATATATTAATTCAAACAGATTGTAACACGCATGAGTAATATACTTTCTACTTACTGATAATCCATAACACGAGCTCACAATATTAGCAACATCCGCCAGTTCGTCAAACACTTTCATGAGTCGCATAAGTTCTTGAGACTTGTTCTTTTCATTGATTTTTGTTTGGCTGTAAGTTTTTGTTCTCAGTGAGAAATCAGACACTTTGTTGGATCCCAATTCGCTTGGGAATATTGTTATTGGTTCATTAAAGATTTTATCCAATTCATTCTCTTCATTCACCAACTCTGCCAACTGAGAATTGAACATTTTGAAACGTGTGACAATAATCCAAATTACAGTTGCAAAGTCAAACACTTGAACGTACACGCTTAAGTCTATAAGATGCATCGTTATGGCTCGGTAGCCGTAACTCCACTGTATTACGCCAGTGTAGTCTTCATATATTAAATGACATACAGTAAATACAAGGAGTGCAAACTGGGCCAACATAATTCTCCTCCTTAAAAAAATATAGTTTTGATTTCCCTTGATTCCGAGCTTTTCATCAATTGGGCCAAATCCCTGCAAAGCCCTTAGCATGAAAGGAGAAACCAAAAAAGCTGAAATTAATATTGACACAATGGTTGTGATCGTCACGCAGACGTTGGACAAAATATCTATCACAACGATAATCGCCTGAACACCATTTCTATTCTTCAAATCTCCTATGAGGAAATAACCTTCAGTGATTATGAGTGAAATTATAAGCAAAGCGTACAGTTTAGCAAAACCTCCAATGGCCTTATGAGTTTCACCATCATATGTGATCTTTTGCAGACCAAATAATTTGTTGAGATAATTGTTGAATTTGTAGACATAGAACATGTCGTATTGTTTTCCAACTTGCTCTTTATCTTTAGCACTCGATAATTTATCATGTGCGTTGATTGGATTTGCACCAGTCATTTTTCTAGTCATTGCTTTAACTTTCTTCGCTTCTGGGTATTGTAGGACCCTTCTCGAAATGTTTTTGTTGTCTACTAAATAACCTTCCACACTTCTACAACAAATTGCTTTCTAAGCATAGCCAAACAAACATTGTTTTAATAAGAATAAGGTTTCACTTAATTTTAGTACTTAAACAAAACATTACTTATGATGTGTTTGACCTAAAATATAAGTCTTTTTTATCTACAATCTCCAAGTAATTTGATGGACAGTTTGACATGAGTAATATCATATATTATTCATATAGTAAATAGTAATGTTTAGGGGAGTGAGAGCTGCATATTTTTAATATAAGTGTGAAATTCTATTTATTGACAAGAATTTTTCAATCAACATATTAAAAAATAATAATTATCAATAGTGCTTTTAAAGAACCGAGTAATCCAATTGTTTTTTTTTAAAATTATTATGATTAAAAATATTATCTCTCGTATTTGTTGAAACTGTCAATATAGAAAGAAAAATATATAATATGTATAATTATATTAATGTTTTGTGTATTGATGTACTGTTTATACTCATATCAATAAGCATTACATAGCATAAATCATAATAGGTAATAGGTACCTGCAAGGGCGGATCCAGGATTTTTTTCTGGGGGGGGGGGCACAAAGGACGGACGGGCAAAAAAATGTTTGATAGAGACAGTTTTTTGTACTGTGATGGAATCTCCACAGTACAAAAAAATACTTTCTGGGGGGGGGCACGTGCCCCCGTGCCCCCCCCCCCCCTAAATCCGCCCTTGGGTACCTGAGCATTTATCTATACATAAAAATTTAGGTTCCGTATGTTTGTGTTCGCAAATCTCGGAAAGTAATCAATGGATTGACTCAAAAATTTTACAGAACATCAAATTTTAGCAGAAGAGTGTTTCTATATATAATGGTTAGCTCTGGCATTATGAAGGTTGTATAAAATAATTACTACAGATGGTGTGAGTGGTTTGAAAACGTGTTTATTTCATATATTTTAGCGGCAGGCTGGGAAGGCAGGAGGGGGAGGGTAGCGAAGGAGGTGGGGTTCGCGGGAAGGGTGACGAGGGGGGAGGTGGGGAAGGTGGAAGGGGAACGCAGGAGGGTGACGCGGGAGGAGAACCGGGACGCATGGGAATGGACATGCAGGGAGAAACAATTTATTTCTTTGAATGGCATTGCAACACATGCCGGGTACCGACTAGTAGTTCATAAAAAAATGAAAACATTTGAAAAGTTATTTCATACTATTAACTGACTTTGCTGCCATTGAGCGCTTTTATTATTATCGTGATGATCCACGATTACGCTAGCGTGACGGCACAAAAAAAGCATAAAATGTATGTTCTTTATCCTAATAATGCTGCAGCTCTTTCTTACACATATAATGGTGAGACAAAAGATGGGACACACACACAATATACATGTGGGGGGAAACAGATCTTATTAGATATGAAATGCGTTTCATTTTTCATTTTCACCCGGTTCTGGGGGGCCCCCAAACGCCTCCATGTTTCCTTGATCAAATCCTAAACATGGCTTTACGGCACTATATTTTTTTGTTCTTTTTTTATTTCATTTTTTGGAAGAAGCACTTATTGAGAATGCTCTCACCAATTTTTTAAAAAGAAATTCGTAAAATTGACGGAAATAGAATATTTTATGTGAAAGCGTTTGAAACCGTTTGCATGTTGAATTATCCTTCAGCCAAACTTTGAATGCGTTTTTCTCGAAACTTTTTAACACGTTTTTCAACCTGGTTGGCATCATATTAAACTAACTATACCTACATCCGATTTGCATTCACCAATTCTTAAACTGTTCGAAAATCCAGTGCCTCCATGTAGGTGAATTTCGATATCTAAAAAAAAATAAAAAATTGTGGACCAGCGAATTTTATTTTCGATTCTTTATGGTAAATTTTCATCGTTCATAAAAATTAAAAATAAAATAGAAGGGGGCCCTTTATAAAACCAAATAATCCCTACATGATGTCATAGTCAGGACCGGATTAAACATGTCGGGGCCCCTAGGCAATGAACGTCTCGGGGCCCCTTTACCATAGGGGCCCCTAGCTGATACATGGCTCTTAGGCAGTGGCCTACACTGTCTTGTGGACAACACGGTCCTGCAAGGGCTGGCTTAAACATGGCAATAAAATATGGCATGGCTTAAAATAGGCAAGTAATTAAAAAGATTTAGTGGCGGACTAACGGGGGGGGGGGGGGGGGGGGGGGGGCTGAAGCGGTGGCCTCTGGTCCTGGCGGACCAGCGTATTTTATGAAAATTTTCAGCGTTCATAAAAAAATATACAGGGTCCCTTTATAAAAAAATCCCTATGTGCTGTCATAGTAACAAGATTTTCTAACAGTTTAAGACTTGGTGCATGCAAATCGGATGTATAGTTTTTTTAAATATGTTGTCAACCAGGTTGAAAAACACAGTTTCGTGAAAAACGTCTTCCAAGTTTTTAAGGATAATTCAACATACTAACTGATTAAAACGGTGTCATATAAAAATGATGTATCTACATCAATTTTACGAATTTCCTTAAAACGTTAGGTGATAGCATTAACCAATGCATATTTTAGAAAATTAAATTTAAAAAAAACGACATTTTTTTTAAAGTGCTCTGGTGCCTTGTTTAAGATTTGATCAAGGGAACACGGAGACGCTTGAAGGCCCTTTAGGACCAGAGACCCGTGTGAACTGAATAAAAATCTTGTAAAATTACATCAACTTTTTCAACTAGGGGGGCCTCATTCAGCTTTGCCGCCCCGGGCCTCTGACGGGCTTAGTCCGCCACTTATGATAATGATTTATGTTTCCTTTTTGGGGGGGGGGGGGGGTGCAGACATACTACGTTCACCGTTCATGTGTAAAAAAGGACTGCATCATTTTATGTTTCAGAACCAAAGCAAAACCATCATAGCATTGATGTTTGACGTTTTTGAATTTTCGGAATTCACTCACACTTCAATATTATCCTTGTACTTAACTATATTCCATACTTTCAAAATTATCGTCACGGCTAGTAGTATTGTAGGGTCAACGGAGACATCACGGTGCGGTATGTAAGAGAGATGCAGGAAAATGATTACTTTTTTCCTTTGGATCTGAGATCTATACATTGAGACATTGAGGTCTACTTACATCAAGATCGACTTACATTGTATCTCATCTTTTGAAAGAGCTGCGGTATTATTGTGATGAGAAACGTATGTTTATTGTCTTTTTTGTACCGTCATGGTACCGTAATCGTGGATCATCAAGGTAATAATAAAAGCGCTCATTAGATCTATTTTTGAAATCGGTTCCTTTCGGCTTTTATAAAATTTGAAAATTTGAATGTACAGGCAGTGGCGTAGCTAGCTTGGGTGGCACACGGGGCGGATAACGTGGTGCCACCCCACCCCCCCCCATAAATGTTTAGGGGGGGGGGGAGGGGAGGGGGGAGGGGCTAGAGAATTTCTGGGATAAGAACTCTTGGGGGGTGACACTCGGTCGGGTGTCACCCCCTACCGGGTGGCACCCGGGGCGGGCCGTCCCCCCCGCCTCCCCCTAGCTACTCCACTGTGTACAGGTACACATACCTGAAGGATTTTAATCAGTGATTCCTGAGCATATTTGAACTTCGAAAAATAGATGTCATTTTGATGTCAGATGATATTTTTTTCCATTAAAAAAGAAAAAATTATCATTGGCTCATTCAGCTTTGCTCATGACATAAATGTGATTAAAAGGTGTTTTATAAAGCGATTTGCCTTTATTTACCTAATTTAACAATTTGAATTTAACAGTAGACAGAAGGGAAGAATCACTAACGGTCAGTTCAGTTTAGTTACATTACTTTTAAATCTGAATGAGTTAAATTTATTTAGATCTAAAATTAGATACGATCTAAAGCCCGGGCAACGGTAGGTACTTAGGCTAGTATTAAATATATGCAAGCAATTTCTAAACTGTGCTTTATATTTTATTACATTATCGATAATCTTTATTATGAGGGAGCGGGCCGTATCGGTAGAGATGGGACGAGAGAAATGAAAGGCGTCAGTCGATGTGTGAGTCAGTCTTTTATTGATGCGCTACGTAGCGAGATCGAAGCGGAGCGAAGTGACAGTGGATGATGCTGCGTGATGAGTGAAGGAAGGTCAGGAGACTACGGCGGTGAAGATCACTGGTCTTCAGGGAGCCGGCGTGTTGCACTACACCATGGCGGTGTAGAAGTGACCTCGGTCCAGGCGGTTGACCGTCGTCGCGTCGAAGAGGTATGGCGGCTGTGTGTCCAGTGGGTCGGAGCACACACGTGACACAGGAAGAAACCTTGAGCTCGTTGCAGGATGCTGGTAGCTGCTCGTTGCAGGATGCTTGTGGCTGCTCGTTGCAGGATGCTTGTGGCTGCTCGTTGCAGGATGCCGGTTGTTGGCTGTTGGGTTGCTGGCGCGTTGCCTGACATCTCATGTCGAGATGGTAGTTGGAGAAGTTCCTCGAAGGTGCTGGAAATGTTCCCGATGTCACACTGGATAAATGGTGTTCACTGCTGACCGCGCGGGCCCGTGCCCGGCGCAGGCTCGGCACTTAGTCGCGGCACTGCTCGGTGTGTGTTACTCGACCGGATGAATGGAGGGACTGACTTGAGACTCAGACTGAGCGAGCGAGCGCTGGCTTATATACTCTGCCGGTCGGGCAAGTAGTTTCGAGAACGGTAGGTAATGCCGGGTGAACTCATGCAAAGCCGAGGTATCGCTCGAACTTTCTGCGGGCACTTGAACGGTACAGCCAGACGTTCTAGCTCTTTCGCGTAGGTGGCGGATTATTATTCTACTACGTTACGGTACTACGCTAAAGGTAGGTATGCCGTATTTTCTAGCGTATTCCGTGGAGGTCAGTGGCGCAGCGGTAAATTTCGCAGAGCGGGTTAAGTGGCCGCTACAGACCCCCTTCCCAGTGGTACGGAGTACAGTTGAGGGACGATGATGCCAGGAGTCGCAGGAAAGCCGAGTTGAAGCTGCTCGTCGGTGCGTCCATGCTGATGCGTCTCTACCGATTCCCTCGTTTTTGCGGTGTTACCGGTGCGCCGTGGTAACACTCTTGTCAGGATGTTGCGTGCTGCATGTTCACATCAGAAGGTTACGTGTTCACATCACGTCGGGGTCACCAGTTGAGGGAGCGGGTTAAGTGGCCGCTACAATTATGTTAACACAAAGTTGCAAAGATATAATAATAATAATATACCTATAGTCTAATTTAATTTTTCTAATTCTAATTTTGAGTATCCATATTGCAATGAAAACATATTTTTTTCACTTTTATGCCTTTTTAATTTAAAAAAAAGTAGGTTACACCGCTTTACATTAACACCATGAGATATATGTTTAGTATTGCCATTTGAACAACAGTGGCGCCTTCCTATGTTTTCTACTCTTATTTGACAAACTGTACGCCTTTGGTTCAATTTTAATTATTATAGAATAGCATAGACCCGTTAAAAATCACAGACCGTCAGAATTCTCGATAAATCAGTTTCAGTTTTGAAAATGGCAATTAAAATAATATCCGTTAAAAAATATGTTATAGATAGGTAGGTACTTTATCGGTTGTGTGAATTCTCAAAACAATTTGGGAGGCGGGAATGGGTACCGCCGCCTCGGGAACCTTTATTGGATAACCAACACCTCTGCCATAGGTCACCCAAGTGGTTCGCTACGTTTGGTGATTTAGCAGGGGTGCCCGGGTTCATGGGGTGAGGTTTGTCTATTTGTGAGGCGGATGTTCAGGACACACTAAACCCCAGATTCCTACCCAACCCTTATACCCTTTTCCTTCCCAGAACTCTCCTCTCCTTCCTTTCCCTAAAAAAAACCCTCCACACAGCATCCCCAAAGATGACATAGGCCCTGAGGGAAATTATTTTCCTCAGGGCCTCCTGTGTGGAGCTCATGTAAAAAAAAACACTTTCAATTTTATAATGAAAATTAAATTCAAAGCAAAATTGCTAGAGTTAATGGAACCGGAGATACAGACGGAGGTACAACCGAAATCAGAATTCTATTCGGCAGTGGTCGGCTTCCATCTTTGCTAGGTGCCCTGCCCATTGATTACTCTATGACGGGATTGGTTTATTTATGTCTATGACCCTGCTACCCAGCGGATACCTCCTAGTTTCTGAATAGTCATTTTTTTTTTTTTTTTTTTCACTGTTAGTATTTATTTTTCTAGTCCAAAGCTGTGTACATAAAAGTAATATTTATAGCTGCGGGAAAATCTCGATTTTTCATTCCCTATCAAACTGAGCATTTATTTATTTATTTATTTATAATAAAGACAAGGTAATAAAATATGACAGGAAAAATAAAAATATTTTACAGAAAAAGAAAAGTCCCAATAAACTACTTTTTAGTAGTTTGTCAATGGGTGCTTTTACTTTGAAGATTTAAATAAACTTATTTTACTTTATTTTGCAGTTACAATTTTTGTGCTAGTGTCTAATACAATTTTTTTCTTTCGGCGAGCCAATTCTTCAACATAATATTTGGTTTACCATTTGTACATTTTTTAATTTCAGCAGGTAACATATTCAATAAATTTGGTATCATGTAGTCCAGCGTTCTTTGTCCATATTTGTTTAAGTGCTTAGGTACAATTAGTCCTTCATTTAGCGTAAAACGGGTATTGTAAATGTGTTCCAGTTTATGTATGTATATAGGGCTATTCATATGCTGAGATATAATTTTATACCACAGAATTGCTCTTACTGAGAGAATTTTGAGATTCTGGTACGGAACATTATGTCTTTGTTCGTATAAACTTTTATGCGCTAATAATTTAACTAATGATTTTTGAACCGATTGAACACGATTTACATTTGTGTTACAGGAAAGTCCCCAGGCTGTAATTCCATATCTTATAATAGATTCAGCTAATGATAAATAAATTATTCGAAGTGTGCATATTGGAACATAGAATTTTAATTTATATAATCTGCTAACAATAGATCTGAGTTGTTCACAGACTTTATTTATTTATGAATCCCATTTGAAAAAACAGTCAATAATAACACCTAAATAAACATATTCTTTAACCAGTTCAATATTTTCACATGTGCACAATGTAGAGATACCGACATGTAAGCAATCTGAAGTGTGTGATAGCTCTTCAAACATTGGTACAGCTCGTCCACCAGAAACCAATTTCTAGTAAGGGCCAAAAATTCGTCTTCGAGTCATCTTCTCAAAAGTATGTAGGTAACTAATGTAGGGTCTAATAATTAGGAAATAGAAGAATAAATAGGTCTCTGAGAAATAATTAAATTATGTTACAAAAAACAAAACGACTATATTTTTAAATTACACTGTTAAACCAAAAACATTTGCACTCTAAAGGATAAATGTACCGTATGTACCTAATCCGGTACCTATAATATGGATGCTATATAAAAGTGATTAAAAACAAGAAGTTATGCTAACATTTTATATCTAAGTGCGCTGATAAGTACCTAATTTATTAATACTTTAGATAATTGAATAAATGGTATTTATAATCAAACTGTTTGAAAATACCAGGTGATTTATTAAAATAGTACAGTTGAGAAGTATTGCGAATATTGAATCGACCGGAAAAATTGGATAAACAAATACAACTCACCAAAGTAAAAGGTGCTTTACTTTGCCACGGTAAAAAAATGTACTTAAATATTTCGAAATTTTGACGATTTGACGATTTGACGATTTTGTAAATGGAACTTGTGAATTTCAAAACTTATGATACAATGTATCGTGCATAACATACTTAATCAAGTCGGCTTATTTTCTCCTGGCCTCGTTAGCCAATTGTACTATTGGTAAAATTGGCGGTGAAATTGGTCAAGGCGGTACTGTTAAAAATAGAGCCGTCTTTATATGGTTTGACCTGCATCAGCAAGACGGTGTATGTAGCCACGGCTCCAACTAGAGACAGGACGAATGTCATGTCAAATGGAAAGAAATTACTCGCTGTGACAAACACCTCCCTCACTGAAAGAAGTTGAACGAAATTCTCAATAAGCTCGGCGATCTCCGTACCTGCAAATAAGAATATGTTTTTGAAGTCAGGGGAGTTAAGATAATTTTGTATACCATCTTCATATTTCCTAGTAAGTGGTTTTTCAATATCATAAAATTTTTTACCATGCTCTGCATTGATGGTGAGTTTATCCATATAGCTGTTGGTCTTTTCGACTTCATTTTTCAACGTTTCACTTACGTATGCTGCTGAAACCAAGTATATCACGTCTGGAGTACACCAACTAATTATGAATGGAATAGTATGTTGTGCCTGAAAAATCAAAAGCAATACGATTCAATCCAACAAAACCGTACGCAAACTCTTTTTGAATTTTGAAGAGTTCTGAAAATATTTTATAGGGAGACAGAGGAAGTACTACTTCTATCTACGTACATATTGAGGAGCTCCTTGTAATCAAGAAGAAACAGATGGCGAGAGGAGAAAGGAAATGGGTGAAAATTTTCGAGGGTGAGGAAGTAAACTGGTCCAGAATGAATGTTTCTTAACAAAAGGAAACATTTCACTGACATAAACAAGAATATTACTTAAAACTAAAATGAAAAATGAAATCCATTAGGTAAAAATAATACTCACATCTTCCCTGAGCAGATCTTGGTACATGATTAACCCATTGACTGTAGAAATAATATATAGAAACGCCATTGTTGAAGTGAAAAGAATCTGAAGGAATGTAGGTTGGATCAATTTACAATGATAAATTTATCATGGCCAAGGGCGGATCCAGGATTTTTTTCTGGGGGGGACACAAGGAGCGGAAGGGCAAAAAAATCAGTAATTGCTGTTAGCAAATTAATCAATAATTAAATAAACTTGAAGTATCATACTTCAAGTTTATTTCTACAAGTTCAATAGGAAGGTTTATGAAAATGTCAAAACAATAGAAAAATTAAATGTTTAATAAAGTCAGTTTTTGCTTCTAAGTATGTACTGTGATGGAATCTCCACAGTACACAAAAGCCTCTGGGGGGGGGGGGGGGGCACGTGCCCCCGTGCCCCCGTGCCCCCCCCCCCCCTAAATCCGCCCTTGATCATGGCTACAGTAACTCCACCTCAACATATTCCGAAATTAGTTATAGTGACCGTACTGACTGAAGTTTTGGTTTCGGCCAATAAACGAGTTTCGACAGCGGTTTCGGTTTCGGCCAAAATTTTGGCTTAGCCGAAACTTGGGGGCGTGATGTGTCGGATCACTCGGCTTTAGAACTGTGTCACACACAGCTATAAAAGATAAGGTGACCGGCCAACTCAGAATGAAACCAACTCAGAAACACCTCAGAAAGGTCATTAAGAAAGATGATAAAAAAATATAAAAAATTGGTTAAATAGGTTAAGTTAGGTTTACTTTTTAAATTATTTTTTCATAGCTTTTAATGACCTTTCTGAGGTGGTTCTGAGTTGGTTTCATTCTGAGTTGGCATGGAACCAAAAGATAAAATATAATTTACCTTGGCGTGTTTCGGCATATCGCTTGCCGTACGCATTACTCGGGTGCGTGTTACGACCAATTTTCCGAGTTTTCGAGTTTCGACCGCGGTTTAGATTTTCGCCAAAACTTTGGGTTAGTCGAAACCTGCGGGCGTGGTGTGTCGGATCACGTTCGGCTATACTCGGGTGCATGTGTACTTCAGTAGAATAAGAGGAATTCTAGTTTAGATTTTTTTATTTTCATATTTCGATAGTTTAGATATTCAAGAATATCTATCTCCTTAAAATGATTTTTAAGGATTTTTAAGGAGATATATTTGAGTAATGTGTTGTTGTAATTGACCGTTTTAGATGGAATCTAACTAGAATCTAAATAGAACCAAACTTTAAACGCGTTTTTCTCGTAACTACTTTTTTCGAAACGTTTGTCACAAAATCTCCAGTTCAAATTCACCGACTTTATTGAAATTTGGCATGAATTTTCTTTAGATATCCCTCTATGGTAAGAACCAACAAAAAATCAAATTTTTTAATATTTACTATTTTTAAAAATTCGGAATATTAAAAAATAACAGAAAAACACCAATTTATTTTCTAGTAGCCGCCATTATGCAAGGATTTAAAAAAAAAAATTCCTGGTTCCTACATAATGTTATTTGAACTGAAGTATTTTTTTATTTTTCAAATGACCAGAAGGGTGAAAATCGTGATAAGACGGACACGCTCTTTTTTACCCCCTCTACTTCAATAGCGTTTAACTTCGTGAAAAAAAATACATTTACTGAATTCTTAAAATATAAATTATAAAAAATGTATATCCAAAATATTAATTGTTAAAAAAACGCCTGAAATTCGGGCTTCTAGACCAGAGTACCCCATTAAATAATATTTTAAAAGAAGCTGTTACACGAAAGTCTACTTAAGTTTAAAGAGATTGTAATTTTTAAATATATTTAATTTTGGTGAAAGTTTATCATTAAATAATAATTAATTATTGTATTGCTATCGTCTAAAGGCTAGACTGTTTTGTTTAGTGTAGTTAGTAGTTCTAAGATCTTTGGTATTTTTGTAATTCCTTTATACAGTACATATACCGTATATGAAGAACTTTAATAACAATGAAATAAAAAGCGCGGTAAGTAAATAAATTTGCTCATTAAATTGATGTCTTTTACTTCACTGTGCTTTATATATCTATGGGAACGTACCCATACTACGTGACCCGTTCAGGGGGGGGGTCTTCAAAATACCACGCTTGGTACAAATGAACGGCGGGGGGCTTAGGTTTTTAGTCACCGGGGGGGGGGGGGAGGGGGGTTAAAAATTGCAAAAAGTTGGTCAAGTAGTATGGGTACGTTCCCTATCCTAACCCAACTCTAATGAACCCCTGACATTCGTACATGGAGGTACTTACAAGTGATTCGAGTTTCGTGCGCATAGAACACGCGCCGCGCGTGGGTACCCGCAATACTATTTTGCTAGTGTTCGTACATGAAGCTACGCGCCGACTACGGGTTTGACATCAGTTACACGTTGCACGCTACCGACAGCGCTGGTAGCGCGCTACGTTTGACAGAAATGGCGACCGGTCTTGATTGGAATGTTAAATTTGTTCTGGAAGTGGAAAAAATGCGTGTTTGCATTACTATACGTTACCAGAATACGAAAGAAAGGATTTAGTGGAGAAGTGGAGGAATTGATGTTAGAAAACAGTTTCTTATGAATATTAGGAGTTAACAACTGAACCAAATTTAAATAAGAATGCTTTGACATTCTGTAGAAAGTTCCTGTTATCATCATTCTCATGAAGTTCCCTGGCGGCAACGAACGCCCTATAGTTAACATTTCTTTCGATATACTATACCCAAACGAAAAAATATCAGACACAAATGATGCAAGGCGTCGCGTACGATCAGCACCTCCCTCCGGTTGCGTAAAACTGATTTGAAACCGACAGACGTTGCGTAGCGCCGTGTACGGGCACCAGCAAAATCGTACGGGGGGTATACGATCGGCGCATATGATACGCATACGAGGATCGAGTAATTTGTAAGTAGCGTCATGTACGGAGGCACTTACAGTCTCGTAGTTTGTAAGTATCTCCAAGTACGAAGGGCCTCACAGATTTCACAATAAAAACGCGGGGTAAAATATAATTTTTGCTTGTCTTTTGATTTGACGATTTGATTCGATTTCGTTGTAAAACTACAACGTATTGGCGACATCTGAATGCGTTTCTAATAAGGAGCGAGAAAGATATTCTGTTATACATTTACTAAGTTCCATATTCATTCACTATTACAACCTATTTTTACTTACTGATAGTCCATAACTTGAGCTTACAATATTAGCAACATCCGCAAGTTCGTCAAACACTTTCATTAGCCGCATCAAGTTCTGATACTTATTCTTTTGGTTGAATTTTAGTTGGTTGTAAGTTTTCGTATTCATAGAGATATCAGACACGTTGTTGGTTCCCAATTGATTTGAAATTGTCGCTATTTCATCCTTATAGATATTTTCCAACTCTATTTCATCATTCACCACCTCAGCCAACTGAGAATTGAACATTTTGAAACGAGTGACGACAATCCAAATTAGAGTTGTGAAATCGAACATCTGAACATAAACGCTTAAGTCTATTAGGTGTAACGTGATGTACCGATAACCAGAATTCCATTGTACTACGCCAACATAGTTTTCATAGTAAACTTGACACAGAGAAACTGCGATAAGAAAAAACTGACCCAACATAACCCTCCTCCTTAAATAAATGTAGTTTTGATTTCCTTTGATGCCGAGTTTGTCATCAATCGGGCCAAATCCATGCAAAGCTCTTAGTATGAAGGGGGAGACCAAGAACGCCGAAATTAAAATTGAAACAGTGGTTGCGATCGTCACAGAGACACTAGACAATATGTCCATCACAACGAGTATTGCCTGAACCGAAGTTCTGTTCTTCAATTCTCCGATGAGAAAATATTCATCGCTGATTACGAGTGAAATTATGAGCAACGCATATAGCTTGGCAAAACCTCCAATGGCCTTATGTGTTTCATCGTCATAATATGTGATCTTTTGCAGGCCAAATAATTTGTTGAGATAATTGTTGAATTTGTAGACATAGAACATGTCGTATTGTTTTCCAACTTGCTCTTTATCTTTAGCACTCGATAATTTAGCATGTGCGTTGATTGGGTTCACACCAGTCATTCTTCTGGTCATTGCTTTAACTTTCTTCGCTTCCAGATATAAAATAAATGTTCTCAGAATCTACTGATTACTAAACATGCTTCCAGACTTCTAGAACTGTTTCAGTACGATATAAATTGTTTAGTGAAAGTTTACCCACACAAACGTTGTGTACCGTGTCTATGTTTTACAATTATTTTAAAGATAAACTTAGTAATGTGTTTGAGGTACTTATAATATATCTTATATAATCTGATTTATTTAATGCCTCCAAGTAATTTGATGTTAAACTTAACATGTCCATTTACATAATGAACAAAATAGCCAGGACGTGAATGACATGAATATTAATATAATTGCGCTAAACCTTAATGTGAAATGAAAGTTTTAATCAACATAAATAATAGTAAGTAGGTACTAATGATTACATCTTTTTAAGTGAATGAGAAATCCACTATTTTTACAGTTTGTTAACGAAACAATTTAATTATCAACAACGTTGATTTCCAACTAAAAAATAAATAAAGACTGCCAATAAAGAAAATAGCTAAAGAAAAAACTGCCAAGTAAGTGTGTTGTATTGGACACCTTATAAAAATTGTTAAGGAAAGAGATCTAGATGTAACCGTTGTCAAGTAAATATTACTCAATTTTTATCAGTACAACTCTCTTTTTCAATTTGGGAGGCGGGAATGGGTATCGCCGCCCCGGGAACCTTTATTGGATAACCAACACCTCTGCCGTAGGTCACCCTAAGTGGTTCGCTACGTTTGGTGATTTAGCAGGAGTGCCCGGGTTCATGGGGTGAGGTTTGTCTAGGTCTTGGAGGCGGATGACCGGACACACTGAACCACAGATTCTTACCCATTCCTTAAACCCCTTTCCTTCCCAGAACTCTCCTCTCCTTCCTTATAGGACATAGGCCCTGAGGGAAATTATTTTCCTCAGGGTCTCCTATGTAGAGCTCACGTAAAAAATTTTTTTTTTAAGATTTTCCCTTCAATCTAATAATACATTTCTTCAAACACAGTAAACTTATTTTGTGGCACCATTTTAATTCAAAATTAATAGATTACTTAGTTTTAAACCACGTTTATGGTTTGTAAAAAAACCGTCAAGCTTCGTGAGCAATGTCAATGTCAATTTGTCAATCTTCCTCAGGGTTTACTTAAAACCGCAACTAATTACAACAATAGACATAGAATTAATGGTGTCAATGGAAAGGTGGGAAGGGGGAGGGGGTAATAGGGCATAGTTTAATAATAGGTAATTTTAAAATATTTTTTGATTATTTATAATATTTAAATTCATGTTTACGCTCTTTTTAATTTCTAAGATTTCCAATTTGTTAAAATGAACACTATTAAAATTACAATGTAGTATCTCAATTCCACCATTAAACTCAAAAGTGGAATTCATTTCACTCTTTTCATTCAATTAATCAAATTTTTGAACACTTGGAAATCCCTGAAAAAGCATTATTAGTGTCATGTGATATTAGCGAACTTATATTATCATCAATTTTGACTAAAGACTTATCTCAGGATTTATATGTAGGCATTATTTAATGTAGTTTTAAAACAAAATTATTTTCAATTGAATGATATTACCTTTAAACAAAAATATGACGTGGCTATGGGTGCTAGTTAGGGTTGCCAGATGTCCGGTTTTGGACCGGACAGTACGGTTTTTTGATCGGTTGTCTGGTCTAGAAAATTTTTGAAAACAGGATAATAAAATCAAGCGATTCATTGTGTTCACGTGTAAGTTTTTCTGTTTGATCTGGCCAAAATCAAAGGAACCCTTTGATTTTTCGATAAATTGTACCAAAAATAAATCAAAGGGGGACCCTTTGATAAAAAAATGTTCGTTCTTTTATCAGGACCATCTGGCAACCCTAGTGCTAGTACTAGCCCCTTGGTCGCGGATATACTTATAAACAACCTGGAAAATAAGATTTTTAACAGTTGCACCTTATTATTAATATATGTATAATTAAAAAAAAATTGCTTCTTCACAATTAAAATACATTGTTTAATTATCAACCCCACTAGGGTTCGCCTGTATCGGAAGCGACAATATGTCGATGTTGTGTTTTGTGTTTGGACTGGTACAGTGAGACTACTCAATATATTCTTAATTTCTTAAACAAGCTCCATAAAAACATACACTTTACTATAGAGATTAAGCTAGACAAATATTGTCTAAACATGATCTAGATATGCTGTCTAATATATAAAGATGCAGACAAGATAAGATAAAATAACAAAGAAAGGTTGAAAAAATAAATATATGTATATATTTTATAAAAATATTCTAAATACGATTAATAAGGATAGAGATTTAAAAATGGAAAAAATGAGACGCTATCTAGGTTACAAAGCGGTTCTTAGAATGATTGATTCCAACGAAAAAGATAGTTGCCTATGATATGTAAAAAAATACTGGAAGATAATATTGTTAATTCTAAAATTCGAAAATATGATATTGACAATTATGACGGTTTGATGGAAGGTGGCAATGGCTGATTTGGTAAAAGTGCACGTCCCGGTTAGACGATAGGTTCTGGGTTCGATTCCCAGTTGCGACCGTTATCTTTTTCTATTTTTCTGTGTCTTATTCTCTTTCATATTTTCGTTTAGATTTTAGATTATTAGTGTTATCTTCTTCTTTGATGATATGTTACATTGATGGGAATAACCTTAAAAGTGATACAGAGTTGTTCTTATAAAAAATTGAATTATTTGTGCTTTTGCATCAAAAAATTTTGCATTAGGTTATTGTTATTATGAAATGTTTTGGTTTATAATAGGTAAGTACATTTCACATAATAAAGAATAATACAAGAAGCGCCTTGTGGGCGTGTTTCGTGATCCAATTATATTTTTTTTTATTTAGTAGTCCTAGTGGGATTTTACATGAAAATTTTACATGAAAATTTTACAATTAATTTTCAGTGTTTATGTACCTATAACATGATAAATATAGTTGTAAGAAAACAACACACGTGTATATAATGAAATTAAGTGCAAATTATCTAAATACTAATACGATGCTTAAAAATATAACAATAATATAAGCCTGAAAAAATGAGTAAAATAAAGTATAACAAGGAAAAGCAAGTGTGGGCGACAATATTAAATATGTGTCTTACAAACCAATAAAACAGAATAAACAATAATGTAATTTACTCGTAAGGTATAGCATATTACAACATATTTAAAAAAATAAAATAATAAGTGATGTGTGGTTTATGTGTGGATGCGGATGTCGAAGGACCTTGAATGTTTTTTATGCGTTTTGAAATGTGTGAAAGACCACTGTACAAGTAAAAATAAATGCTCATAAAGGAATGGGAGAAAAAGGACTTATTGCGCTGCACTTCTCTTATATCTCGGCTGGGTTTAATGATGCACTCGTAAAGGTGCGATTCCGTGCCACGCGGCAGACGGCAGACGGCGACAGCAGACGGCGACTGCAGTGCCGCCCGACGGCAGACGGCACTACTTAACTCTATGCACTTGTATTGGACCGTTTCCGACACACCACTACAAGTGCCGCGCGGCACTTGCTGTCGATGACTGACGCGTGGCGGCAGACGGCACTCGGGTGCAAACATAGTACCAGGACGTGTTGACAGGCGGAGAAAGTGAGAGTCTTATTAATTTGGTGTCTAAAAATTCGTGCAGGACAGGTTTTTTCACAAAATTTGAAAGATTCATCAAAATTCAAAGTTAATTTTCAAGTTCTGTTATTATTTCTATGTCATTAATGTCAAGGATAATTTTTCTTCTAGCGATATTATGTTTCGCTTTGTTTTTCGAGCAAGATCATTGTAAAATTAAAGAGATTACAAAATTAAACTGTTTTTTATTTAAACTACAATAACTTCTGAAAATATCTTCACTCTCATTTAGATGTCTTTTTATCAAAGTTTCATAAGCGCCTTCTTCCAGTCTATTTAAGTACATTGGCAGTATAGGCTTTCTACTTGAATAATAATACAATAATAAATCATCGACGTCTTCTTCTTCTTGCAATAACACTTGCAGCATTTTATTATTTTAAACGGAAGACACAACCGTCGGCAGTACGCAGCGGACGCAACTGCAGTGCCGTCAATGCCGTCGACTTTGGAACCTGCGCGTTAGTGCCGCCTGCCGTCGGCGGCACTGCAGTCGCCGTCTGCTGTTGCCGTCTGCCGACTGCCGCGTGGCACGGAATCGCACCTTAAACGGGTCTCCTCACCATCCAATTTCTAGTCACTTCTTGCTGGCCAGCCAGATTGGCGGTTTCCACCACACCATCCAATTTGCAGAAAGGTCTTAGCTTTTGCGCTGTGCGGACGTGTTCGGAGCGCTCGCGCTGTGCGCAAACGTGTAATGGCTCCGTCACTTTCGAAATTTCAACGTGTTGGATTAGTGTTGGCTTTATTGACAACAGACAATGATCAATAAAAAATGTAGATGTCATTTTGTTGTCCGATGATATATTCTTTCTATTAATAAACAACAAAAAAAAGTTTTTCGATCACATGTCGCTACTGATCCCATCACGACGGGATGGGTTTAAGCGAACTAGCGCTGTCTCGTTTGAACGATATGCCGTTAGAACGAGACGCAACGCTTGTCAAATGACCGCTACACTATAAACAAGTCATACTCCTGGGTACTCAGTTGCTGCGTGTGATGGAATAATATTTTAAATGTTTTAACAGATAAAAAGTGTCATCGGACAGAGAAATGACTTTAATATTTTTTACTCTAAGCTCGGGAATCGCTGGTTAAAATCTCTCGGGTGCGTACTGTTCCACCCTGCATAATTTTTGAAACATAACTTTTTTGCAGGCAAACTTAAAAAGTTTAAAAATATCCCACCTTACGTATTTTTCTAACTAAAATTACATACAACTAAAAAAATAAAATCATTCACATAACATATTTTACTAGGCAAATTTATTATAAACATTACTCGTTTTTGTCGTTTCATGTAAAAACAATTAATTAAAAAATTCCCTCAGTTAAGAAAATATTAATCCTTCTGTTGGGTATTACAGACAAAAATAATAACAGTGATGAAAAAAAAATCCTTCTTCTGAGAATTACTGGCAAAAATAATAAAACTATCTTTTTTACATGAATACAGCACAAGAGTCCCAACTGGCAATATGGCATCCCCAATTGGGGTATGTTGTGAGGTTGAAGGCAGTGTGGATGGGAAGGAGATATGGAAGAGGAAGGTGGGGAAGTATCTGGCTATTCAGATCTAGTCACCAAACACGGCATTGAAGTACCCACCACTGTCCCACCCCGGTATAGGCAACTTATGGTCGCCCCTTCGGAGTTCTCGCAAGAATCTAATTTTTTTGAATAAATGGCTCTACTTTTAATGTAACGAATCTAGACCTTCAATGTCCCCTCATACTGTGTTAGGTGGCGGTATGCGGGCGCGCCTACAGGACTGTACTGTAATGGTCAATCTCTACAATTCTAAAGCCCATGGAGGTGTCAATGCAAAAGCAGTGAGCCTCATGGACAGTCGAACAAGTTGTTAGTAACATCAACAAAAAAATAAAGTAATCAAAATGACAGCAGCCGTCATGAGTAATTAGCTCATGACAGCGGGAGACATGACCATACATAATCCGGCGGGCGGCACCGAGCACTGTACGTTAAAAAGAAGGAAACTAGTAAAATAACATATATACAGATAAGAACCGGTGTCACCGCAACCTGGCTGCCGGCAGTCCCCGAGACAGTGAAGGAGGCTGATTGTCCGGCCTCCCCACAACCGGCAGCGTCGTCCTTAAGCCAGCTAGCCGGTGGTGCCTAGACGACAGTAAGTGGAAAACATGAAGAAGACCCTAGGGAGAGAAGCGTCGGGTCGCCGGAGGCGGGACGGACAGCTTTCGGATGTCGTTCAGCCTTCTCCCCAGCCTCTTCATGTCACGGGGTGTGGCGCGGCAAACAGGTGCAGCTCCACCAGTTCTAGATGACCGGCCATGGTACGTAGGCGGGGACACGGTCCAGGGTCCAACCCCTTATATGGGGAGAAGGACGGTACAAAAACGAACAACGGAGTTCAGTTCTCATAGTACAGCATAACTAAAAAGAAATGTATATGTATAAGCGTAGAAAACCGCAAAACATTAAAAAAATAAATAAACAAGAGCGTGTGGGAGTCATCGCTAGGCGTTTAATTGCACCAAATAACGAAAAATAAATCATAAGCATGTAAAGTAAAGAAAACATAAAATAAACATGAGCGTTGAATAATGCAGGGCCTGTGTAATCCATAAAAAAATAAACATAAAATGTAAAAGCATAAAAAACATAAAATATAAATGCAAACAATAAACATAAAAATGAAAAAAATAAATAAATAAAACTGTACATCCTGGGCAGAGTTTGTAAAAGAATAGAAGCAAGAAAAGTCAGTGGTAAGTCAGGAACAAGTACACCTGGTGTCAAAATCTACTAATCAGCGACTCTAAGCTCAGGCCATCTCTCAACCCAGATCCTTGTAAAGTTCCTCAGGCACTCGAAATTCGTCTTGTTCGAAACCAGATCAGTGTTCCACACTGGTCTGATTGGTACGTCCAAACCATCGAGCATTTCCTCTCTTGCGTCCGTCATTATCTCACACTGCCACAGAATGTGCTCCGCCGACTGGTTCGTGCACCCGCAGGCGCAGTTGGGGTGAGGGGACAGGGAGAGGGCATGAAGTCTCCCCCTGAATTCCCCGTGGCCGGATAGAAGCTGGGTGATGTGGTGGTCCAACTTGAGAAAGACCCCTTCCATTCTGACTTTAACTGATGGGAAGAAGGAGAAAGTCCATCTTCCCTTATTCGTTCTATCCCAACGGACCTGCCACTCCTGGAGCGACAGATCCCTCATTTGACGAAGCAGCCCAGGGAGAGTCCCCGGCCCGCCCGGTGTCAGAACAACGCCTAGGTGAGTGGCCGGGGTTCCTCTGGTTAATTTCTGCTTAGTGAGCACTTCCCTGATTTCCAGATCGATTGGCAAAATGCCAGCCAAAACGGGTAAAGCGTCCGAAGCAACGGTTCTATACGCACCAGAGAGTGCCAGCAAGGGGGTTCGTTGGCCTCGCCTGAGAGCTAAGAGAATCAGCGAATTGTCCAGGCGGTGCTCCCACACAGAGGCGGCATACGAGACTTGCGTCACGTACACGCACCTATATAGTGTTCGCAGAGCCGGATTACGCAATCCCCACTCAGCTGTGGAGAGTCTCCTCAGCTTCAAGAAGAGAGCCTGGGCCTTGCTGGATACTTCTTTGACGTGAGCCAGAAAAGAGGACGATCGATCTAGAGTAACTCCTAAATATTTCACTGTTTCAAAAAAGCGGATGTTAGAATCTCCCATTCTGATGGTAGGATTTCTTGCTCTACTAAGAGAGCCCTTCATCAGGAGGCCCTTGGTCTTGTGGGGAGCGAAGGTCATCTTGTTTCTTTCACCCCAGTCCAGGAACATCTGCAAACCTTCACTGCCTTTACTCTCCACTTCCTTTCTGCTGTCCCCAGCGACCAGATACAACTTATCATCAGCGTAGTCGACAGCGATACATCCTTCAGGCAAGGGTAACCTGGAGGAGTCGTCAAAGGAGATGTTCCACAGGTCGGGTCCAAGGATGGAGCCCTGCGGGCATCCCATGTCGGCTTCCCTCTGGATACAAAACTCACCGAAACTGATCGTAATGGTACGATCAGAGAGGTAGTCATCGATGGCTTGGAACAGTAAGTTGGAACACCGCCTGTTTTTCACCTTTGTAAGTATCATTGCCCACCAGGCGTGATCGAAGGCACCAGTGATATCGAGGAATATTGCAACTACATACCTCTTTGGGCAAGCCTTCACCCATTCAAGCGCATACGACAGGGCGTGCACCGTGGATTTCCCGGGGACGAAACCGAACTGGAGGTCACTGACCGGGGACAAGGTTTGACGGAGCCGCTCCCTCAGTAATTTCTCCAGGATCTTGCCTAAAACGGGAAGCAGCGTTATCGGCCGGTAGGCCTTGATGTCGGTGAGTGGTTTATCGTTCCCCTTAGGTATAATCCGGAGCACGCCACGCTTCCACTCAGAGGGGAAAACTCCCCTCCTCAAGCACGTGTCCATCACCTGGAAGAGCTCCTCCTTGGCGTGGACCCAAACTTGCTTCGCTATTACGCCATTGAGCCTGTCATGCCCTGGTGCCTTCTTAGGACCCAAACCCTTAATTATCACATCAATTTCTGCCTTAGTGACTCTAATGAAGTTATCCTCTTGGGCGAGGACTCTAGGTGGCAGCCGTGACAGATTTCTTATCTGTTTATGGTGGTCACTTTCCCCAATTACTGATTCTACAGGAACTAACTTACCCAATAGTGTTTCGAGTGTGGAGGCCACATCCACTGTCTCAGCGTTCCTCCCATCTGTTATCCCAATTACTGTTGACAAATATCGGTCAGAACCTTTCCCGGATTTTTCAATCGCGCTGTGGATTTCCCACGGGTTGGCGTTACCCACGTTTTTAACCCAATTATGCCAAGCAGCTCGTTTCGCTAGGAGAACAGCCCGTTTGAAGGCCGACCTGGCAGATCTGAGGCCCGCCTGAAGTGCAACCGTCTCCTCCTCCGTACAGCCGCCACTCCTGGACAGCCCCAGCGCCCTGTAGGCCCTCTTGTAGGCCCCCTTCAGCGAAGTCAGCTCAGGTGACCACCACGGCGTCCTAATACTAGTCTTTGGGTTTAATCTTCCCAAAGACGAGTTGGCAGCAGATACAACCGCCTTATTGAAAAAATTCCCCAAATTATCCGGATCAGTAGCTGCTACGTGGTGAAAATCCCTTAGCGTATCTCGTAGCGCTTCCCCAAAGTTATCCCAGTTCGCCCTAGTGGTGTTGAAGTTCCAGGAGGATCTTGGAGCTTCAGTTTTATTTACACCAACCGTAAAAGTGATTAACCTATGATCCGAATTTATTGCGCACTCATGGACTGTCCACTTTGAAATCCTGGTCGCAACAGATCCAGAGCAAAGAGTTAGATCAATGTTGCTCTCACCATGTATGTTCGAAAAGGTACAAAAAGAACTCTGTTCATTAATAATGCTAAGACCTTGCGCGGCAATCAGGTCCTCAACGGCGTCTGAACGTTCCGTCCTACGATCACTAGTATCGAACCATAATGGTGAGCGTGCGTTAAAGTCACCTCCGATAACTATGTTACGGCCTTTAAGCGCGTTGAGCGCGCGCGTCAGACTCAGGATGTGGGGTCCAACCGGGTTCCCAAATTTAAAGTAAACTGAGATCAAGAAGATCTCAGTATCGCCAAATCTAATACATACACAGGTTTGGTACTCATCAGAAAAACCAGCCAGAAGGAGGGGACTGATCAAGGAGGTGTTGATCAGGACTCCCGCCCCTGGAGAGCGGCCAACTTCGAGTACCGCACCCGGAAAATTAATTGGGGTCTTACCTTCCCAGGTGTACTGTTCCTGAATGAGCAAAATGTCAATGTTGAGGTCAGACATGACCCTCAGCACCTCCAGCGTGGCCATCCGGGATCTCTGGAGGTTAATCTGACCTAGGGAGAGGGGATTAGGACGAGCCATAATCAGTCATACGGAAGGCTGCTTCCACTGCTGCTTTTTGGGCCGGGCAGTTCCTATCACCCGTCGGGTGATCCGCCGGCTTCTTAAAGCGCGTACAAGTAGCGCAGACAGCGGGATGTGCCTTCTTGGGGCAAGTCTCAAGGTCGTGCCCCAAAGCGGCGCAGTGGCGGCACGATACTTGGTCTTGAGAGCAACTCTTCGATATGTGACCATATTGGTGACATTTGAAGCAACGAGTGGCTCCTGTATAATCCCGTACGCGGCAAGCAGTCCAGCCAAGGAAGCACATCCCGCTGTCCAGTAGTACCTTTCTGGCGGCCGGATGGCACGTCAGAACCATATTCATGGTCGGATTATCCCTCTTCCCAAAGAGGGAGACCCGCCTCATCGTACGAAGATGGTCTTCCATACTCAGGGTTGTCTGCCCATCAAGGTTGTTGCTGTATATCTCCGTGAATAGGGCTTGGTCCGATGCTGGTTCCCCCTTCGGAACATTGTACACGACGATTTTAGGCAAACGTCCCAATGGGGTGACCATTTTAAGGCCGCTGGCTGCCAGTTTGGATCCAGCCTTTAAGATATTATCTAGGTCCTTCTTCCCTTTCGCTTGAAGGGCCATGCCTGCGCCTTTAATCTTCCTAGTCCGTACGATTTGAAAGTCATCTACCCTTGGGTTGATGACCTTTTCGAGGTCTTTCTGGGTACCTTCCGATGTTTTCCCTTCAGGAGCATCCGGATAGACGAGAATGGTCAATGGTTTAGGAGGGATGGGGCGTTCATAACCATTAATTAAGACTTTCTTTGAGTTCGGCAAGCCGGCAGCAGCACTTGCATAGGATCTCAATTGAGGTTCCTGGATTACTGGTGGGCGCACCTTAATAACAGAGTCCAGCTTCTGGTTCAAGCTGGACTGGGCGTTAAGCATTTGGTCGATAGTGGAGCTCTTGGTGGTCATAGTATTTAGATCCAGCATCAAGTTAAACACGGCAGAAGTCATTTCAAGCAACGTTTCAATTCTGAATGGTGGTCTTACACCAGGGCGATACTGAGAGTATCTTCCACTCTAACTAACTAACCATCACGCCGTTTCCCCGCAGGGGTAGGCAGAGAGGATGGACCGCCAAACTACTCGGTCTCGGCACACACTCCTTGCCTCGTTCACATTCATACATCGTCTCATGAGCTGTTCTATTAATAATAAAAAAGATGATGTAAAAACATATTCTTCCTTATTCTGAGATTACAGGCAAAAATTAGAACAACAATGTAAAAAAATGATTATTCCTTTTTTCTGAGAATTACAGACAAAAATAATAACAACCATGATGAGTAAAATAATAATATTTATATCGTAATTGCTGTACTGGTAGCGTATTTCCAAAACATACACCAGTTCAGACGCGGGAGTGACAATTTACATTTTCAATACCAAAATGTAAATACCTACTTAGAAATAAAATGATTTATTTCTATAATACACACTAGAAAGATTATTTTATCTTTATTTTAGAACAAATTTTGTTTTTGCAAAGTGATAAAAATAACCAATTTAGAGGTGTATTTACTTTATATGGGAATAATATAAAAATTAAAACATTTAGAAATAAAATTATTCATTTCTAATTCACACATTGAAAAGATTATTTTCGTCAGATTTTAGAACCATTTAAATATCCCACAAGCATCGTAAGTCCTTGTATAAATCAAAAATCTCCACCCAAACTTCTTTTTCTTTCTCAAGCATGATGAAAGAGTAAAGTAATAATATTTATATCGTAACGCTGAACTGGTAAAAGTCGATGTCGACGACCGCTCGGAATGCTCTCCGATGAGAAATGAATAAAATCACGTGTCGTAACATGTCCATTCGGGGGCGTTCCTTCTGCGGCTGGCCCCAACAAGAATTCGCAGACGGTAAATAATAATACGGCTGGCTGTTCGGCCCAATTTTAAGGAGTGGGGGGTCCCGGCAGAAGGAAAATAATAATACGGCTGGTGATTTGTTCCAATTCGCAGGCGGTTGGGCCTCCTCACCATACAATCTGCAGCCATTTCTACATTTATGGGCTCTACACACGACACTGCATGTTGGCCAGCAGGCAGTGACTGCAAAGAGCGTGGAGTTGAGCGAACTAGCGCTGACTCGTTCTAGCGGCCCTTTAACACAAACGAGACAGCGCTAGTTCGCTCAACTCCACGTTCTTTGCAGTCACTGCCGCAGTCACTAGAAATTGGATGGTGTGGAGACCCGTTTGTGACTAAATGCAGTGTCGTGTGTAGAGCCCATAAAGACTATCAGTCGCGGTATTTTACTGCAGTTTGCGGCTGCGGCATGCGGAATATTAGATGTTTACGCGGCGAGTTTCGATTGACGACTGATTATTATTCAAGCTCCACACTGCTCGCGAAGTTGAACGAGGTTAGCCGAATACGATAGTGCGGAGGGGCACTTCGTCTAACTTCGTCTAATTTCGTCCAACCTTGGCTCGTCTCGGGCGACCTCCAGTTTTTGTCGGTTTTTGTGCCCGAGTCAAAGGACTCGAGGTTGCACGAAGTGCCTACACGAAGTGCCTTTCTACACTACTCGGTTAACTTCACTTCGCTTCAATACGTCGTCGTGAATAGACGTGCGCGCTAGTAATTATTATTTATTATATTGTCATACGGCACGATTATGAGTGGAATACAGTGGTCGCAGGAGCAAATTCTGTTGCTCCTGCGACCAGGGCATGTTAGAATTACCCGTAGACGAATTAAAGAAAAAGAAGGATTAGCTTTTTGCTATGTACAGGAGCTACCGTAGAAAAAAAGATGCGTCAATAAATCATAATAATGGTTTATTGTCTTCATTTCTTAGTAACAAGTAGAGATAATGATATCCTCACTCCGATCTCCCGTGCTGAGGATTTCACTTACATATTATAATTTAATTATAAGAAATTAATATGAAATAGACATAACATATATCATGTAGCATATATTTTTTAAATAATTATAAATAAAATAAGATGGTGTTTTCTTTATAATTTAGTTCACTAGATTTGGTTTTAGTCTGTATTTGATATCAGTATATTTTCTATTTCTGATCTCCCTATATTTAGTATCCAGCTTTTTAATTGAAAATTAAATGTTATAATGTTGAGGTTTTTGAGTGAGAGTGGTATTTTATTGTAGAGTTTAATGCCATAATATAAGAAGCTTTTTGCCCAAATGTTGTGTTAGTATTTCCTTATTTTATTTCTTCGTTTGATAAATATGTACATAGTTATAATAAGCGAGCGTGCACATTGCAACGGCAGCTGCTACTTGAACGTCCATGACGTGCGAGCCGTGACGGCACCACCGCGCGAATGAGCTTCTCGCGAAGTTGAACGAGAGTGTAGCAACGTACTTCGAACTTCGGTCAACTTTCCCGAATATTTCGTCGAAGAACTTCGCGAGCAGTGTAGAGCTTACATTACGGTAACGTTAAATGACATGTACACACACACAGGGATGGGAAGGAAAATGAATAGGAATAAGGACAATCAAGCTACAAGCACAGAGTCTATGTTATATAAAGATGTATGTAGGTAAGTGTAGCTATGTATTGTGTAAACGCCCAACCAATAAAAGTTGCACCAATAAAAACTAATACAATTTAGCAATAGGCATTTTAGAGAATTTAAACAATAAGACGCGACATTAAACAACATAATAGGCCATATATTTCCGTACAAAACCTTGTTTCACCATGATTACGATATTCAAATAGGATGGCGATATATAATTTCAGGCAAGTTTAAGAGAGACAGTTCGCTTGCTAAATGGTCTTAGAGAGACCAAAAGGTGCCTAGTGCCTACTAAGTCTGTGGCACATTTGTTTCCATTCAAATTTTTATGGAAGGTCCTTCTAGTGTTATTATTTTATTTTTATTTTCTTTATTAGGAACATTTACAGGTTTATAACTTTACATGCATTAAAAAATCACAAATTACAATAATTAGGTTATAAACCCAATAACGAATGTTCACATCATGCACCAATAATAATTAAAAAGTCTATAATTATAAAGTTTTTTTTTTGTTTAGCTTAATAATATATAGTTAGGAACTAGATATGTCTAGGGATAACCTAGCTATACTGTCTAGTATATAAAGATAAAGATACAGACAAGATAAGATAAGATAAAAACAGAGTAGAAAAATAACTAAATGTATAAACATATATTATAATAATAATGAAAATTGAAAAACACCAGACGTAATGTCGAAAGCGTTATATGTGAATATATATATAAAAATATAAGGAAAAGAAAAATAAAAGGGAAATGAAAGTAAAATATTAAAATAAAGTGTTCCAGTTTTATGTTAGATTGAATAAGTATTTTTAAATAAGATAATTACAAAATAAATTTAAAAAAAAAAACTGAAAAACACCGGACGTGTTTAAAAGTGTAAGGTGGAAAAGTAATATATAAATGTACACGTACATACACATATATACATTCTTTTAAACTTTCAGTATAAAAATACATAAAAAAATCAATACAAAGAATACATAAGAAATTACGGTATCAATTTCGTTACAATGAATTAAGTTATTTGTTAATTGATGGGTAATTATAAGGCTCCATTAAGTATTTGTCTAAAAGTGCTTAAAGTGCAAGAAAAAATATCGGTATCGATACATTTTTTGTTATAAAGATTGCATGTTCTTAATAGGAAAGAATTTTGCCTGAGACTGGTTGAAGCACTTTCGATATGAAACAATGACTTGTCTCTAGTTTTCTTACTCGGGATTCTAATATTAATTGATGACAAAAGAGCTGGACAGTCAATATGACCACTCAAGACTTTGTATAAGTAAGTCATATCCGCGATGTCTCTCCTACTTCTTAGAGTTTTAAGTCCATAGTGTTTTATAGAGCTGTCTATGTCATAATGACGCACATGTCTCTTAAAGTTCAAGTGATGTACAAATTTTCTTTGTACAGCTTCTATGCGCTTTGTGTGTATATTATACAGCGGATTCCATACAGGAGAAGCATATTCAAGATGACTACGAACGTAGGAGTAATATAATATTTTGAGGGTATGGATATTGGTGAACTCTTTTCCAATACGGAATAAAAATCCTAACATGCTCATGGATTTTTTAACAATAGTATCCACATGTGCCTTAAAAGAAAGTTTATTGTCAATAAGAACACCGAGGTCTCGAATTTGATTGATTTTTTTAAGTGCTTGACTGTTTGTAATATGATAATCATGTTCGATTGTTTTTTGTTTTTTTTGTAAAGGTAATAACGTAACATTTGTCGCTATTCAAGTGGAGATAGTTGGCAGTGCAATAAATATTAAGTCTATTAAGATCTTCTTGAAGTTTATAGCAGTCAAAAATAGAGTTGATAGAAAGAAATATTTTCATGTCATCAGCAAAGAGCAAAACTTTAGAGTGCTTAAAGCATTTTACAATGTCATTGATAAATATAGTGAAAAGCAATGGTCCCAGATGAGACCCTTGTGGGACACCTGAAGGTACATTGATAATTTCAGAATTAAAACCATTCACTGCTATTATCTGGGAACGTTTGTCAAGATAGGAGACTAGCCATCGGTACAAATCACCATGTATTCCTAAAGCTAATAGTTTTGACAAGAGTAGACTATGGTCGATTCTGTCAAATGCCTTGGAGAAATCTGTATACACTGCGTCAACTTGGATTCGTTTATCCATTGATTTAGAAATAAATTCAGTAAATACAGCAAGATTGGATACAGTTGATCTTTTTTTCATAAAGCCATGTTGATTCTCAGTTATTACAGATTGAACACAGTCATAAAGTTGCTCATGAACAATTTTTTCAAAGATCTTACTAAAAATAGGTAATTTTGAAATTGGACGATAGTTCTTAGCGTCATTTTTAGACCCAGATTTGAATACTGGCGTAATGAGCGTACATTTCCATTGGTCTGGAAAGACGCCTTCTTTCAAAGATAATTGAAAAAGCAGTACTAGAGGCATCGATATTTCTTTGACGCACATTTTTATAAAATGAGATGGTATTTTATCGAAACCTTCGCCCAATGACCAAGAGATGTTATTAATTATTTTTTCTATTTTTTCCTTGGAAACTGAAATAGAACAAGTGTTTATACCATTGTTTGCTTGGGGAATATTAGTTGATGTTTTGGGAGTTACATTATAATTATAAGTAGAGGCGAAGTGTTTCGAAAACATGTTACATATATCTAAAGGATTGTTAGCAGTTGTATTCTCTAGTTTCATAGTATTGGGTAACCCTGAACTATTTCTTTTACTTTTAACATAAGACCAGAAATTCTTTGGGTCATGAGATATTTTGAGTTCAGCATTTGTTATAAATTGTCTATGACATTCATTAGACATTTTTTTTTGTCTCGTTCGCAGAACACAGAATTCTTGATAATCCAAAGGATTAGACCATTTTTTCCACTTTTTAAATACCTTGTATTTTTCCTTAGTTAATTTTATTAAAGCCGGGCTATACCAGTAAGGATATGAGTTATTGACCTGAACTTTTTTAGATGGAACGTAAATTTGAATAATTTCATGTAAAATATCATAAAAACGGTTAATAGCTTTATTGGTAGATAAGTTTAAAAATTCTACATCCCAATCGACATTGCTGAGGATATTGTTTATGATTTCGTAATTAGCTTTTTTAAAGAGATTAATGGTTCTAGTGTTATTTACCATGGGTATGTCTAACTCTATATTCATATTAATAGTGATTGAATTGTGATGTTTACATTCAGGTATTAGATGTTGAGAGGTGTGTGCTACGATAACAGGAAAAGAACTAAAAGCAAGATCTAAAAATTTGTGCCTGTTGTTCGGAAAAGTACAATATTGTGAAAGATCAGTAAAACACAGAGTGTCAGAGATTTTGGAAATTATTTCTGAGTGGTGACTATTTATTATTTTCATACTATTTTCGTTACTAATAGACCAGTCTATTTGAGGTAGATTAAAATCTCCCGCTATAAGAAAATTATCATCGTGATGAAGAGCCCGAAGATCACAAAGTGTGTCCATAAATTCATAAACGTTACGCGTGTGATTGACTCCAGGTGGAATATAAACACAACACAAATTGATCCTTTTAGAATTTTTAGTTATAAGAGTCACCCACAGGTCCTCAGCTGTCGATTGCCAATCTTTCCGCTCTACAACTGTCAGGTGTTTCTTAAACGCAATAATCACACCCCCTCCTCTTTTATTATCTATACGATCTCTTCTAAATACTACATAACGATTATCAAATAATTCCTCAGCGGCAATGCTTTCCACGAGCCATGATTCAGTTATCATAATGATATCATAATCATTATTAGTAATATTTAAGTAGAATATATTGGTTTTGGAACGCAGTCCGGTTACATTTTGATAATAAATATTAAACATTATATAAGGGTAAAAAACAAAGCAGAGAAGTGAGTTCTAGAAAATCAACTAACTTGTGGAAGAAAATCAGGTGAGAGAAACCAGGGAGTTATGATCACGGATCCACACCACGCGCGCAGAGCTGTCATCTTTACGTACTAGGATGCGACCATTACGTATCCATACGTATTTATGATTAGTTTCCTTGGCTTTTATCCTTGTAGCTGCGTGCAGGACTTTATTAGCGGGGGAGAGGTGTTCGCTGACGTAAATTGGTGACTTCGCGCCGTCGATGCCAAGGTGTTCCGAGTTTAGTTTATTCATTTTGTTTTTTTTTGTTATAATTGGCAACTGCAGCCAGGACTTCATTCTTTATTCTCACGCTTGGGAGCTTTACTATTATTGACTTGGGTCGGTTGGATTCAGGTTTGACCTTAGGGACCCGATGAAGGTTAAGTATTTCAGACTCAGCAATCGGGCGGGAAATTACGGTACCAAGTTGTTTGACAATAGATACCAAGTTCTCAGATCTATTCTCAGGTACACACTGAATTTCAAGGTTATTCTCCCTGGCTAACTGTTCCATATGCGATACGCGCGTGTTAAGATCACGCATTTCTGCGTGAAGCTTGGTGTTTTCTGCTTGCAGACTTTTGATGGTAGCCAGCGATTCAGAGAACATTTTCTTAAGGTCCTCGTACTCAGCAGAGATGAAGTTGACGGACTCTTTTAACTCCGGTAGAATGTTAAGTTTAGCGTGAAAAGTCTCAAACTCTGAGGCAATACATCGTCGAACTATCTGCATAATCTGCTCGACATCCGGATTCTGAGGCGACTTCAAACCGCAGGCAGGGGCAGCAGTAGACACTCTTTTCCCGCTTGAAGATTGGTTCCCTTTTGGGTCATCTTTGCAGTCAGTACAGATCCAGTTATCACGCTTAGCTCCCATCTTTCTAAAGTTAGTTTCCTTCATATTAACACAGAAGAAATGGTACTTATGGAGGCATATAGAGCAGTTAATGCCGTCTCCGGCAAATATTTCACATTGACAGTTCTTGCAAATCATGTTTATTTTGTAATATTGATTGTTTATTTCGATTGTTGACAAACCGTTCAGCACAAAGCGACAATGATGACAATTTCCACCAATGGTAACAGGATGACGACACTTTCAACCAATGACGATTCAGATATTTGCGCTTGCGCGTTAAAATTGTTCATGGACTGTTGTTGATTTCAGATACTGGATTATTTTGGTTTTAAATTCAGCAATACTGTACGGCACTCACTATGATGCAGAAATCTAACTGATTTAAAATGTCAAACACCAGGTGATTTAAGCTATGTGACACTTTCTGTTGAGTTTACTTGCAAATCTATCTTGTTACTGTAAATTTAATGTGGAGCGTATTTCACTATTACACACTGCTAATGCGTATCTTCACTAACTTAAGGGATTCAAGATAAATATGTTATGTTATTTATTCTATGGTATGTACCTATTCGTTCCGGGAAGTTGGGATGATTGTATTATATTATACGTACATATTTTTCTAGTCCTAGCGAGAGGTCGTATATAGGTTATCGTTCTTGTATATACCTTTTCGTTTTCATACAAGAAGTGTGAGAATGAAGAGGATGATTGTCGATGACTTGCGTAAGAGCTCTCGCTGGGAAAAGTATATAATATTGAATTTACTTGTGAAAAAAATAAAATTTATGCCTACTACGATGCCACCGACTGCAGAATTAACGAAGGACTGCAGAAGAATTTATGTAATCTTCCTCCCCAAGGACTGGCTCTTAACTGCTTTGAACTTTTAAAATGTCTTCTAGAACTAAAAAAAATGTTTTGACTGAGGATTGAACCTTCCTCCCTTTTTTCTATCAATTCCAGGGTACCTAGCATGGTCGACCGATATAGGTTTAATCGAAAATGTCGGTAACTTGTCATCGCTCTCGAGCTGGACTGCAGGCCGCTAACGAACAAACAATATTTCACAACGACTAAGGGTTCCTATTTTATTTGACGTGAACTGTTATTTGTTCGTTAGCGGCCTGCAGTCGTGCTCGGGAGCGATGACAAGTTACCGACATTTTCGGTAACTTGTCATCGCTCAGGGATTAACTAAAATAAGTGAACACCGCTAACGGCTCTAACATCTAAGACAAATCACAATTGGATAGGACATAGATTTATTTCGTATATTAGCTGTGAATTTTTAAATATCTTCTTCTTTGTGTGCCGTATCAGGTCCCCCCGACGTTGGCGATCACTCTTGAAAATGTCTCTCTGTCTGATCACTCTGAAAATGTCATACTTCTAATGCCGGTCCACTCTCGTATATTTCGCAGCCAAGACATTTGTCTCCTACCAGGCCCTCGGCGACCCTCTATCTTACCATTCAATATTAAATAGAGCAAGTCTCTCTTCTTCAAAAACTTCTCCCCTCGAAGTATTATGACCTAGATATGAAATTTTCCGGATTTTTATTAATGTAAGCAGTTCTCTATCTGCTCTGGCCCGCCTGAGAATTCTGTGTTGGTGATCATGTCGGTCCATGGGACCTTGAGCATTCTCCTGTGAAGCCACATTTCAAAAAGCCTCTATATTACAATCCCTTCCGCGTTTCAGTCGGTAGCGCGACTGAAACGCGGTAGGGATTGTAAATACGCCTCCTGGACACACTGACCCCCAGATTCCTACCCACCCCTAATACCTTTTTCCTTCCCAGAACTTCCTCTCATTAAGAACTTCCTCTCATTGTAACGCGGTAGGGATTGGAAATACGCGTCCAGGAGTGACGGACGTATGAATCCATCCCTCCCACTGCGGTGCAAGGCGGTGTTCCGAGAGAATACAGCTGGAGAAGTCAAAGGGACTCCCTCAACCATTCTCTCCCGATCCGGCCTGCCATGCGGCTGGTGGGCAGACGCATCCGCTGCCAAGACCCAGACAAACCTCACCCCGTGAACCCGGACACCCCTGCTAAGTCACCAAACGTAGCGAAAGAATTGAATATTTATTTAGACTTTTATAAAAAGTCAATAGTTCCATATGAATAAATTCGGATACATTTATCCGAGACGCTATCCAGGTTACAAACCAATCCTTAGAATGATTGTTTCCAATAAAAAGGGTAGTTGCCCATAATATGGAAAAATAATTAATTGCAGATAATATTGTTAATTCTAAAATTTGAAACATGAGATTGACAATTATGACGGTTTGACAGGTGGAAATAGCGAAATTGGTTAACGCGCACGTCCCGGTTAGACGAGAGATCTGGGTTCGAGTCCCAGTTGTGACCATTGACATTTTTATGTTTTTCTGTGTCTTGTTCTCTTTCATATTTTCGTTTAGATTATTATTGTTATCTTCTTCTTCAATAATATATTACATTAATGGGAATAACCTTCAAAATTTATAAAAGAGAGTTTTTCTTATAAAAAATTGATGAATATTTAGCTGAAAAATATCTATATCAGGGGACAGGTAATTTAGTAACAGAATCATTTTTCCGGGCGGCAGGACTAATGGTAAGTCAGTTCTGCATCTTGGAACAACAAATGTTCTGTGTCTGCGCGCTCTTGTGAAGTTGTCGGGGACATAAAATTTAAATTTTTGTATTATATCGGGAATATAGACGATACCTTTTATAAGTTTATATGCTGTTGTCAGCAAAGCAGTTTTCCTTCAGAGGTTATTAATACCCAGCATGCAGGACAAAAAGGCTGATGGATATAACCAGGGATAATAACCGAAGTCTATTATATTAAGAAGATATCAATACCTCAGAAACTTCTTTTGTACTTTCTCTATCATTTGAGAGTAAATTAAATCCACTGGTCCCCATATTACAGAACTGCTTTCCAAAATGCTACGTACTAAACTATAGTACCTACAGCACAGAGTTCCGCAAAGTGTGTGCCGTGGCACAGTGGTGTACCGTGGTCACTATCTGGTGTGCCTCGCCAAATCCCATTAGTGGCTCAAAAAGACAAAGCCTTTTTTCAGCGTATGAAAGACCAGTCTAAGAAACAGGTTACTCTCATGAGTTCAACTTTCAAAACATCAAACAAAGCAAAAAGCATGCTACGTGATCGCTAATATGCTAGTTACATCCAAGTAGCCTCATTTTCCACCAAGAATCCATTCTCAGGTAGCGTATCACTTGGACATTTAACCGACGAGCAGGAAGAATTCATGAAGCTAAAATCTGATCGAACATTAAAACTAAAATTTTCCGAAACAGAGCCAGCGCATTTTTGGTTGCACATAAAAATGGGTATCCACTGCTTTCAATGTGTGCTATTGCAATTCTCTTACCACTTGCCACAACCAACTTATGCGAAGTGGGGTTTTCAACTCTCAATACGATTAAATAAAAAAAAAAACGCCTGAGGACCATCGACGAAGCAACATTATCAACGATTTCTGCAAATTTTGATTGCCTGTGCTTATAAGCAGGTTCACATTTCTCCTTAAACATCTTTTCACATTATATTGATTTTGATAATTAATATTAAATAAACATTGGTTTTTTCTTTGGCGTGCGTCTAAAATTTATTGATTTGGTAGGTGTACCTAAAACATTAAAAGTTTGCGGAATGACCGTGGCCGGTTATCTACATTACCACCTGGACTCCGTTGTATGGATCCAGATCTTCTTGGGATGGTGATCTCCGTACAGGGTGAGGTTGCCAATAATAATAGTGGGTAGACTATTTATGTTTATTCCGAGATTGTGTACAGGTGTGCTTCGTAGGAAGCGTAAATGCAAAGAGGACGGTAGACAGCAATCACACCCTTTTATACGTTCCTCATGCTGTCTCACTCATACACGCATGTCTCTTTCATACCGCAAGACATACGTTCACCACATCCCTCCACACTTAAATCCGAAGACAGTTACACAACATGAACTGATAATTATTTACAATACATAAAATATTCCAATATTTACAATGTAAGTAATTCATGTTGAGTCGAGAGCTGAGTGCTGCCTTCATTGACTCATCTGTGTGTTCGTGGTCGTAGTCGGTCCTTCCAATTTCCCGACGTTGACGCCACTGGATCACTGGGGCTGGAATGAGAAGGAGAAAAACCCATTAGACTGTCATCCAGGCCAAAGCTGGAGACATCGTATTCATCATACGACAGTCTCTTCGTCTCAGACGCGACATAAGGATTGCTGTGTTTCTTTTCCCATGACACACATAATTTAGACAACTGATCAAAATGCCTTTTCCAAAACATAATTTTACCATTTAAATTTACCTCAATTATATAAAGTTTTTTTCCTAATTGTTTATACACTTTCCCTGGTACCCATTTATCATTGTTTTGGTCTCTGAAATCTCTAACCATTACCTTTTGATTAATCGAAAAACCCACCGATTCTTTATTATTTCGTTTATAATAATATTTTTGATTTTCCTGACATTTAGACATTTTAATTTTTGTTTCTTTCTTAATTCTATTATCCTTATCTCTCCCCCCTCTCGGTACAAAACTGTTTAAGTTTGACCTTAGTTTCCTTCCAAACATTACAACTGCAGGTTCTAAGCCAGTTGTACAGTGTGGTGCATTTCTGTAATCAATTAAAAAATTTCCTAATTTTTCCTCATAACCTGACTGAAACTTATTTCTTATCATAATTTTTTTTAAAAAATTTTTACACGTTCGAACCGCGTTTTCTGCTAGACCATTTGATTGTGGATGATTTACCGGAGTAGTTAAATGTTTGATGTTATTCATCTCACAAAACTCTTTGAAGTCCGCTGACATGAAAGCAGCTCCATTATCTGAAACTATTGTCTGTACACTCCCGAAATAACTAAATAAACCCTTTAATATTTTAATAGTGTTATACGAATTTGGAGACTTTACTTCTACACAGTCTAACCATTTTGAGGTTGAGTCAATAATTACAAGAAAATATTTATTTGCAACTGGGCCCGCATAATCAATATGCACCCTACTCCATATTTCTTCCGTTATAGGCCACGGAGTCAATTCGCTCTTTGGTTGCGAAGGTTGAACCTCTGAACAAATTTCGCATCCTCTCGCTAAAAGTTCAATATTTCCATCTATCCCTGGCCACCAAAATATACCTCTGGCTAAACCTTTCATCTTTGCTATACCTGGATGAGATCTATGTAACAAGTTTAAAATTTTTTCTCTTAAACTTACTGGAATTATTAGCCTATGATTCCAAAAAAAAACAATCATCCATTATGGATAACTCATTCCGTTTAATCCAGTAAATCCATTTTGAATCCTCCTTGTTTATTTTATTTGGCCACCCTGTTCTGAGATAATGTTTAATTTCCAATAAAATTTTATCTGTACTTGATTCCGATTTAATTTCCTCTACATCTATAGGTAAATCTCTGTTATTTTTAAATAAACTTAGAATTTGAGTATCAAAGTCATTCTCTACGTGAACTGGTTCCTCGACAGGAACCCGAGACAAATAGTCCGAACAGTTCAATGCTGATTTCACGTACTGTACTTTGTAATTGAACGACGACAGAATTACCCCATAACGTTGAAGTCTGTTACACGCTAACACTGGGATACCTTTCTTATCACCAAAAATTCTACATAACGGTTCATTATCTATTTCTAAAATGAATTCCCTTCCATAAATATACTCAAAAAATTTTTTTAACGCAAACACTATAGCTGTTGCTTCTAAATCCAAAATTGAATATTTCTTTTCTGCTTCAGTTAATTTTCGAGAAACAAAAGAAATCGGTCTCTGTAAATTATTATCATAACAATGTAAAAGCGTCGCTCCTAACCCTTTTGTTGAGGCATCTGTAACAATCTTCAATGTTACATCCGGATCATAATGAGCTAGCACTCTATCATCACATAAAATTGACTTAATTTTATTAAAAGCTTCCAAGCAATCTTGATTAAACTCAAAATGTGTATTTTTCCTCAATAAATTATGTAACGGATCTAGAAGTACAGACATGTTAGGTACAAATGACCTGTAAAAGTTCACTAACCCCAAAAAACTTCGTAACTCCGTAATGTCTGTAGGTTGCGATACCTTACTAATCGCGATAGTTTTGTCTTTCAATGGTTTAATTCCTTCCTTTGAAACTTCAAACCCTAGAAAAGTTACTGATGACGCCTTAAAAATACACTTGTGAATATTTACACTAAATCCACAATCTTTTAATCTATTTAACACTGCTGTTAAATTCTCATTATGTTCTTCTTCCGAATCTCCTGTTACCACAATATCATCTAAAAATACCGCTGTTTTTTTCAAACCTTGCAAGCATGAAGCTATCGTTTTACAAAAAATAGCTGGTGCGCTATTAATCCCAAACACTAATCTCGTGAATTTAAACAATCCTAAATGAGTAGATATAGTTGTGAAATCCTGACTTTCCTCATCTAGTTCTAATTGTAGGTACGCTTGCCTCAAGTCAATCTTGGAAAAAATTATTCCACCCGCCATTTGAGAAAATAACCATTCTATCCGTGGCATCGGATATTTATCTACCACTAGCTGTGGATTTATTGTTGCCTTATAATCACCGCAAATCCTTATTTCGCCGTTAGTTTTTACTATGGAAACGATTGGTGATGCAAACTTACTATAGTTTACCGGAACTAAAATACCTTCCGATTGTAACCGGCCCAATTCCGCTTCAACCTTTGCTTTTAAAGCAAACGGTATATTTCTCGGATTGCAGAATTTCGGTTCCGCATTCTCTTTTAATTTCAAATGCACTTTATATTTATTGAATTTACCCAGTTTCTCCGAAAAAACCTCCGGGAATTTCCGAATTAAATTATCAATTACACTAGTATTATTCTCAACCATATTGTGAGAAACATTTTCACTTCCCTCCTGGGATAAAGTAGATTGTAAGCCCGTAAATCCAATATTAAACTTTTTAATGAAATCACGCCCTAGAACCGTAATTGTTCCCTGTTTTACTACGCAAAATTCTAACATTTCCCTATAACCGTTAAAATCAACTGTTAATAAAATACAACCCAATAAATTTAACTTACAGTTAGCGTAACCCATTAAGGTTAAATCCTTTGGTTTTAACATAAAATGTTTGAAATGTTTAACATAATCTTCGTCCGTTAAAATCGAAATTGCCGCCCCTGTGTCCAATAAACCGTTTAGTTCCACATTATTCACTAAAACTTTGCACAATATTGGTTCACAATATACTGCGTTTATCCGCAACATGTTTTTATGTTCCTGCGTATTTACGAACACTGAAGAAATGTTATTATATTTTAAACCGCGACATATCTTCCCAATATGCCCTTTCACTCTGCATTTATAACAAAACACGTCTTTAAATTTACAGTTTACTGAATCGTGATAATTCCCGCAATGTTTACACTTTGTTCGGTCCGCTGACCTCGCTCTGTACGATGTAACATTCTTGTCCGAAGTTCTAAAAAAATGTTTACCTACCGAATTTTGTTTTTGTGACAAATTGTTCGATGTATTTTTTAATTTATTTACTAAATCAACACTTTCCGTTATTTTGTTATTTTATTTGCTTATTCATTACCTCGAATGAATCCATAGCAATAGCACATTCTATAACCTTTTTTAATGAAAAGTTTTCAGCCTCTACAAATAATTTCTCCTTAATACGCCCCACTCGAAGACCGGTGATAAAAACATCTTTTAAATTATATTCAAGTCTGTCCTCGAATTTGCAAAATCTAACGAGATTTCTTAACCGTGCTATATAATCATTAACCGATTCTGAACTTTTTTGTTTCGTAGCAAAAAAAATTTCGCGCTCTTTGAACACATTTCGTTTGATACCTACATGATTCTCTAGTAATAACAATAAATTTTCGACCGTAATATCTGTAATTTTTTTAGGAAAACACAAATCAATCAATAAATCTATTGTCTCTGTGTGTAAATGAGATATTAAAACCGCTCTCTTTTTTTCTACCGAATTTAACTTGTCATCATTGACGAGGATGAACTGTTCGTATTGCAACACGAACGTCTCCAGTTTGTCCCTCAAATGACAAAACCTGGGCAGTTCTCCCCCTTCCATCTTCACACAGATACAATCAATAAAAACGGAAAATTTTACAAACAGCACTCAACTCACGACTCTGTTGACTTGATGCTGCTGCTCCGATCTCGCCCTTCCGCGGACCGTCTCCTGGCTCCTGAACCCTGGTCGTCCTTCTAATGCGCCGGCACGCCTTCCGTGAGGTCTGCACCTGGTCTCTGATCTTCTCCTGAAGACCCGGACTTCTCCATCCACGCCTTACGTGTATGCTCCTCCAGGTTCTCGGCACTGAATAAACCTATCCAGCGCCTTGCTATTCCTCGGATGCCAATTTCTGCTGCTCTTGCTCTTCCTGAATGTGATCTGGCCTGATGCTGCCTGATCACCTATTGTCCACTGTAGCCTCAATCTCGTGATGTTTGCTGCCAAATGTGATTTTGGCTGCTGCGTAAATCTTCTTCCTTTATAGGCTGCGCCAAATGTAATGACCGTGGCCGGTTATCTACATTACCACCTGGACTCCGTTGTATGGATCCAGATCTTCTTGGGATGGTGATCTCCGTACAGGGTGAGGTTGCCAATAATAATAGTGGGTAGACTATTTATGTTTATTCCGAGATTGTGTACAGGTGTGCTTCGTAGGAAGCGTAAATGCAAAGAGGACGGTAGACAGCAATCACACCCTTTTATACGTTCCTCATGCTGTCTCACTCATACACGCATGTCTCTTTCATACCGCAAGACATACGTTCACCACACTGGTATAGCACACGAATCGCGGCCCAGCTGCAAAAATGTCTGGAGTTGCTTATAGTCCAGTCAGTGGGGAGTTTTACCTTGCAAAAGGTCATGTAGTAGCGATTTTGATATATGTTGCTCAGATTGGGACTCTAAAGAAAATGTTTTTTAATTCCTCTACGGTTGATTTTATAACAAAAGTGTGTATGTCAAATTTGAAGAAGACAAAATTATGTGCATTTTTAGTATGAAGTTTTTTTTTTAAATCTAATATATAATGACTTACAGCGGTAGAAAGAAGAAAATTTTGAAAGAAAATCGTGAAACTCAACTTTTCTTGATAAATTTTGTATGAACAGCTTTTTTAAGGCTTACTAAACGTTCATTATCACTACAAAATAGTTTCATCCATGCACTTGACGACGTTGGGTTTGTCATAGTGGGATTCTAGTCTGTAGCAATATAGGCGCTGAGGTGGCAACGCTGTAGTCAGGACTGCAGGTAAGCGGTTTGTTGCCGTCTATTTCTCTCCTCTATGTAACACGAAAAATTACGGTTATTTGAAATAGATTTTGCTATATAATTATATTGTGTTGTGGAAATACGTTAAAATGTTGTGTAATTGTAATATGTTCTTACAAAATTTATCAAGAAAACTTGAGTTTTACGATTTTTTTGTCAAAATTATCTTCTTTCTACCGCTGTAAGTTATATATTAGATTTATATTTATTTATTATATATTATTTATTAGATTTATAAAAAAAACTTCGGACAAAAAATGTGCTTAATTTAGTCTTCTTCAAATTTGACGTACTCAATTTTGTTGTAAAATCAACCGTAGAGGAATTATTTTGAAAAAACAAAATTTTGGCACCTTCAATCCAAGATGGCGGCTCGAGCTCGACCCCCCAAGATCGAAAACTTTTTTTTTCTTTAGAGTCCCAATCTAAACAACATGTACATGATCTTTTATAAGCTAAAGGCCTTTTTTATCCCCCACTGACTGGACTATTAGTAGAAATCCTAGCATTCTTAAAGCTTTGCTGCATATCGTTTCCATGTAGACGTGAAATGTTAGGTGCGTATCAAACGTGATCTCTCTAAATAACAATGTGCTGAAGATATGAATAAGACATTTTGTAGTTATAGTAAATCGTTTTGTTTGCCTTAGTGTAGCACATAATATAAGCACATATGAGTACGCACTGCCTACCCTACCTTACTCACATAAAAAATATAAAAAAATTATAATTTTTAAAATTATTGCAAGAAGTCAATTTAGAAATCAATCTGCCAAAAGTATTATCGTGATTTATTTAGCATTATTGTAATATAATGTTAATATCTACGTGTAATTGAGTCGGAGGTCAATGTATTTCAATTTAGTGAACATTTTTGACTTCCATCATGTTATGAATTTGTGGTATAATTGGTTGTTCAAAACAATTTTTTTTGATACAAAAAAAACATTACAATTTTCAAAGCACTTTTCGTCTGTTAAATTTGTCTCTCAAGGATAGAGTAGGATAAGAGAGTTCCCGCCAGGGAGAATAAGAAACTGTAATTGACATTAAAGAAGTTCTGGGCTGTGATCCTTGGCTGACGGATTTGCACCAATCTTGCAAATGCTTCTAGGAGCTCAGTGTCTGCATCTATCGAAAATAAAATAAGTGTATCCATTACTTACATAAAACTTTTCAAATTTAACGGATTCAGATGTCTTTGGAAACGAAGCACAATTTTGAGAATTACTGGTTGTAAAGAAACATATATTATATGCAGGGTGTAATAGCACGCACCCAAAGGATTTTTACCAGCGATTCCTGAGCATATTTGGAATAAAAATGTTCACGTCATTTTGCTGCCCGATGATATTTTTTCTATTAAAAACAAAAAAAAGTTTTTCAACCACCCATTGAAAAACATTGCCTCAATCCCTTCCCTACACCTCGCGACGAGATTGAGCGACACGCGCGCTGTTTCGTGTGTTACCGTGCTGTTAGAATAAGACGGAGTGCTTATCATGCGAACCGCTGCTATGATATACCGGACCACTCAGTTGAATTGTTGATTGATAGAAACATGTTTTTATTTGTAAATTAATTGATTTATCATCGGACAGCAAAATAACATCTACATTCTTTCCTTAAAATCCTTCGTGTATGTGCTGTTACATCCTGCATTTGGTAAGGGTGATAACTACCCATAGAAGAAGACGTCAGCAATTTATTGATGAGAATTCCGGATTTCTTCGTCTCATGTTCCAGTACTTCACAGGCTGTCGTACAAATGAAAATTGTGAATATTTCAAATAAGCACCATACCAAGGGAAGGATCTGTTCCATAAGTTCCTGCGAGAAAAGCGATGTTACGGATTTTGTAGATAATAAATAGATCAGAAAAAAATAATTGCCTATGACTCATTATTGACTAAACGGAAAACATACCACTGTCGGTGTGAATGGGTTCGGTAAAACAAAATTATTCATCACAGACAGGAAGTCGAGAATGCTGTGGATAATTGAACAGAGTATCTGAAAATAAAAATGAGAAGATAAATTAATATTTTCATTGAATCAGTGTGTAGGTACCTAATTCAACTTTAAATGATCCTGGATAGCTCAGAGTCATATTTACCGTTAATCCGTATACGCTGTTGAAGTTGTCAACAGTATCAGCCAGCTTTTCGTAAACTTCCAAAAGATCTTCGACACCTATTTCGGTTTTTATGTTTGTTCTGTCTGATATTTTTGAGTAGTTGAAGTATCGTTGTTTTCCCCAAAAATTCATCAAAATTCCATCATTCGACTCAAATTTCACCGCACCTTTTAGATCCATTTCCTCCCCACTAAAAACTATTCTAAAATTCTTCAATTTCATATTTAGGCATTGAAATCTTCTTGCTATCGTGCTTATTCCCACGGAAAAGTTAAGAGTTTCTTCTGTGATGATGTAAGCAGATATACAAGAAAAGTTGACAAAAGTATAGTCATTCCACAGCATCTCGAATCCCATCATAATTACTATCATAAATACTAGATGTATCGTTTGAATGGCTATGACTCCGATCTTGAAGAACCCTATATCAGCTTTCATGTTTGGATGAAGGATCTTATCAACGGCATCGAGAGATTCGTATATCTTTAAGGATATACGAGAGCCATTCAGGGTTATTTGGAGGGTGATAGCAATGTGGGCAATTATGGTGAATATTAATTGGAGAAGGGTTGTAAACATCACCACTTTTGAAACAATATTAAAATAAGCCAATTCATTTAGCATTCCCCACACTGTTGTCGCAGTAATGAATATGGTGATAGAAATAGCATAGCATTTGTATATTTTATCAATCTCTGTGAGTTTTTGGCCAGTGAATGTTATTCTTTGAATCCCGATTAGTTTCCCAAAGATCGCGTATACTTGGACCAAAAATGTCAAGTCCGTGTTTGTATTAGACGGCGCGTCTTCATGTGCCGATGAAAAAGGTGATGTCGTATTACTTCGCCATTTTTTAAATATTGATTCAATCTTAGAGCTGGTAAAATTGTTTTTCAAAGCGTCCATTCCGCTCGGTGGATGTGCCTTTTGAAATGAAAATAAGTAAGTGTAATTCCACTGACAGGGGCAGATCGATCCAATGGGCTAAGAGAAAAACCACGGTAAACAAAATTTTTATTGTTCGAAATTTAATGGATCATCTTATGTATAAAAATCTCGTGTCACGGTGTTTGTGGTCGCACTCCTCCGAAACGATTTGACCGTTTTTTATGAAATTTTTTATGTACATTTGGTAGGTATGAGAATAGGTTTTAAAGTATATTTCATTACGCTAAGTGCTTAGGTGTCCCTACCCAGAAAAAAAACAATTTTTTTGACAATTTTTTTTTTTTTTTAAATTTTTTATTTGGCTTCAAAAAATACCTACAACCCCGAATTTTAACCTTCCTGCCCCCACCCTCCCATTTTTTAATCGCGATTTTAGTATTTTTTATGAAGAAATTTAACCTTCTTTCGTATTTTAAACAGAACGAAATTATTTATTTTGTTGAATGACCGCCTCATCGAACTTTCATCCACACATGCGCAAGACATTCACTAGAAGCGTCGCGTATTTTTATATTTCATTCGGCATCATGTTCTCGCGTGAGCAAACCATCGAGCTTATTTGTGTTGGCTAAAGACGGACTGACAAAAAATATCGTACACTCAATTGCTCTTTGATTTTCATATTGATTTTCTTTATTGCATTTTTCCTTCTTTAGTTAGTGTTTTTTTGCATTTATCGGCGGTCATCGCCTACAGCGCTCCATTCCTCTTTCTGTCATAGACCCCATCCCCACACACTTACAATACATTCGTTATTTTTTATTTAACAACCAAAATATTCACTAGAAATAATTTATATGTCAGAACAACATTGTCGGGTCAACAAGTATTTTATATTTAACTGTGTTCAGAATTAGAAAGGAAGCCAACGTTAAAATTTATAAATCAGATGAACACCGTACACTAACTTGTACAGCTCGAGAAAAAAAAAGGTATTTGAGTAGCCTTTACGCGCATTTCTTCATATTGTCTTCCAAAGTGACGGGAATATTGAAACCATAACAAAAGAGCATAAAATTTCCGAGATGACTTTTTTCATTTTATTGTATTTTAGTTTTAGAGAAACAAACAGTTATTCATATTTCATTAAGGTAATAATTTCCGCAAAAAATCATACGAGTAGTATTATATAAAAAACATAGATTAAAACAATAAAGAAAACAAAATGGTAGAAATAAAAAACACTGATTAAAGTACGTAGGACATTGGAGGGGACCCCACCACTTTCCCAACGGTGTTATAAGGAAACATATTATGGTTTCCTCCTTCACCGCACACGCCAAGACTCTACTTTTTTATTGAATGAAGCTATATTTATTTGAACGACTCTAGACCCTCCAATGTACATGCATACGGGGTTAGTAAGCAGTATGCAGGTTCTTACATTAACACTATGCAAAAGATGAATAGAAGTAGCAGCCCGTGGAATAATTCTTCTGAAATAGGTAACATAAGAAAGAGATAATAGTGTTAGTAAAAGAAAAAGAAAAATAACGTGGTATGTAGGACAAATAAAATGAAATTATACTGTTACCTATATAAAAGTAATATATTTTCACATCATAAGATTATGTTCAAGAAAAAACATGCTTAGCCATTTACCAGCGCCCTTGAGCTGATTTTTCACAAAACGGCGCTGTATAAATCATCCAAATATTATTATTATTATAAAAAGAGAAAAACGACACAATGAGAATGAGAAAATAATACACAGCAGGGGTAGAGGGATCGTAATTAAAAATTTAATTTAAATCACTTAGAGAGACAGTGAGTAATGACTACGGAACAGGGCGCCGCATCAACTGGTCCGCCACTGTTTATTTTTTACCCATTCAATTACTCTTTTTTAGTCATTAATACAAGTTGCTGAACTATGAACTCTGAACTCTGAACTGTGGTTACATTAATATGAAAAGTTAAAATATCCTTGTTTTATGGTATATATTTATTTGATATGACATAAAATTTAGGAGTAATTGTGTAACCTGTAAAGTGATTGTAACGAGCGCCGCGCCCAAATTAAATGCAAGGTATGTTTAACAGGTTCCATACCAACTCAGAATGAAACCAACTCAGAAACACATCAGAAAGGTCATTAAAAACTATGAAAAAATAATTTTAAATAGCCGGTAACCCTAACCTAACTTAACCTATTTAACCAATTTTTTATATTTTTTTATCAACACTCTTAATGACCTTTATGAGGTGCTTCTGAGTTGGTTTCATTCTGAGTTGTCCGGTCACCTGTTTCACGGTAGTGCCTATTGTTAAAGTCAGCGGTACCACACCCCCGGAGAGTGAACTACTTACTAAACTAATGGAACAAAACACTCATATTCTAGCCACTCTGGAAACAATGATAAACAATACCAAGAGATTCTACTTAGCGTTCATGACCTTGAGGATAAAAATAAAACATTTGTAAAAAATAACTATAACCTCGAAGCTAGACTTTAAGCCGTTGAAAACCACACGGAACAGACTGATAGACTAAACAGATCGAGAAATGTGGAGTTTATAGGAATACCCGAAACCAACGGAGAAAACCTAAATAATATTATATTCAACACAAAAAAAACCATTTACTCAAACGATGCTAACCAATGACCAATATCGATGCAGCGAATCGCACCACACTAAAAGTCACCAAAGATAAATGCTCATCTTAATAAAATTCAAGAACACAAACAATATAACAATAACACACGTCTGACGTTTGTCAATCGCTCCCCAATAATCCTTCATTTCCTACTAGAAACAGTGACTCTTATCCCACAATTTCAATACCAGCTCGTAATATAGGTTGAGGTGAATTAAACACGAAAATGTGTGCTTGTTTAAAGTGTAAACAGTGCCAAATAGTAAGATAATAGTTATTCCTCCAAAAACCTCAAGCTACCCAAGTATTGCAACCTAGTGCAGCCGTAAACAAAACAAATATGGATTCAACTTGCGAGTATTGCGTCAAGCATCTAAAAGAGGATGAGTGTATAAAGTGTTTGACCTGCAAATGCATCATCCATTTCGAATATTACGGCAAGTGCCTCCAAGGTGGAGCTAATGCAAAAAAATTATAATCACTTGCCGATTTCTGATTAACTGATTCTGATTACTTATAAATTTAATGTGGTGAACGTATGTCTTAAGGTATGAAAGAGACATGCGTGTATGAGTGAGACAGCATGAGTAACGTATAAAAGGGTGTGATTGTTGGTGTGATTCGTTCTCTTTACCTTTAGACTTCCTAAGAAGAACCATTATACAATCTCGGAATAATCATCAATAGTCTACCCACGACTTATTATTGTCAAACACCCTGTACTGAGATCATTATAAGGGAAACTGGATCCATCATTAGACTGGAAGTCCAGATTATAAGAAGATAACCGCACACGGTCATCACATTTAATATTTCTGTTAAATAAAACATTTAGATATTGTGTTACTTTATTTATTCAAAATATGAGAGCCATAATTTTGTTGAAACTGTCGAAATTAACGGTCCCACATGGATCCGTTGAAAACTTCGGAAAGTCACTTGTCAAAGTGAAAACTCTGTTTTAGTTTTTTTTTTGTGTAGTTATCTGCAGTATTTTAGTGGTACCCAAGTATTGCAACCTAGTGCAGCCGTAAACAAAACAAATATGGATTCAACTTGCGAGTATTGCGTCAAGCATCTAAAAGAGGATGAGTGTATAAAGTGTTTGACCTGCAAATGCATCATCCATTTCGAATATTACGGCAAGTGCCTCCTAGGTGGAGCTAATGCAAAAAAATTATAATCACTTGCCGATTTCTGATTAACTGATTCTGATTACTTATAAATTTAATGTGGTGAACGTATGTCTTAAGGTATGAAAGAGACATGCGTGTATGAGTGAGACAGCATGAGTAACGTATAAAAGGGTGTGATTGTTGGTGTGATTCGTTCTCTTTACCTTTAGACTTCCTAAGAAGAACCATTATACAATCTCGGAATAATCATCAATAGTCTACCCACGACTTATTATTGTCAAACACCCTGTACTGAGATCATTATAAGGGAAACTGGATCCATCATTAGACTGGAAGTCCAGATTATAAGAAGATAACCGCACACGGTCATCACATTTAATATTTCTGTTAAATAAAACATTTAGATATTGTGTTACTTTATTTATTCAAAATATGAGAGCCATAATTTTGTTTAAACTGTCGAAATTACCGGTCCCACATGGATCCGTTGAAAACTTCGGAAAGTCACTTGTCAAAGTGAAAACTCTGTTTTAGTTTTTTTTTGTGTAGTTATCTGCAGTATTTTAGTGGTCATGTTATATTCAGATTACAAAATGTATCTAATATCATTTAAATCAATCCGTTGCTGATGTAATTGCTTAACAATTGATTGTAATTTTAAATGGGATATAATATACCTACAAAAAGTTTGCACACGGCTTAGAGCAATAGTGAGCAAACTTTATAGACTGAAGTTTTTTGTTCCACAAAATACTCTTAGGTTAGTATATCTGTCATTGGCGGAATCCCTAATTAGATATGGAATAACCACATGGGAACATTCAACAAAAACAAACCTTCTTTCAGTGCAAAACGTACAATATTCTTTGGTAAAATAATTATTAAAAAAAAATGAATACGAACACAGATATGATATACCAAAATCGTTACTATACAACTCTGTAAATTTATTATCTGTTCGTGTTATATTGTGGCTTAAAATTGCGAGTCAGCATACATCTCAATCTGAATATAATAAACTAGTGGTTCATGTTTATAATACAAGACTAACTGCAAACGATGGACTTATAATTCCCAGATACCTAAATAAATAGGTCAAAAAACTCTAGAATACCTTGTTCCAATAATTTACATGTTACCCAACGCAATAAAAAGCTGTGAATTAAGTTTCAGAAGGAAATGTACGCTAAAAAAATGGTTAAGTGAAAGAACTGTTTAATGTTTAATGTTTTTTCCTTATTATTTTCTTTTTATTTCTTTCATTTTCTCTGTTCTGTATTTCTTATATAAAAATTTATTAACATTTTTTTTTCTCCAAAATATATACATATATATATATATATATATATATATATATATATATATATACATCCCGCTATCATTGCTGCGTCCTTTCATCAGATCGACATTACTGCGTCTATCTGAAGGACTTAATTTTACATAGTTTTAACTAAAGTATATATTAGCTTTTAAGTGTTTGATTGTAGCTAGGTATTTATATTTTTGAAAATAATGATTTTAAAAATATACAAAACGAAAAAAACGCCCTTCAAAGTTCCACCAATCCGACCTCCTTTCATATTCAATGCAGTGAGGCATCCTGCGTATATTTTCTTCAATTTGGTCCACAATGTAGCGTCCAATTATATATTCATTTTCATGTTGACTACAAACCAACGTCTTGCGACGTTGCCGCTTATTTGTTCAAGTTTTTGGTTGGACGACTGTAAAGTTATTAATAGAATATGAAAGTGCCAATACGACTGGCCAATATGTTGCGGACTCTAATCAACCCGGCGGCGATGCGCACGTAATATTTATTAAATTGGTATGGAATTTTTTTGAGACTTATCATTCCGAATTAAAACGTTGCTTGAAGTGCGATTAGTTATTTTTAGTGACTAGATCTGTATTGCTGGGACCTTTATATGCGTCCTCTTCTCCCCATTTTGATTCCGCATCACGACAGTGATTACCATATAAGGACTTTATTACTACAACACGATAATCAGTAGGTATATTTTGCGACCTATTATTTAAAAAGAAGCCGTAATTTTCCGAAAGATTCTATTTGGGAGGCGGGTATGGTACCGCTGCCCTGGGAACCCATTTGGATAATCTTGCCATTAAGACTTCTGCCATAGGTCACCCCAAGTGGTTCGCTACGTTTGGTAACTTAGCAGGGGTGCCCTATAATATTCTATGCTCATGTGGTGGGGTTTATCTGGTTCTTGGCGGCGGGTGCGTCTACCCACCAGCTGCATAACAGGCCGGATCGGGAGAGAATGGTTGAGGGATTGGTTGGTTGATTCTCCAGCCGTACTCTCTCGGAACATCACCTTGCACCGCAGTGGGAGGGATGGATTCATACGTCCCTCACTTCTGGACACACTCCCCCAGATTCCTACCCACCCCTGGTATCCCTTTCTTTCCCAGAACTTCCTCTCTTTCTGCACCTAAAAAGTCTCTCCAAACAGCATCGCCAAAGATAGCATAGGCCCTGAGGAAAATTATTTTAATAATGAATGAAGAATTAAATTATAATTATATTAATGCTTATCATATAAATGCTGTCACCCCAAGGGGTTCGCTACGTTTGTTGACTTAGCAGGGGTAACCGGGTTCATGGGGTGAGGTTTATCCAGGTTTTGGTGACCGATGCGTCTGCCCACCTGCTGCGTGGTGGGTATAATCGAGAGAGCCTGGTTGAAGGTGGTCTTTTATTCTCTCCAGCCATAATCTCTCGACACATCGCCTTGCAACGCAGTGGGAGGATTGGATTCATACGTCCATCACTCCTGGACACCTACCTCAGGGCTTCCTGTGGAAATTTCTCCTGCCCCCCCTGGCTAATGTAAAAATAATCTTTATTTAAAAACGAATGTTTGTGTACCTAAAGCATTCATACGATTACGATGATAATTTGGAGATTTGTCGTGCGCATGCCCGCGATGGTTTCTGTGGTGAGCTCTAGCGCTATGAAATTATTTCTTTTGGCATTCATCCGATAGCGATGAAACTTTGGTGAGTTGTTATGCGCACATCCGTGAATTTTTCTATATATAATAGTGAGCTCTGGCGTTATGAAATTTGTATAAAAAATTACAATTAGTGGCGTGCGAGTTGTTTGATATGTATGTTTTTCATTTAGTTTCGCTTCAAGGAGTGATGGAGGGAGGGGAAGGGGAAGGGGAAATTTGGGATTGGGAATATCAACGAGGGACGAGTTCGCGGAAGGGGAGAAAGCAGGGAAGATGGGAAGGTGGAAAGGAACGCAAGATGGGTGAGGGTCGCGAGAGTGTAACGAGGGCGCATGGGAAAGGACACACACGAGAGGGTGAGGGTAAGGGATGGAGGACGAGGGATGGCAGAGGGAGGGATTGCAAAGGTGACGTAGTAACGGTAGGGTATAGAAGGGAGTAAATTTGGAAATGCGAACCTTTCCGAAATTCCAAAAATGTTTAAAGATTTGAAGGCTAAAACAGTATTTAAAATATACAGTAAATGTATTTTTATTGTACAACGAACGAAAGGAGATGCTAAGAATTGGTACAAGGAGAATCTAGAAAATTTAAAGGAATCGTGACCTGCAATATGGAAGTGATTTCACTTTTTTTTACATGAGCACCGCGCAAGAGTCTCGAATTACTCCCGTCTGGTCCAGTGAGACTATGGCATCTCCAATTGGAATATTCTGTGAGGCTGGAGGTAGTGAGGATGGGAAGGAGATGGGAAAGAGGAAGGTGGGAAAGTACCTGGCTATTCTGATCTGGTCACCAAACACGCTAAAGCCATTGCAAGCAACGTTATACCAGGGCGATACTGAGAGTATCTTCCGCTCTGGAACGTGCCGAAAATATACTTTACCTACTCGTATTATACGATATTGCCAATATCTTTCTCTGATTTTTCTGTTTCCAGATTTTCGAATGAGTTTCGCTAATATTTTCTTCATTTAAATATATATTTTATAAAAGTTTTCTTTCTTCATTGAATTATTTTTTACATGTTTGAGGATTTTTCGTTACATGTTTGAGGATTTTTCGTTACATCTTTGAGGATTTTTCGATCAACATGGTATGTTGATCGAAAAAGATAGCAAGATTTTAATATGTTGATCGAAATATCAACATATTCATAATTAAATGTTATAATTTGAGGGCTCATAAAGTTAAAAATAAAAACATAGGTAAGGATTTTTTTTTTTAATTTTAAGAAAGACAAACATTCCCTGGTTACGCATAACCAGACAATATTTGAAAATATCTTACTTTTTTACATTAGCTCCATACAGAAGGCTCTGAGGAAAAAAGAATTCCATCAGAGATGTTGTATGGAGGGTCTTTTTAGGGAAAGGAAGGAGTGGAAGTTTTGGAAATGAAAAGGTTATTAGGGATGAGTAGGAATCGGGGTTTAGTGTGTCCAGGAATGACGGACGTATGAATCCATGCCTCCCACTGCGGTGTAACGTGATTTTCCCAGAGAGTACGGCTGGAAAAGTTAAAGGAACTCCCTCAACCATTCTCTCGCGATCCGGCCTGCCATGCAGCTGGTGGGCAGGCGCATCCGCTACCAAGACTCGGATAAACCTCACCCCATGAACCCAGGCACCCCTACCAAGTCACCAAACGTAGCGAACCACTTAGGGTGACCTATGGCAGAGGTGTTGGTTATCCAATAGATGATTCCCTGGGCGGCGGTACCCATACCCGCCTCTAATAGATATTATTAGGCAAAGTATTGTCCCTTTGCAAATTATAGTGCAGTGCACTAGCATAATAAAATACGATATTAAGTGCGCAATATCAATATAAAGATAACCTTCTCTTTTTAATTTGGGTCCAAGCTCTTTCTCACATTACGATTTTTAAAGTAAAAACTTCTTTAGGACCGTTGTGATTTGAAAATCGATGAAACGAAAAATAGTAAGCAGAAATTGTTGCTTGTGTCGAGATGGAGGATTTAGCCACAGATGAACTGAACATACAACTCCTGAGTGGGATCCAAACTCGGCCATGGACCGGTCGAATGTACCTACTGCTCTGCTGGTCATACATGTGAAGAAAACACCAAAACACCATATCATTTTTATCGGCGTTGACTAATCGTAACTTGAAACAAAAAAGTCCAAGCCACAATAAATAAAATGTTCGACTATTATGTGATAAGCGTCCTCGGGACAGCTGATGCATTCATAACTTAACCTACATCTCAAGTGTTCATACGTATCCATATAAACAAACTGCCTCGTAAATCGTTCTAAATTCTTTCCGAACCACAATTGATGCACATTATGTGATAATTATTTATCTTAATCAAGTTATTTCATTTTTATTGTTTATTTTTCTATGAGTCATTGAACATTCAACAGTCAACCATTACATTTATGGAATTCTCGTGTCACAATAAGATTGGCATTATTTTGCTTTTGCTTAAAGATGAACAAAAATGAATTAGTTACATAAAATTAAATTAACATTGTATAAAATTTCAAAAAAATTTTTCAATGTAGGAACCCAAATGATTTTTTTTTTTTTTATCATAAATAAGGCATAAAAGCTTATAAAAATGTTAAAAGGGTATAAAACCTCTCAAAAACTGGGCGTTACTTTACAGGGCCCGCAGATACTTTAATAGTATACAACTGCTAAACCTGTATAAATCACATGTGTGCCCCACGGTTGAATTTGGCAGCCACCTCTGGTCTGAAGCTCCAAAATACCTGAAAAATACCCTCGACTCTGGGCAAAAACGGGCGGTCCGTTTGATAGATTCTCCCATCTTAACAGACGGGTTGCAATCTTTAGAGCACAGGCGTCGGGTGGGAATGCTATCCTTGTTCTACCGGTATTACAATGGAAGTGGCTTCGAAGGATTTGCATAATTGACCCTTTCGGCACCGGTGCATAGTCGGGAAACACGCCAAACGCGTGCCCTACATTTGTACACGATTGACATTTGTCACACGAGAACGGGTCACTTCTTCGACTTGTTCTTGTGTTTAACAGCGCGGCTATGGAATGATTTGCCGGCCTCTGTGTTTTTCCTTCTTACAACATGAGTCTCTTCAAGACAAATATTCATTCCTTCCTCTTCTCGAAAAGACCCTCCACACAGCATCCCAGATGACAATTAGAGGGAAATTATTTTCCTCAGGGCCTCCTGTGTGGAGTTAATGAAAAAAAATTAATAAAAGATGAGCAAAAATGCATGTTAATATATTTTTTTAAAATAAAGTAAATAAGTAAAGTAAGTAGCGACAACGGCGTGGTCTGGGGGTAAGGTTCTTGACTCGCAATAAAGGTAGCGGGATCAATCCGGGCGTGGGCAAATACATTTTATTTTACGAATTTGTGTTATTTCACAATTAATTCCTTAACAATAATATATATCTAGTATATTTGCGGCACGTTCCAGAGTGGAAGATACTCTCAGTATCGCCCTTGTGTAAGACCACCATTCAAAATAAATTAATTGAAATGGCTTTAGCCGTGTTTGGTGACTAGATCTGAAAAGCCAGGTAAAGCAAGCTCACCTTTCTATTCACCATCTCCTTCCCCTCCCCACTAGCTTTATCCTCACAACATACCCCAAATCGGTGATGCCATAGTCTCACTGGCTCCAGACGGCAGAAGCTGAGGCTTTTGTGAGGAATTTACATAAAAAAGCGTTTATACGCAAATTGGTTATGCTAGTCTTTTTTTATTTATCAGCCACGTGTTGAATTTTTTTAATATAATCATTAAGTAAAAAAAATATCTTTAATCCACAGTAATTATGAGTATTTTCTAATGTCATTGAAATCAACATAGAATTACACAAATGCTTATCAAATCTATCATGTTTGACAGTAGGTATCTTTTCAAATTATAGTTAACTAATGCATTCTCGTCACGGGAGAAACAATTTTAAGGTTATTTTATGGACGTTAAAACAAAAATATGCATTATATTCTTTTAGGACGAAAAAAGGAAAACACAAAAAAGGGAAAGCATAAAACGGTAAAAGTAATAAATAGTGTTAAGCAATAACTAACTAACCATCAAGCCTCCTAACGTTTCCGCGCAGGAGTAGGCAGAGACCGCCAAACAACTAGGTATTGGCATATATTTCTTTTCCTCATTTACAATTCACATTCATAATCGCTCTTCTGTTTTTCTGACTTTTGGCCTGGCCTGACTCAAGAATTTGTTTAACATGATCATGCCGTGTCTTCCTCGGGCATATTTACTACTCTAGAACAAGCTGCAAATAAGTACCTACTACATATTATTTTTAATGAATTCATTCATTATGAAATACCACAAAACACGCCACCACCCTTAGTAATAATACATTGTATCAACCCACTATCTTGTAATTGTCAAGTCATTATATGTTTGCCATAAGGAAGAAACGGTCGTTCCGAAACCGGTCGGCGTTAGTAAAAATAGTCATCTATATTTTTTTGTTGGTTAATATCGCCAAATTCTTGGTAGTTTTTTTTTTCAAATTTTCGTCCGGCTTTTTCATAAATGTGCAATTGTAGTCTCTGAAGATCTGGACATATTCAGTTTAGTAATATGCATTTTACATTAGCGCTGACATTTTTGGGGATGCGTGTGGAGGGTCTTTTTAGGAAAGGAAGTTCTGGGCAAGAAAAGCGAATGAAGGTTGGGTAGGTTAATCTGAGGGTTAGTGTGTCCAGGAGTGACGGATGTATGAGTCCATCCCTCCCACTTCGGTGCAAGGCGATGTTCCGAGAAAAAACGGCTGAAGAAGTCAGAAATCAGAGAAAATGGTTCCCTCAACCATTCTCTCCCGTTCCGGCCTGTCATGCACATGGTGGGCAGAAGCATTCAACGCCAAGACCAAACAAGGGCAAACCTTACCCCATAAACTCGGGCACCCCTGCTAAGTCACCAAATGTAGCGAATCACTTGGGGTGACCTACGGCAAAGGTGTTGGTTATCCAATAAATGGTTTCCGGGGAGGCGGTACCCATGTCTGCCTCTCAAATTGAAATTGAAAAGTCAGAAGAACTAAACGAAATCAAAAGAAAAATTCCACTTCTAGTAAATTAGTTTAGGCAATTTCGTCTTTATTTTTAGATATAAGCATGGATGCTGTGATTGAATATTAGTTTAACAATGAATTTCAATTCACTTTGCGAGTAAGAAGTAAAATCATTACTTTAAAAAAATGCAGCTTTGGCCAATTCAATATCTGCAAAATAACTATTATTTAATGCGTAAACAACGACGATATTGTTCGAACATTGTCTTGGTGAAATTGAAATATTAATTACACACGTTTGACAAAGATCCATCCTTATTGGAATCATATTTGGCGCCAATTTTGAATAGGTAATGTAGCTGAATTTCAATGTAATCTTACGCAGCAATGTGCGATATTTAAGTATGATTGCTTTGTTTTCGCAGAGTACAGAAGAAACGCTGTTAAAAAGCGATGTTGCCAAATGTAGGAGTTGCGATACGCTAGTCAATAAAAGCCAATCAAAAAGTATATTTTGATAAAAATATACGCTGGTCTACTGCAGCGCCGCGGCTCGCCGCTCGGTGACAAAGCACTGAACTAAAATAGCATATTTCAGTTGATTTAGGTACCAATACCGCGTCTGGCTTATTTTCGTTTTTGGACTGTATGAGGGTACAGGAGTGGGGAAAACTTGAAATTACATGTGTTCAATCCTGCGTCCGTATACCGGACGCAGAATGACGGTCGGACGCAGGATTGAATGAAAGTGGACCATTAGAAGACGCAGCAATGATAGCGGGATGTATATATATATATATATATTTTGTATATATAAAATGTAATAATGTGTATATTTTATGTACCTGTCTCAATTTAAAAAAAAGTAAATGTCAAAAGAACCCGTTGACAAACTGATATCAATCAGTTTAACGGGACTTAATTTAAAAATGTAAAAAAACTGTAAATAAATAATAAAGAAATTTTATTAATAAAAAAAAATAATATCTTTATTCTGAATCAACTTCTAACCTATGGTGAGAGAGTGTATTATTTTGACCGGTCAGTGTCAGTCCCACCCGAGCGTCGCGTGTTCGATTCCTCGGCTGGCTAAGTCCTCCATCACAACACAAGCAACATTTTCGGCTTTCTGTGGTGGTAGTAGGAGATTTTCAAACATTGTTGGGTTATTCGTAACTCGGGAATAGTTGTCCTTCTTTTTTAATTAAAAAAAAATCACATTGGAACAAAGTGTACTTATTATTTTGTAGTTTCTGATACAATTTCTTATGTGTGTAATCATAATTTCTGACAATTTCATCATATGTCTGAAAATTTCAAAATTGTATCATCAATGTCTACTCTTCAGGAAAATGTGACGTTAGTGGAATTGCCCGCGATGGTACTGTTAGAAGCCGAGCCTTCTTTATACGGTTTGACCTGCATCAGCAAGACGGTGTATGTGACCACGGCTCCAACTAGAGACAGTACGAATGTCATGTCAAATGGAAAGAAATTACTCGCTGTGACCAATACCTCCCTCACTGATAAAAGCTGCGAAAAATTCTCAATTAGCTCGCTGTTCTGCGTACCTGGAAAAATAATTAATTTCAGTGTCCAATAACGGACGGAGCGCAGTTTAAATAACAGATACTTAATTCTAATATATAAAATTCTCGTGTCACGGTGTTTGTTGCCATACTCCTCCGAAACGGCTGGACCAATTTTGATGAAATTTTGTGTGCTTATCTGGCAGGTCTGAGAATCGACCAACATCTATTTTTCATGCCCCTAAAAGTAAAGGGTGTTCCACTCCGAAGAAAATTATTTTCCCCATACATTTTGCATGGAACGAATTCTCCTATTTTGAAAGAACTGCAGCAATATTGTAAGGGGTATAATATTGAACTGTGAACCGGGGGAGGGGTGAGGGGGGAGGGGGGAGGGGGGAAAGGAACTCAGGAAGGGGGGTTAGCGGGACGGGGGAAGGGGAGAAGTGGAGTGGGGAGAGGGAGAGGGAGAGGGAACGCGAGAGGGGAAAGGATACGCAGGGAGAAACAATTTAGATCAATTCAGCTAATAAGTTGACAACAGTTTTTGATTCTGAGGCGGTACGAAGTTCGCCGGATCAGCTAGTATAACAATAAATTAAAAAAAAAAACATTTATGTTTTTACCATATTCTGTATTGAGGCTGAGTTTATCTATATAACTGTTTGTCTTTTCGACTTCGGTCTTCATCATTTCACTTACATAGGCTGCTGCAACCAAGTAAACGGTATCGGGTAAGCACCAACCAATTATAAATGGAATCGTCTGATTTTCCTAGAAATTCACTTTGAATGTACCAAAATCTCATAAAACAAATATCCCATCTTAACCAATAGGTCTTACAATATTAATAATTTAGTCCGACATTGAAAAAATACTCACGTCTTCCTTGAGTAAATCTTCATACATGATTAATCCATTTACGGTAGAAATAATATACAGAAATGTCTTGGTTGATGTGAAAAGAATCTGTAAAAACACAATTATGTACCTAAGCTAAACATTTTCATCCTCGCCTGCTTTCTACATTATTTTTTTTTAAAGTTTTCTTTATTCATTGAATTGTTTGTTACACGAATTGAGGATTTTTCGACCACAATGCTAGGCACATGCCCGTGTTGACATGCGTTCACATATTTATTATTATTTATGCGAGTTTGGGCACTACCCTCTGATGTATCCTTTAGTATTAGTTAGTTTAGTAGTATCAGTAGAAAAAGTAAGTTGATTATTAAGTTGTAGAAGAATACGAAATTATTTTTTTACTTTTTAGTGCATTTTTTGAAGTAGTTTTTTTGTTTTGTTAAAGTTTTTGTTTATTTTTTATTTTTAGAGAATCTGAAGTACACTAACTAATTTGTCTGAATATGGGTAGACCTACTAAACGTGCTGCTCATTTGAGACAGACATTACTTGATCATAACGACGTTACGGTAGGTGACTCAAAGATCCGGATAGCCTATAAAAGATTCGGCCGAGTATCGTTAATTTGCTCCTAAGAAATGAAGAGTTCCGTTACATTGTCATGGATCCCATAATCAGAACCTAACTAAACTCTCATCAAACTACCCTCAAAGTACATCCTTTCCAATAAAAAAGAATCATCGAAATCGGTTGGCGTGATATTGAGTTATTCGTCCATTTTGATTTCTCATGGATGCCTTTGTCAAAACTGGACCAAATTGAAATGGGACTACACGAGAAGCACCAGCTTTCAAATAAAAAAGAATCATCAATATCGGTTCATCCAGTCGAAAGTCCTGAGGTAACAAACATAAAAACAGTCGAATTGAGAATCTCCTCCTTTTTGAAGTCGTTCAAAAAGTATTCAAAAATTATTTACGTAAATGTCAGAATTGGCGTATGACTGCTAAAGCATTGAATTGGAGCGAGGTTTGTCGTACGTACTCGTAGCAAGGATACGGACTGGCTAACATACTGGGCCATAGAGAACGCGATGAACTAAATGGAATTCAACAAAAAACAGAACGTCAATAAGTTACGTATTATGAAAACCAGAGGTGTGCAATTTCGACTATTGAAATAGGTTTAAAAATTATTATTTAAGTAAGCGGAAAGAAACGTAAATGTCACACTGAAATAAATAGCCATTATACAGAGTGGGTCATAAAAATTTAGGAATTTCAAAACATTATTGTGGTCAAGAAGCGCAGTGGACGGGGGCGCGCGTGGTGGAGTTCAGTTGTTCGGTTTCGGTTCACGGAAATTCAGTCGCAATGGAGTACTTCACGGGGGGACAGAGTGTATTTTGTGTAAAAAAAATTACAAAGGCAGTGATTCTTGCATTATTATTCGGCGTGTATTTTGCTCCAAGTATGGTTTACATAATCTAAGTCAGTGTCCCAGCGAAATTTTAATTCGTTTTTGGGTTAGAAAGCTCGAGGCAGTTCAACTGTTAATCTGAAGCCAAGGGGCGCCCGAGGTCAATAAGAACGTTGGAAACAGTCAGTGTTATTAGCAGTTCTATTTAAAAAAAATTAAATAATTAAACTTTGTATAAACCACTTACATGTTGCGCAAATCCGACCGGTTTCGGAACAAACGTTCCTTCGTCAGGGAAAGCTTATACTAAAAATAATTAACTTATACTTAATCCTTTTGTATAAGCTTTCCCTGACGAAGGAACGTTTGTTCCGAAACCGGTCGGATTTGCGCAACATATAAGTGGTTTATACAAAGTTTAATTATTTCATTTTTCTATAATGGATAACCACAAAGTAATAGCTACATTAAAAAATACTATAAAAAAAATCTGGACTTGAAAGAGTCGAAAGAGATCAGCTCAGATTGCAGTACCAAAAACATCTTTACAATGCATTTTGAAAAAAATCTTAAATTGCACCCTTACAAGATCTAATTAGTCCAAGAATTGGACCCAAATGATCAAAGTTTACTTATGCCTTTGTCGTAACAATGTTGAAACGCTTTCAAAGTCTGAACAATACATTGTTTTCGGACACAGCCCATTTTCTCCTAAATGGGCATGTACACAAACAAAATTGTCATTACCGGGCAGCAGAAAATCCAAAATCACAACATCAAAAGTCCCTACATTCGCCACAAGTCGCAATTTGGGCAGCGATTTCATCCCCTGGAATCATCGGTCCTTATTTCTTTGAAAACTTGCGAGGAGAATCTGTAACCGTGAATTCATACCGGTACATTACAGCGTTACGTGGTTTCTTCTGTCCGCAGCTGCATTAATTTGAAAGTTGTAATAGGACATGGTTTCAAAAAGATGGCGCAACATGTCATATTTCCAACTAGTCAATGGCAGTTGTAAACATTGTTTGAATCACTGTTTTTTCACAATAAATAATTATTTAGGAAAAATGTTTTTACTTACTGACAGTCCAAAACACGAGCTCACAATATTAGCAACATCCGCAAGTTCATCAAACACTTTCATCAAACGTATTAAGTTCTGAGACTTGTTTTTTTGATCAGATTTCGTTTTGTTATAAGTTTTTGTTTTCAGAAAAAAATCAGAAAGTTTACTGAATCCCATTTCGTTGGGAAATATTGTCATTTCATCGCTATAGATTTTATCAAATTCATATTCTTCGTTCACCAACTCCACCAATTGAGAGTTAAACATTTTGAAACGAACGACAACAACCCAAATGACAGTTGAAAAGTCGAACATCTGAACATAGACGCTGAAGTCTATAAGATGTAAAGTGATTGCCCGGTATCCGAAATTCCATTGTACTACACCAATGTAGTATTCATAGGAAAAGTGACACGCGGTAAATGTGATGAGTGCAAACTGGGCTAACATTATCCTTTTTATTAAAAAAATGTAGTTTTGATTTCCCTTGATGCCGAGTTTATCGTCGATGGGACCAAATCCCTGCAAAGCTCTCAACATGAAAGGGGAAACCAAGAAAGCTGAAATTAATATTGATACAATGGTTGTGATCGTCACACAGACGTTGGACAATATGTCTATTACAACGATGATCGCCTGAACACTGCTTCTGTTCCTCATATCTCCTACGAGGAAGTAACCTTCAGTGATTACTAGCGCTATTACGATCAAAGCGTATAGTTTGACAAAACCTCCAATGGCCTTATGAGTTTCACCATCATATGTGATCTTTTGGAGGCCAAATAATTTGTTGAGATAATTGTTGGATTTGTAGACATAGAACATGTTGTACTGTTTTTCAACTTTTGGTTCTTTTCCTTTATTAGCACTTGGAAATTTATCAAGCGCGTTAATCGGTGTCATTTTTCTAGTCATAGCTATAAGTTTACTGTTTCCTAATAGAGCAACCTTAAAACTACTAGTAGATAACTAAATACACCTTTAATTTTTTAGATCAGTCTTTCGGATTATTCTATTGTTCAATGTTCGCTTTCCTAAAAAGTATTGTGACTAGTTCCCAGTCAATTTTATAAACACGTTATAACGACATTATAATGTGTTTGATCTAATATGTTAGTCAGTTATACAATGCAAATTGATTGGTAGCTGGACAGGAATATAAATGTATTGAAATGAAATTGATTGGGAGAGTGATAACTGCATGAATATTTGATTTGATTACGATGTTTCATAAGATAATAAAGTGTTAATCTATTTAAATAATAATCATTCCCTGCAGTATACTGTTTTTAATGCGATTACCTATCGTCATACCAACAATTAAAATTGATTGATTTTCAACTTTCTCTGATGATGTCTGACGTCTGACGACGAGTTATTTCAAAGAAATTCAATTGTAACATTGTCATCAAATGACCAGTCAGCGTCATTTTTTTATGTGAAAGGTTCCCGTTATATGGTGATTAAGTCTTTTTTTAGCTTTTGAATTATTTGTAGTCAGCAGAAGAGGACGACTATCACGTTGTTAAGCTTGTCAGCTTATTACAATTTGACAAAAAGCTGAAACCCAACTAGAATCAGAGTTTAATGGGGACTTTTCAAATGTAAAAAATCAAAATGTAGCTGAATGGCCACTTGATGATTTTGTCACGTCTGAACTTCTGAGAAACAACGGAGCCTAAGAAATTAGTTTTTTTATAATATTATATTTATGACCCTTGTTAGTTTGGGAATTTGAAAAATTGATTCTGCAAAAATTGAAGATGTTTTTTTTCCAAAAGTGCATCTTTCTCGAGATAGCAATCTATTTTCTATTTCAAAGCCATCCGTGTCATTTCAGTTTGTGTATCCTTCGGAGACTACATAAGTATAATTTTTTATTTGTGTTTATATGACAGGAATTTATCAACCTGAAACCAAAATAGTGTTGGTTATAGAAGCGATCCCTGTGGGAAGCTGGCGTCGTCGAGGTTGAGGAAGTTTAATGAATGTAATTGTATTGATTAGTAAATATATTAATTTCTGGATTGATCGGGTGATGAAATATGCACTTTGTAGAAAGTGTTAATTTTATAATTGGGCACATTCAAACCATGCAGCACTGTTCAAAAACATACATCATAATGATTATAAAATATAACGAAAAGAATTTCATTAAAACATAATTCTTTTTGATGTCGATTTATTCATACAAATAATTAATTTTTCTTGCTACTGACTTGCAGCATTATAATTGAGTATGTAGCAACGTTACCAAGAAGAGTACAGAGGAAAGTGAAATCATAGATAAAGTAGTATTTAGCTGTTATGAAGACATTCCGCGCTGTCACAATTTGAGAAAAGCACTCCAATAACTCCAGCTCTAATTCACCTGAAAACGAACAGTACGATATATTACGCTCAATTAAACAATAAATTGAATGAATTCAAGGATATGTTAAAAAAATAGTTAGTGCATATGTTAGCTTACCAACTGATGGTTTGATGGTCAATTTATCTATTATCGAGGAGAGTCTGCACAATTTCTCATTCAATTTTTCTGCCAGGTACACGCCAAACACGTAAATGGAACCCAGGGGTATCAGTTCCACCAGAAATATGAAGCTTGTGTAGTTGACCTAAAAGAAGAGCGTTCAACCAAACATGCATATATATCATTGTTAAGCTTTCTATGGCCGCTAATAAATAATTTTCCCGTGCGTCGGTTTACTAGGCGTCGTGAATAATTTGAGATGAAAAAAATTAAATATTCTATATTTATTTTATTATTTAGAAACAAACATTGTGTAGATAAAACAGTTTACAAAGTTTTATAAATTATTACAAAGATCGGTACCAATGACATGTCTCTATGAAATATCTGATTAGTGGATGTTATAGATTTTGCCCGGTGGGGTTGGTACATGCTAGGGAAATTATTTGTGGCAAAAATAAACGATATATGAAAATGTATGTGGTGTTTAAGTTTATGTGAACATGTATGTTTATCTGTCTTATTGGTGGAACATTGTGAGTGCGCCTTGATTAAGTTACAAGTAATGTTTTCCTTAAATGACGGTAGGGAGTCAAACATACGAGTATATCGAGAATTGAGTTGGGACAAATGTTTGGAGAACACGGGAGTAGAGAGTGAATTTGCTGCAGCGATAGTTGTGTACGTTCAGATAGTATGGGATAATTGGAGACACCATTTCAGGGCAGAGAATTTCATTATTTAGGATTTTATACATAAAAATGTCGGCTGCCGTTAGCTTTAGTTTCAGTTGTTGGTATGTACACTGATAATTGGTGTTGTATTTGAACCAGAGAAACTAAATTAATTTATTTTGTACCTATTACGAGTAGTTCTGCTTTCACTATTATGTGTAGCATTTATAGGTATATATTATTTATTACTAAAGAATTACAAAAGATAAAAGAGTCCTGGCGAGAGCTAATACGTGCGTCATCGAGGATCGTCCTCTTCCTACATATCTTGTATAAAAACTAAACAGAAAAATGAAGATAAGAACGATAACGTCACGTGCGACCTCTCTCTTGAACTAATATATACGAGAGATAGAAAGATGTATATCACTTATTAGTTATTAGTCTTATTACTTACATAAAACTCAGTTATTATGTCGATCAATATCAAACCGTTCATAGTTGAAAGGATGTGAAGAAATAATGTTATTGTAGCAAAAATTAACTGCAATAATTAAGAACATATTTTAAAAGTAGAAAAGGTTCAGCATTGTGACAAAAGATATTCAAAATCTACCGTAGTATGTAGAACATACCGATGTACCAAAGACGTTATTAATGATAAAAATATTATCAGCCAATAGGTCAAATAATTTCATGTAATTCAGAAGGCCATCTTTCAAAAATTTGCTTGGTAAGGCGTTTGAATTATCAAAATCCATTGATCGGTTCTCCAAAACTCTTGTTATGGTTTTGAAATCATTTCTGAAGAGTTTGTCAGATGAACTTTCAGGTTTGATGTCTTCAATAACACGATTTAGCAAAGATTCCATTCTGTAATTCAGTTTCTCAAACCTTGTTATGGTAATCCAAAAAATACAAATGAAATCTAACATCTGCAGAACAGTGAAAAACTCCATGCTATATAGATACAGGAACAACACATTAAGTTCTTCGACTCTGTGAACATATTGATTGACCACCTTTGCCATGAAAATTAAGATGACACATAGTTCAAAGCAAAACAACGTGAATTTCAAATCTGTGTATTCCTTTCTACCACGTATGTTCAGTTTGACATCAATTCTCTTGAAATTGTTTATCATCATTGAATATTGTTTACCAGCGCAGATTGAGGCAAAGATGCTAATCACTGAAGATGTTGAAATTGATAACGTTAAAAGAACGTGAATGATGTAAGTAACAGCAGGAAGATGCATTTGACTATTCAATGTCTTATTAATCTTTAGCTTATTGGTAATAAAGGTTACAGACAGATTGAAAATGCCCAAAGTAATCGCCCAAGCGAATGACAACTTTTCCAATTTCGATGTCTTATTTTTAACGAATGTAAATTTACTCAGTCCAAATAAAGAAAGTAATATATGAACTGGGCGGTGCGCGGATGCGATGTTGTAGCGTTCATCTTCCGGAAGATTTTGTTCCTCCATTGATAACTATGTGGGAACAAGTGTACTTCACGATGCAACTGTGGAAACAAACTTTGGTTAAAATTAAATGTTTTGTTTGAATACGCTCCTTTTTTAATTACCCTATGTTTTCATTCCATGACACAATCAATTTATCATATTGCCAATCAAAATGAAAGCCCGTTAAGCAGGTAGACGATTGGTTGTGAGCAACCTTCACTCTATTGACATTTTGCATATAAACATATAGTTGTTACTAATTACGACCTAAAGGATATTTTTATAGAATAAGTAAGAATGATAAATTGTCCATAAAATATAATAATTTTTGTGGCGCAAATAAGGCTTCAAAAATAATTTAAGAGTTTTCCAATATTAATACAGACGAAAGTGAAGCAAACACATTTAAAATACACGAGTTATCAGATTTCCCGAGTAATATTTTTTTTTCACTTCACCCATATATATATATATTTTTAATTGAAACATTTTTATCAAGGTTACAATTTTTCAACATAATATAACATCTATATTTCAATCACTCTCCTAATAAAGCAGCTGCTTGTGCTTAGGAGAGGACAACTAAATATTTTTACATCTGTTTAAATTAAAACTATTAGTAATTTTATGAGATAATACGAATAAAAGTAATAAAAATATAAGTTACATAACATATTTCTAAACAATAAGTAAAGTTATGAGGTGGTACTAGAGTATTTTAAATTTTTTTAAAATATTTATCGTACTTTTCTTCCGATTGTATATCTAGGGGTAATTTATTTTTTTACTATAATTTATTTTATATTTAAATTATAATATTATACCCTTGAATATATTATGGTGATGCTATGCTGTCGTGGTTTGTACTAGTGGCACGGAAAGTCCTCCAGATATTATTCTTTTGCTAATATTTAGTTGTGGTAAATTATTTTTATTAAAGAAATCTTTATGTAATTGTAGTAGTGCAATTTTGTCATACATTTTTGTTAGTGGGGGAACCGGGAAATCTTGGAAAACATTTATTGTTGGGTAGTAATAGGGCTTTTTTAAGATGATTTTTATTAATATTTTTTGAATTGTTTCCAGTGGAAGTAGGGATGATTTATATGCACCTCCCCAAGCAACGATTCCGTATTGTAGTACAGAGTGCGCAAGTGCATAATAAACATCTTTTAGTATTTTTAATGATACAGTATTCTCATCAGTTTTCAGATTTATTTGACTTTTCCATTTGTTGTTATTATCGATAATTATTCCAAGATATTTTATTTTTTCTTTACTTCTAATGTGTGTACAGTTTGAGGGTGAGATTCTAAGGAGGCAATTTTTTTCGTGAATTTTTATATTTAGATTTATATTTGAGATATTCCCTGTTAGGCTATAAGGTATAAAATGTTTTTTTTGGACATTTAGTGTCAATAAGTTTTCATTAAACCATAGGATTACGATATTTATTGCATGATTAGCTGATACTTCGACCTCATTCCAAGAATTTCCTTCAATAGTTATCACTGTATCATCTGCGTAAGATATAATGTTTCCAATGATATGGAGTTCAAAAAGTTCATTTACTTATAATACGAATAGTATATGTATATATGTTATGAAAAAAAATCTTAAAAGTTAATAATAATAATAATAAATTTGGACAACTTATATAGCGCTGTTTTTGCGAAAAATCGCCTCAAGAAGTTAATGCCGAAAGCTTGATTGTAGTGAGATTTAACAAAATCTCCAAATTTAATTGTCATTTTCGTTATTCGTAATTTTTGGTTTGTTTTGTCGTTGTAAACGTATTAATTTTTCACAAAAAAGGCGAAATAAAAATAATTTTTTTTATTTTTATATTTAATATAGTTATTTAGTTATTTTTATATTTTTGTTTCATTTTCTCGGTGAAAGTTGTCTCAAAATGATTGTATAAGATATGAGGGTTCCGATCAGAGAGTATATTGAACTGTAAGAGACGAAAAAGAAGTTCATGGCTGTGATCCTTGGTTGACGTGTTTGCACCAATCTCGCAAATCCTTCTAGAAGCTCTGTGTCTGCATCTGTCGAGAAATAAATACGTTAAGAAAACAAAATAAAAATTATTAGTGCCGGTGAATAAATTTTGAATAAATTAGCCACATATTTAATAATCAAGTTTGGAGAAAGCGATCGTTCACCTCTTAATGCACATTCATAAGATTATTAAGGCCGTTAAGGGAGCAATTCAGCAGAACTGCTGGGAGACAGAAAGTGTCCTCGCAGGGGGGTAGAGGGGGGGAGGACTGTAAAATGTAGTAGCCAAGAATTGTTGAAATCAGAGTCTGTAGGTAGAAATTAACCAATGAGTTCCATAAATCGACGAGAACAACTATCGGATAATAGGAAAGCAAGCTAAGGGGCGAGATTTCGAATGAAGGTCCAGTCTCTTAGTCAGTAAATTTAAAAATTCGATAAAAGGCTAACTATAATATGTATTAAGTTAGGTGATACCTACCTACAGCAGAAGACGTCAGTAATTTATTGACAAGGACTCCCGATTTCTTCGTCTCCTGCTCAAGCACTTCACAGGCTGTCGTACAAAATATCACTATCAATATTTCTAATAAAGCCCATACCATGGGAAGGATCACTTGTAGGTACATCTAAAAGAGCGCCAACAGCATATTAAAAATGTATTAAAGATATTATCTTAATAAAATCAGTCGCCAATAATAACCACATCCCAGAAAAACTTACTACGCTGTCCGGGCCATCCGTCACCACAAACATGTTGATTGTAGATAGAAAGTTGAAAACGGTGTGGACAAAACATGACAATATCTAAAACCAAATTAGGATGATATTAAACATTTCCATGAAAACTTAATACTTTTGAACTTGGATTGATGTGAAAAAGTCATGTTTACCGTTAATCCGTTTATTTTGTTAAAGTCTTCAACAATATCAGCAAGCTTATTGTAAATATCTAAAAGCTCTTCGATCTCTTTTTCTGCCGTTTTAAAAACTTTGTCAGCTGAATTGGGAATACTGTGATATCGCAGTTTTCCCCAAAAATTCATGATTATTCCATCATTTATCTCAAACTTCACCGAAAATTCTGGATCCATTTCATCCTCGCTGATGACAATCGCAACATTTTTCAATCTCAGATTCAGACATTGAAATCTTCTCGTTATAGTACTAATTCCAACGGAAAACTGAAGAGCTTCTTCCGTGATGACGAAAGCACACACGGAAGAAACGTTGCTAAATTCAATATCGTCCCAAAGAAACATAAATGCAATACACAATGCACACTCACATATTAGGTGCACTAAGTGGATGACCATGACCCTAACTTTGTAAAATAAAATATCAGCTTCCATATTTGGATGAAGGATGTTGTCAACGGCACCGAGAGATTGAAATATCTTCACATATATCGGAGGGCTCTTCTGAGTACTTTGATAGATGATAGCAATGTGCGCAATCATCATAAATCCGAATTGGAGGAGTGACGTAACTGTCAGTGAAAATGAAGACGTGTTTGGTTCCAATTCTTTAATGATTCCCCAAAATATTGATCCAAAAATGCTTAATGTGAAAAATAGAGCGTAACATTTGTAAAATGTTCCAATCTGTGTTAGTTTCTGGCCAGTTAGTTTTATTTTTTGGGTCCCGATCACTTTTCCAAAAATGGCATAAAATCGGACCAAAAAATATAAATCCGTATTTGTCTTGCATAGTAATTCTTGGGGTCGTATTAAAAGAGGTGCGATCCTGTTTCTTAGCATTTTTTTAAATATTGATCCAGTTTCAGGAACAATGAAATTATTTTCCACAGCTTTCATACTCTCCACAGTGGATATGTATTTTTAAATGAATAAAACTAAATACCATTTCACTTACAGGGGTGGACACTGGACAGGCCTCAGTGAACATAATCAAAATATGTTTTATTATTTTGGATCAGGGCCGAAAATAATTCTCGAAACTCTTGAACATTTGATCAGTTATTGCTCTCTTTGTCCGCAAATGCTATTTTTAAATTTGGGGTAAACTCTAATGATGGAAACTGCACGGTTATATGAAACATTGGCTAATAGAAGTAGGAGGAAGTACAACACAAAACAATTCTCCAAAACGAACCCACCAGGGAAATGATATCTAAAATGACCAAGTACCGGTTCCGACCCTTGCCGTCCTCGCTAAATCTGTATAAAACTGATTGAGATAAGTGACACAAGACAAAATTAAAACGTTCTCCTGAACACCCCTTCTTGGCAAGCCAAATTCGAGAGGCAGAAGAAGAAATTTCCACTGAAAAGAGAAAAGAAAAAATGGAATATATGATATATTAAATTACATAGTTAAATTTTTCAATTACACTTTTTTTAAAGACCAAAACCATATTATGGTTTAAGTGTGGGGGTGTAACGTGTGCATGAAAGGGGATGCGTGCAAGCGAAGGAGAATGCTTGCAGATGTTATAGAAAGGTATGAATGCGGGTCCCGTCCCCCCTGGTCATTAGTCGTTTCCTGAATGAAAACCTGTACACATCTACCTACGCATTCTTCTTTTAAATACATTTCAGATTCGTACAAATATGAGTATGAAAGTTATTGTTATTTTCTCACGTGTAAGTAAGCCATTTAAATAATTTCAAGAAATTAAGTGTAACTCGATCACCAGTTCACTCCTGTCCCCCTTTTAAATTTGAAAGCATTCATTTGAATTATTAGCAAATTTTAATTTAATTAAGTTGTCTATGTTTAAAACCTTTTCACCGAAAACATTGATGACGTAAATAATATGTGTGGTTTTCTCGTTTCCTGGCATCAGGTGTCATCAATAATTTATGAGAAAATGGATTAATTATTTTAAATTGTTATTTATTTCATTTTTAAATGTTAATACATTTTAGAAAAAATACAACATACTTGTTTAAAATTGATTGCAAAAAGAGGATAATCGAAATATCGAAGTGCATTAAATATGAACGACAGAGAGTGACAATACTAATGACCTAGAACTCATCGGACGTTCAGAATTTAATAGCCTCAACCGAGTTTCATGCCATATCAAGAATAATTAAATTTATTAGATCATGTAAACTGGAAAATATTTGAAAGTGATTTTTTATACAAAATGAATACAAAAGGACTAAGTACCTTTTAAAGAACATTAGAGATTATTATAATTTAAAAACAGATGAGTCAAAAAATTACAACATTGTGTGAGTCAGAAGCCTCGATAATATACATGACATAAACATAAAAAAAGAGGAAAATCGTGTGAGTTGGAAAGTAATTTTTTTGAATGAATTTTTAATTACTTTCAAGCCGTTTTTTGTTCTAAATAATAGAAAGTGTTCATCTCACAGAATTAAGCTATCGTTATTTCTTCTTTTTGTTTTTTCCAAATGATCAAAAATGGTCCCACGGTTTATAGTTTTAGTTTCGATACTCAGACCAGAGAAGACACGACAACATCTTGCGTATTTTCTCACTTGTCTGAAATTTGTCTCAAAACGATGGAGAATGACACGAGAGTTCCGAGAAGAGAGTATAAAAAACGATAATTTACACATAATAAGTTCTGGGCTGTGATACTTGGGTGGCGGTGTTGCACCAATCTAGCAAATGATTCAAGGAGTTCAGTGTCTGCACCTGCAAAAAAAAGATTTTTTACACAGCGTGAAACATTATTTGAAAAAAAAAAACTAACGGTAAAAAAAGGTCAAACTTAGCACTTGGGGAAAAACTTTCATCAGGAAAAATTAATGATCTTTATTGGTAAACGTGGAGGAAATCTTCGGTCACATATTGTCTTCAAATCGGGATGCGGACAGCGCTGATTGTTTGAAGAAACAAAACACTAGTAAGTACTCGGTAAAGAAAGTAATTGTTTCTCCCTGGGTTTCCTTTCCCATGCGTCGCCGTTCCCGCTTCCGTTTCCCTCCTGCGTCCCCCCTCTCGCGTTCCACTCCCTCTGTAGTATTCCCCTTCCACCTTCTCCGCCTTCCCTCCACCCTCGTCTTCTCTCCCACGAACTCCCCTTCTTCGTTCACCTCACCCTTCCGGATTTCCCTTCAGCCTTCCCTCCCTATCACTAAACTATATGAAATACACACATTTTTTCAAACAACTTGGGCGCAACTTATTGTAATTTTTTATTTCATACCGACAGCGCTCGCACGCGTACAAGTTACCAAAGTTTCATCGCAATCGGTTGAATTGTTTAGGAACGTATATTTGAGAATCTGAACTCTTAGACATAAGTAAACTAAAGCCTAAAATATTATTATTATTATATTTTTCCGAAACTATTTCCAAAAAACGAAAATCGCTTTTGCAATTGAGTAAATAATATGCTTCGCTCCTCTTTGCAGAACCAGGCTTGCGCAGAGTCACGCTTTTTTCAATGCACCAAAAATTTATAATTCACAGTCCGGGCTCACAAACTCCAATGGTTCGGAGGGCTTTGAAGCAAACAATAGACGGTTACCTCGAGAGTGTTGTCTCTTTGGGTAAAAATAATCTCAATTATTATGTTTTTAATTGATCAACTAATGTTTAAGACAAGATTTTTATGCATACTACAAAGGGTAACAATTATTATAAGCAATAATTATTAGCCTGGAACACTGATCTACTTTGAAAAAATTTCCCGAGGAAATTTCATACGGGGGCTCCATCGAAGCCATAGTTAAGTAAGCCTCTCAAGAACTAGGCGTACTGTGCAGGGGCCGCAGATAATTTAATAGTACACAACTGCTAACCCTGTACAAATCACAAGTGCGGCCCACGGTTCAATTTGGCAGCCTCTGGTCTGGAGCCCCAAAATACTTGAAAAAAACCCTCGACCCAATGCAGAAACGGGCAGTCCGTTTGATAAATTCTCCCATCTTGACACACGGATTGCAATCTTTAGGGCACAGGCGTCGGGTGGGAATACTATCCTTGTTCTACCGGTATTTCAATGGAAGATGCTCCGAGGAACTAGTGCACCGGTGCACAGTCGGGAAACACGCCAAGCGCGTGCCCAACATATGTACACGGTTCATATTTGTCACGTGAGAATGGGTCGCTGCTTCGACTCGAATGTTCAACAGCTCGGCTGTGGAACGCTTTACCGACCTTTGTGTTTCCTCCTTCCTACAACATGAGTCTCCTCAAGACCAATTTTCATTCCTTCCTCTCCTCAAAAAGACCCTCCACACAGCATCTCAGATGACATAGGCCCTGAGAGAAATTATTTTCCTCGGGGCCTCTTTTGAGGAGTTAATATAAAAAAATAATCTTTATGAAAAAATAGCAAGTATTCCCTCAAACTGGCTAAGCATGTGTGGGAGTTTTTGATATCATACTATAATATGCATATTATATTTTTTCGTTTAATTTCATACTTTTTATCTTTATCTATACAAATGTATTGTTCTTTCTTTTTATTTAAAGTTTATAAAATTTTGAATAATCAAAATAGTGAATTCAAAGATAAGAGCTCGTTCACATTGAGCATATAAATATAAAAGATCATAGCACGCCACATATCGCTCTCCATACAATCCCTTCAGACCGTTCACACCTGAGCGCTTTATGCGCACATCAACCATAGACAATGCACATCTTACGCCGTAACCGCTCCTGAGGCGATATGCCAACAGTTAAGCGCCCCCCACTCCGACGAAAACAGAAGAGGGGGTCATTTTAATTACGGAGCTGCCAAGACCGGTGGGTGACAGATGTCAAGTTCATAGATTCAGTACAAAAAATGCGCACTCCGTGGCCGCTCGCTAATTCAACTGACCCCCTCTCCTACCATAGGAAGAAATATTTTATCTGCGCTGTGTGAACGGCACGAAACATAAGCGCTCGCGGTTCAGCAGATACCTGCTAGCGGTTATATTAGATGTCTGAACACCCCTTAAGATTAGCAACATGGAATGTTAGATGTTTATACAGCGGTAAGTTGGATAATACGGTACATGAAATGGAAAGATTAAAAGTAGATATTCTTGGAATTAGTGAACTGAGGTGGACTGGCAACGGCATACACCAAGATGAAAAGGGAAATCCTCACTACCCAGGAAGTGACCCACAGGACACAAACCGTCGAAACGGAGTTGCTATATTTGTCATGGAGAAGTACACAAAATTTGTTAAGAATTTGGTACCTATCTCGGATAGAATCATATTATTACAATTACACTGTCAACCCACCAACATTAATATTGTCAAGTGTATGTGACAAGTGTGTGTTGGTGAATGTGGCTTAGGCATAAGCAATCAAAGAGGTGATATACTATATGAATTCTGCCAGGGTAAAAATATGGTTCTATTAAATACCTGGTTTAAACTCCCGAAAAGAAGGCTTAATACATGGAGGTCACCTCAGGATGGAACAATCTATGATATTGTCAGGAACCAAATTGACTATGTGTTAGTAGACCACATATTCAGGAACTCTGTAAACAGAGTCGCCATGTACCCTAGTGCGAACATTGGTTCTGACCATGTTTTGTCAACTGCCGATATTGTTGTATACTTAAAGCAAATAGAAAAGCCCAAAAACAAAATTAAAATGGATATCTCGAAACTCCATGAAGAAGTGGTCGAAAAATAGGGTACCTCAGACTTTGAACGATAATATTAGACTACTCCCTTGTGATCCATCGATAGAAATACAAACACAATGGGATAACCTTAAGTCAGTTAAATGTCTTCATTTTGAAGTGAAATATCATCCGTTTTTCTCGCTTTTTGCTGTTCGACGATCTAAAATTATTTCTATAATGAATAACAGATCACTTTATTATAAACAATATCTACATGTTTCGATAACAATGTTATCTTCATCAGGATATGTTAATATAAAGAGAAATAAATGACAAACAAGTATAGACAAATTAGAATAAACTATAACATAGACAAAATATAAAAAAGTAGAGGTGATTAATTACTTACAAATCATAAAAATAGTAATACAAAATTAAATATAAAAATTATTTAAGGAAAAATAAAATTGCATTTAGATAATAAAAAACTTTTAAGAACAAATAATTAAAATAATTAGTCTAAATCAAAAAATCAATAATTATAATTAATTGTTAGTATTAATAAGAAAATAAATTTAAAAGATGGCTATTTTTAAAAAATGTTTGGTTATTTTGTTATTTATAATATTTAATTTACTATTAATGCTTTTTCTAATTTCTAAAATTTCTAAATTATCCAATTAAAATTATTTCTTCTAATGAGAAATATTGAGGACTGCCTGCACCTTCAAGCTGATGTTGATGACATTTCAGAATGGAGTCAACGAAACCAGCTTCATTTCAATGTCTTGAAATGCGTAGTTCTGACTTTTACCAGAGCATTTAGTCTCACCTACCACAGGTACACTGCGCTCGGTCGTAATCTCAAACGAGTTTCAAATATAAAGGATCTTGGAATTATGTATGATATTAAGTTGACATTTCATCCTCATACCAATCGGCCTTAAAAATGTTAGGGTTTGTTCTTCGAACCGTCAGAGTTTTTCGGGATACCCGTGCTCTTAAGATATTTTATTTCTCTCTGGTGCGCAGTAGGCTGGAGAGTGGTTTGCTTATCTGGAATCCTCATAAGGTGGGGTGCTCCCTCATGTTGAAGAGGGCTCAAAAAAAGTTTCTAAGATTTCTCTACATGAGGGAGTACAGCCATTATCTATGGCTCTACCCGACGAACTTTCTTCTGGGCATGCTGGGACTTCACTCCCTGCAGCTTAGAAGAGAGGGGGTTGCCGCCACCCACTTATTCAGACTGCTGCGAGGCTATATTGAGAACTCAGCCACTTTGGAGCGCGTGAGTCTCTATGTTCCATATGACTATCTTAGACAGCGTCATCATATCTTCCTGCCTGAAGGACTAACCTGCCAATGGTTCTCCCGATGGGGAGGAGTATATTGCTCCTAAACCAAATCTCCTCCGAGATTGGTAGATTTGGCGTCGGTGAGGAAAGATTCAAAAAGGAAATTCTTTTTATTCTTGAAAGAATCTCTCCACATTGACGAAATCTTCACCACTGCATGAAATTTTTTTGAAATTGCTATATCTTGAAATTTCTTTTACGTGGAAATAAATATTTGAAAACATTTTTTTGTAAAATATTTATCTATATGGCTTTATTTCTTATAAGTATAAACTCAAATTTGTAATGGTATAAGAAATTAATAAAAAAATATTATTATTATTATTAATAATAATAATTATAATGTTACGGGATGTTCTATATTAGCGCCTTCCGAGTATACATTTAGGCACAATCAGGTTTTAAAAATAATTCACCAAAGTTTGGTAATTAAACATAACTTGATTGATTGCCGTAATGTAGTACCTTATTATGAATATGAACCAAATTCATTTATAGAAAATGAATTTTATAAAATATATTATGATAAAACTATACTAACAGACAGAACAATTAGTCATAATAGACCTGATATAGTTTTACATGACAAAATTAAAAAAATAACTTATATCATTGATGTAGCTATTCCAAATTCCTGTAATATTCAAAAAACTATTTCTGAAAAAATAAGAAAATACACAGATTTAGGAAATGAGATTAAAAGAATTTGGCATTCTCGGACTATAAAAATATTGCCATTTGTTATTTCGGCCACTGGCATAATACCTAGGAATCTGATTCAAAATTTAAGCATATTAGATGTGTCAAAGAATTTGTATATAAAAATGCAAAAATCAGTCATTTTAAATACATGTAGGATTACAAAGGATTTTTTAAATATTTATATTGAGGGATCGGTAGGATTTATAGGATCAATTAGAAATGCCACAGAGCCGAACCCTCTGATATGAAAATATCTGGAGTCGGTGAATTATATTCCCATTTGGTCTCTAGTAGGTTGACATGTTGTTCTTGTATTGTTTTGTATTTATAATACTTATATAGTGCAATTGCATAGCGTGGGTTGACTAGATGATAATTTGGGGAAGTGTGTGAAAGGGTTTAGTTTTTCCTTCTTTTTTTCCTTTTTTTTTTGGGGAAAATTTAACCCGGACATTTAAATCTGGTGCATTGTTATTGTTAGGTGCAGAATTGAAGCAGCAAAAACTGCATTCAGTAAAATAAAATCCTTCTTCAGCAATGACAAAATCAATTTAAAACTAAGACAGAATGTTAAAATGTTATGTGTGGTCGGTCTTGCTGTATGGATGTGAGACACGGACCTTGAAAGTGAATTTCATGAACAGGTTAGAGCAGGGTTTCTTAAAGTGAGGTCCACGGACCCCTTAGGGGTCCGTAGCATGTGTATCAGGGGTCCGCAGTAGGTCTTGGTAAAGATCTTGGCGAGTTTTGGTGTTCTTTGATTCAAGCTTACCCTCTTCTTGTCAAGCGAGCTATGTCCGTTCTGATACCATTTGCTGCTATTTATCTTTGCGAGGCAGGGTTTTTGGTTCTGGTGTCAATAAAAACAAAAAGTCGCATTCGATTGAACGTCACTGATGACATGCGCCTTGCCTTATCGAGGACAATCCCACAATTTAACTTATTGAGGTCAAACAGCAGCACCCTTCTCAATAACTTAGTAAGTAAGTGTAATGAAAGTATCAATAAAAGTATTTTTTATTAGTATAAACAAGGTTTTTTCATTTCTAAAAATATTTACGTCGGGGGGGGGGAGTGGGGGGTCTTGAATTGAGAAAGTGGTCCGTGACTGCAAAAGTTTAAGAAACCCTGGGTTAGAGGCTCTTGAAATGCGGCTTCACCGGAGAATGCTCAAGGTCCCATGGACCGACATGATCGCCAACACAGAAATTCAGGCGGGCTAGAGCAGATAGAGAACTGATCACATTAATAAAAGACTGGAAAATTTCATATCTGGATCACATACTTCGAGGGGAGACGTATTACTTGCTCCAATTAATATTGAAAGGCAAGATAGAGGGTGCCGAGGGCCTGATAGGAGATAAATGTCTTGAATGCAAAATGTACGAGAGTGGACCAGCATTAGAAGTGTGAAGGAGCTATTCCAGGCAGCGCAAGATAGAGAGACATTTTCCAGGGTGATTGCCAATGTCGCGCGTCGGGGGGACCTGATAGGGCAAACGAAGAAGAAGATATAATTTTATTGTTCTTTCTTTTTATTTAATGTTTACAAAAAACCGTTTTGTAGTGCATATCTATAAATTAAATGTATGTAACAAAAATTATTATTAATAAAAAATAAATAAAAAAATCAGAGTGGGCAATTCACACGCGGTAAAGGCAAACCTCCAGAAAACCAAAAGAGACAAGAGTGGGAGGCTACGAAGCACCGCACAAAGAGGAGACCGTTCATACTATCTCATTATCTCGCAGGCTAAATCCTATACATGCATGTGTTTGTTTCTTTTTAGTGTCGCTATTTTTCGTTTCATCGATTTTCAAATCACAACGGTGCTAAGGAAGTCTTCACTTCAAATAGTTTATTAATGTGCCCAATGAAATAGGTGGTCGTATCTATGCGTTATCTCACCAACAGAACACAATCGGATATTCGCCGTGTCGGTTCGCGAAGTGAATTTTAATTTTACGCAATAGGCCACTTGCATGGATTTCATAACGACTTGGAAAAAATCATGTGGAAGATCTTTTTACTAAGATTAAGAAAATGTTAGTAAAATTGTTTAGAATTGTACAGTTGTTTTTATTTTTAAATAAATAAATCCATTATTTGGGCTCATGACGTCACTTCATGAAAATGTCCCGTCTCCGAAAATGTTCCTATTAATTTTAAAAAATTTCACACTGATTTATTTTTTTTATCTGGCATCACTTTGATTTCAGGCGAATTTTTGAATTCGTTCACTAGATTTATTGTTTGTTCTCTGCGAACTTATCATTTGATTTCACTTTTTGACAGATGTTCTGAAGAGAACCCCGTACATTTTAGATGTACGGGGTTCTCTTCAGAACGTGAAGAAGATGTTGGTACGTGTTTTAGAGGTATAATGATTATGGTGCTGATTTTAACAAAATAAAATTTTATAATATTCTTATTATTATTATAATTTACAAGCACAAGTATATTACATTGAATTTAGTAATATATACGCTGTACAATATAATGATTTATGATCAACAAGATGGATCAAGGAAAAAAATATTTATGAGATGTAATATTTTTGGTATGCCTCGTTATTCTCCTGTGCCATTCGTGTGGAAAACGTTCTTTTTTTTAAATGATTTTCGGCTATGTAATTATCGTTTTTTCACACCTATAAAATTATGTCCCGTATTTCCGGTTTATAAAAAATGTTCTGATTTTTCGGATTGAAATTTTCAAAAAATCCCCAGGGTTTCAAAAATACGATTAAAAAATAAAAAAAAATACAGAATGTCTTAGAATATTTGCCTAAACCGGAAAAAAAATTTAAAAAATGTGATGCAAGTGGCCTATTGAAAATTAAAATGCATTGTTTGCCGCCGCCCCAAAGCGAAAAAGCTTTCCTTTATAGTAATTAAAACGAATCTAAAGTTTTTTTCTAAAAATTATTCGTAATAAGCGTGGCCAGTCCAAACCGATATTTACCCTAAATTAATATATAAGTATCTAAATGTTTTACCTGTCAGAGGATTATTGTTTTATAATATTATAAGTCAACATGTTATATTGTCCGATTCCTTGTACAGGGAAACATAATACAAGATTCACTCAAAATGAAGGATTGGTGGTTCCGAAATGTATCAATAAATACGGTAAAAGGACCCTAAACTATATTGTACCCAAAATATTTAATAAACTACCAATGACAATCAAAAATAATAACGTTTTAATGGTAAAGTCAAATATAATCTAAGGAAATGGCTATTAGATAGGGATGATTTATATTGATGCCCTACCGAAGTCCTTGTATTCTTTATTGAAACTCACATTCGAAGGAATTGGTAAATTCATTACAATTTTTGTAATACCTCATGTATATGAAACTTTTAATTTACTTGTGAATATATTTCATTTGTTCATACTAAATCCATTTGTACTTTTTTATTACATAAGGCTTATAGTGCTACTTACATGTATATACTATTTCCGTAATTTAAATAATCTATTTAATTGATATTTAGCATCAAACTTATAAAATTATATGTATACAATGTTTGAAAATGTACCAATGTTGTCATTATGTACCTGCTGACAAACTACATAAGTAGTTTAGCGGGTTTAAATGTAAATAAATAAATAAAAATAAAATAAATAAATAAATAGGTCTTCTGAGGCTAGATTTAGATGGTACCTACCTACGGCAGCAGAAGTCAGCAGTTTATTAATGAAAACTCCTGTTTTATATGTTTCATGTTCAAGCACTTCACAGGCCGTCGTACAAAACACCAAAATGAAAAGTTGGTAAAAACCCCACGTCAGGGGAAGAATCATTTGCAAGTATTCCTAAAATGTAAGGGTATTAGAATCTGAAGAATTATAAAAGTAATAAGAACAATTAAAAAAAATACTAACATCGTAATAATGACAATGAAATAATTTTGTTTTCATTCCACTTTAACCAACCGGTTTCGGTTCAATGAACCTTCATCAGGGGTGAATAAAATATATTTAAATACTCCGTAACTCTGTATTCTATTCACATCTCATGTTCACTTCACCGGGTCAAACCGAAATCGGTTGGTAAAAGATAATAAAGTGCAATTGAAACAAAGGTATTTTATTGTCAATATTATAACTGTGGATAAACAACAAAGTGTTAGAGCTACATGTGAAAAAAAAACTACTAAAATTAATTGAAAAACTCACTACGGTCGCTGATGTATGCGGTACAACATACAAATTAATTGTAGACAGGAAGTTGAGGATGCTGTAAATAATTGCTGTAAATATCTGAAAATGAACCGAGGTATTAAAAAAAAAACATTATTCATAATCAACTGAGTTTTAAGGTCTAAAAATTGGTTCTTACCGTTAATCCGTACACTCTGTTGATGTTCTCAACAATGTCAACCAGTTTACTGTAAATTTCTAAAAGTTCTTCAATGTCCTCGTCTATCGTCTTGATTTCATTTGCTGATTTAAAAATATGGTAATACCGCTGTTTTCCCCAAAAACCCATCAAAATTCCACCATTCAACTCAAAATTCACGACATTCTTCTGATACACTTCTTCTCGAATAAGAATTTTCTTTAATCTCAAATTTAGGTATTGAAATCGTCTCGCCAGTGCACTAATTTCTACGGAGAACTGAAGTAATTCTCCAAAGATGATGTACGCAGATATGCAAAACATATTACCGAAAATTATATCTTTCCATAGATATTTGAAAGCTATGAAAAGAGCACCCTCGATAAGTAGATGCACCGTGTGGACGGCAATGACCCCAATTTTGAAAAAATATGTATCAGCTTCCATATTTGGGTGAAGAAGTTTATCGACGACCCCGAGAGATTCAAAGATCTTCAATGATATATGAGAATTGTGCAGTATATTTTGAAGGGTGAGAGTAATGTGAGATATCATCATAAATCCGGCTTGGAAGTTTATCGCAATTAACGACGGTATTGCTGATACGATGTAATCACTCATTTCAAAGAGGAGTCCGTAAAACGTCGCTACCACGATGAATGTGGTGACGGATATTGCATAAAATTTGTATATTTTTCCAACCCGTGTATATTTTTGGTTAGTGATTTTGATCTTTTGAAATCCGGTTACTTTTCCAAAGAATCCATAAACTTGGATCAAAAAATCCAAGTCTGTATTTGGTTTAGATAGCGTATCTTGGTGAATGAGATGGGGCACTTTCTTATATGTTTGAATTTTTTGAGAATTTGTTCCATTTTCAGGGATAACAAAATTGTTTTTCAAAGTTTCCATATTGACCTGAAGACGTTTTTTATCTAATGAACATTGAAAACTGAATACTATTCTGACAGCGGCGGACTGAATCACTGGACTACTGGAAGAATCAGATAACGTATTGGAAGTTATGAATCAGGATAGTTTTATCTGAAAACAACTATGACATGTAGTCGAAATTCAATATTCCATAGAATCTTCGAATTCTCGTTAATTTTTAATGGCAATAAAATTCATCGTCCCGCAGATTAAATATACACCTCCACCATATTTCACCTTCCATGGAGTTTGGCAGAAAATTAGGATATTTAGACAAATATAGGAGAAATTTGATTGTATCCGGCACGTATTTTTAAATGATCGCAACTGCCAAAGAAATGTGTGCCTGTACACTATTTATGTGTAACAAATAACGTAAAATACGTTTTAATCGAAGGTACTATCTGATAAATAAAATTTCTTATAATCAAAAACCATCGAAATAGTTCAATTAGGAAATGAGTACCTACGTAATGAAGCTATTATGAAAAAACCACTTTATTTTTAAAATTTATATTTGTATTTATTTCAAAGGTACATTAGTAAATTAGAACATTTACACGTATACAGAAATAAAGTTAATATAAATAATTCACTTAACCCACAAACCAATTAATATTACAAAAGTTAAAGTGGAATAATACTTCCATTATGACAATGTATTTATTACGCATGTAATCGTTTCTAATAATGTAAATATTAATAATAATAATGCCACTTGCCCTAAGGTTCATTAATCTAACGCCTATTAAGTGGCGTGGATTTGATTTTTATACATATCTAGTATTCTTCGACATTTATCGACAATGTCGATAACTTGTCATCGTTCCCGAACACGACTGCAGATTGCTAACGTCCAACGTAGTTCAGGTCAGGTAAATTAGTATAATATAAAATATTTCACGTCGAATAAATTAGAAACACTTAGTCGTTGTAAAATGTTATTTGTTTGTTGGCGATCTGCAGTCATGCTCGAGAGCGACGACAATTGACGGTAAAACCTTTGTCAAACGACTTTACCAGATACCTTGATTATGATTTATTTTTATAAACATCATTATCTCCTTATGTTGATTGTTCGGATATATTTTTTTTACTTTGGATCACTCAAATTACCTATCTATGACATTTATTTATTGTTACAGGGGTGGACAGGCCTCAGGCCTGAACATAAGCAAAATATGTTTTATTATTTTGGATCAGGGCCGGAAATAGTTTTTTTTTTACATTAGCTCATAGGTATGAGGGGTGGGTAGGAAACTGAAGAAGTCTCTCTCGATCCTGCCCACCACACAGCAGGTAAGCAAACGCATCGGCCGCATCCCTCTTAAGTGACTAAACGTAGCGAACCACTTGGGGTGACCTATGGCAGAGGTATTGGTTATCCAATAAATGGTTCCGGGGCGGCGGTACCCATACCCGCCTTCCAAATTGGAAAAAATTGAAACTTTTGAAACATTGATCAGTCATTTCTCCTTTTATCATCAAAGGCTTTTTTTTCAGGCACCTTAATGATGGACACTGCAGGGTTGTCTGAAATGTTGGCTAATAGAAGTAAGAGGAAGTGCAAATTTCCGCTAAAGAGGGAAAACAATAACAGAACGAAGATGAAAAATTAAATATATGATATATTAAATTATATAGTTAAATTTTTCAATTACACTTTTTTTTAAAGAAAAAACAACATGAAATTATGGTTTAAGTGTGGGGGTGTAATGTGTGCATGAAAGGGGATGCGTGCAAGCGGGAGAGAATGCTTGCAGATGTTGTAGAAAGGTATGAATGCAAGTCCCGTCCCTTTTGGTCATTATTCGGTTCCTGAATGAAAACCTGTACAAATCTAACTACGCACTCTTCTTTTCAATACACCTCAGATTCATACAAATACGAGTATGAAAGTTTTTACTGTTTTCTGACTTTGTGACAAATAAGCCTTTTAATTAATTTCCCGAAATTAGGTGTAACTAGATCACCAGTTCACTTCTGTTCACCTTTTGAAGGTAAAAGCATTAATTTGGATTTTTAACAAATTGAATTTAAATTTTTTATTTATTTAAAACCGTTAATAAGGGTGGTTTTCTAACATCCGGTATCATCAGTTAATTTAATTAATGTGGATATGGATTAATTATCTTAAATTGTTATTTATTTATCTTTTAAATGTTTTTTTTTTCATTTCACAAAAAATACTTGTTTTAAATTGATTGCACAAAGTGGAAAATCGTATCAGTTGGAAAGTAATTTTTTAAATGAATTATTATGCTATTTTCTTCTAAATAATAAAAAGTGTCCTTCTCACAGAATTAAGCTATCGTTATTATTTTTTTTTGTTTTTTCCAAATGGCCAAAAATGATCGTACGGTTGTAGTTTAAGTTTTTAGTTTCGGTACTCAGACCAGATACGACAACATCTAGCGTATTTTCTCACTTGTTTGAAATTTGTCTCAAAACGGTGGAGAGTTCCGAGAAGAGAGTGTAAAAAACGATAATTTACACAAAATAAGTTCTGGGCTGTGATACTTGGGCAAGATGGAGTTTTTGCTTTATTGCTTTGTTATCCAAACTTGCTACCATCCTGATAATATGTGCCCCCACCGCACACCGTGCCAGTGACGTAGCGAGGGGGGGGGCGCCCGAAGAGGGGTGCCACTCGACCAAGATATTACGTAACCAAGATATTGCATACACATAAACACGGTCTGTTATTTATATTCTCCCCGTGGAGTGCCCCGAATTTTGTGCCGACCGACACAAAATTCGGGGCACTCCACGGGGAGAATATATGGGCGGAATAGCCTTTTATTTATTTTATTTATTTATAAGTACATGTTACATACATAATAAATAATTTACTTCAGAAGATACATTAGGTCACCATACTAGGCAGCTGCCTGTATCATGGTGACCAACGGAGGATAGTTATTTGAATTGAAGTCTAGTACTCGTAAGTGTACATATATCTAAGTAAAATTATAAAAAATATATATATTATATATAAATTAATATCAATCATTTCTTATGACAATTTTTTTCTTTTTTGGTATGCAGTATTATTAAAAAGAAAAGAAAAATAAAGTTTCTTTAAGTACAAACTAGATGTAACATGAGTAAGTATAAAGAGAGTATGTGAGTGTAATAAATAGGCGAGAACTAGGTAAGTATTTATACTGGAGAGAACTGAATACAATAAATATTTTAAAACAAAAACCATCATTACAATAATATGATAAAGACCGAACTTGAGAATTTGCAGTATATTTTTTCCAAGTTTTATTAGTATGTTGATATATATATATCAAGTGTTACAATGAGAATATTACTGTAAATTTGCACGTCTCGGTTTAAAATAAAGTTAAAAAAATGAAGAAGAATAAACAATAAATAATAAATTTATATCACTATCTGAGTATGTGAAACAAGTTGTAAACGCACTCATAGTCACTCATCAGAAAGTCAGCAAGCGCCTTTCTGAAACTGAGATATTTGGCTTTAGATTTTATTTCAATTGATAAGTTATTAAAAATTTTAGGTGCAAGAAAGTTGAACTGGGACTGTGCCATTGAAGTTTTTGTTGTTGGAATAATATAATTGAATTGGTTAGAATATCTTGTGTTATATTTTGAATCTACATTTTTTTTTTTTGTAAATTTGAATTTCAAATAAGAGGTAATATTTTTTACGTATATGGATTTTATATTAAGAACTTTGAAGTCTTTAAATAGGTCTTTCGTGGGGTGTATATAATGTACTTTGTAAATAGTCCGTATTATTAATTTTTGGGCTTTAATTAATGGGTCTAATACAGTTTTAGAGCATCCTCCCCAGACAATTATACCGTACGATAAAATTGATTGACACCGATAAAATTGATTGACACAATTGCCTTATATTCAGAAATTCTCTAGCCACACCCCCCCTCCCCCAGGATGCACCAATTTTATGAAGTCGAAATTAGCGTTTTGAATTTCTCAAGTCAACTTTCATAAGGGGCAGAGGATGGCACCGAGGGGGGGGGGGTGACATCCGCCCCGGGTGCCACCCATGCTAGCTACGCCACTGCACCGTGACCATTAGTACTGCCCGTGTTAATGTCGAATTGAGCGAATTTTTTCACGTTTTTGATGTAGGTACCTAATATAACGAGTGCTTCTCAAGCGTGACATATCGAAGATTATTGATAGATTAGACTGGTTGACGGATATCCGACATTGACTACTTATTGTCCTTAAAGTAAGAATTTTAAATTTGGCTGAAGTTATACAGTTACATATTTATTACAATGTTTAAAAAAAACACTCCTGGGGGCGATGCCATAATGCCATGGCGGGGTAATGCCATCATGCCCTCTTCATCATGCCCTCCCTTCTTTACGATTATTTTATTTTTTATTAATTATTTAAAATGCGAAACGGAAAACTGCAAACAATAATACCAAGACAACGGTGCTAAAGATGTTTTCACTTCCAAAAAAATAAAAGTGTGCAGTTCACACGCGGTAGAACTGAAACTTTCAGAAAACTAAAGTAGACAAGAGTGGGGAGGCTACGAAGCACCGCACAAAGAGGAGACAGATTATTTTATCTCATTCTCTTGTAGGTTGAATCCTGTAGGTGTATGTGTTTGTTTCTTTTAGTGTCGCTTTTTAGTTTCATCGAGTTTCAAATCACAACGCTGTTAAAGAAGTTTCACTTCAAACAAGTAAAGTCTATTGATGAACCCAATGAAACAGGTGGTTGGATTCTCTTACCAAGAGAACATATACAAAGTAAAAACAAGGAAACGTAATTTGGTCCAGTTCCGACAATGGAATCCACGAGAAAACCATGTAAGATTTAAATTTGCAATAAGTATGTGCGCGACAAATGGACGAATAACTCAATATCACGCCAACCGATTTCGATGATTCTTTTTTTATTGGAAAGGATGTACTTTAACGGTAGTTTGATGAGAGTTTGGTTAGGTTCTGATTATGGGATCCATGACAAAGTAACGGAACTCTTCAATTCTTAGGAGCAAATTAACGATACTCGGCCGAATCTCTTAATTTGACCCTATCGTCGTTATGGTCAAATTATGTCTGTCTCATATGAGTAGCACGTTTAGTAGGCTTACCCATATTCAAACAAATTAGTTAGTGTACTTCAGATTCACTAAAAATCAAAAAATAAACAAAAATTTTAACAAAACATAAAAACGACTTAAAAAAATGCACTAAAAAGTAAAAAAATAATTTCTTATTCTTCTACAACTTCATAATCAACTTACTTTTTCTACTCATCAATATGTAGGTATGATTGTTATTTTTGGAGTCGGTGTCAGCAAAGGTACCCGGCCCGGCGTGTTCACTTGACAGCTCCCCTCACGCCGCGGCCCCGCTCTCGCCTCTCGCCTCGTCAAGTCGCTCGTGCGACACAAGCACATCTCACCTATAACTATGTATGTAGTTACAAACCTACCTTGACTGACACCGACTCCAAAAATAATAATCATACCTACGTATTGATGAGTAGAAAAAGTAAGTTGATTATGAAGTTGTAGAAGAATACGAAATTATTTTTTTTACTTTTTAGTGCATTTTTTGAAGTCGTTTTTTTGTTTTGTTAAAATTTTTGTTTATATAATATCTATCAAGTTTAAGCGCTTCACAGACCGTTGTACAAAATACCAAAATTAAAACTTGGTAAAAACCTCACAACAGGGGAAGAATCCTAAAATAGGAATACTTGCAAATGATTCTTCCCAAATTTTATAAAACCATACATCTTGTAAGGATTTTAGAGAACAAGTAATACGAACAATAAAAAAATACTAATAATATTATAATAATGACAATGAATAACATTGTTTTCATTCCACTTTATTTATTAACCCCTCAAGTTCACTTCACCGTCAAACCGAAATCGGTTGGTAAATGATAATAAAGTGGAATTGAAACAAAGTTATTTTATTGTTATTATTATAACTATGTAAATCCTTAAACTGTTTGCTACATGTGAAAAAAAAATCTAAAATTTCTATAAAAACTCTCTACGGTCGCTGATGTGTGCGGTACAACAAACAAATTAATTGTTGACAGGAAGTTGAGGATGCTGTAAATATCTGAAAATGGAACCTAGAGATAAAAAAAAAACATTATTCATAATGAACTGAGTTTTTAAGGCGTAAAATTAGTTCTTACCGTTAATCCGTACACTCTGTTGATCTTCCCAACAATAGTCAGCTAGCTTACTGTATATTCGGTAGCGATAGTAATGTGAGATATTGTAACGTATTAATTTTCGCGAGTGTTAACTACGCGAGTAGGTACTGTTTTGCTTAATTTATTTTTATTATATACTTTGAATGGTTAAGTTGGTAGCCTCGCGCCGGAAGGAGGGCGGCGGAGAGAGAGGGGAGAAAGATGGCGGCAGACGTGAATCCGTGTTTCCGGACGGGACGATTTTTACTTTAGAGTTCTTTGAAGAACGAGGCCTGGCTTATTTTTGGATTGACGTCCGGGAGGATTTTTTGCGAAGTTGCGTCAAGGCGAATGTGACCGTTAATTTGAAGTTCTTGTGTCCATTGGTCTCATATTTGAGATACGGAGGCATTAAAGGAAATGTGCCGGTCGTGGTGGTCCGGATACTGAAGTCAATGTGATTTTTTCATATGGATTTATCCCGATACGGGTTTCAGCGGAGACTGTCTGGTTGCGGAGGTCTTCGGATGTGGCTGGAAAGTGTGATTTAGTATGCTCCACCATCCTATCTGAGGTCTAAGATGTCAAGGCGCGCGTGCTGTTTGGGGGTGAGAATTCTCGGACTGAGGCCTCTTTACGCGGTTGCGAAAGGGCCACCCTCCTGGAAGCTCGAGGGTTTACTGAGGAAGGAGCCCGTATGTCCGGAATCCTGGCCACGGATGGGAAGATGTCCAAGACGTTCTTTGCGCCCAAGAAGTTCTCGCGTCGGTTTTGCGGATAGTTTTGTTAAGCTCTCTTTCTCTCACCTGTTACCGTTTTCAACGTGTAGCATAAGCACTTATGTTCGCAGATGATTTGAAACTTTTTAAAGCAATTCGTGGCCTGGATGACTGTTATATTCTCTCAGCAAACTTGTCAAAATTAGTTGAGTGGTGTAGCGATAACAAGCTATACCTTAATGTTAATAAATGCATAACAATGAGATTTTTTAAAATAAAAAATCCAATTCTTTTTAATTATTCAATCAATAACTTCATTCTTGAATCTGTTTCCGAAATTAATGACTTAGGTGTTACTTTCGACACCAAACTTAGCTTCATACCACACATTGAAAATATCTCAAAAAAGGGTTTAAAAATGTTAGGTTTTGTACTAAGAGTGGCTAAAGATTTTACTGACATTAAAACATTAAAACTTCTATACACATCACTAGTGAGGAGTCAGGTTGAATATAACTCAACTGTATGGTCTCCTCACTATGACGTGCATTCTCTAACAATAGAAAGAATACAAAAAAAATTCCTAAGCTTTTTAAATTATAAACTAAAAATACCAAAAGAACAATTGAACTACACTTATCTATTGCAATTATCTAATCTATTAAACTTGAGTGATAGAAGAAATATTTTTGATCTAGTTTTTTTATTTAAAATCTTACGTAATACAATTGACAGCCCTGAATTCTTGGCGCTCATAAATTTTAATGTGCCGGCGAGAAACACAAGGTCAGTACTACCATTTTACTGTGGTAATACTACGACCAGGGCACAATTCAATATACCACTACACAGAATCCAACACTTGGGCAATATGTATTCGCACATAGATGTATGGAATATGTCACTGACACAATTTAAAAATGAAATAATGAAATCATTTATCCGTGATACAAGTACTCACTAAGGAATTCTTTGGTAAATTTAATAAACTACTCGTTCATCGACAAATTTGCTAAACTATCTCTACCTATCCTATTAATGTAATTAAATGTAATGTCTTAGTAAAATCATTGTAATATGTATTATAAACCATCATAACCTTTAGTATTATTTAGTTATATTAAAAAAAAAAATTATTTAATTTTCACTATAATATTAAAATCCAAATTGGAGTTCTGAACCCCTGCAACTTGCAGAGGTACTGGGGGTACCATCGATGTAGCGGTTTGCCACTTTGCGAAACTAATACTTACGTTTTATTAGACATGGTTAATGTTGCAATTTTGTAAACCTCTGATCACCTTACTTTAAAATTTTTGTTATTTGTATTTTTATATCATGTATGTATTTTTTTATCGTAACTTATCGTTATTATATCTTACTGTAATTTAAGTTTTTGTTGCTTATATTTCTATTTACTTAACTAATGTACTTTTTTTTATTTCTATTGTAATTTTATTTATATTATTTCCTTATCATGTTAATGATGTACTGCCTTTATTTATTTATGTAAAAGCCCTCTGGGCGTATAATAAAACAAATAAATAAATAAATAAATAAGGTATTTACATGTGTTTGTTTATTTTGCTATAAATAAGAATTGGTTTCTAATAAAATCTTTCATTTGAGATGAATCTTACAATATTCCCACCAACTTGAGATGTATCGACATTGCTCTGCTTTTACCCTACTTATATATACATTACAAATTACAATATCATGATAAATCCGGCTAGGAGATATATCGCAATTTATGCTAGTACTGCTGATGCGATGAAATCACTCATTTCATAGAGGAGTCCGTAAAACGTCGCTGCCACGACGAATGTGGTGACGGAATTTGTATATTTTTCCCACCTGTGTATGTTTTTGGTTAGTGATTTTGATCTTTTGAAATTCGGTTACTTTTCCAAAGATTCCATAAACTTAGATCAAAATTTTCCACTCTGTATTTGGTTTAGATAGCATATTTTGGTGTATGAGATGGGGCACTTTCTTATATCTTCGAATTTTTTTGGAATTTGATCCATTTTCAGGGTCTACGAAATTGTTTTTCAAAGCTTCCTTTTCAAAGCTTTCTTTCATATTGTCTGAATACTTCCAAAACTGAATACTAGAGGGGCGGACTGAACCACTGGACTACTGGGAGAATCAGCGACGCACTGGGAGTTTTGAATCAGGATAAGTTTATCTCAAAACAACTCTACACATTTTTGACATATAGACACACATTCTATCATAGTCCCTTAGATTAAACCTACACCTGCACCATATTTCATCTTTCGTGGAGTTTGACGGAAAATTATGATATTTAGACAAAAGTTAGTAGAAGAAATTAGTTATTTTTAAATTTTCCCAACTGCGAAGAGAAATGTGTGCCTGTAAACTGTTTATGTGTACCAAATTACGTAAAGTACGTTTTAATCTGAATATACTATCTGATAATTATGCTTGCAGCATATCGCTCGCCATATATACCATTCGGAATGTATAGCGAGCGATATGCCGAAACACGCCAAGCCAAATAATCTTTTATAGCTGTGTGTGATACAAGCATTAAAAGGAATTACAATCAAAACGGCCGACATAGTTCAATTACGGAAATGAGTACCTGCGTTATGAAAGTGTTATGGAAAACAACCGTTTTAATTTTTTAAAGCATATTTTTATTTATTTCAACTGCACATTAGTAAATTAGTACGTTTTAATACCTAATATGTACACGGAAATAATGTTAATATAAATAATTAACTTAACCCACAAACCAATTAAAATTATTATTTCAATTTAATATTACAAAAATTTTAAATGTAACCTTCTTCCAACAGAAATTGTAAAAAGAACAATTATTAAATTATATCAAAAAAATCCCTAGACTATCCAACAGAACGCCTGTTTGAAGAATTTCAAGTACCCACATTTAAAGATTTATACATATATTAAAAATTCATTAATTCAAATTATAAAAGAAAAAGATAAATATCCATTTTTAAATGAAAACAGAACTCAACTTAAACATGTTTTTCTATGCCCAAAACTAAATACGTCTTTTGCACAGCATCATTAGACTTACCAGGGAAGAACTTTTTTCAATCGACTACCAGAAGAAATCAGAAGCATTAAAGATAAAACCCGAATACTGTTCTCTGTCAAGAGACATTTTAAAAATATTCTTAAGAAAAAACCACTGTCACTTAATAAATCTTACAAAAATCCTTAGTTTTCGATAACATTATTTCATTTTTTAAATAACACTCTAATCAAAATAAATACTGCGGCTCAAATTTATTTATGTACAATGAATTATTTAAGTACTAACTAATAACTAATAACATTAATGTACACTCCCCTTCCATACACAAGCACATGCTTTCAATGGAAGGATAGTAAAAAAAAACCTGAGATGTATAATTATCATGTAAATACCATGTAAAACATAATATTAAAAATAAAACATTATTAAAAAAAAAAATAATAATAATTCCATTATGACAATGTATTTATTATACGAGTCTATGTAATTGATTCCAATGATGTAAATAACACATTAACCTAAGGGCAAGCGGCGTGGATTTGATTTTTATACAAATCCATAGAATTCTTCCGAGTTTGGTGAAATTTGAACCTTTGACTTCCCAAATAGAGGAAGGTCACTGTCTGCATGACATTTCGAAATTGCATCCCATCCACCCCTTCAAGTAAATTTTCGATACTTCTTGATCAAATTTTACACATTTCACGTTCAAAATAAGAGGAAAATTACTTCTTTTTTTACATTAACTCCACACAGGAGGCCCTGAGGAAAATAATTTCCCTCAGGGCCTATGTCATCTGAGATGCTGTGTGGAGGGTCTTTTTGAGGAGAGGAAGGAATGAACATTGGTCTTGAAGAGACCCATGTTGTAGGAAGGAGGAAACACAGAGGTCGACAAATCGTTCCACAGCCGAGCTGTTGAACACAAGAACGAGTCGAAAAAGCGACCCGTTCTCATGTGACCAATGTCAACAGTGTACATATGTTGGGCACGCGTTTGGCGTATTTCCCGACTACGCACCGGTGCCGAAGGGATCAATGCCGCTAGTTGCTCTGAGCATCTTCCATTGAAATACCGGTATAACAAAGATAGCATTCCCACCTGACGCCTGTGCTCTAAAGATTGCAATCCGTCTGTCAAGATGGGAGAATCTATCAACGGGACTGCCGGTTTCTGCACAGAGTCCAGGGTTTTTGTTTTCAGGTTTAGCAGTTGTGTACTATTTACGTATCTGCGGGCCCTGTATCTACAGCACGCCCAGTTTTTGAGAGGCTAATTTAAGTCTGGCTTCGATGGAGCCACCATATCTGGACTGGTCACTTAGAGTTAAACCAAGCATAACAATGAAGGGCCTGTTCGGAAGATTACTTCCGTTGAAGGAGACTAGATTTTCATTTCAATCCCTTTTAGACGTAATGATTGGGTCTTTGAAACATTAAATTCAACGAGATCTGTTCAAACTTCTACATCTGATTTTGTAAAACTCTGGAGATGTTTATAGAAATATTACCTTCCTCTTGTTTTTAAGGTCAAATGCGAAAATGTCATGAATCTCGGAAGAAAACGAAAACAAAAAAGGTTTATTTGTAAATCAAATCCACACCACCCGCCCGCCCGCCCGTCACAGACATTCTTGAAGATATCTTTGGTGCACCACATAATAATATCATACATGCTAAATTATTGGCAATATCAAGTTAACAGTCATTAGATCTGATACAAAGCACGGTCGATCGATAAAGGATTTATAGATAAAGTCGATAACTTGTCTCCGTTCAAGTCTATAGAGGATATGAAGCGAGCACCGCGAAGTTTGTCTAATATACGAGAAATATATGGCAATGGGTAGGAATCTGTCTTTGTGACACTATTGAGTTTCCTCGAGTCAAGGCAAAATCTGGCAGAACCATCCTTTTTATGTTTGACCAAGCTGAACGCGAGCGACGAACAACATCTAAATCCAACGTTTCTTTAAGTTGTGATTCAAGCTATTTTTGACGTGTTTGAGATAATGGATAAAAACGCTGCTTAATAGGATCTCCCGTTGTATTAATCTTCTGTTGTACTAAGTGTGTACGACCCAGACCACATTTTTCGAACGAAATGGATTTAAATTTATCTATAACATTATTCAGCCTACGATTGTCTTGAGGAGACAGTAGGGAAGCTGACGTGATTTTACGAATCTCACCAATAGTATTCTCAAAAACACGACTATCATTCACTTTTGGAAACAATTGAGGAGCTATATGAAATTGTCTCCAAAAGTCAACTCCCAAAACAATCACAGGAGACAAAGACGAAATTACAAAAAAATAACATATTTTTTAATATTATTATAAGTAACCAATACTTATCATGGTACCGATTACATCCTGCTGTTAACCATCTGCAGTGGTAACGTAAGAACTAAATCTATCTAAAGTAAATCTATCTAAAATATATTTTTGATTGTAGCTATCACTTTGTGGTTATCCATTATAGAAAAATGAAATAATACAACTTTGTATAAACCACTTATATAATGCGTAAATCCTGCCGGTTTCGGAACAAACGTTCCTTCTTCAGGGAAAGCTTATACTAATTTGACAGTTTCGAACAATGTTTTATTATGGTAGGGGTGGAGCCGTTGCTAGTTATTAATGTAGATTGGGTGGGTAGGTATTAATGTAGAGCGGGTGGGTAGGGGAACAAATCCATGATTGGGCTATAAGATAATATTTTTTAAAATACATCGCATTATCTTCTTATGTTGATTGTAGTTATATTTTCGTTCTTATGTTGGGTCACGCACATTGACGTGATTTGGTCGAAGGTCACGCACATTACCTATCTATAACACATAAATTAGTTCTGCAAACATTGAGGACATTTGAATCATATATTTGATGCGTGTGTACATCTAAATGCTCTAAAAAATGTCCAATTAAAATATAAGATTGGTTAGCTTTCTAATTCAAAAGTAAGAAGTAGGTAGATACAAACACATAATAATAAAGATTAGAACATGAAGGTATATGTTTGTGTTTGATGCCTATGTACAATGTTTTGAAGAAGTAGAGAGGTATTCAAGAGCACGGAAAGAACTATCCAAAGGATACTCGAATGCATTGATATAACGCTTCCAGATCTGGCAACTCGGCAATCTTCAAGAATTACAATTTGAATGATATTATCGAACGGAGTGTATTCATTACTGTACTTCCTCGACGTTTTTAGTTACTACCACTACAGTGAAATTTGCCTCAAAATGATGGTGTAGGAGATAAGGGTTCCGACCAGGGAATACAAGAAATGATAATTGACATTAAATAAGTTCTGGGCGGTAATCCTCGGATGGCGGTTTTGCACCACTCTTGCAAACGCTTCCAGGAGATCGGTGTCTGCATCTGACAACAAATAAAATTTACAAGATATACGTAATTCAACACGAACTAAAAAAAATCAAACAGAATAACGAACCTTTGCTATCTACAAGAACATAGAAGAAAATGAAAATTCTATCATTGCCTCAGTCCTGCAAGTACTTTTTTATTTGTTTTATCCTTGGCTGGATAACCAACGCCACTGCCATAGGTCACCCCAAGTGGTTCGCTACGTTTGGTGACTTAGCAGGGGTGCTTGGGTTCATGGGGTAAGGATTACCTGGGCCTTGGCGGCGGACACGTCTGTCCACCTGTGTGGCGGGCCGGATTTGGAGACTGGTTAAGGGGGACCTTTTCACCTCTCAAGTTGCACTCTCTCCACCCATCGCCTTTCACCATTGTAGGAGGGGTGGATCCATATGCCCGTCACTCCTGGACACACCGACCTCCATATTCCTACCAATCCTCATACATCTTCCTTTCCATCCTTTTCTTAAAAAAACCCTTCACGTAGCTTCCTCAAAGACGACACACCCCTCGAGGGAAATTATTTTTCTTTAGGGCCTCCTATGTGGAGCTTTGGTAAAAAAAGTGTGATGGATTAATCAAATTTATGTTTATCTACAGTTTTGGTAAAAGCTTGGCTAAAATATGCAACTGCTATTATTTGGTTTCGCCAAAGAATGAGGGGCAAGCGGGCCCATTCAGTTCACAAAGATTTTTTTTTAATTCAAGAGATGAGCGTCCAAAAATTATTCAACAACAAACACAGTTCCAACCTTTTTGTTAAATCTTGCGAGGATAGAAGAAAGAGCTTAAGTGCTTCTGAGGTTTAAATGAATTGATACCTACCAACCGCAGCAGAAGTCAGCAATTTGTTGATGAAAACTCCTGTTTTGTACGTCTCATGTTCAAGCACTTCACAGGCCGTCGTACAAAACATCAAAACGAATAGTTGGTAAAAACACCACACCCCGGGAATGAGCATTTGAAAATATTCCTAAAATAAAAGATGTTATGGATTTTAAAACAAAAACACTATAAAATATATACTAACGCCTTAAGTAGTAACTTACTGCAAGAGTACTCGGATTATCAAGCAGAATCATCGAAATTACAGCTAGAAAGTTGAAAACGCCATGGGAAAACGAACATAATATCTGAAAATTAATAAAACGTTAATATAATAGGTACCTAAAAACATTCGTTAAAATTAATGTTTGAAAAAAAATAATTAAATAACAAAAACTTATTTTTTCCTTTGTGTTTATATCTACACTTGAATGTCATTTTAATTATTAGTATACTTTACATCGTGGTTTCCTGTGATTAGTGAACATGATGATTTGTACCATAAGAAAACTAAGGTTAAAACTAGGGAATGCAAATCTCGCGAAATTGGGGCTCGAGGGAGATCCCGCGAGTTTAGTATAACAATACTGCGAGATCTCGCCAATTTCGAGATCTCGCGAGATTGCCAGTTTTGTGTGTTTTTTTGCACAATATTTGAATAAATTAGGAAAAAAATAATAAAAATTATAAGATAAACATTTATTTTCACGAATTTTTCAAAAGACTTTTATGCATCAAATATTGTTTCACGTATTTGTCTATAATTTTTTTAATAAACTTCCAAGTAGTAAATTTTGACGTACGTATGTATCAAATAACAAATGAAAGAAACAACCAGTCTTCTCTTCTAATATGAAACAAAAATCTTTTAGTAATAAAACAGTTCTTTTATAACAAACAAAACATCGAAATTGCAATTTGGGAGGCGGGAATGGGTACCGCCGCCGGGAACCTTAATTGGATAACCAACACCTCTGCCACAGGTCACCCCAAGTGGTTCGCTACGTTTGGTGATTTAGCAGGGGTGCCCGGGTTCATGGGGTGAGGTTTGTCTAGGTCTTGGAGGCGAATGACTAGGATACACTGAACCCCAGATTCCTACCCACCCCTTAAACCCTTTTCCTTCCCAGAACTCTCCTCTCGTTCCTTTCCTTAAAAAACCCTCCGCATAGCATCCCCAAAGATGACATAGGCCCTGAGGAAAATAATTTTCCTCAGAGCCCCCTGTGTGGAGCTCATGTAAAAAAAAAAAAACGAAAAGTAAAGTCGTGAGATCTCGCCCTTTTTTTGATCCGAGATCAATCTCGCTAAAAAAGGCCGAGTTCTCGCGAGAACGAAATTGCATTCCCTAGTTAAAAACTAGGTGTTAAAAGCAAATGTATTTCGCTTTCCTTCCTAAGTACACACTAAGGGAACGTACCCATAATACGTGACACGTTTAGGGGGGGGGGGGTCTTCAAAATGTCACGCTCGGTACAAATGAGCGGCGGGTTGCTTAGGTTTTTGGTCACCGGGGGGGGGGGGGGGGGGGGGGGGTAAAAATTGCAAAAAGTTGGTCACGTAGTATGGGTACGTTCCCTAACATGTATTAATATTGTGGTTTGCTACCTTTGGTTTAAAAGTTGTTTCTTAAATATGTTTATTCTATTTTCAAGCTATCGGTAAGAAAATTGTATAATATGTATTGACCCCCACGGCCTACGCTTCTTTCAGTCTTTACTGAATTGGTATATAATTTATGATGTTTTCTCGTTTAAAATTCGTGTACTTGTGATGTTCTTGTAATGTTGTGTTCGTATTCATAAATACACGATACATTCTTAGACTTTTCCGTTACAAAGTTTTTTTTTGGTTATCCTTATTCGTTTAAGTCGTTTAAATACATGCTGCGTGTGTTTCCCTATATCTCCATTAGAAAACGGGATTAGACGACGGGACTTGAGTAATCCCCACTTTACTTGTTCTGGTAGACGATGAGATATATACCAATATACCAACTATACCAATAAGATGCTGATTGAAGATAGAATATTTGTATTTTAATTATTAGTGGGATGATTTTTTGTTTCAGGTTTTGAATGTGCTGCTTAAATTAAAAGACAAGACAATAAGAAAACCAGGTATTTTTCACGAGATAAAATGTGTGGGTTTTTTCTTCTATTTGTAATGGTTTATGTCATGGTGTTCTTCTTTTTGGTGAGCTTAAGATTATATAACTAGTTTGTTAAATAGTAGATGCCACAAAGTATTTTTACAATTATTGAATAATTGAAACCAATAATTATTGTTACCGTTAATCCGTACATTGCATTGAAGTTGTCAATAATATCACCAAGCTTATTGTATATTTCTAAAAGTTCTTTGACATCCTCATCTGTCGTTTTGCATCGTTCGTTTGTTAATTTTTGAACATTAGTGTATCGTCGTTTTCCCCAAAAAATCATTACAATTCCGTCATTCAATTCAAACTTCACGTCGTGATTTAGATTCATTTCTTCCCCAGTGACGACAATTCTCACATGTTTTAATCTTAAATTCAAGTATTGATATCTTCGCGTTATTGTACTAATTTCCACAGAAATCTGAAGAGCTTCCCCTAGGATTATGTAAGCAGATATGCAAGCAATATTGTTAAATATACTTTCATTCCACAGAATTTGGCAGGAAACTATAATAGAACTCTCTATTAAAAGATGCCCCATGTGGACAGCAATGACCGCAAATTTGAAAAATCCCAAGTCAGCTTCCATGTTTGGATGAAGGATGTTATCAACGGCACTGAGGGTTTCATAAATCTTCAGGGCTATCTGAGGGCTCTTCAGGATATTTTGTACGATCAAAAGGATGTGAGACATCATGGTGAATGAGTATTGGAGGGTTGATGTAGCTCGCACTGATATTGGAACGTTGATTAGATCTAATTCATACGTGATTGCCTTAAACGTCACCACAACCATCACTATGGTGAAAGATACTGCGTAGAATTTGTAAATTATATCAACTTGAGTTATTTTTTTGTCAGCGAATGTATGTTTTTGCATTCCGGTAAGTTTTACAAAGATTGAATATACTCGAAGCAAAAATACCAAGTCCGTACTTGCATTAGATAGCGATCCTTTGTTTCGCATTGAAATTGGAGCCGTTCTATTCCTTCGCAGTTTTTTGAAATTACTTAAAAACAAATTGGACCCAATTTCAGGAGCGACATAATTTTCGAAAGCTTCCATATTGTCCGCTGTGGGTGCGTTCTTTCAAATTAATATATTAAACTAAATATTTTCGCACTAACACGGAGAGGTACAACAGAATATAAAAGTAACCTATTATTTTTATTCTTTTACGCAGAAAACTTCATTAATCAACTATTAATAAAAAGATTTTTGTTAGAAATGGCACTAATTTTTGTACGTTTTGTTTTTTTCCGTAATATTTACGTCTGTTTTGAATTTAAAAAGCCTGGATAAGGCCTGTCCACAGCGTCCATTCCGACCTATTAATAAAAGCAACTGGAATACAACCTCCTGCGACGATCGCATTTATATCGACGACTGACGTGTTTATCGAGACAATTGCATTTATCTAATTATTCTTGCATATTAAAATAGATTAAAAGATAGAAAGTTATGCAGGTGTACACTATTAATTATGTTATTTTTTTTCTTGAAATTGAATTGCCTTTTGGTAAAATTAAAAATACTTTATGAGTAAACAAAACTATTTGTTATATCCCCGTAATCATTTTTAGCTGTCGTAGCAAGGTGTTTTACACAAAGTGACGGGTTGGGTAAATAATGTTACTACGTCTTAGAAATTTCTACCAGTGACCTACATTTCAGAGGGTAAGTACCACTATTTGTAGACGAAATTCAGTTAACGATCGTTACACTGTAAAGTAGTAAAATCCTAGAATTCTCTCAGAACTGTTTGTAGACACAATTTTGAACTGAAACTTTTTAGCACCGTTATGATTTGAAACTCGATAAAACGGAAACGACACTAAAAAGAGGCAAACACATACATCTATAGGATTTATCCTGCGAGAGAATGAGATACAATGAAACCTTTCCTACGAACAGTACCTACGACGAGTCGCGCTGGCGGCTTTGATAATGAGCTTATTTTTCAAGGCTTTCATGGTTGAGACTGTGTGGGTGAAGTTTCACTTCTAATGCGTGTGAACTGCACTCGATTTTAAAAAAAATTACATTGGCCCTAGGATCCCTAATTTTCCTCAGATCCTATGTCATTTAAGGAGATACTGTGTGGAGGGTCTTTTTAATAAAAGGAAAGAGAGGAAGTTTTGGGAAGAAAAAAGGTATGGGGAGTGGGAAGGAATCTGGGGGGCAGTGAATCCAGGAGTGACGGACGTAAGAATTTATCCCTCCAACTGGGGCCCATGAAGAAGGGTAGGGAGAGACCGGCTATAGAGGTCAAAAGGTCTTCCTCAGTCAGCCTCTCTTGATCCCGGTTGACGACGATTAATTTTTTGTATCAAATTGCATTTAAATGAATTATTTCTCTTGATTGTCCAGAAATAACGTTCCCTAACCACAGAGGTCATGGAGATTGTACTTTGGCAATATGGGATATTGTTTAGATATTTCATCCAGGGTCTGACAATCTACAGGCCTTGCGACGTCTGTAAACTGGATTTGTGTGATGTGGAGGTTTTTAATAACAACTCTTGATTTAACGCGAATCAAATATATTTACAATGAAACTTTTGTGTTACAATAATTTGCTCAGATTTAATATTTATCATGCTTACAGGTTACAGGTAAAGCAGAGAGAACGAACGCTAAAACCGGAATGAATGTGCGCTGTCATGCACACATTCATTCATAGACATAGAGTGGTGGCCGGTGATACCATTGTATAAAATCGGATAAACATAGTATTTTATGGTTGTTCCTACGTAGTATTTGTATTATTTTTACATTTTCACTAAAAACAAGGAGAAATTTGAGGGATATCGATTATATTTCAGGTTCTATTTGAAACGCTCAGGCACGGGGGCTCCATCGAAGCCGGAGACAAGTTAGCTTATCTGAAGCTGGGCGTAGGTACTGTAGGGCCCGCAGATACTGCAGATGGTACACAACTGCTGACCCTGTACAAATCGCAAGTCTACCCCATCGTTGAATTTGGCGGTTACCTCTGGTCTGGAGCCCCAAAATACCTGAAAACTCTTTATTCTGTGCGTAAACGGGCTGTTCGTTTAATAGATTTCCCTATGTTAACAAGCGGATTGCAATCTTTAGAGCCATTCTACCGGTATTTCAATAGAAGATTCTTCGAGGATCTAGAGTCATTGATCATTGTGTATAGTCATATATAGAAATACATCAAACGCACGAGTCACGAGAGAACGTTTCGTTTAAACAGCTTATTTGAGGTTTTTCTTATCTTGTGCACATCGGTACCAAACAATACTTGTTTCGCTATTGGGAAGAAATGGGAAGACATCGGAAAAAATATAACGGTATAAATATAGCAATTTGGACAAATAAACACCAACTACAACTTACGAACTAACTGAGTCACCTATGGAGGCGAACGTAAGATGTTAGGCGGCGTGACGTCATAGGGCTATTCGGTGCGAAAATATCGTTTTGGCGACATTTTAAATCGTAAAATTTTATTTTTCATCATAAAAATTAAATAAAAATTCCACGATATCATTTAAGTTCTGGACTATAATCCTTGGTTAGCGGATTCCACCACTCTTGCTCTCTTTTTCTGACAGGTCACTGTCTGCATCTATAGTAACACAAATAACAAATTACGTTATGTTGTTTTCAAAGCAATCACCGGTTACTTATTATTTTTTTGATAAACTAATGTTTAAGACAAGATTTTTACGCATAGCGAAAATGTAATAAGCAGTAATTGTGGAATGAAACACTAATATACAGGGTGTAACAGAACATCGATTCCTGACATTATATGGAGTAAAAAATGTAAATGAAATTTTAGTCTCCGGTGATATTTGTGATGTTTTTTTTATTTATTTTTTCTATAAAAACATAAAAAAATGGTAGGTGTTGGACAGTTGGACGCGGGTTGAGGGGTTGGTCGGTTACTCGGCTGAGTGACCAACGACAACAAAAGAAGATTTTTTTTTGGTTTGAATTTGAAATTTTTTTTTTTTTAAATATATATATATATCACAAAAAAAGTCACCGGAGGCCAAAATTTCATTTACACTTTTTACTCCAAATATGCTCAGGAATCGCTGGTTAAAATCCCTCGGGTACGTCCTGTTACATACACCCTGTATATTTAATTATTTGGCGGGCAGGAGATACGCCGACGTAGCTCAGTGGATAAGAGCAGTTGACCGGAAATCAGAAGGACGCGGGTTCGAGTCCCGTCGGCGGCATGTATCTTTTCTCGGGAGATTTTTTCAATGTAGATGAGTGTTTCAGGCTAATAATTATTACTTAATTAATCACCTGTTAATTTTTGGTTTGACCTAAAATACTTTTACCACATTAGCAAATCATCCTTTAAAATTTTTATTATTATTTTGCACGACGTACCCTTGCCTGAGCGGATTTTCGGCCGTGATAAAAATTTAAAAAACTGAATTATCGAAGACAGCAAACACTTTGAGGCTTCAAATTATATAAATACTAATAGAATAGAATGACTGTTTTATTACTTTGCTCGTTTAGAAATATTGATTCTCTTTCACGGACGACGAATTTTTTTTTTCATGGCCTCCGTGCTGTTTGATTTGGATATAAGTAGGTACCTACTCTTCAAATGAATATTACCTCACTGTCAACTGATAGGTTCAATAGACTAAAAGTATTATTTTACTGGATGAAATCTTATCGGAAGCAAATACTTTGAGGTGTGACATTATATATTAAATGAAAAACACACTTTGTAAAACACCACTTTTTATTTGAATTAATATTTAACAGCCAACCAGGTTTCGCTTAGCTCAAGCTTTATCAGGGTTTATTATATCAGTTGATATAATAAGCCCTGATGAAGCTTGAGCTAAGTAGGGCTAAGCAGTTGATATAATAAGCCCTGATGAAGCTTGAGCTAAGCAGGGCTAAGCAGTTGATATAATAAGCCCTGATGAAGCTTGAGCTAAGCAGTTGATATAATAAGCCCTGATGAAGCTTGAGCTAAGCAGGGCTAAGCAGTTGATATAATAAGCCCTGATGAAGCTTGAGCTAAGCAGTTGATATAAGAAGCCCTGATGAAGCTTGAGCTAAGCAGTTGATATAATAAGCCCTGATGAAGCTTGAGCTAAGCGAAACCTGGTTGGCTGTTAAATATTAATTCAAATAAAAAGTGGTGTTTTACAAAGTGTGAGAATATAATCTTTTTTTCTGCATTAATTGTAAGATTGGAAGTAGATTTGTATCGAATCAGTTTCTTAGGATTTGGATGTCATTATTTGCATTTTACTTTACAATTTTTGATATTACACATATTTTTTTTTCTCATTTCAAATATTAACGAGTGTATATTGAGGTAGAAGCTGCAGACGAGCAGCCATGTGGCAGCTTCGCGAACTACCGATAAATCGCTAAATTATGTATTTAATTAAAGTGCGTTTTTGTTGGAAACAATAAATAAAAAAGGAAGAAATTGTAAATATAAGAATAATACAGCATACATGTTTTTATTTCTTTTATACATTTAATGATATGATTATGATAAAACCAGTTTATTATAAACAAGTTCTGCATTGTAATTATACTAATTAATATTACGCGCGACAGCTGTTTCGCTCTCTGTTTATCAAACATTTAACACTTGAACTTGTTTATAATAAACCGTATTTATAGATTAAATAATAATATTATTGAATATATAAAAGAAGTAAATATTAAAATGAAGTTCTACAAAATAAACTTGATAACAATAAATACAGAATACATTTATTTTTGCACAATGCATACATTATTATTATGTATGTCACAGTCATAAAATATACTGTTTGAAAAGTTGCCTTTATTATTACCGCTGTTAATTAGATCCAGCTATGGATTGGTGCTAAATTAATAGTGTATGCATGATTGTTGATTATATTGTTGTTCGATATTTTAAAACCTTCGAAGAAGAATAAAGGCCCAAGTCGGCGGGAAAAAGGCATCTTTAAAATAATCAAACACGATATCAACGACGATGATTTTTCTATTCGATTATTTTACCAATCTTCTTAGTCAATCCCAATATTCAATTTTTTAAAAGAAAAACTTGAAGTTCTGGGTTCGAGTCCCAGTTGCGACCATTATCTTTTTTCTATTTTTCTGTGTCTTGTTGTCTTTCATATTTTCGTTCAGATTACACAGGTCTGCGACTGTTTTTTTTCTTTGAAATAAGAGGTAATTCCCATGTATTTTTGGTTGCTGAATTCGGGAAAATTATCAAAAAAATTCCATCACGTAAGGTTTTTCCGGAACACTCAAAATACTGTGGGAATGCCTATCTTAAGGTGCAAAACGGGGTTTATTGCCGAAATATATATTTTTTATTAATTCCAACTTATTATAAGATAATTTTATGTTTTATAGACTGAAACAAAACATATAGTAACTCATGACGATAAAATTAGTCACACATATATCGAGATTTTCCATATTACTATGGAAAATTCAACGCTGACTAGCGCTGACGTATGATGAGAGAATGCCGAAATTTCCAAGTTGCCCACTCCCTTCCATGCCCTTTCATTATTTATTTCTGTTCCAACTTTCGTAACATGCATTTCAAAAATGACTTCAAGAGGTTGTGTAAATTCTTCTGAGAGTTTTTGCTATATTTGTGGTGAATTTGTAGTGAAAAAACAACAATAAAAATTACTGATTTTGTTAAAAAAGTGTATTTTGCGTATTTGGTGTAAAGATAGGGGACCAGGGTCAAATCTTGGGCCCCGCATGGAGTTCTTTCATCGTGTGTTGAAGTACTTAGAGTGTGGTCAGAAGGTAAAGTTAAATCTTTTCGTTTTGGTGTTCCCATGATCTGGAAAGAGCCTCGAAACCACAGCGATGACTGCTACTTTTGTTTGTGCAATGTGGAAGGGTATAGTACCAAAAATAAAAAACAAATTTGTTACCCAAACATGGATTCGGCACTCCGTCCAGTCCCTCGCGGACCTGGCATTCCTACACCACAAGCACTAGTTTGGGAGGCGGGAATGGGTACCGCCGCCGCGGGAACCTTTATTGGATAACCAACACCTCTGCCATAGGTCACCCCAAGTGGTTCGCTACGTTTGGTGATTTAGCAGGGGTGCTCGGGTTCATGGGGTGAGGTTTGTGTAGGTCTTGGAAGCGGATGACCAGGACACACTGAACCCCAGATTCCTACCCACCCCTTAAACCTTCTTCCTTCCCAGCACTCTCCCCTCCTTATCTTCCTTTAAAAAAACCCTCCACACCGCATCTCCAAAGATGACATAGGCCCTGAGGGAAATTATTTTCCTCAGGGCCTCCTGTGTGGAGCTCATGTAAAAAAAAAAAAAAAACTATAGCTGATGATGGCAAATCGTCTAGGCCCAAAGTCTAGACGATTTGCCATCATCAGAAGAAAGTTCTAGTGAGGAGTTTCAAGTAGGCGACTCCAGTGAACCTCAACAATTTTAATATAACGTCCCACAAAAGAAAACGCAGAAAACGAAGCTGAGAAACTAAAAAAAGCAGATTTTATATAGATTTATAATTGTATATAATGTAAATAAAATATTTTATGACGTAAATGAATAAAATTTGCATATAATGAATAACATATCACTTTGTTTAAACCACTATATTATAAACAATATCTGCATGTTTCGAAAACAATGTTATCTTCATCAGGATATGTCAATATATATTTTATATTTTATATTGACATATCCTGATGAAGATAACATTGTTATCGAAACATGTAGATATTGTTTATAATATAGTGGTTTAAACAAAGTGATATGTTATTCATTATATAATTAATGATGCCACAAAGTAATTTTGCGAAGTTTGAAAAAAAAATTGCATATTTTATGTTTTTTTTTCTTTTGAACATTCCCTACAGAAGTAGTGTAAGGCGGGTTTTGCCTATATTTTAATTTCCACTTTGCGGTAAATCCTTACGTGATGGGTCGAAATGGATGGCATACTCGAATTCAGCGTACCAATATACAATATAGGCCTGTGTTATTACTGTTATCTTCCTCTTCAATGATAAATACCAATATTCCCTTAATCAACCATAAAGGTCGTTATAAAAGTAATACTTATTATTTTTTAGTCATTGTCGTTTAGTGTTGCGTTCGGACATTGTGTTTGTGAAAACTTCCTATACGAGAAAAATACATTTCGTGGTGGAAAATAATGGAAATACGTACCTAAAAAAAACAGTCGCTAGTTTTACATTACTTGATTAGCACTTACACACAGCAGTTGTTTTCAGTCAAATTATAAAAAAAAAATCTAGATAACATTTTTTGATAAATCGTGTTGGTTAGCGAAAATATCACCAGACAGTGCCATAGCAAAAAAATACCTGTCCCTGGGATAGTGATAATTGAAATTAAACAACATTTTTATAATTTTTTTATTTATTTATTTAACGCCCAGAGGGCTTTTACACGTTTGGTTGTACAATTAGTTCATGACAGATGATTTTTAAACAAATAAAGAAATAATATAAAATTAAATTAAATAAAAAATACACACAAGTCATAAAAATACAAAGATACAGCAATTTGATAGGTTTACAAAAATAGAGATATGTTTAGGAATAGTTTTGGAATAATTTTTTTACAATATCCACAAAGTTCGCCAGGTTTATGTTAAATATGTCAACATCACCTAAGTATTGATTTCCCATAGAGTGTAATCGTTGTATCGGAGAGTGAGCAATGTAGTTCCGCTTATGAATGCTGCAGTAGAATAGTGTATTTTGCCGTGTAGTTACTACATAGAATAAATAAGAAAACTACAGGTGCCTTCCATACAAATTTGTATGAAAACAAATGTTCCATTTAGTCCAATAGCTCTACCCGTCGAAATCGTCATTAGGTAGGAACTTGTTTATTAATTATTAGAGTGCCAGCTCTGATTTCATCTACGGCCAGAGGCGACACCTGGAGCGGTTCCGCGGCAATACTCACTTCTTGCGTAGGTAGATTTCGGAGAGTTGAGCCCGGAATCTAGCTACGCGACAGTCAAGGGAGTTTTTGTGAGATTTGAGTTTTGAACGGGAAAAAAATTCCTTTTTACTTTAGATAATGCCGGGCGGTAAAAGTGATAACGAGTACGTATTGTGTGTTCGATAGATTGAATACCCCTTGGTGGGATTAGCTGTGATTCCTGCAACCGTAAGGAAACTTGTACGGCGGCCAGGCGTTGTCGGAGCCTGAAAGATTTAATCCATGATAAATACGTCCGATCACACTTGGGACAGAGCCCCGTGTTGATGGATGATCGGTGTACCGTTAGCCCGCGATGATATTCACTGTTCTTTGTGGCGGGAAAGTAATTTTACGACGGCCTTAACTCTCGTCTGGACCGAGGGCGGCCTCCCTACATGCTAAACCTTCTTCAACGGAAAACACCCCCTTTGGTGGCGGGGTGACTTACTGATTTTGGTCGCGGCGAAAGACCGCTTGATGATCCCCCTTTGGCGGCGGAACTGACTCCAGATCTCGGCTTCGGTGATGGCTTTCCGGATCCTGCACGAGGAAATGCTGCCTGTGCCTTGCAGCTACTAGACGGGCATTTTATTAGATAGCTAGCGATAGAATTCATAGTAAACAGAGGTCGGTTCCATGGGGGTAAGTGAAATGCAATATTTAAAACCTTTGTCGAGTGAGGCCTCGACCCATGTTTGCTAATTGATTTAAAATTATATGTTTGATCTCACAATTCCGCCTTTAAATTATGTACCTTGCAATACCATCCCTTTGGAGAACGACACATATCGTTTACGACTTACGGTTTACGATCCACCCCTGAGCATATTTGGGATCCACAGATATTCTTGACGGGATCCATAACCCGTCCAGAGTTGGCGCTTCCTTTGGGATAAAATCTGTGAGTACCTGGTCAGCATTACAATACTAAAGTTGTTTACGATAGGTATACTTGGTTTGGCCACTTGGCGAGAAAAACCCACGTAGCAATTAGTAATGAAGACTCTGCAAAGTTCTTCAATATACAGACGTTAACTTGCCGAAGAAATATAGCAGATTCGGTAATATTATTTAAAATTACATATAATTTAATCGATAGTCCTGATCTTCTTCAACGCCTAGCATTCCATGTTCCAAATCGCAACAGCAGACTTTTAATCTCCCTCTTTGCAATACCAGCTCTAAACAGAACTTATTTATCTACATATCCAAACACTCGTTCAACTTAAGATGAAGCCATAATAAATAATGCAAAATCATGTATTTTTGTTTTGAAAATTTGATCGCTTATAAGTATTGTAGATGCTTCAATTAAATACTGCGTGTAGAACATACCTTGGCCCTTAAAAATATCGGTCATTTTTTTAGTAAGTCTTTTAATAAGCCTATAAAAAAAAAGTATAAGGTCTATAAAAAAACGTTTTCAAGTCCAAACTCTCCTATTTATAAACCCCTTTTCGGATATAGATATTTTTGCAAATAATATAACATATTTCAAAAATATCTCCACAATTTGTGCACTTAAAAAAAAAAAAAAGTTACATTAGATACTTTTTAGTAAATACTTTATAAATATTGTATACTTGTTGTTATTATGTATTTCAATTTTGTATTTAAGTTTTCAACTTATGTATAAATAATACTTGCGTTGTTTTTTCAAGAGTTTGCTACTGTGAAAATGCATATGTGAATAATGCAGACACATTAATCTAGGGATACTTATATTTGTATTTTAATTTATTATATACTACCCACAAAAATGTTATATAAATATCCTGTTTGTGTCTCAAATAAATAAATAAATAAATAAATAAATTGTATAATGTGGCAAATTCAGTTTATTTTATAATAATCGCAAAAAAAGTTGATATTTACTCCCGATCTTCCCAAAATAAAATAAAATATGCATTTTCGCGTTGTTATTTTACAATACTGCCGCTAGTCGACGAATTCGGTTTTTCAAAGTGAACCCTATGGCGTCCACCAAGAACTACTGTCCACGCCACAGTCGCCAAACCTACTTCGTATCAGTCACGCCCCGAACGGAGCGGGAGATATACGCGTTACTCCGCGCCGCTTGTTTTCTTAAAATCAATTTTAAATTTCCGTTTTATTACAATAAACAATGCGTAAACGGGGAGTTAATGTTTTTTACAGGTTTTTACAAATTCAACCTGTAATTTTATTTTCTCATATACCTTTTCCAACCTTTCCAAAAGTATTTTCTCCTCCCATAAAGGGGCGTTTTTTCCTAGACTATGGGATCGCCTTAAATTATAGTAGAGGAGGCCGAAATGCTGAATAGGTAGTTACTCGAGCGTTGTGGGGACCTATTGGATTACAAAAATTAGATGCTAAAAAGAAAAAAGTTTAAATGATGTTATGCTCTTTCAGTGGTGGGGAGAGCGAGTATAAATTTTCAAAAATGTAAAAAAAAAACAAGGGATTTGTTCTTTATTCTCTGGTTTTTATCATAAGTAAATATATACGGCTTGAAGGCAAAATACATATTATAATAAATGCAAAAATTCAGATACATATTTTTTTATTTTTAATATTAATTTTTTATCATCCTGAAACACTAAAATAACATCTAAGTGGCAGTCCGAACCGAAGTCACATGATTATATGAAGTGTTTTTTCAAATAGAGGACAATGGTCGTAAAATATTTTGCTTTGTTTGTAATAGTTTTCACCTTCGTCTTACAAAATGATACGGTTTACGCAATGGTAAAGTACTTTACAAATTAATCGTCTTTTCTTTGAATGTAGGAATCTGGTTAGTTTTATGAAATGGTGTTTACTTTATTAATTACAGTTCAGTTTCAGTGCCGGCAACCTGGGCGTTTATTTTGTTTATTTTATTTTACATCGATAATTTAAGTCTTGGTGGCAGATACTTTTGCCCATCTTTTCCGTGGCAGGCCGGATCGGGAGAGACTGGTTGAGGGAGACCTTTTGACCTCTCCAGGGGGACTCTCTCGACTCAGCGCCTTGCAATGGGAGAGATGAATATATACATAAATATAAATATAATATTATTATAAATTAAAGTCCTCCGCCAAGTCTGTCTGTTCGCGATAAACTCAAAAACTACTGAACGGATTTTCATGCGGTTTCGCCAATAGATATAGTGATTCATGATGAACGTTTTGGTAATAATTTGTCAAGGTTTGTGTAAATTGGTTGAAATATATAATATATAAAGGAGAATGTCCGTATGTGGTGGACGAGCGGGCTGACAAAGGGGCGGTGTGGATTTGATTTGTATGCAAATCTATAGTTTTATGCCAAGGTTGATGAAATTTTGCACATGTGACCTTCAAGACAAGAGGAAGGTCACTGACCATCGTTACACCGATGATTTTCAAAACGATAGACCGGTGTTTAAAAAAAAACGAGTATGCTTTAGACTACACGACTGAAGTAAAACTTCTTTAGCTCCATTTATATGATAGCAAGAGAGAAAGAAAATGTGCGCACGCAATGCTCTCTCTTGCTCCGACAGTGTGATACAGACAATAGGCCTGCACTGTGTCTTAGATATACGAAACGTAACTGGCTATGAGAGAAAGAGAGAAAGAAAATGTGTGCTCTCACCTCTCTCTCTCTTGCCCCTACAGTAATATACGAAACGTAACTCTTTCTCTTTCTGTCTTCACTAACTTATATCTCCCACTCAACTACCGTCCACCTCGCTTTTCGTAATGCTCTCGTCACGCATTCACCAGCTTACTCCCCAAGTCAAGCGTGCGTAAAGAAGTTTTACTTAAAAAATGTTGGTACTTTAGATGGCCTTATTCTAATGTAAGCCGAGTCAAGGCTGATTAAAAAACAAGGACGCCCTTGTGAGGTGTCACATTTATAAAGCTTTCCAATGCTATTTATGTACGTTACATGCATTTTACTCATAGCGACATAGATTAGGGAAAATAAACTCGAATCTACGTATAAATTCCTGCATATCGAGAATTCAAAGGCATAAAAAACTCTGAGGGTTAAAAATCTAGAATTATTCAAGAATTTAAATCAATCCATTAGAAGATAAATAACCATACAAATGATTTGTATTCTTACTAACTCATTTCTTCATTTCATTTCCAGCCAAGTATAGCAGCCATGGGTTATATGGCATCCGCAGCCGGTAAAGTGGCTTTACTTCTAGGCAAAGGTACTGTGGGCTTCCTGGATGCCATAAGTAAGATATATTTTGGCTCTACTTTTAGATTTACCAAAATGTCTAAGATGACATAGGTACATATTTATTTCCAAAATGAAAACCTGAACTGTTCTATAATGACGACAAGAGTCAACAATTTAATATTCATACTTACAATGTTTGTAAAATACTGACAATCGTTGGTTATTATGTGAGAAAATTGTTCTACAATTTGACACCGTTAATGGACCAAAAGAAAGGTCGGGAAATTACTTGACAAAATAGGCTGCGACCTCTTTTGGAGCGGTATTTCTCCTGCGGCTGTCATTGTCCGACATTGCCGCTGGTTAGAAAAGTGACACTACTTAGAAAAGGGTGACTCTCTCCTACCATTGTTATTTAATTTAGTGCGAAAATAGCATTATCTCATCAAGCGGTGACCCGCCAGTTGATCCCCCGACAGTTGATCCCCGAAATTATGATCATAATAAAATGAAATAAAACAGTTTCTTTGTTTTGACCGCTTTCGCTTAACACAAGATTCATCAGAGAATAAATTAAACTGATCAAAAAATAATTTAGAAAATGCAATGCAGATTTCACTGTTACTTTATTTTATGTTTTGTCTCTTTCTGTATGTACACAGATTCGGAGAAAACCGCAAAAAACCGTCGCATCTCTACTCTAGCGTAAATAAAAAATTGCATTTTTTATTTTTATATGATGAATTGGAGTAACATACATTCGAAAAGTGTTCATTTGTCAATGTATGTTCAGAAATATTTAAGTAATTTGGATAAATAAAATGGATATAGCGGATTTTGTTACTCACTTCGTGATTTATAAGGAATATAGAGGCTTTTGAAACTCAACTGACCTGAGGGGCGTGTTTCTACACCCGCCATCTTGGCAAAATAACTGCTCGTGATTGGTTGAGTTCCGATATAGCGGGTTTTGATAGTAAATTCTTGAATGATATAACGGGTTTTGTTTCTCACTCGCAGTTTTAAAATGGTTTTTGGTCGTGATAAGGGAGGTTTTGGAACTCAATTTTAGGTTAGTCTTGTTCCTCGAAAAAAATGTGAACAAGATGTCATACTTAGATCATTTTGTCAAAAAATCGGATACAGCGGGTATTGAAATTATAGTACTTATATTTTTGATCAGTGTGATTTTTTAAATAATATATATATTGAAAAAATAATGAATAAATAGTGGTTATAAACAAGGTAATTTTTTATTTCATTAAATATATCGAACCACAAAGTGACTGCTTTCTACCAAAATATTACAATTTTTGTGCATTATTTACCAATTTAAAACCTAAAATGGCCTTACGTTATGATCACGGGTCATATAAAAAAGTAGGTACTTAGATGGAAAATGATTTATTCACAATTTTGTTTAGTTCCGAGACCCTCCCTTGGACCTGGACATGGAACAAGTACACTGACGGGTCATGTACCAAATAGTGTTTCACCGGCACAAGGATCAAGCAGTTCTGTTTCAGTGAGTATTTCGGGCGTTGGATCAGGAGGCAGTTCAACCTGTGGATCAAACGCAGCATCAAGCGCCGGACCGAGCAGCGCTTCAGGGTGTCACTCTTGTGGTGGGTCAAGCGGCACTTCAGGAACTCATTTTGGTTGCGGGTCAAGCGGCGCTTCAGGGAGTTATTCTGGCGGTGGGTCAAGCGGAGCTTCAAGCACTTATTTCGTTGATGGCGATGGCGATCGTGATGATGAATACGATTATGATGTGCTAATGGAGTATTTAGATGAATATGTCAGAAGGCCGTACAGGAGGCCCAACAGAAGACCCAAGAAGCTGATAAAAAGGCCGATTTTAAAGCCGAATATAGGACCTAGCCGGAGGCCGAATAAATACCCCGTGGAGAGACCGGACGATTACAAAATAATATACGATGACTCGTACGAAAATTGTTAGAACTTTGTTTGCTTAAAATTATTAAATTTGCAATGAAATATTTACACTTTAAACCAACAATTCTTGAATTTAAATAATAAATAAGTTGAAACAAATTTTAAAAATTATTCCACTTTTCTATTTTTTTCTGATAGGACCGGTTTCCGATAATAACATATAATATTTTTTAATCTGGATAGATAACAACTGATTTTATGTACATTTTTCTGAAAGGGTTCTCATCAGTTTTTTAAAAACATGTAATATCAGTGGCGGTCGGCGACTTTTTGTATAAGGGATGCTGGAGTGTATACCTAATATCAAATATAAAAGTCTACGAACTAGCCCACGAACAAGATGCAATTATCGACAAAAATAGTGTGTTTTATTAACTCTATACAACCTTTATGCCTCCCATTAAATATTACAGTTCCATAATTCAATGAATTAAATAGGTATTCCGAAAGATATTCAATGTATCTTTTATTTTATATAATTGTAAAAATGTAATTATTAACTCACTATAATAAAATCTTTAATGTAAAGAACCCGTTATACAAACTGCTAAAAAGTAGATTATCGGGACTTTTTTGTCTTATATTTGTAATGTGTAAAATAAATTTATTAAAAATCAATCGTATTCGGCCATTCCAGACAACAAATAACTGTCGAAAGGTGGTCAGGCAAACAAATCTCTTATATATCAAAAATATCAAAAATATAATAATATCAAAAATATCACACTCGTTCCTGTGTCGTGGACGCGGAATGAACGGAGCATCCAATGTTTTGCTGGTGTTGGTGAGTTTACGCGACGTTCGAGCATTGAGAATGTATGCATATTACATATGTATTTCAACCTGCTCTGTGTTTGCTAGTGTTGATCTCTGAGATTGGGACGGTGGCGGTGTCTTTATTGTATCTAGTACGGTTTACGGCTAGAAAAAATAAATCAAAGGCTTTGTAATTCGTAATAAACACATAATAATAATTATTATACTTATTTTAAACCTAGAAAAGAAGGGAAGCGCAGCATCCACAGTATGTATGGACGGACCGCGCCTGATATATATATATATATATATATATATATATATATATATATATATATATTTTTTATTTTTTTATTTTATTTTTTTTTTTTTTAATGTTCTTACATATTACATCCAATTTAAAAATTAATCAGATCAATGCTAATTAAAATGGGTTTCTAGCTTTTTTTTACAAAACTCAATAGAGAAATTCCTCATGTTTGAGTTGGGAGAGAAGTGCCATTACAGTTTATAAGGTAAGTAAAAAAATATTATTTGAAGTACGTGAGCAGGCTACGCGCAGCTGTTCATGGGAGGCATGGATTTTCCAAATTTTCTTTGTCACCTTTGCAATCCCTCCCTCTGTCCCCCACCCCACCCCATCCCGCATCTGCGTGTTTTCCCATACGTCCCCTTTTCCTACCTTAACCTACTCCCCTCCCCTCCCGCGTTCCCCTTCTACATTCCCCGCTTCCCCCCCGATATTTGGACGAAGAAAAACGTCCAAATGACATTTATTGTGTTCCTCCCCTCCCCCTCCCGCGTTACCCTTCTACATTCCTCGCTTTTCCGCCCTCGATATTTGGATGAAGAAAAACGTCCACATGACATTTCTTTTGTTCCCCTCCCCCTCCCGCGTTCCTCGTCTACATTCCTCGCTTTCCCCCCTCGATATTTGGATGAAGAAAAACGTCCACATGACATTTTTTGTGTTCCTCCCCTCCCCCTCCCGCGTTCCCCTTCTGTATTCCTCGCTTTCCCCCCCTCGATATTTGGATGAAGAAAAACGTCCACATGACATTTCTTGTGTTCCTCCCCTCCCCCTCCGGCGTTCCCCTTTTACATTCCTCGCTTTCCCCCCACTCCCCTCCCCCGATATTTGGATGAAGAAAAACGTCCACACAACATTTCCTGTGTTCGTGTTTCCATTTGACATGTTCCTTCATTCTAAGCATTACACTAAATCCGCTGGAGTTCCATCAAAATGTTAACAGTAGTAAAAATAAAGCATCTAATTCCTTGAATACGTTATGTACATACAATTAAATGGTTGGTGTGTGTAAGGTAAAATATATATATTTTTTAAACGATGAAGTTATTGGTAGGGTATCTCTACAAGAATCTAAAAACATAAATGTTTTCAGGTACCTACACAGTTATCCTGTATTTCGTCATCACGTTAAATAGTAATAACCCTGTTACCTACGTTCTAGATGTATTACTGAAGAAAATCGTTTTCTTCTATGGAAAACCCATGAGTGAGGTGCGATTGTTTTATGGTTCCAGAATGTGGGCCAAACATACTACTTTATGGATCGCTATCAACTATTTAACACTTTGCATTGTTCATAACAATACCACACTGTGTCGTGTAATTTGAAACTGGAATGGTTAAGTATTTTCGCACTGAAAAAGTGGGTCAAGTTTAATATCACATAAAATTTATTAGTATTCTAAGCCAAACAACTTTTTCCTTTTGTTGAAGTGTTTAACACCCCGAAGTGTTTTCAAGTTGCTTAGAAGAATTTTTCAATTAATATTTATAATAATTAGATAATTTGTAGAGCACCGTTTTTCAAAAATCACCTCAAGGGCGTTTTACACTTTATTATGAGTTCTTAGGCTTTATCTAATTTAACAATTTACAAATAGATATAAAAACGATACTTATATGGCAGGCCATTTCTGATAAACACATTTTTATTACAAAGTTTATGCTTGGAGAAGATACAACTTTGCTCGCAAAAAACACTATATTTAAAACGCTGGACAACTGAACATTGAAGGCAACTTGAAGATTATTTTTTAACGAACGATTGTACATAATTTATATTCTTCTTATTGTTAACTTATAAAGGCCGAACAAATTATGTATTACGAACTTATTATTATGTTGTATTATTTTTGTACCATCTGAAATTTAAATTTATTTTCGTTTGTTTCATTTTTTGTTGCTTTTTTCTCTGTTTGTTTTAATAATACATCATTTAAATTTACACGCTACTATATATATCTACCATGCATTTTTTTTTTAAATAAATATTTAAAAATCGTGCAGTAAATTTAACACTCTATATAGTTATTAAAGCCCATTAGGGCGTTTAAAATTAATTAAAAAATAAATAAAATTATAATTTATTTTAAAATAAATAATTCACCCAAAAGTATTTTCGAAAAATAATCATGTTGGAGTTGATGTTAAATAAGTAAAAAAACATCTTAAGAAATGTAAAAAGGTTTAGCCGTGTTTGGTGACCAGATCTGATAGCCAGGTACTCCCCCAACTTCCTCTTTTCCATATCCTTCCCCTTCCCACTACCTTCAGCTTCGCTGAGGGTAGTGGGAAGGGGATAAGGGTATCGTTGGGACTCTTGTGGGGTATTCTTACAAAATCTAAAATCAAAATTAAAAGTATCCAAAAAGTGCCTCACAGTTATAAAGCACCGACTTAAAATTGAAATAACCTATTGCTCTATGAACCCAAAATATTGCAAATTAGTTCCACGGCTGTGGACAATTTTCAGTTACAATTTTTGAAATTCATATATATCAAAAAAAATTCTCACCTCATCCCTTTTACTCGTATCAGCTTCCCTTAATTGGTTACAAAAATTAAACAAATGTTGGCAGATAAATTGAAATATAATAATAATAATACGGTAATTGTTATACTTTGGTTTTTGGAAACGAACAACGAAATGTTTTTTTTGATTTGCGAAGATTTTTTATTTATAAGAAAAAATTAGAGTTGTGACAGAATGTATTATGTATTTTAATGCATACATTATGACGTACGAGTATGCAAAATATTATTTAGTCTCTGATGAATTCTAAGTAAAAAAAACATCGAGCAAGGTCTTTAATGTAAACATTTCTGAACCTGATAAAGGAAATGAATACCACTAGAAGAACATATCCCAGAGTTCCACGAACCTTATTAGAAGCCTTGAACGTTTTCATTGAAAGAAGGTAAAATTACAATATTAATTGATCGACAACGTCAACAAATGTATTCATTCATGAAGTTGGTATACGGAGACTCCCAATAATGTAATCAGATGTCCTATTGTTGGCGTATTTTGAATTTGAAAAGTCGCAGACGTTCTGTCCGTTGGTCCACGATCGATTTTGAAAATGTGAGAAAGTAAATCCTTCCCAGAAGAAAAAACATTCTTTTTTATTTTTAACTTTATGAGTAAAACCTCAAATTGTGATATTTAATTTAATGAAAACAATATTATCGAAACTCTATCGAAAATCTGAAAAAGGTATAGGCATCTCTGGGACTCGAACCCAGGACCTTCGGCTTTCCGGGCTGCGACTCTACAAACTGAGCTAAGGTGTCCCTGTCCGATTCGGTCATTTTTAACTGTATCATACTTCAGCTAAGAATTACCAACGTTATTTTCATTTTCTTAACGCATATTTTATTGGCTGCCATCTTTATGTATCTATGATTGCAAGATTCAAACCCGAACCAAATGCAATCTAGATAGTGCCTGGATAAATTTTTATCCATTTTATTTTTAATATGCGAAATCTATTGACTTTTCTGCAAGTCAGATTTTCAAATTTTTCTGTTTCCAGATTTTCGAATGAGTTTCACTAATATTGTCTTCATTTAATTAAATAAAATTAATTTAAATTGCATTTGGTTTTCAAATTGGACATCAAATACCCAAAATTTTGGGTATTTGGCTTACCCTAGTACGTTTTGCGTCAGCCGAATTTGAAGCCATCTTAGATTTTCTGGGAACATATTTTTAACGGTTCACGGCGAGTTCATCGAAAACCAATTCATCGAAAGCAAATTCATCTAAAACGAGTTCATCGAAAACGAGTTTATCGAAAACCAATTAATCGAAAACCAATTCATCGAATGATCAATTTAGCGAATCGCCAATTCATAAAAAAAATATTTTGTAGATATTTGAGAGAAATGCCGAGTGGATCGGCAAGTTAAAAAAGCATTGGACGATAAAGGTTGACAATAAATTTATATATAAAAAAAATTATAATAAAACTTTGGACAAGGAGACTAACCTAACTTAACCTAACTTAACCTAACCTAACCTAACCTTTTTTTCGATGAATTGGCGAATCGATGAATTGATCATTCGATGAATTGGTTTTCGATGAATTGGTTTTCGATGAACTCGTTTTCGAATAATTTGCTTTCGATGAATTGATTTTCGATGAACTTGTCGGTTACCTTTATTAACAGATATAGATTAAGGCTGAATTTAGTCTCACGCTCACCGTCAGCGCTCATAGATCAGCGCGTAGTTGGTCAGCGCTGAGGCTCAGCGTGGCTCGTTTCAGTATCGTACTGACCTTACTGTACAGACCAAGACCAAAATGCGGAGTGTATTAGTTATTGCTACTTTGTACTACCTATCCATAGATCATAGATCAGCGCGTAGTTGGTCAGCGCTGAGGCTCAGCGTGGCTCGTTTCAGTATCGTACTGACCTTACTGTATTAGTTATTGCTACTTTGTACTACCTATCCCAAAAAAATAAAAACGATTCGCCATGACTGTACACGCTGACGACGTCCGCTTCGCTCGATACTAGAACGCTCACTGAAAGCAGAGGCGCTCATGCAATCATCAGCACCGACAGCTACGCGGCGCCGACGCGCGTCGCGTACGGCCGCGTAGCCATCAGCGCTGACCACCTTGCGCGCTAAGGCATGTTGTGAATAAATGTTATGGATAAATGCTTGTTTCATTCTTTATTCATTATATGTTTTGTGCAGTTTAAATTGTTTCTTTACTGTATATACAGTCATTCCTTATCCCATTTTGAGTGATGCTTGGTGATTTCTTCCTATGTCGTGTTACTTTAAATTTACGTTATCGTCAATAAACTCTTACTATTCGTTCACTTACCCATTTTGCATAACATTCAAATGTTGATAAATTTTGCATTAAAAGTCTTGAGATTACTCCCGGTGAAGCATAATGGGCATAATTTCTTTAAGGTTATTTTCAGTTTTTGGATTTATTTTGCTTTGACTATCCACATTAATAAATTATTTTCCAACATTTTCTTTAGCACATCTGTAATATAAAAAGACATGGTAATAATATTGCATTACTCATTGTTACAAAAATAAACATTCGACGAGCGTAAGAGGAAGTGAAGTTTTGCACACCTGAGCCGGTCTCAACACATATTGACTCAAGTCACCAAATGGCTCATTGTTCGTATTTATTACTCCCGACGCAATGTTGGAATAGGTGCATGAATAAATCGCCTAATAAAAATATTAAACGCCTTAAAAGCCAGGCCGGAAAACATTTAAATGTTAGTCTCGATGACACACTGCTACTCTGTACTCTTAATTTGTTTTTGTATCAGTACTTTCAGTTTCTTCCATCAGTTAATAATGCTGTCTAAAGTTTTTTTGGTTTTGTTGACTTTGGCGGTTATTGGAAATAAAGGATATGTTTCATCAAAGGTAATTTTTAATGTTTTAATCTAGTACATTTTAAGATATCTATTTGTTTTTGCTATTCGTGTTGTACATATTCCATTTATATTAGATACAGAAAAAATTAAGTCTCCCAAATTAGCCTCCCAAAAACTGGGCGTACTGTACAGGGCCCGCAGATACTTTAATAGTACACAACTGCTAACCCTGTACAAATCACAAGTGCGCCCCACGGTTGAATTTGGCAGCCACCTCTGGTCTGGAGCTCCAAAATACCTGAAAAATACCCTCGACTCTGTGCAGAAACGGGCGGTCCGTTTGATAGATTCTCCCATCTTAACAGACGGATTGCAATCTTTAGAGCACAGGCGTTGGGTGGGAATGCTATCCTTGTTCTACCGGTATTAAATGGAAGATGCTCCGAGGAACTAGCATCATTGATCCCTTCGGCACCGATGCATAGTCGGGAAACACGCCAAACGCGTGCCCAACATTTGTGCACAGTTGACAATTGTCACATGAGAACAGGTCGTTTCTTCGACTCGTTCTTGTGTTCAACAGCTCGGCTGTGGAATGATTTGCCGGCCTCTGTGTTTCCTCCTTCCTACAACATGGGTCTCTTCAAGAACAATGTTCATTCCTTCCTCTCCTCAAAAAGACCCTCCACACAGCATTCCAGATGACATAGGCCCTGAGGGAAATTATTTTTCTCAGGGACTCCTGCGTGGAGTTAATGTAAAAAAAAATAAATAAAATGAACGTAAAATATTACACCTTCATACTAAATAACACAAGCTAAATGGTTGTACTAAATGTCTAATATATGTAACACGTATTTTATAAATAAATAAATAAATATACCTAAGTGTAATACTACCTTTGAATAAAGAAGTCATGAATTTTCAGTAGAAAAATCATACAACAAATTTCCACCCAGTATCAATCAAATTATACCAAAACATAAGGCCATCAATTATTTAAAAAAACAATTAACTAGTTTTTTTTTAAAACATCGTCATAGAAGTTACTGAAAGAACCCCACCCAAATCATTAAGTTATACTGTAGTAGTCGCTGAAAACTCTTCATCCAAAACCCTTGTAATGAATCATTTACTAAGGAGAACTATGAAAATATTCTACGTCTCTTTTATATTTATGTCTCATTCACATCTTATTGAAACGTCAAAATTATAGCAAGGTTATTAAAAAAAATTTTAACTTTAAAGTTTTATCCACTCAGCAGTCAGAAGATAGGCTAAAACTGGTAATGGTAAAAAACGGAAAATAGTTTTAAATTCTTGCAATGTATCACAATCTATCTTAAACAAGGCTGAACATAAATGAACAGAAGCGTGATTTGAAATCATTGTCACACAATTATGTGATTTTACTGTCTTTTCGTGCTATGTTGTGGTTTAAAATTGTGACTGAGCACACATATCAATCTGAATATTGTAATATTGTAAATAGTATAGAAAAGAATATTGTAATAATTAGGTATCACTATTTTGTAAAATATTGATACCTACTTACTAACAACACAACACTAACGACGTAGGTACTTGTAATTCCGAGAGATATCTAAATAAAGGTTCAATGCCAACTCTGAATCACATCAACTCAACACCTCTTCGAAAAGCCATTTAATAAAATCTAAAAATCTTCTGAAAAATTTGCAAAATAGCCCATAACCTAATGAACGTAACATATTTAACCAATTTTTATACATTTTTTTCGTCACTTTTAATGACTTTTCAAAATAGGTGTTGAGTTGATTTCATTTTGCGTTGTACGGTCACCCTAAATAAATACGGTCAAAGAATCTTAGTAAATAATGTCCCTAAAATTTACAAAATGTTACCTTACCCAATAAAAAATTATGAACTAATTTTCGGTTGGAACATGCTGAAAAATGGTTCTATGAAAAAGAATTTCTACTATCTCATTTTTTGCCATTAAATTTTCTGTCCTTTTTTGTTAATATTTTTTATCGTTGTTTTTAATATTTTTTTTTATAAATTATCGCGTTTCTCGGTCTTTACTTCGAACTGAAACTGGAGAGTTTAGGTGCCTACCATCTGAACCGATTTTTCAAAAGTAAGTTTCCTTCATAAATAGTATCATTACCAAAAGTTACTAGTTTAATAAAACACGACTCGTTTCAAAAAGAGCAAAAATATCGCGGGGGTTGTCTTAAATAGCATTTGAAGAAACACTGTGATTTTTTTCATACATATATTATATATAACTTGTAAAATAACTGAAACAAACGTGTTTATAATAGTTTTTGTGGCGTACTTTGCGATTTTTTTCTATCGATGGAATTTTATATATTTTGGGTTTCGGCGCGGGGAATGTCTAGATTTCTAGATGTTATCTACTATATATTTTTAAGAACTTTCAAACATAACGTGTTTAGGGGAGATGTCTAAGAAATCGGTAGAAATTCGGGTATCAGCGGCTTAAGAGGAAATACTAGCGGCGTTTTTCCATACAAACGTATTCCCCGTTTATCTCTCTGGATTTTGACCCTAGAGCAAAATTTTTTTTTACATAATATAGATATCGACTACTAGCGTGTCGGTACGTTTTGCTTTTTTTGATAATTTACTTCTTATAGAAGTTAGGACCATCCAAAAATGAATAAAAATGCCTAATTTAAAAGCCGTCAAAAAACGTTCAGTATACAAACTAAACAATGTATTTTGAAAAAAAGCAAAACGTACCGACATAGAATATTTTCTTCTAATACAGTTTGTCAAAAAAAAAATTAAAATCGGTCCAGTTTTGGAGAAAAAAAATGGGGAATACAAAACATCGATTTCGAAGATTTTATTTAGGTATTTTCGGCCCGATGTGCAGGTGTCCCTTTCGCTCAGTTCCCTTGAGGGGGGCGGGGAACGAGGGTTTTGACAAATACATACAAAGCGAAGTAGTGATGTAACGAATTTTATCGGTAGACTAGTGTTGTCCTTCCCCGAGTGATCGATATTTTTTATTCGTTTTTTTCTGTTTAGTGACTTATCGCGGTATACCAATACTGATCGAGCTTTCATACTAAAATTGAGCCAAATTAAAATTATTTATATCAAGTACTATAATAAATTTTCAATTTGGGAGGCGTTATAGGTACCATCGCCCCGGGAACCATATATTGGATAACCATTACCCCCGCCACTTGTTCACTCCAAGTGGTCCGCTATGTTTAGTGACTGAGCCTGGATTCCCGGGTTCACGGGTGAGGTCTGCATGGGTTTTGGTGGCGGATAATTTTGTCCACTTACTGCGTGGCGGGCCGTATTGGGAGAAACTGGAAGAGGGAGATCTTTTGATCTCTACAGCCGGACTCTCCACCATCATTTTCATACTTTTACCTACCTTTTCCCTACCCAGAACTTCCTTTCCTTCCTTATCCTAAAAATACCCTCCACACAGCTTCTCCAATGATGTCCAACAACTTCTCCAACAAAGTCCCTGAGCGATTATTTTTCCTCGGTGCCTCCAATGTGGGGTTTATGTTTAAAAAAAAAATCTGTTTCAAATTTTCGGTTGAGAGTCGCTTACATTGCCTTCAGTGATTAATTGAAATTTTTTGTTTGTAAACGCTTTATTGTACAAAATTTTTAATTTTTTACAACTAGACAATGAATTTTAAACAATTTATGATTTATATCTTTCTCTCGCTGGTAAATTTCTTGGTATGCGACCGTCAATTATTTCTGGTAAAAGGCATTGGAGGTAGAAGTTTTCTAACAGTGGTTCAATTTTTTGCCAGATTGAATCGTCCCTTTCAATTTTTTCATACAGCAAACCTTTAGGACTCCACACGACAAAATAACAGTATTTACGACGAGTAACGTGTAACTGGCCTTGGACTTGGTAGAAGTAATTGTGATTCCGTTTTAATGTTAAAGCATTGTCTTCAATTTTACAGTAATCAATTTTTTTTTGTTCAATTCCTTCTTCTGGTGACATATTTGCTATTCTATATGGGCATTTCACTTCAATTATAGAATCTTTGCCAATAAGGCCATCCGGACTTGCCGCTAAAAAGTTTTTGTTTTCATCGACAAATAATCCACAGGCGAATACCTCTAATTTTGTTTCTTTTGTAAATTGCTCAATTGCTTGGTTTTCATTTTCTTTCCCATAATTTGTGGCCGTATTTCCTTTAAATGGCGAGTACAGTAACGAGTTTAATACTCTCGTAACTGAAGTTTTTGGCCGTAACTTAAATATTTGTCCAAAGTTAGAAGCTGTTAGCCTCTTACGCCTTTCAATTGCCCACAAATTATTATTGCTTTGGCCCACCGTATTCCGTTCGAGTTCTTCCTTATTAGATGGAGATAATTCTTTGAGAAATTCTTCTTTTTTCGTTTCAAATAATTCAGGTGGCATATCTGGTTCTAATTCCAATTGACCATAATTTTCATCAGGCCCTGTAACTTTTTTTCTCTTTTCTGTCGTGTTTTCATTATACCTTAGTTTTCTTTTTCGACACCTCTGTGTTGTCTCATTCGAACGTCGTTTTCTTTCGATAAAATGCTTCGTGTAGTTGCCAGGACTGTGGCCTTGGATTTTTTTTTGTATACGGGAATGGGTTGCCATTTCACTTTTTCACGAAGTTACTGCTCCAAAACATCTTGCTTGGTATGATCCCCTTTTTGTAAAATTTACTCTTTTTCCGCCTATAAATTTGGCAATAACGTTGTTGAATTGCTCCACAGTGTTATTTGTCACGTTAATAATAAGACTTTCCGCATTTGCTATAAGAGACGACAATAATTGTTGAATATCAGTCCATATTCCACAATCTTGAAGATCGCTTAGTAAATTTGGATCATTAGTGTACTTCTCCGACTTGCAATAGTATGACGAACATTTTGTATGATCACCAAAAACATGGTTTGCGGCATTTTTTATGTCCATTTTCAGATTTTTTACTTTATCACTTTGTGGCGTGTTTTCTTGCTCTTTTCTGTAATTTACTGCTCCAACTATAGCTTTTCTCATTCGTAAAACGTTTGCTTCAACCTTTTTCCTTATTTGAACTGGTACAAAGCCTTTAGCGTTGTTGGTTTTTTTTCCAAGTGGTTTTATTTTGTTGCAAAAATTGCGAAGTAAGTGATTTTTGCACTCTATTTTTTGTACTATGAAGTTCGGCCCATATGGCATTTGCTGCAAAATTTTTTTCATGATGCTGGAGTCGCCATCTCCAATTAGTTTATTGAATTTCAATCCATGCATTTCAATGCTTCTCGAGAACCCTTCTGCTATAATGTGGGCTTCCATGGCATTAGCACTGTCACGCCAGTTTTTGAAGCACCTATGCTCAGATGCTTCTACTTGTAGTTTTGTAGATCTAGCACATATGCAGCAGTACGAGTTTCGCACTCCCAGAAATAAAACCTTGTTAGTTCGCAGTCCAACTATGCATCCCGCACCAGATGGGGAGCTAAATCCACTTTTATATGATCTCTTTGCCCAAGAACCATCTGCAACTACCGTCACCAAAGGGTACCCTCCCTCGTCTACGTCACCATTTAAAATTGCAAGCCTTTTTTCTTCTTCACCAGCTGCGATCATTTCTTCTAAGGCACATTCTTCAAGTGTTAGCGCTAAATATTGTTCTATGTTCTTGTAAGTTGAAGGATTCATATTTGGCATATATTATTCAATACCCCACAAATTTCGTTCCATTGTGAATATCCATTTCCTGTACATACTACTCCTTCGACGACAGCAGTATTTACGGACACTTTCAGTTTCGGGTCTTCGAAATGTACATATTCTATTTTCTTGCACATTTTGCACTCGAAAACATATTGGCTTAGAAAACCATTTCGTCGTTCCTTCACAAATTTTAAATCGGAAAATGTGCAGTTGGTGTGTTCGTGCTTTATATTTGAAATTTCTGAAAACAAATATTTTATATCAACAATTCTGCGACCTTCGTGAATATGGGTTTCATCAATATGGTCTGGTTTCAACAGAAAATCATCAAGCGTTGTTGGCGATGAAGAACTTGCGTTTTCTTCTATATTTGGAGAAAATGATTCATCCCTCGAAGGTTCACGCATTTGTGAAGATGTATCTAAGTTTCTAGCAGCATCGTTGATGACATCCATATCCCTGTAAATAAAAAGTAATAATAATTAAATTACTTATTTTCGTTGTACTTATAAGACAGAATTTTTTCGAGTTCCATACGCGAAGGAATCAATAGAGCCCATTTGTTCTCATCAAAATGTAATGCTTTATATCTTCTGTTCTTTTCCAAGTCTCGGTTACGCATGCTACATACAGGCTTCTCATAACATAAACCATTAGGAGGGTTCAGTAGTGAGAGGAAAACAGGAAAACTATATTTACTTACCTAGAGATCGAACGCGGTGCAACATGAATCTGTCGTTTGATAATAATAATCGGTTTTTTTCGTCTAGTAGACGAAAATAAACGAGCTTTGTTTCCATTTCTTTTACCCATTATTTATCTGTAAGAAAAAGATATCACATTTTTTTAGTAGAAGTTAGATAATAGTAGTTGATTTTATATCACACACATACGAGAATCTTATGCTGCGTATAAAATTGTGAACCGAGGCGCGAATTGTGTAGTACTTGCACATTACTTAGGCTAATTTGTTTGCTTTTTGAAATAACTCATATAGGTCTCATAGAAATCGTTGTGTCTCCCTTACTACCATGGTTAGAAAAATGATCTGTTAGAAAGAGAAAACAACCAGAACATAATTAAAACTTAAAACAAAATAATTATAACCTTTTATGAAACCAAAGCTTCCGATTAATATTTGAAAAAAAAAATAAGAAACTGGGAATTTTATGTTAATTTTTTGACATGAAGCGAAAAAAAAGTGAGTTGACGGTAACATTTATTTAATTAAGTTTACTTTTTATTACACGCCCGTAGGGTTTTTGCAGACATTTACATACATTTATAATCCATATCGTTTGCTCAGGATTGATTTGTACTAAGTCCACAAAAACACGTACTGAGAAATAAAAGTTTTGAATTAAATGAAGACTATATTAGCGAAACTCAATTGAAAAGCTGGAGACAATCTATGTCGAGTTTCGCTAATATTGTCTTCGTGTAATTAAATATTACAAATTAAGGTTTTATTTATAAAGTTGAAAATAAAAATAAAAAGTTTTGAAGTTTAAAAATATTATATATTTGTTTCCTTTATTTCAAACTGACTGTAATAAATATTTTAAAAAATATGTAGGTTAATCTATCTATAGGTAAAAGACCAACATTTTTGGTTGAATTTTGAACGAACTAACCATCCTTTTTTGTATTTACTGCTTAAAAAAACTCAAAAATACAGGAGTACAAATCAAACCTCAGCAAGCGATATATCTAACGTTTTAAACATTATTTTTTACAAACATGTCAACTCACACGTATACACACAACACAATAAATCCATTTAGATTTAATTGTCTAATAAAATATGTACGTGCTTTTATCTTTTTGTTGTCGTAATTTTAATTAGAAAAAACGTAAGGTGGGCTATTTTTAAACATTTTTTATTATTAATAAAAATAATAAATTATATGTTTATTTCGAATTATAAAATTTGAAAGCGTATTTCATCATCTTTCAAAAACGGTTTTTAGTTTTCGGATGCGTTCGCAAATATTAAAGTTATTTGGAATTTATTGGAAAGTGGAAATATTTTTACTTTTCGAAAAACAGGCCCGAGGCCTGAGAGGTTAATACTAATTTTCAATAATAACTAATGTATCATAGAGAATAATCATATGTATATAATAATTCGATCTAGTTGGTTTGACTGCATATTTATAAACGCTAATACAGTGAAAACTTTAAAACTACTAACCTACATAGAGTTATAGTAAAATAATACGTAATATGTCGGTAATCATACATTATAAAATATTTTAGTAAGACCCTGTATAGAGGGGTAAGTATACACTTTTCACATACATTATAAAATATTTTAGTAAGACCCTGTATAGAGGGGTAAGTATACACTTTTCACACTGACATTCATCATAAATTTATGAATAGTTTAGTAGGTACTCACCGATATCCTAACTGTGTAATTCGTGACAAAATATTGGAGTGATGCAGCTAATGGTGAAATCAATCTCTAAACAACCACAAACATTGGGATCAGGACAAAACTTATATTTATCTCTCTGATATTCTCGCAACTTTGTTGTTTCAAATTACTTAACCAATAGGTACAGCATGCGTGATGCTTTACTTGTAGTATAACAATATAAATGAATGATGAGCGCAGAAGACATCTATTATATAGGAATACTTACGTTCAAGTCCCGACTCGACTTGACTTATTTGGTGCAGAAAATAATGAACTCTAGCAGGCAGACACCAGTCTATACACACGCTCAAGTCAAGACGCGATTGAAGATGCGCTAATCAGCAAGAAGCCACCTGTCTGAAGCGCTCATGTTGCAACGCGATTTATTTGGAAGAGTAGATATTATAACAAAACCCTGTAACAATCTGATACTGGACTTCGTCGTAACAAAGGTTGACCACCACAACACGGGCATGTACCTAGCATGGTGGTCGAAAAATCCTCAACTTATGTTAGGGAACGTACCCATACTACGTGACCAATTTTTTGCAATTTTTAACCCCCGCCCCCCCGGTGACCAAAATCCTTAGCAAACCGCCGCTCATTTGTACCAAGCGTGACATTTTGAAGCCCCCCCCCCCCGAAGAGATCACGTAGTATAGGTACGTTCCCTAATAATTAACGATGCAATGAATAAATAAAAAAATAAAAATGTATCTTTGAAAAGATGCCATGTGCATGGTTATAACAAAACACTGTAGGAAAAGTTGCAGCGTTTACTCATGACATTTTCTATTATTTTCGAGTTTTATTTTATTTCTTGCCACCTACTTGGTCACACCCGGTAAGGCGACAAACACACAAGACTCAGCATTACCGCGCGAAAACGTACACACGAGCTTCACACACTCACATATCTTATACGCGATACTACTATAGATGTGTGAGTATTTGATCGAAGCGTGAACAGAAGACATTGTTACAATACCTATCGACGATATTTATAAATGACCGGCATAGCAAACCTCGTGCGTTTAAAAATAATGCGCCCTTTTTCTGTCTATGGAGAGCGGTACATCCTAAATAAGTCGAAACATGCCTTGTCCAAACCTGAGGCAAGAGACGCAGAGGGGGCGAGAAGGTGTACAAGCCAAACACTCACGTGCGGTCTCACCCACACATCGAGAGCTAGTTCTTTTTCGAGCGCGGTGCGACAGCGATAATTTTTGAAAATACCTACCGTCGAGATTTCTCACCGGTGGTATTACCTCTTGCGAATAAAAAATGGACGTATAACTGGCTTTTCACACTATTTTTTAATTCGATTTCAGCCAATAGTTCAAGTGGTAGCAATTTTTATAATTTCCTTTGTGATTTTTGTGTTTAATGGTTGTGTATTAAGTTTTAATGGTATTTTTCAAGTAAAATTATCAGGAAGACATAAAAAAAACGTTTGTTTTATTTATTTACTAGCTGGTAACCGGCATGCGTTGCTATGCCATTTAATACAGATTTTTTTTCCCTGCGTGTCCTTTCCCATTCGTCCCGTTCCCCTTCCGCATCCCCTACCTCTCCCGCGTCCCCTTCTTCTCTCGCGTTCCCACTCCGATTCCTCCACCTTCCCTCTCTGTACTCCACTTCTCCCCTTCCCCCGTCCCGCGAACCCTCCTCCCGAATTTCCCTCTCCCGGTTTCCCCTCCCCACATACATTCAGTCCCGGTACATTCATTTTTCAAACAATTCACATAATCCCAGAACTCAATAGTAATTTTATACAAACCTTGTCCTGACAATAACGAACACAAAAGAAAAAGAATTATCCAATTTGGTACTGTCGTTCGGAAGTTTCGGCGATTCATTTTTATTTATATAAATATATAGATTTACTAATCTTAAGTTAGCTCACATCTTTGTGTGTGCTAATATTTTATAAATATATAAACATTTACAAACATAATCATTGGCAAATATAATCTTTCTTTAAATATTACACATAAATAAAGACATTAATAATTGAGGTAGACATACTTTCGTAATTATTTTTTAAACTTATTTATATTTTCTATCTCAGTAATTTCATTCGGGATGTTGTTATACAGTTGGACGGCGTGGTACATCAGAGATTTCTGGGTGCTTGATTTTTTTCTTGTCGGCAGTCTAATTTGCTTTGAATTTCTTGTCCCGTGTCCGTGTCTTTCGTTATTATAATGTATTTTTCTTTTTAGTTCCTTAGACATCATCCCCATGTTAATTTTATGTAAAAAAATAAGTACATTCAAATACACAGTTTGCTTCACCGTCAACATATTTAGCTCTTTTAGCATGTCTCGTATCCGTGTGTATATGTTGCGCTTAAGTATTTTTTATGGTATACAGTGCAAGATTTGTCAATTTATGTGAGACCTAAAGTTCTTTCACATGAAGGTATTCATAACTTCTAAACTATCGGATAAAAAAAAACAAATAAAATTACAAAATATTCTCAAATAACTCTACCTATCACCAAACATTAGGCATCCAATATTTTATGCCACTACCAGTTTTAATTCAGGTCTGAAAAGGTTATTAATTTGCATAGACTAAAAAAATTACAAAAATTTGACTTTTGCTTTTTACAGCCCTGCTTTTGGTCCCTCTTTGACATGTTGGACATGGACTCACAGGAAGACAAGCCAACTAACCCAATTAAGCCATTGACGCCTTTGACGTCAAACCTTCCTCCAAATATCACAGTCTACTTAAGTAAGAAACTTTTTCTATTCCCAGAAACCAGAAACCCAAAGGAGTATTTTCACCATCTAAAGACACCTTAAAAAAATGTGGAAAATTAAATGTTTATTTTTCTTATTCTTAGCACCACAAAAATTGTTTAATTTAAAAATTAACATTCTAAGTTAATTATTAATTTAAAAAACGATCTAAAACGAAACTACGTGTGGTGACTTAGTAGGGGTGTCCGGGTTACCATGGTGAGATTTCGGTAGTAGACAGCGGATGCAACTGCCCACTTATTGTTTGGCGGGCCTGATCGAGAGACTGGTTGAGGGAGGCCTCTTAACCTCTCCAGTCTACCACCTTGCACCGCAGTGGGAGGAATGGAAGTCTGTTATTCCTGAACACATTGACTCCCAGATTCCTACCCACTCCTTGTACCTTTTTCCTTCTCAGAACTTCCTTTCCACAATAAGACCTTCCACACATCATCTCCAAAGATAACATAGGCTCTGAGGGAATTATTTTCTTCGGGGCCTCGTGACGGCCGGCGTAGTGCAGCGGTAAGGTGCTTGACTCGCATTCCGAAGGTCGCGGGATCGAATCCCGGCGTGGCAAATAAGTTTTATTTGCTTAATTTGTATATTTCACTATTTATTCATTTAAAATAATATATAATATATTTGCGGCACGTTTCAGAGTGGGAGATACTCTCAGTATCGCCCTGGTGTAAGACCACCATTCAGAATTGAAACGTTGCCTGAAATGGCTTTAGCCGTGTTTGGTGACCAGATCTGAATAGCCAGGTACTTCCCCGCCTTCCTCTTCCCTATCTCCTTCCCTCCCCAATACCTTCAGCCTCACAACATACCCCATTTGGGGATGCCATAGTCTCACTGGCTCCAGACGGGAGCAGTTGGGACTCTTATGCGGTATTCATGTAAAAAAAAATGTGTGGATGTAAAAAAAAGCACATTACGAAAAATTACTATGATAAACGCAGAAAATGCAACTGGCTAGTAAGACAGTTGTCAGCAACGGTATAACCATGAACAAAAAAGAAAGTAATAGTTTTGGTGGCTAACCAAAAATTGTGTTCTATTCCACCTGGGCACCCTCTTAATGTTTGCTAACCTATAAGATATTAAAAGAGTTTATTTTCTATTCTTTAAATATTTTCAATTGAGCTAAAAGAAAATTTGTTCAAATTTCAGTAACCTATTCTTTATTAAGAGGGCATTACCAGAGAAAACCAGAAATATGTCATTTTAAAATCAGATTTTAGACGTATTGACTCTTTTCCACAAAAAATTATAAATGGTTTTCAAAAGATTGTTCTTTTATCTAGCATTCGCATGTAATAAATTTTGAGAAATTTTTAAAATTTTTAGTATAATAAGGTTATTCCATAGGTCGTTGGCAGATTTTTTAAATTTTCAAAAAAGTTTTTGTATTTTACCACACCCATTTCAAATAATATAATCATGCAGTAAAATAAATCAATACATTATCTAGCAAACGCATATTTTAGAATTTTAATTTTAGTTTCAATAAAATCATTAAAAAATATGTACGTACATGTGTTTCTTGACGAAAATTGGTCCATTTGTGTATTTATTTGCGCACTTACAAACTAATATATTTCAGATATTTTTAACATTCTTATTAAATTTAGACATTATTTGAAAAATGATAAATACTTATAATCAAAAAATAACCACAAAAATTACATTATTTTAATAGTTTTATCATCACGCCTTTCAGCATTTTTGGATGAAGGTATAAATTAAAGCTAATTTGAATTGAAATTATTTCGATATTGAGTTATAATTTAAAAAAAGCTGGTACGGAGAATAATTAATCTTTCTCGTTGTAACCGCCCTGCACGATCGTAAGAACAACTTTCGACGAAATGTGGATTTTCGTCCGTTGGCTGGTTAAACGCTCTTAAACGGATTTAAATGTTCCTAACTAGTTTCTCTAATAACAAATACCTAATCAACATTCCAGCACCTGTAGCCGACATAAACAGCGTTCAAAACGCTATCCAAGCCCAACCTAACGGCTTCTTCTACCTGCTGCCGAGTCTCTTGCCGCTGGGGCAGAGCTCCCCCACCACCACCTCCACCACTACCACGACCACCGCCGCGCCCCCGCCCGCTGCTGCCCCCGCCCCCGCTGCCGCCCCGGCCGCCGCTGCCCCGGCCGCCGCTGCCCCGGCCGCCGCTGCTCCCGCCGCTGGCGCTGCGCCCGCCGCTGCGGGGGCCGCCACGCCAGCTCCGGCCGCCGCTGGATAAGAATTATTATTCTGATGTATTCATACAAAAGATTTCTCTGAACCTTTTCCTTCCTCTCCCTACTTAGTAAAGAAAAATTGTGTCAAAATGCACTTTTTTTTTGATACAATAACTTTACATATTTTAACACATTATTTGATAACGTGGGCCTCACTGGGGGCTTTACCTTAGCTGAGGGCCCCATTTTCCAATTTAATAAAATTCAATATAATATGAAATATTTTTTTTAATAAAATAAAAAAAACTAAGATGAAATAAATTCATATACATAAAGGGGGTAATTATTATTATTTTTAAATCGGAAAATATTATGAGGTATGGTTGTGTACAAAGACCTGTGTATTGTAAAGGTATTGTGTATTATTTACCTATATGTATTTAAATTTTTGGTAATATTGCCTTTTTCCTTCAACTCCATCTTATAATTTTTTACTTTCTGATTTTTTTTCCTCATTTTTTGTAAAGAGTGAAAGATTGATGAAAGCTTTTATGGCCTGGTGTTTGTGGTGTCTTTGTCCATGATAAAATAAACATGTGACGAAGACAATGGAATTTTAATCATTTTATATCTAGTATAATTTCGCAAAACATTATTTCAAACGATTTAATTATATTGTTCAAGACGTGTAATTTTGTTGTTCGATAAAGTATTTTAACGTGTGGTATGTATAGTTTTGTACAATTTTGTTATTTTTTTTAAATAAAAAGTATTGTGATAATTTAAATAAAAGTTTAATTCCCGAGAATATTGATATAAACAATATTATACGCAACACGGCATAACACCCCAAAAACATATAACGAAAATGCTTCTGGCCGTGAAAATCTTAAAACTTATCCAATATTATACGTATTTTTTCACGACAATTATAATTATTTTTACATTATTATAAAGTCGTGTGCCACCTATGTGAAATTTTACAAACTATTTTACGAGTGAAGTTTCAGAATGAAAAGCTAGATGTCTCAAATGGCATTATTTTATTTTCAACGTTTTCCTCAAAAATTGTATTTAATAGGAATATGTGTATTTTAGGGTAAAATACATTATTACAATAGATTTTATAGTAAAGTTATAATATTTTTAAAAATATGTATACGCAAGTCGAAGAAAGTTGAGGCTCCCATAGCTTTCTCATACAAAATGAGTAATTTTTTTTTTTAATTTTTGGGAGCCGTTCCAAAAATAATAAATTTCGTATACGTTTCTCAAAATTATAAAAAATAACGTACAATCCACTAAATTATTTCTCTGAACTAAATAGAACTAGGAGAGAAATACGTAGGGGAGACCGGGGATATTTAGTTGTGTATGAGTATGTTTGTCATAAACTTTGTTCCTAATCCGGCCATTACACGTATCAGTATTCGCATCAGTATTTACTGATGCGAATTACTGACGACAACCGTCAGTATTTGTGAGCCATTACACGTGTCAGTATACTGACGTCAGTATCGTTGCGAAACCTTGCGGAACAGACGCTTTTAAAGTGATGAATCCGAAAAGAAAAGCCTGTGTCGCTATAATTTTGGCGTTCGGTACAAAGAAACGAGTGAAGGACTGACTTCTCAAAAAAGAAATCTAACACTTGAATTGATGAATGGATGAAATTTTGCTGACTGATCCACACGACTATAAAAATTATTTTAGGATGAACAATGATAATTTGCTAGATATGGTTATTACATATATTTTGAAACAAAATACAGCCATGAGACCCTCGATCACGCTAACTAACTAACTAACTAACCATCACGCCGTTTCCCCGCAGGGGTAGGCAGAGAGGACGGACCGCCAAACAACCCGGTCTTGGCACACATTCCTTGCCTCGTTTACATTCATACAACGTCTCATACATTCTCTTCTATTATTCTGACTCTGATCACGCCAAGAGAAAAAATAGCTGTAATTCTACGATTTTGGGATATACACTTCGTCGAGTCCGGCTCCGGATCTTTTGGAAGATATGATTTCTTTGAGTTGACCTATAATTGCATCGCAACGTATTTATTTTTTTTCGTACATCTTCCTTCATTTATGCTGACCATTATTCCCTTCAATTCCTCCAATACAATTTGGGAGGCGGGAATGGGTACCGCCGCCCCGGGAACCTTTATTGTATAACCAACACCTCTGCCATAGATCACCAAAAGTGGTTGGTTACGTTTGGTGATTTAGCAGGGGTGCCCGGGTTCATGGGGTGAGGTTTGTCTAGACCTTGGAGGCGGATGATCAAGACACACTGAACTCCAGATTCCTACCCACCCCTTAAACCCTTTTCCTTCCAAGAACTCCCCTCTCCTTCCTTTCATAAAAAAAACCTCCATACAGCATCCCCAAAGATGACATAGGCCCTGAGGGAAATTATTTTTCTCAGGGCCTCCTGTGTGGAGCTTATGTAATAAAAAAAATAAAAAATGGTCCTATTCCTCTTTCCAGTATTTTTCTAGTCCTTGTGACGCTTATTCCATAGTATATCACGCATCTTATAAGCCTCGATGAATGTAGCTAGGACGTTTCGCAGCGGAGCTGGAAATGCGACATCGCTGTCCGACATAGCTACAGGCGATAAGGCAGCACCGTCCATCGTGGCGCACAAGAAATACTGACGTACTGATGCGGCGAGCCCTTACACGCATCAGTACAGCATCAGTATCCCCACCACTTTTCGGCCACGCCCCAATACTGATGAGAACCGATCCAAATATCTAGATGCGCGTCAGTAATTTTGTCGATGCGTCAGTATTAGCCATTACACGCATCAGTATTCGCATCAGTATTCAAATACTGATGCGAATACTGATACGTGTAATGGGGGGATTAGAAGTAGAAAAAGGTTAAGTCAAATTGCAACAACTGTCCCCGGTCTCCCCTAGTTATAATAAAATTAAACATCACTTTGGGCAGTTTGACGCCTGACGGTCTCCGTAGTGCGCTTTTCACTTTGGGATAGGATATCATGGGTTTAATTCCTACCACTTCGCAAAATTATATTGATAAAAAATTTTCGTATTTATCCGGGCAACCTATTCTTGATATTGTAAAGTAGTGCATTGGCGAGAGTAGATCCTTTATCAGATGAATCGTCAGGTGATGGCCCGGACAAGTGCGGGTTTGTCGCCTACAGCCGCGGGTCACAGTGGAAAGTGGAACAGAGACGTTTGCAACTGGGAAGTGGAAATTTTTGAGCGCCAAAAGTAACTTTTTCTATTGCATTCCTGGCATAATATTATATAGGTAATTTAATATTATTTGTGCTGTATTTGTTTCTATTTTACTATCCACACAAGGGTTCGTGAGACGAAAACCGATCGCGGATTGTTGTACCGATTTATCCGAGGATATTAGTACAATTGACTCGTGCTACAATTTTTTTTTAAATCCCGAGTTTTTAAAGTTTTTGTGAGTATGGAATACAGTTCCTAAGTTTTATAAGCTCAAATGCAATCCGTCTATAACACTTTCAATGTCCAAGAACCTTTTCATTCAAAAACAAAAATTATTTTTTTGAAACAATCGAGATTTTAATGAAACATATGTATATTTTATCAGTTGTCGCGAAACATAAAAAGCAACAACAACGCCGAACATGTTTGATATTTTTTGTTTGTTGCTGTTTTGTTAATTATGTTGTATTTTCAAAAGTAAGTTGTATTTGAATATGTGTGTTTAAATATATTATTTTTAAAAAATGACGCTACTTTATTGCCAAAGACTTTACTTTGTAAAAGTTTTAAACAGTCTAGTTATTTCTTAGTTATACTTTTTTGTCTCTCCCTTTTCTATGCCAAATTCCTATTTTTATCATAACATATGTATTTTATTGTTTGGAGGATAGTTGGAGAATATTTGGAGGATACCACAGGTACATATGTACCTCATTGTTCTCATACAAAAAAAAAATCTTTTCATTGAGTTTAAAACAAGCTATGATAACATACATTTGTTTTGTCATTTTATTACACTTCGTGATAATACTTCAACTGACGAATTCTATAAGATTTTCTTAAGGCTAGATAAATTGCGTATTATGTTAATTATAATTCAAATTTCAAATAGTATTTTTAGAAACTAATGAAAATACTTGTTTTTACCTCGCTAAAATCATTAAACTTATAAATAACTAGCTGACCCGGCCACACGTTGCTGTGGCTAATGAAACACAAAGCCATCTACTGGATGGTTACCCTAATCACCTAGCGGTATTAAATATACTTTACGACCTTACCTACCAAATATATATAAAAAATCGTAAAAATCGGTCGAGCCGTTTCGGAGGAGACAAACACCGTGACACGAGATTTTATATATATAAAGATTAAATATTATGCCTAAATTCTATGCGGTAATCAAAATCCCGCTACTGGTACAACTGTAAACAAGTACAAGGGTTAGTTGTAGCATTTCCCTCAATATCCGCCTGTAATTTCTATAAGATTTAGAGATATTTATTATATCGGAATTTAAATTAATTAATTGCCGTTGTGCATGAGTATTTTTGTCATAAACTTTGTTCCTAAGAAGTAGAAAAAGGTTAAGCCAAATTGCTGCAACTGTCCCCGGTCTCCCCTAGTTATAATAAAATTAAACATCACTTTGGGCAGTTTAACGCCTGACGGTCTCAGAAATCCAGTTTAAGCTTTTCACTTTGGGATAGGAGATCTAGGGTTTAATTCCAACCAACTCGCAAAAATATATTGATGATAATTTTCCATATTGTAAAGTAGTTTGTCAAGTTTAACAAACCTTTTAACCAACCGAATAAATTTTCGTCTAACATGGAATTTGATAATAGTAGTAATATGAATTCCCGCGTATATTATGCTTAAATACTTACTTACAGGCAAATCATTCTAAAGTACCTACGCACGTTTGAATTCATTTGTGCACGCCGATAGTGGTTCAAATTAGCTCGAAATAGTGCAGTCCACTCTTACCTCGCAGTAGTCCTACGATACAGTAAACCACAACCAAAAATCGCTTTATAATAAATACTGTAGAAAATGTTTGGCTTTTCCGGAAACTGCAGAACATATTATATCGGAATGTTCTCTATTAGCGCCGTCCGAGTGTACATTTAGGCACAATCAGGTTTAAAAATAATTCACCAAAGTTTGGTAATTAAACATAACCTGATTGACTGCCGTAAAATAGTACCATATTATGAATACGAACCAAAATCATTTTTAGAAAATGAATTTTATAAAATTATTCTGATAAAACTATACTAACAGACTGAAGTCATAATAGACCTGATATAGTTTTACAAGACAAAATTTAAAAAAATTACTTATTTCATTGATGTCGCTATCCCAAATTCCTGTAATATTAAAAAAATCTGTTTCTGAAAAAATAAGAAAATATACCTACAGATTTAGGAATAAAAGTATTTGGCATTCCCAGACCATAAATACGAGTATATTACCATTTGTTATTTCGGCTACTGGCATTATACCTACCTCTCTGATTCAAAATTTAGGCTTATTAGATTTGTCAAAGAGTTTATATATAAAAATGCAAAAATCGGTCATTTTGAATACATGTAGGATTACGAAAGATTTTTTTAAATATTTATATTGAGGGATCAGTAGGATTTATCGGTCCAGCTAGGAGTTCTACCGAGCCGAACCCTCTGATACGAAAATATCTGGAGTCGGTGAATTATTTTCCCATTTGGTCTCTGGTAGGTTGACATGTTGTTCTTGTATTATTTTGTATTTATTATACTTATGTAGTGCACTTGCATAGCGTGGATTGACTAGATGATCATTTGTGAAAAAGTGTGCGGGGGTTTAGATTTTCCTGTGGGAAGATTTAACCCGGACATAAAGTCGTAAGATATTTCTTATTCCAGGATGTAAGGAGGATAGTGCGATCCCACACGTCCCATATAGTTAGTAATACATAATTTATATATTTACACGGCAAAGAAACAAGTACATAAAGGAAAAAAATAATAATAAAAATAAATAATACATTATTATGCAGAGCCTGGTTTCGAGTGAGCTCGGGCCCAAAGCTCACTTAGGAGTGGCGCATGATGCTGAAAAGCTGCGGTAACCACTGTGTTATCGGAGGCTATTAGCCGCATCCTGGCTCCAGTGACCCGGTGTCTCACCAGGCTGGCGAATCCATGGAGTCCTAATTCTGTAAACATTGTTCATGCGCTGCTAAACCTTCTGTATCCAAATATAATTCTGCACGCATTATTATATTGGATCCGGAGTCGTTCCATCGAGCTTATTCGGTAGTGACACCATGTTTCACACCTGTCGTATACAGGCTAGTACAAAATGCAATGAACAATGTTTTTTTAAGGGTAAAGTTCGGTTTAGGGGCGGCGTTCCTAGATAATAAAACTAGTTATTTTTATACTAACTGTGGGCCGGAAAATCCGAATCTGAAAGAATTAGGCGTCGGCAAGCAATATTAACTGAATTACACGACTTTAAAATTTTCTATAAACACAAAGGAAAACCAGCCATTTTGAATGCATTGACACTAAAGTGTTAGAAAAACAAGAAAGATGTTACACCACATAAAATTAAGTGTTGCCATTAAGCAATAATATCAATAACTAATTTAAGTAATTATTTTTTATAAATTTTATTCACTTTTGTATCACAAACCATGTTACATAAACCTACTTAGCCGCTAAACTATTTGAAAACTGGGATGTTTTCTTGCCTTGACGCGAGTAGGCGCTATGAAGGGGGCACTTTCTTTTCTATCACAAACCATGTTACACAAACCCAGCGTAGCCGCTAAACTACTGGAAAACTGGGATGTTTTCTTGCCTTGACGCGAGCAGGCGGTATAAAGGGGCACAAACCATGTTACACAAACCTAGCGTTAGGTTAGGTTAGGTTAGGTTACGCATTTTTAAGACTACGAATTTTCATACTTTTGGTCTAAGAATACGGCCGTTGAGATAGTCATAATTCATCACGTTAATGTGATATGTGATGAATTATCACGTGAGAAAGTATCGTGTCGGAAAGTTTTACGTTATTGATATTTTTGCTTAATGGCAACACTTAATTTTATGTGGTGTAACATCTTTCTTGTTTTTCTATGACTTGTAGTGTCAATGCATTCAAAATGGCTGGTTTTCCTTTGTGTTTATAGAAAATTTTAAAGTCGTGTAATTCATTTAATATTGCTTGCCGACGCCTAATTCTTTCAGATTCGGATTTTCCGGCCCATAATTAGTACAAAAAAAAAATTATCTAGGAACGCCGCCCCTAAACCGAATTTTTTCCTTTTTTAACACTATTGCTACATTGGAAGAATCTTCGGGCAATCATGTTAGACAGTATGCTGATACTTCTCCTCTGTCGTTCAATATCACCATCATCCGAGAGGTCCTCAGTAACGATGTGCCCCATTATTTTACATTCTTAGTTGTATTTATGTTTTCCTCCTTGAATTGTAAGCGATTAGTTCCATATTCTTGGGGCTATAAATCATGTTGTGGTCATTTGCGTATTCTTCAAAGATTTTTAATAATATTCACAACCCCTTGATCGACGGAGCTTTGAGGATCATGTCGTCCGCATAGCTTATGTGATTTAGACATCTGGTCCCGCTCTTGTGTCCAAGCGAATTGATAACTCGTCCATGTATACATTGAACAGGATTGGGGACATACACCCTCCTTGCCTTACTCCTGATCGCAAGAATATCGGCTGGGTCTTGCCCACCGTAGGTACAATGTTTTTCTGCTTCTTCGGGATAGTGTGTTGATATACATGGTAGGTATATTTTCCAGCTTTAAAATTATTCCACTGTAAAGGAATAGTACTCTATTAAAGATCCGTTGTACACTTACTCTTCATCTTCACACCTTCCCTGATGACACTGTAACGCTGTCCGAAACATTGAAGAAGAAGGAAGTACAATACGGTATAATAACACAAAGATTAATCGCGATAACTCTTCATCTTATATATAAACGACACAATAAATTTAAAAAAATAGAGATTTTTGTGTGAACCAAAATAATATTATGTGCAGGTATTAAAATTTTGACCTAGGCCTATTTTTACACTGTTTGACTTGTTGAGAAGCTAAGGACTAAAGGTCGCCCTAAAACCCACGGTATTAACGAGATATTATTCAAGTTAGGCGGAAATACGTGACAGAAAAAAAACAAGAATTGAGAAAAGTAGAAATGTGTGGGTGGGTCGTCTTGTTTTAGTTGACAGAACGTATTTGTTTTTGAAAACCGTATTTTTTGTTTGGGGAATAGATGAAAAGAGTTTATTTAGGTACAGGACATAATTGTATCGGAGAGCAGATGGATGTACCGTCACACTTTCTACGGCGACTCGTTTTGATAAGATTCTTATCACCGTACATGTTTTGTTTTGTTGCAGTTGCAAGATTAAATTACTCGCATGACAAACCGTGGGACCTTAGTAATTAATGTTCGGCGCTAAGAATGTATTTGTTTCATCCAGGCTCCCGTGCATTCCTTCCAGAGATAAGAATGTAGACACTGAACACTTTTAGCCCAATAAAAAGTGAAACACCTGACCCAATCAGTCAGTTGTCCTTCGACATTCGTGAAGTCTGTGCAGCGTTACCATCTTGACGACTTTACCGTCGTAGCTGACGGATTGGAGTGCTTTGTAATGGGAGAATTTTGTGTCTAGCGGGATTTATAGGATGATGGATTTCCTGGCGGAATCGAATAAAATAACAAAGTACATTATTTCATAGGCGAAAACAGCATATGTGTCGTAGGTCGTAGCCACCCTAGGATACGAAATTTTTTGGAGAAATTTTTATCCCTGAAATTCTCTAGCCCCTCCCCCTCCAGGATGGACGAAAATATTCGAAAATGGTGAACACCTAGTGTCTGATGGAATTCTGGCGGATTTTCCAGTGATTTTAGCCGGAACGTAAATTCCAAGATTGCAACACTGAGGCTTATTTCATTTCCTTCAGTGTTGCCAACTTTTCAGATTTCCCATCATATCTGACGGATTGGAGTGTATCAAAACGGAAGAATTTTGTGTGTAACGGAATTTATTGGATGACGGATTTCCTGGCGGAATCGAATAAAGTAACAAATTACATTCTTTTATATGCGAATAATTAATTATTTCTCTAGCCCCCCCCCCCCCCCCGAAGCCGAACCCTCTGATATGAAAATATCTGGAGTCGGTGAATTATATTCCCATTTGGTCGCTCGTAGGTTGACATGTTGTTCTTGTATTGTTTTGTATTTATAATACTTATATAGTGCAATTGCATAGCGTGGATTCACTGGATGATCATTTGGGGAAGTGTATGAAAGGGTTTAGTTTTTCCTTCTTTTTTTTTTTTTTTTGGGGGGAAAATTTAACCCGGACATTTAAATCTGGTGCGTTAAAATTATCCATTATGAAAAACTAAAACAAAACCTTTACATTGAAAATTGGGAAACTGTTCTATGCTCAAACGATATATGTTCACTGAATTTTGAATTAATCTTGAATAAACATATCAAATCTTCCTCTTCCATTATAACATGCTCCCCAATATCTAAATTCAAAAAATTAAAACCATGGATCACTCAAGGAATTATAATTTCAATTAGATATAAAGAAAAGATTTATAAGGAAATTAAAAAGTCCCCAGAAAACTATAAACTATACGAATATTTAAAAAAAATCGGAAATAAACTATGCTACATTATCCGGAAAACCATTGAAAATTTCTATAAGGAAAAAATCAATATCGCTGGCACCAACAACAAAAAGATATGTCAAACTGTCAATGAAATTATCAATAAAAAACCAAAAAAATCTAATATAAATAAAATCACAGATATTGATAAAAAAATTTACAATGTAAGCACGGATCCAAAGAAATGTGCAAATATCTTTAAAAATTATTTTGGGTCAGTTGGTAAAAAATTAGCACTTAAAATAAAAAAAAAACACTGAAAATAATGATCTATGTACATCACCTTCCAATCCTTGTAACATCTTAAAACAATTCTAACAAACTAACATTGATGAAATTAAACAGGCTATTAATGAATTAAAAGGTAATTCTTCCCCTGGTTATGACAATATTTCTGCAGAAATACTTAAAAAAAATTCTGATTTACTTTGCAAACCATTGGCACACATCATAAATACAAGCTTCGCAAATGGCAACTTTCCTTTAAATTACAAAAAAACTATTATTACGCCCATTTTCAAATCTGGTGACCCCACTCTAAGCAGTAATTATAGACCAATTTCTCTTAATTATTTGAAAAAATTGTTAAAAAACAGATGTTTAAATTTTTAAAAGAAAATAATATATTAAGTGCACATCAGTATGGTTTTAGAGAAAATTTTAGCACTCAAGATGCTATCGTAGATTTAACAACTGAAATATATAAATATTTAGATAATAAAAAAAAAAATGCATTGGAATATTTGTCGACTTAAGAAAAGCATTTGACAGTATATCACATTCTAATCTTATCTCTAAACTAACGAAAATTGGTATAACCAATAATGCCTTAAGGATTAAAAATTACCTACTTCATAGTTAAATGGTTTTCTGAGTGATTCACATACCAGTAATTTTGGAATCCCGCAAGTAACAGTTCTAGGACCAATTCTTTTTATCATTTATGTGAATGATATTTTTAAACTCACCATAAAGTCAAAAATAATATCATATGCTGATGACACAGCGATTTTAACTCATGGACTAAACTGGAGTGAAACTCAGAAAACGGCTGAACTAGATATAAATATAATAAAAAAATGGTTTGATCAAAATCTACTATCTCTAAATACAGAAAAAACTTTTGTAATACCATTCACTCTGAATAAAAATGCTACCCCTGAGAATCTAAACATATGTATTCATATAATTGTAATCCAAAGTCATATCTATGTAAACCTAACTGCTCTATACTCACTGTTAAAACAAATGTAAAATATCTCGGTGTAATTATAGATAGTAACATAAAATGGAAATTACAAATCAATACAACAGTAGAACGGTTAAGAAAATTAATTTACATTTTTATTAGAATACGTAACATACTAAATATTGGATTATTAAGAACGATCTTTTTTTCCCTAATTCAATCAGTATTACAATATGGAATTGTTGGCTGGGGTGGTGCTTTCAAAACTTCTCTTTTGCCTTTAGAAATTATCCAAAGAATATTAATAAAAATAATTCTAAAAAAGCCATACGATTACCCTACCATCAAATTATTTCAGGAATTCAAAGTCCTTTCACTTCATTTTATTTATAAAAAAATTACGCTTTTACAAATACACAAAGATTGTCTCAATAATGTTAACACTCTTTTTTCGAACAGCAATAGAACAAATATCCTTGGTTCTCTGACTATACCTCGCTGTTACACCACCACAGCCCAACAATTCTACAAATATATTGGAGTTAAATGGTTTAACGAATTACCCTTGAAATTAAGATTGGAAACAAATTACAAACAATTCAAAAAATCAATAAAAACTCTTTTTATATAACTTATCAACATAACAACTCAAATATAACATTAGTTATCCTTTTTCTCTCATTATTTTTTTATCTCCTTCGCTTCAATCTGTTGTTTTTCTTATCTATTATTTGTTTTGTACATATATATAAAAAAAAATTATATACATGAACAAATATGATTTTTTCTTATTTTCTGTTAATTATCTATTTTTTGTTTTATATATTTAAAAAAATATTATTTTTCGGTTTTCTAAATTGTGTTTAACATGCGTTTATCCGCCCTTTTAACTCGAGCTTTGCTCTTAAAAAGGGTGTAAAGCGTATTATTAAATGTATTTTAATAGAAAATTTTATTTAATGTATATAAACATGTAATTGATACTATTTTATTAAATAAAAAAAATAAAAAATTCAATTCGATTTCAGTGCCGGCAACCCGGGCGTTTATTTTATTTTCATTTTTGTAGATAGTTTTCTTTTACCTATCTCACTAGACAGAGTCTGTTCTGAGGCGGGTAAATAACATATTATATTTATTAAAAAGATATGTATCAACAAAGTTATGCATGTATATAAAAAGATAAAAATATATGCATATATGTACACACACATGCACAAACGTATTGTTGTTATATAAAGTATTTACATGTTGTTTTTATTAGAATTTCCATAAAAAGGTTGCATACGTAATATAAGATTACACATGGAGATAAGAAAATGTAAATACAGTAGTTACATGATTATATAATTAATGTTGCTGGCAAGCAGTACCTTGCATATTTTATTATATTTGAACATTATATAATTTAGTGAGTAATTATATGAAAAGTGAATGTCTATAAAATGTACTCCTGATAGTTCTTTAGTATATTTCGAATGTCTGTTCTTTCCCTTTCAGTCAACTATATTACAAAACTTTTGAACAGCCAGTTCAGATTATTTGGGGTGACGAAGTTTTTGTTTGTGTTAGGAAGATATTGAAAATGTGAGGAGCTAGGAACGATTCATGTTTTTTGCGAAAGTTGTTTTGACATAGGGAACTTGAAAGATAAGATAAGATCTAGATTCTAGATATTACCACTTCAAGATTATTTCAATTTATATTCATTTTTGTATTATTAAAATTTTGACTCCTGCATTATAAAATAGCTCTATAGTTGAGGATGCCAACCATGCCATGGTCCCACTGGCCCCGGACAGTTGGGGCTCTTGTGTGGTATTCCCTTTCAAATAGGGGGAGTAAATGTGTTAATTTGACCATGTGTGATAAACGGGGAGGGGAGAAAGGTTCATATGCTCTTGTTCGTGAACTTAAGAGCGTTTAACCAGCCAGCGGACGAAAATCCACATTTCGTCGAAAGTTGTTCTTACGATCGTGCAGGGCGGTTACAATGAGAAAGATTAATTATTCTCCGTACCAGCTTTTTTAAATTATAACTCAATATCGAATTTATTTCAATCCAAATTAGCTTTAATTTATACCTTCACCCAAAAATGCTGAAAGGCGTGATGATAAAACTACTAAAATAAAGTACTTTTTGTAATTATTTTTTGATTATAAGTATTTATCATTTTTCAATAATGTCTACATTTAATAAGAATGTTAAAAAAATCTGAAATATATTAGTTTGTAAGTGCGCAAATAAATACAAAAATGGACCAATTTTCGTCAAGAAACACAGGTACGTACATATTTTTTAATAATTTTATTAAAACTAAAATTAAAATTCTAAAACATGCGTTTGCTAGATAATGTATTGATTTATTTTACTGCATGATTATATTATTTGAAATGGGTGTGGTATAATACAAAATCTTTTTTGAAAATTTAACAAATCTGCCAACGACCTATGGAATAACCTTAATATACTAAAAATTAAAAAAATTTCTCAAAATTTATTTTTATTTTTTATTACTTATGTTTTTAAATTTAATGTAGATATATAATTGTACAGTGGAGTTATATAAATTACATATCGGTACAGAAATTATTTAAAAATTGCAATCTCACCAAAGAAGAAGCTAGTTCTTGTGCTTGATGAGCGAGTTACACTAATTATTATAACTGAAATAGAATAACATTTGCAATAGGTAAGTATATAATAGGATCAATTGAGACTTACGTATCATCTATATGTGTAGGTGTACATTAAGGTGGTCCAAGCCTGTATAGTAATTTTTTTTTTCAAATATAGATGTAGCCACCCATTTTATTTGTTACGCCTATCATTCGTATTATGTGTAAAAAATTTCAGCCCCCTATCTTATATACAAGAGGGTGCTCATCGAATTAGAAGTTTCTGACAAAAGTTCTGGATTTTAAGTAAAACACGTAATTTAAGGTTTATTAATATTACAAGTATTTTAGTCAAATAAGTATAAAACGTATTTAAATTTGAACAAAATTTGGTAACAAAGCAATAATTAACATAATATAAGTCGCGATCTTTCAAAACTATGTTTGTTAACTCCATTTTGAATGTTTCAGAAGAAACGATTTTTCTGTTTTGTTCAACGATGTGAAGTAAAAATTGCTTTTCTTCCTCATTCTTAGTGAGTATCGTGTTGTAATCTTCAAATAGTTTAACACCTCTCTCCGCTGTATGATCAACAACATGCAATTTTTGACTCAGCTTTTGCCTTGAAGGTTATCAACATTGTTATTCCAAGTCTTAGGAGGTAATTACAAGAAAGAGTCCTTGATATCAAGAACTAAGAGCGTTTTCAACATTCTTTGTGTTGCAAAAGCTTTTAATGTAACCTCTGAGGCAAGCTTAGCAGAATCACCTCGTACTAACGATTACCGCCATCAGAATTTATCTTTTGAACAATGGCCTGTTTCTCAGCATCAGACAGCTTCTCAGAAAACAAGGTAAATGAGACTAGTTTTTCTGACAAATACCATAAGTGACGCTCTAAGACACCCCCTACTATACTGATTTTGGAATCAATGGCTTCGTACAATTTTAAGCTATTCCAAAGTATTAAGTCATTTACTGGTGCATCTGCTCCAAAGACGCTTCGATTCAAACTTTGGTGTAGATGATAACTAACAAATCGAACAATTTGTTTTTCTTCTCTCTTGATTAGTTTAAATATTATTACGATCAAGCGCACTGGTAATGTATTGTGTAAATATGTCACTTGTAGACAGCTCAACGAACTACAAACTCATCTTTGGACTTATCCTTTTATATGCTAGCATTACTAGAAGTGCTACTGAAGCTGCACTCAAGTTCTAACTCTTGTCTCGACACCACCGAAGATGAAGCATTACTTTCAGCAGCCATTTCTTTCAATTCTTCAGATCTTTGTTTCCGTTTTAGAGACTTTTCTTTGACCTTTTCTAGTTTCTTATCGATTGAGGTCATAATCATCTTACGTTCTCATCTTTGATCGATGAAAAACGCTCTGTCTTCCACAATTTTCTTAAAATTCAAAGCGCTTGCATGGGCAGTATCAAAAAGTGTGTCTAGTTCTTTTTTAAACAAATACTCTCCTTTTTTTTGTGCTTCAGAATTTCTTCCTCTATTTTTATTCAATAGCAGCCAGTTCTTAAGAAACTTAATCAGTTTTTCAATGCAATGATTTTGTTGTCTGGTCGGAATACTAGATTTACTCCATACTTTTATAAGTTCTTGAATAAGTACATGCGCGGAATCTTTTACATTTTTGGAATTATTTAATATGTAGTGATAACGGAGTAAAACTTGCCGAAGAGTAGGATGTTGGTATCAATGGCTCAATATCTCGAACCCCAAGTAGAAAAATTTCGTATATTTTTTGAGTAGATGAAAACATTTTACTACTCAGATTCACTACACAGTCTATTAAATAAGTATCAAATACTGTTAAAATTTGTCTGTAAAACTCTTCTGTAGTTTATTTTCATATTTATTTAATAGTTTAGCACACGAAACTGGCCTGTAGCAAAAAGTAAAAATTAAGCATTTTACACAAAAATTTCAAAAACAACACTCGATTGAGCACCCCTTTCTACTTGAGCTATCTCGCTGAAATTTTACTATGTTATATCTATGAATACGTGTAACAAATTCGCGGGGTGGCCAAATGACAAATAATAAAAAAAATTTTTGGACCACCTTAGTGTACATACATAGGATACGGTTACATACTAAAATATTGTGCACTTAGGAGAAATTCTAAAAATCTAAATAAAATAGAGATAAGAAAGAAAGAGAAAAACAGGTAATAAATTACATGCGAATGCAAATATTACATGCGAATGCTAGATAGAAGACCAATCTTTCGAAATCCATTTATAATTTTTTGTGGAAAAGAGTCAATTCGTCTAAAATCTGATTTGAAAATGACATATTTCTGGTTTTCTCTGGTAATGCCCTCTTAAAGCTTTAAATTATTCAAGAAATTATTCACCGAGGAGAGTTTTTTCTTGTCAGTGCAATTTCACTTATATTCTCAACCTCAACATTTATACAACATACATTATTTTGGTGACCCAACAGTTGGCCCCCCGAAATTATAATTATCAGAAAATTAAATAATTTGTGCATTATTTACCAATTTCAAACCTAAAATCGACTTCAAACATATCTTGAATAATAATTTGATATTGGATATCATACGTATTAATTTACAGTGTCGATTTTTTTTATATGCTTTTATATAGAGACAAAAAAAGACACGTAGTTTTATTTTTTTACATGAGCTCCACACAGGAGGCCCTGAGGAAAATAATTTCCCTCAAGGCCTATGTCATCTTTGATGATACCGTGTGGAGGGTTTTTTAAAGAAAGGAAGGAGGACTTCTGGGATGCAAAGGGGTTTAAGGGGTGGGTAGGAATCTGGGGTTGAGTGTGTCCTGGTCATCCGCCTCCAAGACCTAGACAAACTTCACCCCATGTTCGGGGCACCCCTGCTAAATCACCAAACGTAGCGAACCACTTGGGGTGACCTATGGCAGAGGTGTTGGTTATCCAATAAAGGTTCCCGCGGCGGCGGTATCCATTCCCGCCTCCCAAATTTTATATCCTTGATGGATTTGAATGCAAATGTGTTTTATAATTTCGTTATTCGGCGGTGCATCCCCTTTGCACACCCTTAGTTATATTTTTTGTAATAAGTATACCGTGTTTTCATTAGTATATTGTACATAAGTTTGCCACGGGACCAACTGTCGGGGGATCAACTCTCGTGAAATGAATTATTTTACTTAGCATTCACGTGGATACCAAGAACTTCTTTATTTACTACAACAAACTGTAATAAAATATATAATTTTGTTGTAGTTATTAGTTTTAGTACGTTTTTTTACATTAGCTCCACACAGGAGGCACCGAGGAAAACAGTTTCCCTAGGGACCTATGTCATCTTTGAGGATGCTGTGTGGAGGGATTTTTTAAGGGAAAGGAAGGAGAAGAAGATATGGGAAGGAAAAAGGTATGAGGGGTGGGTAGGAATCTGGGGGTCAGTGTGGCCAGGAGTGACGGACGTATGAATCTATTCCTCACACTGCGGTGCAAGGCGAAGGGTCGGGAGAATCCGGCTGGAGAGGTCAAAAGGCCTCCCTCAATCAGTCTCCTCCGATCCAGCCCGCCACGCAGTGGTTGAGCAAACGTATCCGACTCCAAGACCTAGACAAACCTTGCTAAGTCACCAAACGTAGCGAACCACTTGGGGTGACCTGTGGCAGGGGTTTTGGTTGTCCAATAAATGGTTCCCGGGGCGGTGGTACCCATACCCGCCTCCCAAATTTTTTTCCTCCCAAACCTTTTCAAGAATCAGCCTATTTTGACTTTAAATGTTGAGGGACTACAAACGAAAACTTGGAACAACATGCATACACAGAACTGCAAATAAATATTATAATTTGGAGGTCAGAAAGGCAACAGAGAGAATTACGACATTTCCCATTAAACATGAATATTTTCCCTTCTGCCTTGCATATTATTTATTGCTTTCTGAATGTAATCAAGGCTTGAAATGAAACAATCAGTATCAACAACTTTAGTGGCCGTCGCGCCGTGACGCGAACTGCAGTTTTATGGAAATGTGCCGCCGCGGCACGCTAGCCAACTTCTGAGAAAACCTTATTTATTGCCGTGGTCCTGCCACTCAGAGCTCCGCTGTAACCTCCCTTTCTGTTGAAGGCTCCGTTTGTTGGAAAGACCGAGAGATTGCAACGGAGCTATCTGCGGCACGCCTATATCTTCAGTTTGCCGAATTGTGCGGGCGCTCTCTAGTAGAATGGTAGGGAGTTCGGGGTCAGCGGTCACATTCAAATTTGGGAACGTTTTTAAATGTTGAGGGGTTTGTTTGGTGGAGGGATTTGACGTTAAAGCAGAGCAAACAAGTAAAACATTCCTAATATATAAGTAATCAGCGGCAAGGCTCATAACTGGGTTCTCTAAATATTCGCATATTTCAGAACACCTTCGTAACCTTCACTGACTCAAGTGTCCTGAAAGAATCCAGTACAAATTGTGCTGGATGGTTTTTAAATCAATCAACGAAATGGCCCCACCTTACATCTCCGAATTATGCGTCCCGGAAAATACCGGTCCGAGGCAGCAACTTCGTCTGCTAAAGGCAGACTAATAGAACCTAAACGAAAGCCAAATACTAAGTTTGGAGATCGTGCTTTCGGAGTATCTGGGCCTAAGGCTTGGAATAGACTCCCTCCGGAATTAAGATGCATAACAAGCCCAACAGAGTTTAGCTCTAAACTAAAAACCCACCTTTTTGGGCTCTCATACCCTTAATTTAAATATACCTATCCGAGAGTATCATACTTGTATTGCCTATGATATGTCTTAACCACACTTTTCTTACTGAATTAAAATTACTCAAGTCCTTACACATCAATCTGTGTCTTGACGAATCACATTTAGGAAGATCAAATCCTTATAGGTACTACTGCACCACCCACCATTAAATGTTGCTTTTACTTTCCAAAATACACTCACCAAAGAATACATTAGATATTAATATTAAAATATTTTTCAGGATTAAAAATAACATGTGTTCACAATTATGTCCTCTGCGTGCGAATTCTTTCTAAATTTCTTTAAATTAACAATATACAGTGTTAATTTCAAGCGACCTCCCAGGTAAGTATGGTCCTGTTTTCATTAATTTTTAGGCAGCATCGCGTTCATTAGTCAAAATATTGTACATATATTTTCGCATCGGTGATCAATGAACATCCCTAAGTTGTTTTTAATTGTTTTTCTAGCTTGTGGTTTTTTTTTAGATTTTAGAAATGTATATTAAGTTTGTACAGCGCTCTTGAGGTGATTTTTCACAAAAACGACGATATATAAATCATTCAAGTATTATTATTATTAAAGAAATGCACCTAATGAAAGCATAACGATGTTCCAAAATGGATGATTCTACTTCTTCTTAAAAGTCTTCTCGGTCGTAGGGCTCATTACAATCTCTTAAGTTTGAAGGTTGTAAACAGTTGGTTGTGGACAGTAAAATTAGTTTTTGGGTATCTCCACGCATTGCGAAGTTGTGAGCTTTCAAAGAGAACGTGGGTAAAACGCATGCGACGGTGTCTCGTGACGCGTCACATGACTGATACGAGACACGATTCAGCACAATTCGAATGGAAGTTTCAGAAATCTTCAGTACTATTCGGTGTTTTCCAAAAATTCACGTCCAAAAATTCAAGTTCTGTCCTCAGAATGCTCTGATAAATATGATACTCAACCTCAATCTCCCATCCAATGGCGGGGTCCTTTTCAGATCGTCAGTATACGCTCTGATGTTATGTGGGTGACCTTGTTCCTCATTTCCAGTAAAGGTCATAGGTCACCACAAGTGATTCGCTATGTTTGGTGACTTAGCAGGGGTGCCCGGGTTAATTGGGTGAGGTTTGTCTAGGTCTTGGCGGCCAATGCGTTTGTAGATGGATCGGGAGAGTTTGGCTGAGGGAGACCTAACCTAGATCTCTCCAGCCAGACTCTCTCAACCCATCGCCTTGAATTCATCCCTCCCCAGACCTGACCTCTAGATTCCTACCCACCACTCATTCATTTTTCCTTCCCAGAACTTCCTCTCCTTTCATTCCCAAAAAAACCTCGACACAGCATCCCCAAGATGACATAGGCCCTGAAGAAAATGTTTTTCCTCAGAGCCTTCTGAGTGGAGCTAATGTAAAAAAGGACAATTCGCACTTACTATTCTTCTTGAGTCATCGTCCTATTAATTACCTCTACTCCAATTATCCTGTTGAACCAGGCTCTTTCACTGCACTTCTTGGGCTGCAAGGAGATCCAAGGATACTGACATGATACCCACTGATCAGACCACTCTTTCAATGACTTTGAGGTTCAAGTTCTCAGATTAGCAAATGAATTATCTAAAGAATCTTTGGACCTCATATTGAAGGCAGTGTATTGCAATTTAAATATGTGTATTGTACATTTTAAATATGTGTATTGTATTAATGGAAGCCAAAATTTTTACAAGGGACAATGCTTGATAATGTCTTGTAGAAATTTGATTTTATAGTTGAAACGACATCACTAATATATAGGTACACACCTACTGCATATATGATGGAAGAAGCAGTCGGAGATCTCGCAGGAAGACACGGCACAACCGACTGAATAAAATACTTGAGAAAGGTCATTTCATGTCACGAGTCGGAATAATAGAAGAATGTTTAAAACAAGATTCAAGGATATAAATAAAGAAAGACGTGAAGTGAGAAGTAAGCATTGGCGAAGAAGTCTAAATTATTGATAATTATTTGCCCACATTTACCCGCAAACCTTCTATCGCATGTCCTTGGTACGTAACTAACAAAAAAACACAACAACAGTTAGGGCAGATACCATTCGTGTTTTCTTGGATCACACGAATTTGCTAATTATTTAAAAAAAATACGTTATTTATTTCATTTGGATGACAATGGTTTTGCAATACCTACATTCCTGGCAGGAGATCCCTGGTGAGATACACATCAAAATAATAATTATGACCAAAACAGTTTTCAAAATTTATTACAAAAATTATCATCAATTTTTTTTTGCACATAGAAAACGTATAAAGGTATTTGGATTGATACGTTTAAGATTTTCACGGCCAAAAGTATTATCGTTATTTGTTTTTGGGGTGTTATGCCGTGTTGCGCTACCTCCTTCTTTAGCCAACGTTGCAGTGTCCATCATCAGGGCAGATCCGGTAGATGTGCAGGATCTGCCCTGATGATGGACACTGCAACGATGTCCGAAACGTTGGTTAAAGAAGGAGGTCGCGCAACACGGCATAACACCCCAAAAACAAAAAACGATAATGGTATTTGGATTATTTACATTCGTGTACATTATTGATCCATAAATAATAAATATCGCATGCTAATTCGATATTCGATTCAATTCGTCCCAGCCAAGCTTTGTCATTAAAATTAATATTCTTTCAGAGAAAAGTTTTGTCAGAAAAATTGAAAATTCACAGTGAATATGGGATGTTAAAAATACCAATCTTTGAATAATTTAGGAGAAATTAAAAATTCCAAGATATTTTCTCGTGTATATTAAGAGATTTGTGTAATATTTGCGAAAGGCGCAGCGAAAACAGCGGTGAACTGAAAAACAATTATTCAAATGTAATGAATATTTAAACCCCAAAGCCTTCGAGGGACTACCTTAAAATAGAACATAATCAAATTCAGGTAATTTTGAAGATTGAGTCCTGAACAGCAATGTTCCGTCACAAAAAAATGTAATGCAAACAAACACCAACTCTCCCTAGAAATAATAAAAAATCTTGACGTATTACTTCTATTGTAGGGATGGTAAAACCACGGCAAATCAATTATTGCGTAATACGTAGGACCGTATTTATTAAGAATTATTTATTTTTAAATCTAGAGTTAGATTATTTCACATTGTTTACTAACAAACTAATAAAGATAGGCCGTAAAATAAAATACGAACTTGGTTGCATGCGAGAATGCAATGAAAGATATCGAATATGTAGAATTCTGGGTAGGCATCTAGCATGGTCGATCGAAATAGGTTTTATCGAAAATATCGGTAAATCGCTCCCGAGCATGACTGCAGGTCGCTAACAAACAAATAACAGTTCACGTCAAATAAATTAGGAACCCTTGGTCGTTGTGAACTGTTGTCAGCTGGGCGAGCATAAATAAACACTGTTAGTGAGCGTCCACGCTCATGACGTCACACTATAGCCCCGGCCCAAAATATCGTTTAAAGGTGAGCGTCCATCTGTCCGCGCCGGCCGCAACGCACGCACGGCACGCAACGGATTTTTCTATATCTTTATGTAGAAAAATCTGTTGTCCGTACCGACCGCCGATGTTTGCCGATAGTGGACGCAGTGCTTTACTAATTCATATAAAGATATGGAAAAATCCGTTGCGTGCCGTGCGAGCGTGCGGCCGGCGCGGACAGATGGACGCTCATCTTTAGCGGTAATTCAAAAATGGGAAACTTTGACTCGCTGTAGAAAATTTATTCGTCAACATAAAAATAAAATGAAAATGCTGTAATCATCATAATTTTTTGCTCAATTTTTTTAAGAATGTGGAATGAGCTACCAGCATCTGTTTATCCTCCTTCATGTAATCCGGACCTCTTCAAGACCCTTCCTTCAGTCCCTACCGCAACTCGTCTCACAACGCTGTCCAACTGGATGGAGATACAGTTCCTCTGATTTTACACTGTACAGCCAGTGTCGCTCTTTCTATAATGGTAAACATAGAATCACAATATCATAATTTTAGCATGGCGCCAAAAGGTTTTCATAAAGCAACGAGTCATTTTATCAAAGCCATCTTAAGATCAAAAAATAACTCAATGACACGAAGTTAGAGATGTGACGCGAAGGATTCTATTTTTGCAATTTTGTTTTGATAAACAATGACGTTAAAAAAGAGAAAGCTAAAAGAAAATACTATTTCCGTCGAAGCAATTTTTTTGTCTATTGTATAGTAGTCTTTAGTAATGGGATCGTGTCCACTGTTTCCAATTAAAACAAAATATATATGTAAGTACCTATGTAAATATATTGATGGTCACCCATGATATGAGTAGAACCATTGGGAATACATAACCCTAAAAATATTAATTAAAATTTATTGAATTTAGTGGTTCTATTTTCACGATAATTCTAAGGGTAATTAAAAATTATAAATTAAATTCTTATTTTTATTTTTTGTTTAGAGAATAATTAATTGACTGAGAAAATTTGTTTGTACTTTCCGTTTCTGATTTCGGAAATCTGATGCGTTCACTTTATTATTCAAACAAGTCTTACTTTGACTAGACTAACTTTGAGGTTTTCAATACTATAATACCTACCTGCCTGAAGATAATTTGAAAAAAGAATTATGTTTGGGATCCCTAGTGAAGTTTTTCCGGACAAATTGTTTATTCTTTAATTTGAAAAAAAAATGTTAACTAAAATGTAATAATATTACGTTTTATAACTAAATAGTTAGGTTTTCAAGTACCTACTAACAAATCATGTCATCGATTTATTAAAAAAGAGAAATTTATTTTTAAAGTCTAAGATTCTGAATGACAACAAAAACGACCTTTTTAAATAATAGGTAAAAAAAGAAGCCGTTTTCATAATTTTTTAATAATATGTATATTTTTTATCATTATTATAGCATATTATTAATTATTTACGCACCATATCAAGTGCTTGCGGGCAGTGACACAACCACGTAATACACAAATATGACAATAATTATTAGAGACAGAAATAATAATACCGAAGTGAAAAATAAATTTAAAATTTCTTTCAATGTAATTTATAATGAGCCATTGGATTTATCAGGAAAAATAGATAGGTAACACCTACACGAATTTATTTCAAGAATTAGGAATAAGGATTACACAAAATTAATGTTGAAGGACAATTACCCAATTAATAAAAATATTTAAAAAAATGACTTTAGTCGGCCTGCGTGGTTGAGCGACGATTTTATGTAGTTTCACAAATTATATTTGCGGCGCGTTCCAGAATGGAAGATTTTTTCATTATAGTCCTGGTAAAATACCGCCATTCATAATTGAAACATTGCTTGAAATAGCTTTAGTCGTGTTTGGTGACCAAATCTGACTAGGTACTTCCCCATCTTCCTCTCCCCCATCTTCTTCCCCTCCCCACTACCTTCAGCCTCACGACATACTCCAAATGGGGATGCCATAGTTTCACTGGCTCCAGAGGGTTGGGAGCAATTGGGGCACTTGTGCTGTACATGAATAAAAAATAGGTTTCCCATAAATAATTTTTTCCAGAAAGGAACGTCTTCTGAAATGCTAGGTTGTTGAACACCAAGTATGTTTGTAACTACTGTGTATTGAAGTGTTGGTTGGACGTTGTGTTTTTATTATTAGGAATATACCAAGCATGAAAGCATCGTTTGAACAACGATCTATAGATCGTTGTTCGCCTGATGCCTGGGTGTTGGTAGGCAAGCCAGGAGATGTCATGTTGGATAGCAGCAGAATCGAAGCAATCTGCTTCTCCGTTCCATTATTTGGGCAACTGGGGTGAAGGATTTGATGCCTGGGTGTTGGTAGGCAAGTCAGGAAATGTCATATTGCTGATTTGAAACCGTTACACGCTTTAGGAGCTAAAAATATATTATAATATATTTTTAGCTCCTAAAGCGTGTAACGGTTTCAAATCAGCAATATGACATTTCCTGACTTGCCTACCAACACCCAGGCATCAAATCCTTCACCCCAGTTGCCCAAATAATGGAACGGAGAAGCAGATTGCTTCGATTCTGCTGCTATCCAACATGACATCTCCTGGCTTGCCTACCAACACCCAGGCATCAAATCCGTCAGCCCAGTGGCCCAAATAATGGAACGGAGAAGCAGATTGCTTCGATTCTGCTGATATCCAACATGACATCTCCTGGCTTGCCTACCAACACCCAGGCATCAAATCCTTCTGCCTAGCTGCCAAAATAATGGAACGGAGAAGCAGATTGCTTCGATTCTGCTGCTATCCAACGTGACATCTCCTGGCTTGCCAACCAACACCCAGGAATCAAATCAGTCAGCCCAGTGGCCCAAATAATGGAACGGAGAAGCAGATTGCTTCGATTCTGCTATTATCCAACATAACATCTCCCGGCTTGCTTGCCAATACCCAGGCATCAAATCCGTCAGCCCAGTGGCCCAAACAATGGAACGGAGAAGCAGATTGCTTCGATTCTGCTGCTATCCAACATGACATCTGGCTTGCCTACCAACACCCAGGCATCAAATCCTTCTGCCTAGCTGCCAAAATAATGGATTGGAGACGCAGAATAATAATTATTTACATTAAATTTGATGGTGCTATTATTATTTTAACTTTTGCTATTATTGTTTTTATTTGTAGCAGGTCCATTATCAAATAAAATAAATAAATTATTCAAAAGTTCCGTGTCACCATTTTAATTAATTCTCCATCGAAGCCAGAGTAAAATTAGCCTCCCAAAAACTTGGAGTGCTGTACAGGGCCCGCAGATACTTAATAGTTCACAACTGCTAACCCTGTACAAATTACAAGTGCGCTCCACGGTTTAATTTGGCAGCCACCTCTGGTCTGGAGCTCCAAAATACCTGAAAAATACCCTCGACTCTGTGCAGAAACTTTAATTTGGGAGGCGGGAATGGGTACCGCCGCCCCGGGAACCTTTATTGGATAACCAACACCTCTGCCATAGGTCACCCCAAGTGGTTCGCTACGTTTAGTGATTTAGCAGGGGTGCCCGGATTCATGGGGTGAGGTTTGTCTAGGCCTTGGACCAGGACATACTGAACCACCTTAGACCCACCCCTTAAACCGTTTTTCCTTCCCAGAACTCTCCTCTCCTTCCTTTCCTTAAAAAAAGCCCTCCACACAGCATTATGGGTGAGCATAAAGATGACATAGGCCCTGAGGGAAATTATGTTCCTCAGGGCCTCCTGTGTGGAGCTCACGCAAAAAAAAAAAAAAACGGGCGGTCCGTTTAATAGATTCTCCCATCTAAACAGACGGGTTTCAATCTTTAGAGCTCAGGCGTCGGGTGGGAATGCTATCCTTGTTCTACCGGTATTACAATGGAAGATGCTCCGAGAAACAGCGTCCGAATTGCGATCCGAAACTTTTGTTTCGAAGATGTGCATTTTACTTCTTTTGTGGTTAACTTCTAGATTCCACCGTAATGCGTGGTATTGTCGCTTTCTAACATCATTTAGATCATATTTCTCACTATGATAGTAAGGGAGACACAACGATTTCTGTGAGACCCACTTAAAACCGAACAAATAATAGCAAACACATGGCAGTTTTATTGGTCCTCGTACATTTAATCTTCTACCAAAACACATTCAAATGACAGATAAAATATCACTTTATACAAAAGAATTAAAATCATGGCTAAATGATGCAGATGTTGAAACACTTTTTTTATAAACTATGTAAACCTTTATGATTCATTTTTACAATTCTACTGTAACTTCAAGACTTACTTAGCTTATCTTCTTGAAAGCGTAACAAAAAAACAATTTACCTGTATGTGTCACTATATTTTTAAACTTTCACTTGGAAAATTACATTTTTTACTTATACCGCCAACTTATTGGTGTAATTTGGCACTTTAGCACTTAATCCGGCCATTACACGCATCAGTATTTACTGATGCGAATTACTGACGACAACCGTCAGTATTTGTGAGCCATTACACGTGTCAGTATACTGACGTCAGTATCGTTGCGAAACCTTGCGGAACAGACGCTTTTAAAGTGATGAATCCGAAAAGAAAAGCCTGTCTTGCTATAATTTTGGCGTTCGATACAAAGAAACGAGTGAAGGACTGGCTTCTCAAAAAAGAAAAATTCTCACACTTGAATTTAATGGATGAAATTTTGCTGACTGATCCACACAACTATAAAAATTATTTTTTAGGATGAACAATGATAATTTCAACAAATTGCTAGATATGGTTATTCTATAAATTATTATTATAAAATACAGCCATGAGAGCCTCGAACACGCCAAGAGAAAAATTAGCTGTAACTCTACGATTTTGGGTATAGGTACACTTCGTCGAGTCCGGCTCCGGATCTTTTGGAAGATATGATTTTTTTGAGTTGACCTATAATTGCATCGCAACGTATTTATTTTTATTCGTACATCTTCCCTCATAATATTTGGATTTACGATGACCTTTATTCCCTTCAATTCCTCCAATACAATTTGGGAGGCGGGAATGGGTACCGCCGCCCCGGGATCCTTTATTGGATAACCAACACCTCTGCCATAGGTCACCAAAAGTGGTTGGCTACGTTTGGTGATTTAGCAGGGGTGCCCGGGTTCATGGGGTGAGGTTTGTCTAGATCTTGGAGGCGGATGACCAAGACACACTGAACTCCAGATTCCTACCCACCCCTTAAACCCTTTTCCTTCCAAGAACTCTCCTCTCCTTCCTTTCGTTAAAAAACCCTCCACACAGCATCCCCAAAGATGACATAGGCCCTGAGGGAAATTATTTTCCTCAGGGCCATACGTGTAATGGGGGGATTACATAGTTAATATTACCCACGCACAGGCAGTGCCTTAGTGGGTTCCCATTATCTACTTTTGTCATATATGTATTTTTAACTTTAATTTTACCTTGTGTTAGGTAATATATTTTCGAAAATGTGTAAAAATTTCTTTTGTAATGTAGGTATAATGGGAAAAAATAAAGGATAAAAAAAAAAAAAAAGTCTGATGGGTAGTTATAGATATGACGGCGTAGAGACCAACAGGTGAAAACGATGTCATTATTTGTCACATGCGTCACATTTATTGTTTGTATATTGATTTTCAACCCTTTAATTAGCAAGTTGGTTGGCTCAGGACTAGGGTTGCCATCTGTCCGGCTTTAGCCGGACATGTTTGGCTTTTTTAGGTTGTGTCCGGCTAAATATTTATATGTCCGGCCTGTCCGGCTTTTGTTAGGCTTTTTTGGTTCGCACGGGTTTTGTTTTCCGAACTTCTGAAATTGGCGAAATATTACTTTCAAAGAGTTTTCTCTTTAATAAACACCCAGTGGACCAAGGAACGCAATAAATTGCAAACAATTGCTAAAATGTTGTACACATTGTATAATTAAAAAATGACATGTCAAGGATTTTATTAAATGATTTCCAAAGAAAACGACGTTTTGGATAAAGCAGGTGAAAACGCCAAATATACAAAATGGTAGATTTTTGAATAATTTGGAGAAGTCGAGATTTCATTTTAATTTATGTTTTTCGTTTTTTGTCCACAAAGATAAATATGTTTCATTTTATATCTATTTAACGACAAATTTTAGTCAACTGTTTAACCAGAAAAAAGTTATGTTTTGTTTGTTTGTTTGTTTTTTTAAGTTTAGTATGTCTACAGACAGAAGACTCAATATTTTTTTATTTTGTTATTGCCATTATATTCTACACAAATGTCAACTGATCAGATGACAAGGATAAGACTGATGAATGATTGTTGTTATTAAATTGGTTAATGCGTTATTAATAAACAACTGTAACTTGTAACAGATTTTTTATTATTATGTATAAAAGTTATGTCCAAAATTATGTACGTGCGTCCGGCTTTTAGGGCAAAATGTCCGGCCTTACAGAGCGCAGAGTCAGGCTTTTTTATTTTAGAAGATGGCAACCCTACTCAGGACTCAATGAGTTCTGAACATATTTTTTTAAAATTCATTTCCAACATTTACGAGGGTGGGCGCATATTGGAAATACATACTCGGTATCAGAATTTTTATTAATTTCTGTTCTCTGGGTTATATAATGACTTGTAAGGAAATCGTGGGTGTAGTTACAAAGAGAGCATTGACGCAGTACTTTATTATTTATATCAGGTAAAAGGGTTTTAATAAGTAAAAATTACCTGTTTATTCTTCAAAGAAACCTTACAAACATACTTGTTACAGAAGTAATCTCATTAGGTTGATGTTGGAATAAAAAATAATGTATAATAATAAGCTCTATAAATAATTAGGTTACATTATTTTTCGTTGAAAATAGAAGTTAAAGCAAAAAGTGAGTTCAAAATCCTTGGAGCAAATTAATTAGTGTAGGTACATGGGAAGTAGGCAGGGCTGGGCAAAATACATGCTTTGCTGTAATTAAAATACAAATTACAAAATACTTTTTCGTATGTATTTAAAATACGAAATACAAAATACTTTCAAGTCGTGTATTTGAAATACAAAATACAAATTACAAAATACAAAATACATTTGGTTTTGGTAGAACCTTTGGTTGCAATAAATTGTCGTAAATGCCCTCATGTAAGGGTGCGTTTGCGTAGAAGCAAAGTTGAGCAGAGTAAAACAGAGACGTGCAAAAATTGACCAATCATATTGCTCAAAAGACATATCTCATCTCTGCTTCACTTGTGGTGTAGGACCCAGGTATTAGATAATCAAAATTATTATTATTATAACACGACATTTGTATAGCGCAGTTTTGTGTTATTTCACTTCAAGTGCGCTCTACTGTAATTAACTTAAAAAATAATCTAGTATTCTGTCAAATTATTCCTATAGCGCTTGATCCAATACTATGACACAAAAATGTACAATACAAAGCAATGCCAAGTATAATAATAATATGATACAAATATGATAAAAAATGTACAATACCAGTACATTATGCACATGTATTATAGCACATGTTGCCAACTCAATATTAACATACATATTATATTGCTCTGGTCTCTAGCGTTTTTAGTCTATGTATTATCTATGTCAGTTTATTTTTCGTTATCATTATTAAGGTCGCTAAATGTATTTTGAAGCCACAAGTATTTGAAATACAAATTACAAAATACCTCAGCATCAGGTAATTGAAATACAAATACAAAATACTTGTATTTCAAATACGTATTTCAATTACAAGTAATTCAAATACTGCCCAGCCCTGGAAGTAGGTATGTACACATGACAAATACATGCAACAAAGTCAAATGACGTGAGACTAGCAGTCCACCATGGAGGTTTCATAATAACTCTGATTGACATGGTACATGACAGTACCTGACAGCTGTGAAATGGTACACGACAAACAAATCTAAAAAATAATCGCAGTCCACTAATATAAAATTTAAGTTCTAAGAGTTCTTCTGTAAAGCTTAGTAAAATAATGTCTGCCGTGCAGCGATTAAAAAACTGTTGAGAGACTTGTTCAATTAAATATTATATAATGAATTTATTAAAAAGATAGCATGAATATGTCAATCCTGTAACTATACATATAAAAGAAAAAAATAAGGTTATGTCAATAATATAAGTTTATTCAACAATTGACACATGAAGTTTATTTTATTTATGATGGTGCAATTACATATCGAACATTTAATTATTGATACCATAGCATCTGCGTGGTTGAATTCCAGAACCCAGCTACGAGTGAATGTCGGACGCCACGCCATACGCGCCGCGCTACAAATAACATCTGTGTACGTGGAATTACACAAGATGTCGCTACTTCCGTCAGCAGGTCGGACGGGGACGTCTACCCCTCGGTATAACTGCTGCGAATTTGTGAATGTGTGGTATCTCTACGGATATGAAAAGATTGACGGTAATACATGTCGTATCAAGTGGCTATATATTATATACGATGTCATTTTAACCGGTCAGTGAGGGTTGAGTGGGCATAGCGCTTGGGTCCCACCCGAGCGTCACGTGTTCGATACCTCGACTGGCTAAGTCCTCCATCACAACACAAGCAACATTTTCGGCTTTCTGTGGTGGTAGTAGGAGATTTTCAAACATTGTTGGGTTATTCATAACCCGGGAATGTTTGTCTTTCTTTTAAAGAAAAAAAAAAGAATTGCTCTGTCTTGGTTACTTTGTCCCTGACTTGACTAGCTACAGTGGATCCGAGAGAAGGGCTGTTTTCGGAATCAGTTCGTATTGGATCTATAAAATCATGTAGAACAAATATTAGAAAAAAATCCCCAATTCCTCGTGTATGTGCATAATATAATACAAATTTTCACATCATTGACATTTTTAGTAATAACCTAAAGAAATAACAATACGAAGTAACGCGTACGACTGATTTTATTAATATGAGAGTATAGAATGTATCGGGAGCATCTCCTAACCTTTTCCTATATTCCTCTTCCTCTCCCCTTCGATAACCCAGAATTAAATTTAAGATATTAAAACTTCATTTCCGATGTTCTTTAGCATAAGACACTTCTGTGGCTTGACTTCAGTTCACTTGTATATTTATCACTGAATATTATGTAAAAGCTGTTTATTTCTTACAAATAAATAAATAAATAAAAAATGGTCACCAACACTAACTGGGCGAAGCTGAACCAAAAGCCGCCCGCAGGGTCGAACAGTAAAAATCTGCGGAACGGGTTTTTAACAGCTAGTTGTTATTTAATAATTTATTATTTTTATTGTAATTTATAAAAAGTAAATATTCACAATAATAATATGTTACATATCATTCATTAACAGCTTTTTTTTGTTTTAACCAGTTAATAGAAAAATAATCTCTGGTCCAACATTTACTTATGCTATATATTTGGAAAAATAAAGTACTTGAGTTAAATTATTTGAGAATAAAACAGCTTATAGATAATATGTAAAGTTACAAAAATATGAATAGAATATACATCACACAAAGTTTTTTTTATTTTAAAAATACATTACATAATTCGTATTACACCTTTTTTTAGAGCAATGCTCGTGTTAAAAAGGTGGAGAACCGTATGTAAACAACAATTCAACATAACCAATTTGGGAGGCGGGAATGGGTACCGCCACCCCGGGAACCTTTATTGGATAACCAACACCTCTGCCATAGGTCACCCCAAGTGGTTCGCTACGTTTGGTGATTTAGCATGGGTGCCCGGGTTCATGGGGTGAGGTTTATCTAGGTCTTGGAGACGGATGACCAAGACACACTGAACCCCAGATTCCTACCCACCCCTTAAACCCTTTTCCTTCCCAGAACTCTCCTCTCCTTCCTTTCCTTAAAAAAACCCTCCACACAGCATCCCCAAAGATGACATAGGCCCTGAGGGAAATTGTTTTCCTCAGGGCCTCCTGTGTGGAGCTCATGTAAAAAAAAAAAAAATAACCATCTTTTAGAAAGTGTAAAAAAGTAACGAATCATAATTTTAATTTTTATATACACATGTAACAAATAAAAGATACGAATTAGAACAGAAAAAAGAAAAGGGATATCTAATATTATAATTGAGGAGTATTATATTGTCCGAAATTATTAAATTGTATTTTTAGATATAATTATTGTTATCAGTGGCGAAGCCAGGGGGGGGGGACTGTCCGCTCCGGGTGCCACCCGATGGGGGGTGACACCCGACCAAGAACATCCCCCCATTCCCAGAAATTCTCTAGCCATTCCCCCCCCCCCTCCAGGGCGGACCAATTTACATTTGACTAGGTTGTAAAGTTTTTATATTTTTTATGAAGTCGAAATTTGGGTTTTGAATTTCTCAAAGTCAACTTTAATGGGGGGGGGGGGGGGGTGACACCACGTTATCCGCCCCGGGTGCCACCCATGCTAGCTACGCCATTGATTGTAATACGCTATTTATACAGTGTTTTTATTGTACTTTTGATTTTTTTATGATTTGTTTCCAACCTCAAATTAACTGGTAATTGGTTAAACCTTTTCTCTCCAATATATTTGTAGAAATGTTTGGTTATGGTGGTGTTACAGCGCGGAACAGCCATAGAGCCAAGAATATTTGGTCTATTGCTGTTCAAAAATGTTTCGAACAACCTCCGTGTTTTTGTAAAAGCGTAATTTTTTGTAAATAATTTGAAGTAAAGAAACTTTAAATTCTTGAAATAATTTTTGGTGGGGTTTTGGGGGTATGGTTTTTTTTAATTAATTTTATTCATTTTGTTAAGATGATTTCTTAAGGCAAGAGAGAAGTTTTTAATGCACCACCCCAACCAACAATTCCATATTATAATACAGATTGCATTGAGAAAAAATGGATAGTTCTTAAATAGTTAAATAAGTTAAATAGTTTAAAATTTAATATGTTTCGTATCCTATTAAAAATTTACAATAATTTTCTTAACCTTTCTACTGTTGTAAAATCAACTTTATGTTACTTTATAACAGAGCAGTCAGGTTCACATGGATATGAATTTTAATTACAAATATATGATTGTAAACATATGTTTATATTTTCAGGATAGGAATTTTATTAAAAGTGAATGGTATTATAAATGTTTTATCAGTATTTTGCGATAGTAAGTTATGATCGAATTTTTTCTTTATTAAGTTTATGTTTTATTCAGCAGTACTTCCAGGTTAAGCCCTCAGTTAAAATCGCGTGTCATCAGCGTATGAGATAAGTTTTGATTTAATGGTAAAATATCATTGACAGAAGATAAGGTACAGTCCCTAGTATCCCGGACACCGATTACCACTAAGACACCACGAGAACCCTCGGAGCATCTTTTCAGGGAAAGGAAGATGAGAAAGTTCTGGGAAGGAAAAGGCATAACGATGGGGAGGACTCTGGGGTTCAACGTGCGAATCCCACTGCGGTGCAAGACAATGTTTCAAGAGAGTCCGGCAGGAGAGTTCAAAAGGTCTCCCTCAATCCATCTCTCCCGATAAAGTCCATCACGCAGTAGGTTGTCAAACGCATCCGCCACGAAGACCCAGACAAACCTCACCCCAGGTTTGAAGCGGAACCCGGGAACCCGGGCACACCTGCTAAGTCACCGAACGTAGCGAACCATTTGGGGTGACCTATGGCGGTGGTGTTGGTTAGCAATAAATGGTTCCCAAGGCGGCGGTACCCATACCTGCCACCCAAATTGAATTACGGGCAGTTCTAAAAGAAGGCACGTCATGTGAATAGATGTCTCTTAAATATGCTAACGTAAGTTACGAGTACTTAAACCTGTAATAATTATTTAATAAATCTAGTTAATAATTATTTAATTCTATGTAGATTCAAAGTCCTAGGAATGTTCAGAAAGTAAGTATACTGTGACCAAAACGGGTTGGTTTTTGTATTTGTTTTTTGAGGGTTGGCTACACTAAGTGGTAGAGGGAGATTTTTTAGATTATCGTGTTTTCACCCCTCTGAAGGCACACATGGGTCGAATTAAATTTTCAACCGATGAGCAGTTGAAGAAAAAGGTTATAAAGTCGGGAAAGGAGTTGGCGTTAGAGTTCTTCGAGGAAGGCATAAAGAAGCTTGTGCCACGGCTCACCACATGCATCGAACGGGAAGGCGATTATGTGAAAAAATAGTCAACAAGTGTATCAACAATATCGTGTAATTTTTATTCAAATACACTTTTTCAAAAAATATATAAAAATTCAGTACACTTACTTTCTGAAACTGCCTCGTACATACACATACGCACAGATGTACATCTAAATGTACACATCGTTTAAGATGCAAACATTAAGAGGGTATTACCGGAGAAAACCAGAAATACGTCATTTTTAAATCAGATTTTAGACGTATTGACTTTTTTCCACAAAAAATTATGAATGGATTTCGAAAGATTGTTCTTTTATCTAGCATACATAGGTCGTTGGCAGATTTGTTAAATTTTCAAAAAAGATTTTGTATTATACCACACCCATGCAGTAAAATAAAGCAATACATAATCTGGGAACCGCATATTTTAGAATTTTAATTTTAATTTAAATAAAATCATTAAAAAATATATACGTACATGTATTTTTTGACGAAAATTGGTCTGTTGTGTATTTATTTGCGCACTTACAAACTAATATATTTAAGATTTTTTTAACATTCTTATTTAACTTAAACATTATTGAAAAATCATAAATACTTATAATTAAAAAATAATTACAAAAAAGTACATTATTATAATAGTTTTATCATCACGCCTTTCAGCATTTTTGGATGTAGGTATAAATTAAAGCAAATTTGGAATGAAATAAAATCGATTTTGAGTTATAATTTTAAAAAGCTGGTACGGAGAATAATTAACCTTTCTCATTGTAACCGCCCTGGACGATCGTAAGAACAACTTTCGACGAAATGTGAATTTTCGGCCGCTGGCTGGTTAAACGCTCTTAAGCCTATTTTAGGCACAATACCTAATACCCCAAGTATTCTAATTATTACGAAAGTTGAACAACTAAAGCAAGAATTTATTTACATTTAGAATATTAAGGCTTGGGGCGCTTTTCTCAAAGTAACTGGGTAAATATACGTACCTTCATAATGTGTAGGTACCTTCCACGAGTGGGTTATTTCGGATTTCCGCTATTTGAATATTTATGACTATTATAAAAAGCAGAAACACACTTGTGTGTTGTGGAGTGTCGTGGCGCGCCAGAAGCATATCGGTTTCATACATTTATTATGGTTAGAGACGTATTTGTAGGTTGTGGAGTGTCGGGACGCGTTATGTCGTGGCGTCGACTGCTCGCCTCCGATCGTGCCAGAGCGGTGGAGGGGGGTATGGCGTGACACAACACAACACATAAATGTGTTTCTATGCCGACGCGGCTTGTGGCGCGTCATTAACGACGTAAACAAATAGCGGAGGCTTGTTGTTTCTGAAAAATGGAGCTTATTGAACTTGTGCGTCAAAGAAAAAATTTATACGATGCAAAGTGTAAAGACTATAAGAATCATTTGATCAGAAATGCTACCTGGGAAGAAATTGCTGAAATATTATTATTTAATATACTAATCTTTTGTAAGTGTATAAATGTATATATTTTTATATTATATTATGTATTATATTATAATATAAATTGAAGATCTTCATCTAAATCACTATCCTAATCAGAAAAAAGCATAAAATGCACATTTAAACGCTGCAAAGGTTTGATATCTAGGTACTGTTCAGAAATAACGCCAGAGCACGCCCCGACACAACACATTAGTGTGCACACTCACCGTCACGACAGTAAGCACCACAACACACCACACCACGCAATTGTGTTTCCGCCTTTATGTAAAAAATAACACCTGTTTTGTGTCATTATTTTTGAAATTCTAATTTTAAGATCCCTGATAGCGATTCATGTGAAAATTTTTAACGATTTTTGATTAGCAACAGATTAATTTGTAATAAAGTTTTAGGCAAACGTATGTGACGTCACAACTCACAACCAAGGTCATACAAATTATAACCATAAATTTTCTGGTGTTAAATTTTAACTTTTATCTTCGTTTTTGGAATTTCCGCCTCTATCTTATAAACAAAGATCAATAATTATCACAATTCTTTTGATAAAAATATATCGAAATAATTATAAACGCAGTTTCTAATCTAAGTTTAAAATATACAGATACAATAACATACGCGATTTTTCTTTTTATTTATTTAGATATAAGTGTTAAACGTCCTTTTTTTAACTTAAAAAAACCGTAAATTGTAATCTTATATATAAAAAATCTTGTGTCACGGTGTTTGTGGTCGCACTGCTCCGAAACGGCTTGACCGATTTTTATGAAATTTTTAATGTATATTTGGTAGGTATGAGAATAGGTTTAAGTATATTTCATACCGCTAGGTGATTAGCTGATTAGGATGTCCCTACCCAGAAAAAAAAGTTCTATTTTTTGACAATTTTTTTTTGTTTATATTTTTTCTTTATTTGGCATCAAAAAATACCCATAACCCCAAATTTTAACCCTCCTACCCTCACCCTCACATTTTTAAATCGCGATTTTGGTATTTTTGTATGAAAAAATTTAACCGTCTTTCGTATTTCAAACAGAACTAAATTATTTATATTATTGAATAACAGATGGCTGAATATGAATACGTCCGAATACGTCCGCTTTAACGAATTTTCATCCACACATGCGCAAGACATTCACGAGAAGCGTCGCGTCATTTTAATATTTCATTTGGTATCATGTTCTCGCGTGGGCAAACTATCGAGCTTATTTGTGTTGGCTAAAGACGGACTGACAAAAATATCGTACACTCGCTTTTAGAAATTCATATTGATATTCTTTATTTCATTTTCCTACTTGTTGGTGTTTTTTGTTTTTATCGGCGGTCATCGTCTACAGCGCTCCATTCCTCTTTCTGTCATAGATCCCATCCCCACACACTTACAATACATTCGTTATTTTGTATTTAACAGCCAAAATATTCAATAGAAATAATTTATATGGCAGAACAACGTTTGCCGGGTCAGCTAGTATTTAATAAATGAAGTCCATAATAGCGACACGCAATCGAAAACCTGAAACAGAAAAATCAGAAAAAGATACGCGTAGGAATCGAACCCAGGAGCTTTGCCTTATCGGGGCGGGGCGGGACTCTAAATAAAGATAGCAGCCAATAAAAATATGCGTTAAGATATTTAAGAAAATGTTTGGGGATGCTGTGTGGAGTGTTTTTTTAAGGAAAGGAAGGAGAGTTCTGGGAAGGAAAAGGGTTTAAGGGATGGGTAGGAATCTGGGGTTCAGTTTGTCCTGGTCATCCGCCTCCTCAAATAAATCACCTCGCATCACCAAACATAGCGAACCACTTGGGGTGACCTATGGCAGAGGTGTTGGTTATCCAATAAAGGTTCCCATGGCGGCGGTACCCATTCCCGCCTCCCAAATTGTATGTTAATATGACCGAATCAAAGCAAAGATCCTGGATTCCATTCCTAGACGAGACCGTATCTTTTTTGATTTTTCTGTTTAAGATTTTTGATTAAGTGTCGCTAATATTGTCTTCATTAATTAAATGTCACACATCTATTTCGGCGTTCTGTATTTTTGATAATGGTGACAAACTATGACAGTTTGACAATGACCTTGAAACCTGTCACAAAAATGAAAACTAAAATACTTGCAGAGCTTTATAATGAAATTAATAAATTTAATGAAATTCTACGAATGTATAACGTATTTATTAAAAGGCAGTATTGATTGAGTGCTACTAGTAAAAAATATTATTTCTTTCATAGCGTTTGAATAATAATTATCTCTGTAATACCTTTATTTCATCAATGGATAAAAATACTCGGCCAATATCTGAAGAGTTTACCGTAAACCATCACCTAAGGGTCCTTTACAAGGTTGGATAAAAATTAAAACCGCTTCATAAATTAACTGATTATTTTTATACAGATAAACGCTTTGTTAAAAAATCCTTTATGATTATTAACCAAATCTGGTACTTATTTATAAACTTACCTACACATTTACTCAAACTCAAGGGAAAATTAGTAGCGACGATCTGAGATGAAAATATCACTGGATTGTCATTATAAAACTCATCAAGGGTGGGAAGTGCCCCGAGTTTAAAGGGCGTTTTAGACGAAGCTTTTTTCATTCATTTTCTATATATAAGTTCCTTTTCATGTTCTACTCTAGATTTATTTCTCGATTTGTTCTATTTTAGTTATGATTTTCTTCGGATTTTCTACAGTTTAAGATGGCGGATATTATTTGACACCCTGTCGTTTGTCATAATTTTACGTTTATATATTGTATTGGAATAAAACTATTAAAAATAATTAAAACCATTAAAAATACCCTATCCTGTCGATAGCAGAAATTTGAATTGCCGTAAAGAATGATAAATCCAAAAATTAGTTTTTTATAAAAATAAAACAAACACTTTGTATTTAACCACGAATTTATTATTTTATATATCAACCGGTTTCGCTATTACCTAGCTTCTTCAGGATATAATAATAACTCGTTATTATTATACCAGTTATTATTATATCCTGAAGAAGCTAGGTTATAGCGAAACCAATTGATATATAAAATAATAAATTTGTGGTTAAATACAAAGTGTTTATTTTATTTTTATAATATAATGTGTAACCACAAATTAATTGCTTCTTATGAAAAAATTAGTTTTTTCTCGATTTGTTTTCTTTCGATGTGCGTCGTCGAATATCTCTTGGAAATTAAGTGCATTTTTCACGAAGTGCATTTTTAGAGTTTTTTGTTCTGTAAAATGAAAAATAAATTAAAAGCTGTTATTAAAGAAATTTACAAAAAATGTTAAATATTCTGGAAAATCTTTTCAAAGTTATTTTGAAAAAAAAAATCATATTTATAGGTCAACAAACACAGAGACACGATTTTTTGAAAAAAAAAACTTTCTTTTAGCTCTCCTGATCATCATGTGATTTATGGTTATGTTCAAATTCTTGCCATTTTTTGACGATTTACTTACTACTGTTTCAAAATATTATTTCTTCTCTAATGGAACTGTGTGAAATCGTAAGTGAGACTATTTACGTGTTAACCGTTAGCAACACTCGCTATTTTCAGCTTACACAAACATATAGGGAACATAGGTCCCCCATGAATTTATGCTTCTTAAAAATTTAAATAAACACTTTCTTGGGATTTATTTGTTTGAAATTAATGAGACATATAATAAATAGAAAGAAAGAGTTCACTTCATTTTTTTAAACAAACATGTAACATATATGGGAATTTAAAGCGGATGCATCTAATTTTTCGATCGTGCAGGACCTCTTCTCTCTCTCTGGTTTCAATCCTGGGATTGGTTTGCAGCAATTTCATCTATTCGTTTCTTCCACTTTTCCCTGTCTTGTGCGGCTCTTTTGAAGTCTGCGTATGATAAGCAGCGCACATCCACTAGCAGGTCCTCCAGGTACTCTCGGCGTGGGCGTCCCCTAGCGTTTGCCCCTCGGTCATACCCTCCATTATGGCATGCAAGAGGCCTTCTTGTCTTATTGCATGGCCGATCCATCTTGCGCGCCTTTCGGACAAGGTCCTGAGCAGGTGCCTTCCTCCTTCGATTCTTTGGAGAACTTCCTCATTTATGATGTGGTCTCTCCAGAAAATTCCTAGTAGTCTTCTATAGGACCACATCTCAAAAGCCTCTAGTCTCCGTTTATCTCTTTCGAATAGGCACCATGTTTCGCAGCCGTACATCAAGATACTCCATACATAGGTCTTGATGAGGAGTATTCTCAGTTTTAGGTCTATATTATTCGATTCTATTATTTTCGACCTTTTATTGAATGCAAGTCTAGCCATAGGACTTCTTAAGCCAGGCAAATGTACAATAACGTTATGCACTCGAACTCGTGACCGCTATGGCGGTGTTTTTCCCAATTTGTACCTGTTTATGCCATAAAATACATTAGAGCTACTGTCATTCAGATTTGCATTATGCAGACTTTCATTTTACGAGTCACCAATGCATAAAAATTCAACCAAGAAATTAAACTTACGTAACTACATTCGTAGGGGGTCGCAAGGCTTAAAATAAAATAAAATTTTGCAATAACCTGCTTGGTGGGGGACTCTACTTCCCCGCGAGTGGTGTTAAGGGTTAAGCAAATATTTGTCAAGGGAAACCCACTTTTTGATACACCGCTTAAGGCGACGCACCACAACGTGCAACATTTGGAATCGGGCCGATAATATTCCTTAATATAGATGGCGAGAAGGTCTAAATTCTCGCTTAACACCAGCCATCTCTTTTGATTCATGCAAGAAAAAAACATCGCAAAAAAAGTTCGTTTTATTTTATTTTGTGAAGTTCAGGCACCAATATTGAAATATTTTACGATCATTTTCTGAAGAACTTTATTTTCCACTTTATACAATAAAACCATAACCAAAAAGCGGTTTGTAAGTTGGAGATTTTGAACTTTAAAGCAGTTTTCATAGGCCTGACACTTTATTTTTTCTGGGCTTACAAAAGGCTTGTCAAAAAATACTCGATTATTTCAGAGATCAAGATGTGTTCTACTCGTGGAGCATTAAAAGGAGGTTTTTCTTTTAACGTAATATTATGTCACACCCCCCAAGTATATGCTTCTTTGGGGATTTTTTTCACGTGGTTTCGTCTACAGTTTCAACAACAATTACGTTATACATTACATCTAGACTCGCCCTTGTCTCACAAACTCAAGATAGAATGTGGCAAGTAAGAAACACTCTTATGTTTTCAGTAAATTCGTAATTCAAAAATTATTCATGAATGATATTCGTGTACATCGAATCCAGGATCTCTGTCTTACGACAACGCCTTAAAACACTTGACCATTTGTTATTTTCGTCAATCTCATATTTCAAATTCGGAATGAACTATATCTGTACCCGAGAAGCATACGGATGCAAGTCCAAAATTGTCCACATGTTATAACAAAATATTCCATTTCATTTTGAAGCAGAAGGACTCAAGCCCATATTTTTTGTAGCGTTTTTTTAAACAATATTTTTAAAGGCTTTACATATAAAATATTTCGTTTTATTTGCTCGTTTTTAAAACGAAACTAATTGATTTAATAATTACTTTTTTGTTATCTATCAGCATTGATATCCGAAGATGTTATGAAACCATAGTTATAGAAAAAAAAGTTTTTTGGCTCTCCTGAACATTTACCTTTTTGGACTTGCATCCGTGTGCTTCCCAGGTACCTACAGATATTATCATTTACTGATTTCTTCCCACATTTTATAAGGGGGCATACATTAATTACGTGAACAGTTTTTCTTCCAATCTAGACCCTCCCCCCCTGGTGAGATAAACTTCGTATATTCTTTTCAAGTCATGTGAGATTTTGCTGGACCCCCCCCCCCCCTTGAGCTCACGTAATTAATATATGCCCCCCTATTATGATATGATTAATATTTTATTGACGAGTATAAACTCCAAAAGTTATTCCAAAAAAATTAAGTTTTATTTGCTTGACGGCCTTGACAGACACATTTCGTCAAAAGCCAATCCATAATGCAGTGTATCATACATACCATAAGCATAGGTTTATTTTTTTAATTAAATTTTTCAATGAAATTATATAAAATACCATTTAGCATACATTATCCATCTATTTCCTATTTTATGTACTAGCTTTGTTGGAAAATTAATATTTACGTTTACGTAAAAGAGTTTTCACAGACTTTGGTTGCAAATTACAGTCCAATTCTAGAAAATTATTTTAGCAATCTGCATGCATCTAAGTTACTTATTTAGTCATTTTCTCATTACTGTGGATCGTGACCCCCACTTCAATATCCCTGGTTTCTGAACCTGACCCACTAATGGACCACCAAACAATTTAAAAAATCCACAAAAAACGAATATTTATTGTAGGTAACGTAGGTATGCGTACCAATCGGCGCTTAGTCACAGAAAACAGTGAATTAAGCAAAAAAATCATATTTTACAGCGCTACCAACATTTTCTAACTTATACATATATTGTTTTTAAATTTTTGAAGAATGAAATGATTCCAAAAAATTGAATTATATCTCGGACTAAAAGTTGAATTGTAAGCTGAGAAGTAACTGCGCCTATATTTAGATTAATTACTTTAGTGTATCGAAAAGCTTCTGGTTTTTAGACACAGATGGCAGTGATAAGAACTGTCTTTAGATTCCGCTAGATGGCAGGTAGCTTAGTACCTAAGATGAGCAACAGAGGGTCGAGGATCTCAGAGAGGGTGTTAAGTAAAACGCTCTCATTAGATTCAATTTAGCCAGCTCCTAGTTAGGTCGACTAACGAGGTCAATATTGTAATACGCGAAGTATTTAATAAAACCAGATAAACATCAAGAATCTATTATTCAAAGAAGTAATCTCCATCAAAAGTGAATCGGAGAATCTGTTAGTGTGTCTATTAAAACTACAGAACACTACAGCAGGCGCAGCCGGTGAAATTCGAACCTACGCTCCCAAAGGATAGTTTCACAATATCGTCGTTAAAAACAATAAGCGCCTAACTTAGATTTTTGCAATATTTTTTTTTATATCCAATTGTTTTTGGCAATGTCCAGTATCAAAAAATGGATTCGTGGTAAAGGTTATTGTAAATAATACTTGGCTATTAAAAACTCAATTTGGCAAAAGTGTTAGTTAGCCACTTCTCGTTCTCAATATCACAATCAATTTGATTGATATTCTCTTCTCATAATCAATTTGATTGATATTATTATTAAATTAATATAAAATATTGACGATGTCACTCACATACTCCAGTGAAATGCATTAGATGCAGTTACATAATATGTTTCATCAACTATTAATAATCTAATTACTTAATACAAATATGTTAGTTGGCCACTTCTCGCTCTTAACTGACAAAATAATCGATTAAATTAATTATTAATTCAACGTAAATTATTGACGATGTCACTTTGAATATACTCCAGTGAAATGCATAAGTTCTAATTTCGCAATACATTTTACTCACTAGGCTTCTATTAATAAATTTATCTTTGATCGAATTGAAAATTTGAAAGATGGTTTAGTTATTATAATCCGCCCGAAGAAAGCAAAAAAAGTTAATTGAAATAATTAAAAAAAAAAATAATAAAATACACATAATTTTAGTGTGGGTACCTCCATCGCTCCCTGGGGAAGTAACCATCGGTCAATCCACCAAACTTATTATATCTTCAATAATCGCGAATTCACTGTGTGGGGTCATTTTAATTTAATGAAAATAATAGGTACACTGAACATCACTATTTTATTTTTTTTAAACTGCCAATTTTTCAAAAGCATTCTGTATAACGTAGTATCCTGAAGAAGAAACCACTGGTTTTGAAGCATTTATTTATTTATTATTTTTAATTGATTAACTAACGTGAAAAGATTTTTATGCATAGAACAAAGAGTAACAATTATTAGCCTGAAACACTCATCAACATTGAAAAAATCTCCCGAGAAAAGATACATGCCGCCGACGGGACTCGAACCCGCGTCCTTCTAATTTTCGGTCAACTGCTCTGTCCACTAAGCTAAGGCGTGGGCTTATCTCCTGCCCGTCAAATAATTCAATATATACTAGTTTTTCACTCAACAATTACTGATTATTACATTTTTCCACCTGCAAATAACCAACTTTATTTTTATATGAGAAAGACATTGTAAGTGCTAAATCTCCCACTAGGTGGCGTCGAGACAAATTATGTCTACGTTTTTTGGTGAAATACTTTAACTCGTCAAATATTAATAATTATTTTTAATTGACAAACTAATGTTTAAGACAAGATTTTTATGCATAGCACAAAGGGTAACAATTATTATAAGTGTTAATGATTAGCCTGAAACACTCATCTACATTGAAAAAATCTCCCGAGAAAAGATACATGCCGCTGACGGGACTCGAAGGTCAGAAGGACGCGGGTTCGACTCATCTACATTTAAAAAAATCTCCCAAGAAAAGATACGTGCCGCCGACGGGACTCAAAGGTCAGAAGGACGCGGGTTCGAGTCCCGTGTCAGGTATTTCAGGCTAATAATTATTAGTCATAATAATTTATTTATTTATCTACATATATACACAGTAGAGTATATTAAAATGTATATAGTTAAAGCACCTTTTACATATGTCCATACAATATCTTAGTAATTTCGTCCGGTATAAGAATAGTTCCTAGTACAGGTATGAGTAATAATAACAAAACATTATAAATAGGGAGACAATTAGTGGAGAGATGAAAAGGAAATTTTTAAATCATGAATTACAAGTTCACGAATTGTAATTGACTAAAGAATGAATAAAAAGTTTAATGAAACACTAAGTGCAAGTAATTTTAAAGTACTTTTTCAATAAACGCAAATTCACTTGGTGGCGTTTAATTAAATGAAAATAAATAACTTTGAACACTTTGAACTCCACGCAGGAGGCCCTGAGGAAAATAATTTCCCTCAGGGCCTATGTCATCTGGGATGCTGTGTGGAGGGTCTTTTTGAGGAGAGGAAGGAATGAACATTGGTCTTGAAGAGACCCATGTTGTAGGAAGGAGGAAACACAGAGGCCGGCAAATCATTCCACAGCCGAGCTGTTGAACACAAGAACGAGTCGAAGAAACGACCCGTTCTCATGTGGCAAATGTCAACCGTGTACAAATGTTGGGCACGCGTTTGGCGTGTTTCCCGACTATGCACCGGTGCCGAAGGGATCAATGACGCTAGTTCCTCGGAGCATCTTCCATTGTAATACCGGTAGAACAAGGATAGCATTCCCACCCGACGCCTGTGCTCTAAAGATTGCAATCCGTCTGTTAAGATGGGAGAATCTATCAAACGGACCGCCCGTTTCTGCACAGAGTCGAGGGTATTTTTCAGGTATTTTGGAGCTCCAGACCAGAGGTGGCTGCCAAATTCAACCGTGGGGCGCACTTGTGATTTGTACAGGGTTAGCAGTTGTGTACTATTAAAGTATCTGCGGGCCCTGTACAGTACGCCCAGTTTCTGTGAGGCTAACTTTACTCTGGCTTCGATGGAGCCCCCATACCTGAGCTGGTCACTTAGGGTTACACCAAGCATTTCGATGGAGGGCCTGTTCGGAAGATTGCTTCCGTTGAAAGAGACTAGATTTTCATTTCGATCCCTTTTAGACGTAATCAGACAAGATTGGGTCTTTGAAACATTAAATTCAACGAGATTATTTTTACCCCAAGAGAAAACACTCTCGAGGTAACCGTCCATTCTTTGCTTCAAAGCCCTACGAGCTGTTGGAGTTTGTGAGGCCTTTGGGGGCTTGTCAAACAAAAAACTATCATGAACTGTACTGTCATCCGCGTAACAGTGAATTGGTGCACATGACAAAAGGTCGTTGATGTGCAACAAAAACAAAGTCGGGGACAGAACCGATCCCTGCGGGACGCCAGCATTTATCGAGTGTGAGGAAGAGGTGAAACCATCGACTACCGTCTGAATCGACCTCTCCCTCAAGAAGTCGGCAATCCACGTACACAAGGATGCGGGAAGTCCGTAAATGCTTCAATACCAGTGTTTTTTTCGCCAGGATAAACGTGCGTACCTATAATTAAAATTAACAAATACAAGAATAGATAAATAAGAAACTGAAAACTAAAACATTACAATGAGGGGTGAGTAATTAGTTTCATATAAAACAAGTACATCAAATAAATAAAATAATAGGCCACTTGCATCAATTTTTTTTTAATTTTTTTCCGGTTTAGGCAAATATTCTAAGACATTCTGTATTTTTTTTTATTTTTTAATCGTATTTTTGAAACCCTGGGGATTTTTTGAAAATTTCAATCCGATAAATCAGACCATTTTTTATAAACCGGAAAGACGGGACATAATTTTATAGGTTTGAAAAAACGATAATTACATAGCCGAAAATCATTTAAAAAAAAAGAACATTTTCCACACGAATGGCACAGGAGAATAACGAGGCATACCAAAAATATTACATCTCATAAATATTTTTTTTCCTTGATCCATCTTATTGACCATAAATCATTATAATGAACAGCGTCTATATTACTAAATTCAATGTAATATACTTGTACTTGTAAATTATAATAATAATACGAATATTATAAAATTTAATTTTGTTAAAATCAGCACCATAATCATTATACCTCTAAAACACGTACCGACATCATCTGCACGTTCTGAAGAGAACCCCGTAGATCATTAAAAGTACGGGGTTCTCTTCAGAGCATCTGTCAAAAAGTGAAACCAAATGGTAAGTTCGCAGAGAACAAACAATAAATCTAGTGAACGAATTAAAAAATTCGCCTGAAATCAAAGTGATGCTATATAAAAAAATAAATCAGTGTGGAATTTTATAAAATTAATAGGAACATTTTCGGCGACGGGACATTTTCATGTAGTGACGTCACCAGCCCAAATAATGGATTTATTTATTTAAAAAAAAAAAAAAACTGTACATTTCTAAAAATTTTTACTAACATTTTCGTAATCTTAGTAAAAAACTCTATCCACACGATTTTTTCCAAGTCGTTATGAAGTCCATGCAAGTGGCCTATTGATAGGTAATTATTGCCTTGTTATTAATTATTTGAAATTATTGCATAAAACTTTTATAAATGAACACAACATAATGAAAGGGTAACAAAGATGTCTAAATAACAAAAACAAATTATTATGAGTATCTTCTTCTTCGATGGCGCTACAGCCCATATCGAGCTTTGGCTTACTGCAACAGTCGCCTCCAACTCCTCCTGTCCTCAGCGGTTGACTTCCAGTTTGGTACCTGGAGAAGCTGTGCTGCATCCCTCTTACTTCATCATCATTATCAATATACCTAGGTATTAAAATGAAAAAAATATTTAGAGATGGCTAAAAAATTCTAATTTAGTAAATTTCCAAGTTATTTGTATTTGCATCCAAAGTGTTCAATGTAAGAAATTACAAGTACATTGTATTTACATGTAGTGTTTAACCCTGGTTGGAAAATTCAGATAAATAATTATTATTCAAATATCAACGATATAAAGTAATTTATATCACTAATTTATATAATTAAATGTCGATTATTTTGATTAATTACTAATGGCATATATAAAGTGTTTTATTTTCAATTATTAACTTGTAATTTCCAAATATTTTTTCCATGTTTTCGGAATGCAACGAGGATCCCCTTTTATGAGGAGGTTCCATAATAAAATAATTTTATAACAATGGTACTTTTATCACTTGATCTCAATAATTTTAGTTAAAAAAATTAATTGGAATAAATCCATTTATTCAAAGACTCCTGATTGAATCTGCATAAAATCGACACCTTTTTTCACATACACTGCATGGCTCGCAGAATGCAGATGGTGAAATTAACAAAAAAAGTGTTCCTTTTTCCCTTCGAACGTGTCGCATCCAGTGTTTTGCTTTGTGTTTTTTTACGCGCTTATCCAGAATTACCTGTTCTCCCGGTGCGATTCTCTGAAGGTGTGTCCATATATGTAGGCATGATCAACTAATGCCAGTAGTCCGTAACTACGGTGGCTAATGGTAGCGGTAGCTTGGTAGAGCCCCCTAGTGCCTACTGCCTACTGCCTAGTGAGTCCTCCAGTACCCAGTACTCCAGTGGCCGCCAGCCTTCCGAACGGTAAACATCTTTCACTCAGCACCTGCCAAGTTCAATAACTAGTTCGCGCCAAAATTTTCGCGCAATTTTCTCGTAACTTCGCAACAAATTCGCGCGATTTCAAAAAGTTAACCAAACTCAAAAAATATATATTTAACGAAGCCGACAAAATTAAACATTTCAGAGTTATTCTTAATTTAATTCATAATTTTTAATCGAGGCACTTTTAAAAGTTTTTGTTTGTAATTGAATGATGAAGCTTACAGTAAAGTTTGCACTTCTTTAGAAGCCGGGGTGTTTTATTTTGATATTAACGCCAAATAAGGTAATTTTGAAACAATATTTATACGTTAAACTATTTGTTTGATTTGTTTGCACAACACCGTAAGAAACAACTAAATAATGACATGTGGTTAATGGTAATGCATTTTTTTGTACGTAGGAAATCAATTTACATATTAAGTTTAACATGACATAAACATTATTAATTATTATAGAAATGACATTTCCGAAGAATTTTTAATAACACACAAACACTTTAATAATGTTTCGTCCATAGAACTATTAGATACCTATTAAATATTATAATAAATATATATACAAGGTTCCATGCCAACTCAGAACCACTTCAGAAAGGTCATTAAAAGCTATGAAAAAATAATTTAAAAATAGCTGGTAACCCTTACCTAACTTAACCTATTTAAACAATTTTACATTTTTTTATCGTCACTCTTAATGACTATTTCTGAGGTGGTTCTGAGTTGGTTTCATTCTGAGTTGGCCGGTCATCATATACAAATGCTTTTCATGAGATATTTCGCCGGTCAATTATTTATTAAATCCAAAGACATCTTATTTAATTCAATTTGTTTATATAATATGTTGTATGACAGCTCTAAGCATTTTTTCACTCTGCATTTATTAGGTACGATCTCATATTTATTTCCGTGTGTGATTATTTTATTTAAATAATATTAATGTAATTCCAACGTAAAAACCCACTTTCACCTCGGACGAAACGATTCAAATCGATCAACTATAATATACACCAATTTATTGCTTGTCATTTCGAGTAGTTAGCTTCTAACCAACACTATCTCAATTAATAACAAAAGTGCACCAGCTGTTAGATTAGATATGTCAATCAAAAGTAAGATTAAAACAAACAAAATATGTCACAATGTACCGACAGGTCTTATCTTTGGCAGAAATGCGAAAAGAACACAGAATTAATTAGGTATTTGATGTAAAAGAATGGGTCATTTCTAAATTAAGATCGTATCCGAAGTCGATCTGGAAATAGAAATACGCGCAAAAAAAGCATAATTTTTATTTATTTAGTAGTTAATAGTTCATCTTTATGCAGTTATCTCATGCAATTGGTTTCAGCAGGTTTGATATATGGGAAACAGATATTATATCACGAAAAAATGTCACATTTGATTTTAAAAATTCTTCGAAAAATATACAAATTTCACTTTAATATATTGTACTACTGGATCTATTGTATTTAAAGATTTTAAATTAATTAATAATTTTTCAATCCATTTTATTAAATACATACGTATCTTGGACTTACATTATATTTATTTTCTTTATGAACTTCTACGTACACATAAAATAATTCATAATTCGTATAATTCACGTCAGTGACTTCAAGACAGTTAAACATTATCTCCGGATAAAAAACAGTTGTTGCGCCTTATAATAAAGAAACCTTGTAAAACTTTATTAATTTGTTTAAATTGGGATCTTATCTCTAAAACAATGCATTTAATTTCTTAAGCCAAATAAAAAAGTACATTTTTCTGTTTTTAACATTAATACAACACAGTAGGCCCTGAGAAAAAATAATGTTCCTAGGGCCCATGTCATCTTTGGGAACGCTGTGTGGAGGGTCTTTTTGTGGAAAGGAAGGTATAAACCTGGGTCTTGAAGAGACCCATGTAGTAGGAGAGAGGAAAACAGTGGTTGGCAAATCGTTCGGCAACTGAGGAACGATTTGTGAACTCAAGAACAAGAGTCGTAGAAACGACCCGTTCTTATGTGACCAATGTCAACAGTGTATAAATATTGGGGCGGTGGGCATGTTACCGGCTGTGCCTCGGTGCCGAAGGAATCAATAACGCCAGCATCTGGAGCATCTTCCATTGAAATACCGGTAGAACCATGACAGCATTCCCACCCTGCCTGTGCTCTAAAGATTGTTAAGATAGGAGAATTAAGATAGGAGAATCTAACAAACGTTTCTTTCAGTTAATTTTGGGCTGCGGACCAAAAACTAAATACAATCTTTGTGAAGCTTAATTTGTGTTGGAATTCCATTGTATTGTCGATCGTCCAGTTGATTAGTCAGACAACTTCAAATACTTAGTTTCGAGATGAAAAGGAAGCAATATTCGAATGCTCACCATAAATTAAATATTGTTTACCTACACTTGTCTGCGTTTTACATTTTAAATGTGCTATAAATAACACCGGGAGGCATAACGATCCGGTATATTAGTGTGACATTTTGAAATATCCTAATAGCGACCCAGAAAACATCAAAATTTAGTTAAATTAACTTTTTTTTTACATGAGTTCCACACAGGAGGTCCTGAGGAAAATAATTTCCCTCAGGGCCTATGTCATCTTTGGGGATGCTTTGTAGAGGGGTTTTTTAAGGAAAGGAAGAAGAGGAGAGTTCTGGGAAGGAAAAGGGTTTAAGGGATGGGTAGGAATCTGGGGTTCAGTGTGTCCTGGTCATCCGCCTCCAAGACCTAGACAAACCTCACCCCATGAACCCGGCCACCCCTGCTAAATCACCAAACGTAGCGAACCACTTAGGGTGACCTATGGCAGAGGTGTTGGTTATCCAATAAAGGTTCCCGGGGCGGCGGTACCCATTCCCGCCTCCCAAATTAACTACAAGTTTGATTTGGTGGTGTTTATGACTATTCTGAGTATTGTAACAGATAGAGGGTACCCACACTTTCACATTAACTGCGTATTCAACTCAAATTTCGATTTTCGGAGATATCTGCCTAATCAACTGGTTGATCGATACCAAATACCATGACTTAAAATTGCTAAGGACTTTAACTTATGCAATGATATCTACATAAATAAATAAATAAAAAATAGTCTTTATTGCTGTTAAACTTATAAAAATATTTTTCTAATATAATTATTATTATTTTTTTAATATTATATTAAATTATCAGCGTTCGGGTCATTATTTTTAGAAACAGCTTTTCTTTGGACATAGGCCTCCTCTAAAGATTTACATTTTTCTCTATCCTTTGCAACTCTGATCCATTCTGGACCAGCCACCTTTTTTAGATCATCTTCGCATCTTTTCGTTTGTCCACCTTTGTTTCTTTTACCACTCTGAAACCACTCTGTTACTATTCTGGTCCATTTCTCTTGCCTTTCTCTCAACATGTGTTCAGTCCATCGCGATTTTAGTGTTCGATGTACAGAATGTACCTGTTTGAATTGAGTTATATATTGATATATTAATATTAAATTGATATCTACATATATGTATATAAATCAAAATGTGTTCGCTTGTGGATATATTATGAGTTATCTTCAACCGATTAATCCGATTTCGATGAAATATTGGGGATTTGATGTGCGCATGCCCGCGGTTTCCACATACAATAGAGTGCTCTGGTGTCATGAAATTGTGCGTTGCTAACCGTTCATTCGATTGCGATGAAACATTAGGGATTTGATGTGCGCATACCCGCGGTTTCCATATACAATAGTGAGCTCTGGTGTCATGAAATTGTGCGTTGCTAACCATTTATCCGATTGCGATGAAATATTGGGGATTTGATGTGCGCATGTCCGCGGTTTCCATATACAATAGTGAGTTCTGGTGTCGTGAAATTGTGCGTTGCTAACCGTTCATTCGATTGCGATGAAACATTAGGGATTTGATGTGCGCATACCCGCGGTTTCCATATTATATAATAGTGAGCTCTGGTGTCATGAGATTGTGCGTTGCTAACCATTGATCCGATTGCGATGAAACTTGGGATTTGATGTGCGCATGCCCGCGATGGTTTCTATATATTACAATGAGCTCTGGCATTATGAAATTTGTATTAAAAAAATGCAATAGGTTGTACTAGAGCTGTTTGAAAACTGAATGTACAGGGACTGAATGTGTGGAATGCAGGAGGGGGGAGGGGAACTCAGGAGGGGTGTCGGGGGAAGCGGGAGAGGGGATTGGGTAGAGGGAAGGCGGAGTGAGAACGCGGAGGGGAAGGGGAAGCAGAAGGACACGCAATGAGATACAATTTCTTTATTAAATGGCATAGCAACGCACGCCGGGAACTCGCTAGTTAAATATATATCAAAAGGTTCATATAACGCTAATTATTCATAATATATGTGTTTTCATTATAGTGATTTATTTTCGGGATATTATGCCGTGTTGCGATACCTCCTTCTTTCGCCAACGTTTCGGACATCGTTGCAGAGTTCATCATCAGGGCAGATGTGTTATACCTATATTAACATATTTTCCATATGTTATCATATTTAGAACAATGTTTAATATGAACCCGTTTGAAAATGTCCACAGAAAGGCGAAACCGGCCCGCGAAAAAGAGTAGGTACCTACCTAAAAAAGATACACACTAAGTTTTTAAACACAATATCTACAAAATACAACTGATGAAAACAGTTTAATTCTGCTGATGTGAAAATTCGGAGAGATATTGTGGTGGCGGTAATCTTCTCTGCCTACCCACAATACCGGGATACTTCTGTGTCATAAAGTAATACCGGGATACTTCTGCGTCATAAAGTAATACCGGGATACTTCTGTGTCGTAAAGTAATACCGGGATACTTCTGTGTCATTAAGTAATACCGGGATAATGAGACACAAATCTCGGGAAAAAAAGAAAATATCGAAAAATAACACTAGAAGGCCATTGACCAATCAAATTGCATATTTTGGGAGGCGGGTTTGGGTACCGCCGTCCCTGGAACCATTTATTGGATAACCATCACCAATGCCGTAGTCACTGCAAGTGGTTAGCTACGTTTAGTGACTAAGAAGGGGTGCAGTTAGTAAGGGTTCATGGTGTGAAGTTTGGCGTCGGGTGTGTTTGCCCATCTACTGCGTGGCGGGCCGGATCGGGAGAGACTGGTTAGCGGATATATTTTGACCTCTCCAGCTGGACTCTCTTGACCCACGCACCGCAGTGAGAGTGATGGATGTTCGTTACTCGTGGACACATTGACCCCAGATTTCCAACCCACCTCTCATACCTTTTTCATTCTCTGAACTTCCTTTCTTCCGTACCTCAAAAAGATCCTCTTCACAGTGTAATGGTCCGCCACCCTTGGCTTTTGACACCAATTGTGATGAACCCTACCTAGCTGATTTACTTTTCTAAGCTTCTACCTCGTAGTTTAAATCTCGTAGCTCCTGTCTCGTAGCCACGCTCATAATTCTACCCTTATGTCCTACTGATCACACCACTAGGTATGATGGCCTGACTCAACCCTCCTTTCGGTTTATTTCTACCTCAGGCTCGTGATTTCTAAACCCCTATACTTTATAATCTAGCTAAACCTACCCTATCTTCTTAAATCCCCGCGATTTTCTCACAGTAATCAAGATTTAAGATTTTAGTTCACATTATTTCTATAATCTGCGTTGTGTATTTTTTGTTTTAGATTTTACATCTGTTTGCATACTTAATATGCACACATATGTAGAGAAGATAATGTATTGCGTGTGGTAACCCATAGATTCTTTTAGAGAAAGGGTGAGAATCTTCCGATTTATTAATTATTATTATTTGAGTATCTTTTACCGAGTTTGATAAACTAACCCCGCCTTAAACTTTGTGTCTATCTGATTTCTGTAGGAATTTAGTGTGTTTATTTAATTCTTCCTATCACCGCGGATACATCGATAACATAAAACAACAGTTAATAAATTTAACATTTCAAGAAAGCAAACCTTACCTTACCGGGGATCGTACTCGAGGGTCCAGTTTTCTCAATTGAAGTCCTTGTCTGCAACCTCCTAACATAATGTGTTTGTAGTCATAGTTAGTGTTATTGGTTAGTATTCGCAAAATTGTTGAAAGAGCAGGAATGGATGGATATGGGGAGGGGGATAATATGTTTGCTGAAAAGTCGGCTCCTCCGCTAACCAAGTGAAAACCGATGAACAACAATTACAAACCCGGATTCTTCCAGTACGTTTGCTAGGCTTATCCTTAGATCCGAGTTTTACTCTCTTCGACGAGCGTCTCATGCTATGAAAGGGGCCCTTCACGCCAGCAGGGAGAATACCAAGTCTTCATGCCGTTTTTCTGTCTTACTCCGACTTCCGACTCCTCCGGATTGAATTTAACTCTACTGAGTCTAGAAGGGGTATTTCATGTCTTCCCTTATCATGCCTCTATCCGTTGAATGTGGCGTAAGCTTGTGACGGGCAGATCCTTCCTCCCACGTGACCGACCCAGCGTTACACTCCACCTCTGACTAGCTGACATAAAACTCACCTCGTGAACCTTATGTTTGCTTTCAGGTTCGACAAGACTCACGGTATGCAAATATCCTGTGGCTTTAATGCCGCGTCAGCGTACTGTCCGCATACGTCCTTCCTCTTCCCCGCATGCCCACCTCGACAATACCGCCACAAGATCAAAGCCGTCCGTTCGAGAAAGGTTGACACTTACATTTCCAGATGGCCCATACCTACATACAGGAGCCTTGAAGCTTACATTCGAAGACAAGTTAGGATTCAGGACTGTATGAGTATTTGAACACCAGTGTTTTTTAAATGAGGTCACTAGCTCCTCGTGTGTTAGGTATTAGGATTATGGGTATTTATGGGTTTTTGGATACCTACTTGCTATAAGAAAGATTTAAAAATGAGATAAATCAAGTTGTCATTGAATCAATGACCTCCTGAATAATTGTGATGAGCTCTCTTAGAGTTTGAAGCTAGTCGCAGTACTTTACTTTGCGAAAATTTTGCATGCTAAAACAATGCTACCTATTGGCGATCGCTCTAGTACAGATAAGTCGTTTAAATTGAGTGAATTTAACGTCGGTTTTACTTTCACATATTGGGCGAAGTTTCCGTCGTAAGCTATGATTGATAAACCTGCCCCTTGACTTTTGTGCTTTTGTTTTGTTTATTCGTTGATGGAATCTAGGTGACCATGTCATTGAACTCTAATCGAAATTTTAGATACACAATCGAAGGTCATATAACATACCCTAATCTCGTCGGTGAAAGGATTCGGTAGGTATTAGTTATACCTATAAATTTGCTATTTCCATTGATTTAAGCGTTACGTATTTCATTTCTTATGGTTATTTGTTTATTTAATTTATGTGTTGTCGTTAATTATTTTCCCTCGTCTTATTATTATTATTATTTGTAATTTTAAAATATGGAACGTATTGTATCGCACTTTCCCTGCATATATTCTGGGATAAATTATTATTTTTATTATTATTATACCCTAAGTTGTTTGGGAGGCATATTTCTATTCACATCGTGTAATAAATACCTAATTACATTGAGCCAATAAATGATTACCTCCAATGAACGATATTAAATAGGTACGTCATTTGTTATGGTTTATTTGTTTACACTTCACATAGTTGACCTTCGGTATACTGACCTACTTTGGAGATTGTTTATTTCTACGGTCATTGTCCTTTTGAAGCACAATTCATCGTTTAACTAATTCTTTTCTATTTATTTGACCTAGTTTTGCCCGAACATTAATCATTTAAGTAGGTACTTTGCTAACCTAAGAGCTACCTGGGTGACCTAGTTTCAACTAAGGTACTCCTTGCTTGACTTGTTTTTGAGAAATATAGGTATTTCGGTTACGAGTCAAACTGATATCGTATGACGCCTATTCTTATACGCGCTTAAATATACAATAGACCTACCTAACTAAAACAAGTACTTGTATGACCTAATTTATAAGTAGGTATTTGTTTGTTTGACCTAATTTTGAGACGCTTGTATACCCCCGCACACGAAATATAGAATAAAGAGCTTCCACGATAGTCACTTATTACGTTCTACGCGCCTCGATTCGTTTCATATGAGTTATAATAAATTAGCGCATTCACCTAACTGAAGTAAATACCTACATATGTATCCTAACTCTAAAGCAGGTATTTCCTGTTTGACCCACTTTCGAGCAAGTGAAAATTGTTATTAGTGTGTTAGTGACAAACTTCAAAGGTCCGATTGATTTATTGGTGATGCACGCTCGTCCCTCTCTTCTTTGTCTCTGAAAATAATTAATAATTGGTTTTATCTTACCGCCCTCGATCGATTACAATTTTTCCCAGTCGGAACCTTCATAACTTCGACATTGTGATCGAGGTTTTCCCTTTTTTTCGTTTCCTAGCTAATGGACTCCTATCGGCCCCTTTTGAGAAAAGACTCTGATGATGAAAAAAACTCTTCAAATATCTGTCCATTTAAAATTCACTTCGGCATTTTGCTTAGTTCCTCAACCTCGTATTAATTACTGTTTTATTTCATTCGCCTTCGAGAGGTGATTCATCAAATAACAAATCAGATGTTTAATTTTATTGTCCGGAATTAGGTAAATTATTATTTATTCACAATATTTTAATATCACTTTAGAATTAATAACCGTAGATACGCACGTTTTCCAAGTGTACGAATTATTATCACCACTGTTTATTACAATTTCGTTATTCAATTCACAAAGGATTTTTAACCGCTTTATTATTGAACCACTGTAGTTTAAACGTGACTCGAACAATTCGTTATTGTTATTTATTTTACATATGTCATGTTATTTAAAGTAAGGTTAAAGTTTTAATTATTATATCACCCATAGTTAATTTTAAAATCGCGTGTTATATTTTCCTTTATCCGGTAATTTGATTTATTTTAAGACACTGGATTTTTGTTAAATGTTATAAAACCACTAAATATAAGTTGTAAGAAAGAACCCCGAATGTCATTTAGTTCTTATTTACTGACTTTAAACACTTTCATTATAAAACACCCGAACTTTCACGAAGTATTATTTAGGCACTTTTCCGGACTCTCCGCTGATCGTCTTTGAAATTTTTATTCCTCAATTTTAAAGGGAAAATAAAACACTGAATTTACTATTTTTTTGCAAACACTTGTAGACATTTTTCAACTCTACTAGAAGCACTAGTTTACTAGTCTTCTTCGCGCACCTTTACATTTTTCTTGATCGCGCACTTCCCGTTATTTCATCCGAACTCTCCCTCAATCTCCCAACGAATCCCTTTCTTTATCAAACCATGGTCTTTTAAAAACTTTTTAGAGCTCTCCTTTCATAGAAAAATCACCCCTGATCGCCCAGACTTTCATAGGAAAAGGACCAAATTCGGTTCCTCCGTATATGACCTTTTGTCAAATCTCTGTTAATCTTCTATCTCATGTCTTAGAACCAAATTTGTTTAGTGTCTCTCTCTCATATAAAATCACATAAATTTTCTCATTGACAGGTATTTATATTTAAAAATTTCATGTACTTGCTCGTAATTCATATTTAATGTCCACCCCATAAAAAGTAATTGTTTTTTCTCTAAAGTAAATACTGTATCTCGCTTGTGTAATTTTGTTTACATCGTTTCGCTTTAATGATGCCCTTAATTGCTCGAAATCATGTTCTATAAAATTATTTGGATAAAGTCATATCAACAAAGTGATAGCCAACCCTTTTTTCCCTAGTCAAACGGTTAGCGATTCCTTCGACGGTTTACGCGTATTTCCCAGTGTCAGGCTATGTTAAGCATCTTTTCCTGTGATTTGATTTAATTGTAGAGTGACCAAAATGTACCGTGGCCTTTGACATGCCATATTTTCAATATCCTGTTTATCGTGAATAGTGTTGTCAGATCAGAGTAATCCTTATACCGGTACTTATTAAAGTCAATTTAAGTAGTTCCAATCAGTTTTCTTTTGAAATATTTGGCTCTAATAACTTCGTTTCACCATTCCATTTCCATATCAATAGGTTTTCCCACTTTTCCAGGTTATTATATTCAGTTTGTGAAAATTTCCGAGATTCTACCCGTTTTTTGTGATCATTCCAGATCGGTTTTAATTAAATCGACCCCTGGGACCATTCATGTTACGTTTTCCGTGCCCTTATTGATGATTTTTCATTTACTTATTTTCAACATTTCCGCCTAAGATTTTCTTGTTTCCATTTGAAACGTTAGGTGCCCAAAACCTGCAGTTCTCGATCGCGCCTTAAATAAACACGACCCGGGTCAATAATCCTTCAACTCTTTGTCTTTAGTTCTGTTTACTATTCCGTTCGTTGAACTTTCGTTCCTGTGGGAAAGAATTCAAGGCCGCTCAATCTGATCAAAGCCCACTAAAACGATACACGCCTATAATTTCTCTGATTGGTTCAAATTATTTTTAATCGCCTTATCTACTCCCTCATTGGCAGAATCCAAACTTCCTTTGTCCTCGAGATAGCTATAAAATGGGGGTTCCCTCGCTCCAGTCTCTATGCAGATTTCTGTATAGTTCCCAACTGCTCGGACAGATGTCGCCGAATGTACCATTTTCTCTACATAATATTTAGAGGAAAAAAATTTTTTCTTGTAGGCTTCTCGTAGGTTGAAGGTTGGCATTCATCACAACAGCAACTTCAAAGATGACATAGTCTTATGAGCTATTACATTTTTTATGAGTTAGTGCATACAGGTGTCAAAAACAATGTTAAAAGTTTAGATCAGTGGTACCCAAACTCTTTTAACCCACGGACAACTTTCCCTAACTGTTTTGACCCACGGACCCCGTGGCGGATAGCACAACGGAGGGGATAGGGTGGGACGGCAAATTTACCACAACGGAGAGGGCCAAATGGGATATGGAGTGGAATCCCCATTGGGGTCCCATTACGCCCCTCCCCCGATGAAACTTCGACAAGTGTCAATCAATTTTTATTTTCCACAGACCCCTGAATGATCCTGCGGATCCCTGGGACCCCTACGGACCACTTTTGGAACCACTGGTTTAGATAATAAAAATAACATAAATGGGTATTAGACAAGGTGGTTCCATACCAACTCAGAATGAAACCAACTCAGAACCACCTCAGAAAGGACATTAAAAGCTATTAAAAAATAATTTTATAATAGCCGGTAACCCTAAAACCTAACTTAACCTATTTAACCATGTGTTATATTTTTTTTATCATCACTCTTAATGACCTTTCTGAGGTTGTTCTGAGTTGGTTTCCTTCTGAGTAGGCCGGTCACCGACATGGTACATAGTTGTAAAGGTGGTAGGAAAAAAGTATAACGTTATACAATAAAAGAGATAGAAACAATCAGATTTTGAACTGCAGAGAGCTTAAAATATAACAAACAATAATAATGTGTGGGTTCTTAAATATATAATTTGTATGTGCTAAATACTTACCGAAGAAGATTTAAAACAAAAACACACACTACCGATTTGCGCAGCACTAAAATTAATATTCTAAACAATTCTACCTAAACCATTTACATTATCATCAGAACTTCTATTTAAAGAATTCAATTTAAAAAAAACAATATGCTTTATACTGCTACCATGCAACATTTCAGATTTAAAATCTGTTGAGTACAACACTTAGGAGAAAGTTTTGTGAATCTTAAAAAATACATACCTTCCTCTTACTGATCACTGTCACGAACTTAACCTAATCTAACAACTGGGAAATTCCCCACTATTATTGTGGAAGATGCTCAAACTCATTGAGTTCTAATTTCAGATGTGTGGGTGTGTTGTTACAAAAATCTAAATCTTCCATTGTTTAGCAAATAACAGAATAGGAAATTAACACGTCCATATGTATTATTACTCATTACAACTAGTGTAAAAAAATGATATATAATTTTGCAAACAAACCATTCGCCATTGACGGCCGGAATAGTCCAGCGGTGGCTCTTGACTAGCACTCAGAAGGTCGCGGGATCGAATCCCAGCGTGGCAAATAAATTTTATTTGATTAATTTGTGTTATTTCACGATTTATTCATTTAAAATAATATATAGTATATTTGCGGCACGTTCCAGAGTGGAAGATACTCTCAGTATCGCCCTGGTGTAAGACCACCATTCAGAATTGAAACGTTGCTTGAAATGGCGTTAGCGGTGTTTGGTGACCAGATCTGAATAGCCAGGTACTTCCCCACTTCCCTCTTCCCCATCTCCTTCCCTTCCCCATTACCTTCAGCCTCACAACATACCCCAATTGGGGATGCTATAGTCCAACTGGCTCCAGACGGGAGTAGTTGGGACTCTTGTGCGGTATACATGTTAAAAAAAAAAAAATTTCGCCGATATTTTTTTTCTAGAAAATAATTTCGTGCCTTTGGAAGAACAGGATTTTAACTGACAGCGATGTCATGCGATGTTTGCTCTGGGGAGGTTATATTTTAGAGTTCAACATCACTTAGTATGGCGCAGTCACAGGATCCTTGTGGTTCCAAGCCGGTTAATAACACAGAATATACAATCCCTAGAATTTGAAGTGAAAGTAAACCAATTCATTAATGCACATAAAATCATTTGAACTACCACAGGCCAATGAAATCATTTATCTGCTGAAGAATTTCGAATTTTAAAACATCCATCGGTGGTTTTCAATAAGAGTAAGGAAAAATTGAACTTAAGGCTCCGTAGTAAGCGTTATTTTTTTATATTAACTTCACACAGAAGGCCTTGAGGAAAATAATTTCCCTCAGGGTCTTTTTGAGGAGAGGGAGGAATGAACACAGAGGCCGGCAAATCATTCCACAGCCGAGCTGTTGAATAAAAAAACGAGTCGAAGAAGCGACCTGTTCTCAAGTGACAAATGTCAACCGTGTACAAATGTTGGGCACACGTTTGGCGTGTTTCCCGACTATCTAACTTTCTGAAAGAATACGAAGATAATTTGAAAGGGGGATATATAAATACGGTGACCGGAAAACTAAGAATCATATAATTTCAACACCTCCTTTGAAAAGGCAAATGATGAAAAAATATGTAAAAAATGGAATAGGTTACGTTAGGTTAGGTTATGGGCTATTTTTCTTCTTTTTTTCAAAACTTTTAATGCCTTTTCAAAGGGGTATAGAAATTGCTTGATTCTGAGTTGTGAATTTTTTCATACCTAGGTATAACATGTTAAATAACAGAATAAAATATTTTTTCAATAATTTTTGGAGAATACTTTGCGTTTTTTTTCTATCGAGGGAATTTCATGTAATTACCGAATCGGCTCTATAAATGTAAAGATATTATAAAAAGAAAAAAAACAATAGAAATATGTTTTAAATCGGTAGAAATTTGAAAAGTTAGGGCTTAATACAGGCAGGCTGGGGCTTAATACGAATACGTCCTCGGCACAATTATATCAGTTTATTTTTGGAGGGGTAAATTATAATTAAATTAAAAGTTAAATAAGTAGATCTAATTTAAATTCATATTAGTATATTCATATAATTCATTAATATGAATATTAATTAATATTATTGCTGGCCTAATGGCCAGCGCAAGCTTTCAAATAAGTTTAAAATTCTTAGAGAGCATTTTGGTTTTAGTCTCGATTCTCAAAATTTTGTGTGTTTTTATATTGATATGTATAGTATAATTAAACACAATAAAGAATCTAATAGGGTTCCAACGTAAGTTCATCAAAAATTTTGGCAACCTGTTTAAAATTCAATCCCGAACACTATTTTGTTGCGATCATTCGTTTAAAACATATTCGTTTTTTTAATATATCTTTCTAACATTCCCCGGCATTCCAGGCAACTGCACAATGGTACCAACTACTTACAACCGTCTGAAGCAAGTGAGACTATGGCATCCCCAATTGGGGTATGTTGTGAGGCTGAAGGTAGTGGGATAGGGACGGAGATGGAGAAGAGGAAGGTGGGGTAGTATCTAGCTACCTTCAAATCTGGTCATAAAACACGACGAAAACATTTCAAGCAACGTTCTAATTTTGAATGGTGGCTTACACCAGGACGATATTGAAAATATCTTCCACTCTGGAACGTGCCGCAAACATACCTTATATTATTTTAAATGATTATTGAGATGAGATTTGAACCCGCGACCTGCAGATTGCTGGCCAATAGGCCTACTCCTCGGCATTGAGGTCGTTTTCAATCTCACAACATTCCTCAGATAGGGATGCCATACATTCAGTTCGAATTATATCAATCGTAATCACATAATAAAATAATAATTTATCTCTTTCTTTCTTGTAGGTAACAACTCCGAATCGTCTGTGTAATCAACAAAGATCTCAAGAACACCCGAACAAAATAGTTAAATGAATTTTTGGAATTGAAGCTTCATTTACACCAGTGCAGTGCGGCCGCCATGGGCTTGTGTGTCGTGTCGACGTTTTTCTGTCTCCTCGCGATCTTCTCGCTGGAAGCGCATGGGGGAAAACGCATCATGACGCAACAGGACGCGCTGCAACTGGCGCGTTGCGACGCCAAGTGCTGGACCCTGCAGAAGGGAACAAAGGCAGAAGTGAGTGAAAATATTCCTTATCATTCGAATGAAAGCAAACCTTTGGAGTAACAATAAAAATACATAACTCCAAAGGCGTATCGCTAATAAACTAGTCCCAGCGAGAGCTCGTACGCGTCTTGTTTGAAAACGTAAAAGTTCTTCTGTTGACCCTCGACAGTTGGCAGATGATCCCACGACAGTTGACAGGTGATCCCCCGACAGTAGACCCCCGGCGTACAATATGAAGTCGGATTAACCCTTTCTCAACAAGAGTCATTTTAAAATGACGTGAAATTTGAATTTTTTTTTACTAAGTAACTACTGAACCAATTTATTTGCGGTTTTTTACAAATAATTAAGTGACTCCTTCCTAGCAACATTGATTTTTTCAATGCGTTGGCTGCATTGCGTACACACTACTCGACAAGGTATCTATGTTTTTTTCATACATTTTTCCGTTTTTATTTACAGTCAAATGTACCTTATTTCATATTATATTGAAAATATAATAAAAACATTGATAAAATATTAATTTTTAGCATCCTAAAATATCGTGTCATATCAAAACGACACTGGTCGTTTGAGGGTACACTATTTGACTATTTTGTAAGACTATTTTATCTGAAAACATATATATTTATTATGTGTTATATGTGTTTTGATGAGAAGAACACATCAATAATACTATCAAATGATAAGTAGACAAGATATCGTCTTTAATTGATGTATTTTTTTTTAATATTCTTCTTAGAAAATGGTCCATATTTATAGTAAAACATCATTTACCTCCCAGAACCACTGTCGTTTAATGACATTGAATATTTTCTAAAGTATCCGTTAAAAAAAAACTTAAAAAAAACAAATATTTCAAGTACACATAATCATATGTTATTTATTTTTTATATCTGTAGGAATTAATTTGGATGAGAAAGGGTCAAGAAAAACACGGTATACTTTCTTACACAAAATATAACTAAATGTCTCCAAAGGGATGGGCAGAGAAGATGTACCGCCGAATAACTTAAGTATAAAACATGTATTCATTTAAACGCAGCAAAGATAAAACTAAATAAGGACAAAAAATTGACACTAAATAAATTCGTTTAATATCCCTATCAACTAATTGTTAAAGATATTTTTAAAGTCGATTTTAGGTTTGAAATTGGTAAATAATGGACAAAAAATTATAATTTTACAATAATTATGATTTCGGGAGGCCAATTGTCGGGGGATCAACTGTTGGGTCACCTAGAAGATGACGTCACTCATCTCTCGATGGGACAAACTTAGCTTAATTGTCACCTATTTATTTCAAATAGATACATTCAGTAAGACCACGAACGTTTTAGAGAGGTTACAACTTACATCGGAATTCAAAGTGACAGAACCATATTTTTTTAAACGACTTCGAAAAGGAGGAGGTTCTCAATTCGACTGTATTTTTTTTTTTTTTTTTTTTTATGTTTGTTACTTCAGAACTTTCGACTGGGTGAACCGATATTGATGATTCTTTTTTATTTGAAAGCTGGTGCTTCCCGTGTGGTCCCATTTTAATTTGGTCCAGTTATGACAATGGAATCCATGAGAAAATCATATAAGTCTTAAATTTGCATCAAGTATGTGCGCGACAAATGGACGAATAACTCAATATCACGCCAACCGATTTCGATGATTCTTTTTTTATTGGAAAGGATGTACTTCAAGGGTAGTTTGATGAGAGTTTGGTTAGGTTCTGATTATGGGATCCATGACAAAGTAACGGAACTCTCCAATTCTGAAGAACAAATTTACGATACTCGGCCGAATCTTAATCGAATTAGTTAGTGTACTTCAGAATTTCAGATTCACTAAAAATCAAAAAATAAACACAAATTTTAACAAAACAAAAAAACGACTTCAAAAAATGCACTAAAAAGTAAAAAAATAATTTCGTATTCTTCTACAACTTTATAATCAACTTACCTTTTCTACTCATCAATATGTAGGTACGATTGTTATTTTTGGAGTCGGTGTCAACCAAGGTACCCGCGGCCCGGCGTGTTCACTTGACAGCTCCTCTCCCGCCGACACCGACTCCAAAAATAACAATCGTACGTACATATTGATGAGTAGAAAAGGTAAGTTGATTATAAAGTTGTAGAAGAATACGAAATTATTTTTTTACTTTTTAGTGCATTTTTTGAAGTCGTTTTTTTGTTTTGTTAAAATTTGTGTTTATTTATTGGGTAGGTACTTCAAAAAAGAGTTCTAACCACTGGAACGCTTTTTACCGAATTTCAGCACTATTCAAAAAACCTGGGATCGCTTTTCTGATGAATTTCAACAAATTTTCCCTAGATGCATTAATTTTTTTTTAATATTTTCAAATACGCTCACGGTTCAATTTTGAAGCTTTTTAATATGTGGACAGATACTACTTATATTAATATTCAACAGATGGCAGTGTACTCTACTTATTTATGAAATATGTTAATACGAAAATTCGTATTTTGTGGATTTCTCTAGAAAATTCAACTGTCAAAATGTGTCAATTTAAAATGCGGCTTTTTATATCGTGTTATAGTGGATTTTCATATTGGTATACCAGTGTTATAATAATTGAATTAATGAAGCATTCAACGTGTTTCAAACTTAAAAAATTCAGTGATTATTAGAAAAACAAAAAAATTGTGGTTGTGTTATCGTAATTTTTTGCCGATCGGACTGTGATTGACAGTGAGATATTTTCAATAAATAAACCAATAATCGAGTTAATTGGTATTGTGGATTTAAGATAATTGATGTGTCTGTTTGATGGACTGCAGCTATTTGGGAGAAAATAAGAGAAGAGTTCCGTTTTAAATGTTTACGATTTTATAATATTTTTTTTAATTAATCCTAAGAATATGTGATAATCAAACAAAGATAAGTGAATTCATTGACTATTTAGAACTATGATCAGTTTGTATGCCTCCATATTAAAATTTGGAGGTATGGTTTTTTTAAGGTGGGCGGAAAATATTCAAAACGGTCTCCAAAATATCACGAGCAATCCGAGGAAAAAGTTAAAAATCGCGCTGTCGCTCCAGTGGTTAAATTATTTATTTTTGGCGAGACTTCGCTAGGTATTTATTATACCTGTTTTGAGGTATACTTATTATTACAATTACTTAACTATTTTTTACATTATTCTTCCATGATGATTTGAATCTCTTTTATACTCAAACGCCAAATCAGTGTGTTGCTTCTGTTATTAGTGTTTTATCTTTTCTTGTTGACTTTACATTGATGTGTTTATTTTGTAAAATTTAAGTACTTACGTCTACTATATTTTTAAGGTTATAGTTATTTTTATGTTGTCTGTAGATGAAAATTTGTATTGCGTTTTATTAGAAATGTCAGTACATTGCAGTGGCATGCATGTATGTATTTATCCAGAACAAAATGTTGAGTTTTTATGTTTATATCAGGATTCACCCAGACTTCTCACTAGCTTACACCCATAGAAAGAAGGACCGAAGATGATTTTGCGTCAAATATAAGGAATTTATTAAAGTTAAACCCAACCCAACCTAATATGCAGGACACAATATATGAAGAAAATTTTTACAAAACATTTCGTTCGTCATTTGACAGACACAACATGTGAAGAATCACTTTACAAATATTTCACAGAAACATGTCTTATAAGATTTTATGAATTATTATAACCACTCATTTGATTTATGTACTGTTGGTGTCAAAAAGTTAAAATAAAGTATCCTCCATGATAGATTATAGAAATGCATAAAAAAAACTAAATCAGGAAAATACAATAAAAGGTAAGGGCTCAAAAATATACAGACCTAATGCAAGATGTTTACATACAAAATACATGACAAGATTTAAAAAATATATAAACTGCGCCCATCATATCTGGATGTACAAAGTTTGGTAATGGAGATAATCAGGACAGCTATCAGAACAAAGCTTGTACCTACTTATGACTCGTTTTCCAAATAACATTTGAAAAAATAGGATTTCAATATATCGTTTCGAGATTTGTTAGAGGCATACACCTGTCTTAATTCTTCAGGCAAATTGGTATAGTTAGTGTAGGCAATGTATTCTAATGATTTCAGTCCGAACGCATCCATACGCATTGAGTGTATTTTTGATGTGTAGTTTGTTGTGTTGTCGTGTATTATATTGATGAACGTCGTCGTTATAGTTCAGTTTTATATTTGTGTGGGTGTTGCACTGAATAATTTTTAAGATGGTGTTTGTTATCTCAAAACTAGAAAAAATCTTAATTGGCAATACAAGTGCGTGACGGTAAATATCTTTTACAGGTGTATCCCAAGGCAAGCCAAAAATGTTACGTAGGGCTCTATTTTTATTGAAAATTCTCATATGTTCATATTTCGAAACGCCAGAGCTCAAATTTCAGTAGCTTTTACAGCTCCGAATGTCACTCGCAAGATTTTCTGCTTCGCAGTTAAGATTATCGTAAAAAATATTTTGTTGGTACTGGAAGAAAACTAAAAATATCTCGGCCTTCAAAAATCTCCGGAAAAAAATCTTTAACAAAATCTATCGTAGGTAATGAAACGTTCGTCTATTTTAGATCAGAGTGACTCATTTACGATTTGAACAAAATTCAACTTGTTTAAATCGGTTCGTCATTTGACACACGATTTGCATTGTAAACTGAGTATTATAAAAGTAAGAACGCATTATGTAAAGATTATGTACGATTTGCGGTTAAGAAGATAAACGGAGTGAGATTATTGTCCTGCATTTTTAACTATAGTGAGGCTCTCGTACACACGAGTATTATTATTTCCAATGACATCGCTTCATATAATATGCATACCTCGTCCCAAGCTGACTCTATTAGTATTTCGTCGATAAAGATCGTACAAGATTGGCCCTATATTTTAACAAAGTAATATTTTGACACAATAGAGAACTCCAGTCCAATTTTTTTAATTTTTTTTAATGAATAATGACCTTCTAACTTAAATAACTGCATTTTTATTTTTATTTTTAGAGTTAGTTTTGATAGTTAAAATAATTGTTTTAAAATAATAAATTTTAATTTTTCAAGACCCCCGAAAACCACCGCACCGTATGTATGGTGAATCGTGTGACGTCATCACTCCTGAAAAATTAGTAGGTATAAGATCGGGCAATCAGCTGATCTACTGCCGCCATTTTGAATTCCGTTGTTCGAAGTATTTTCCCTAGAAATAGCATTACTATTTTTTTTGTGCAGTCATTTTTGAATATTTTCAATAATAGAGATGAACTAATAAGAGATACCTTTATTTTTGAACAAAAACTAAATCTCTATAAACAGTATGTAAATAAACGAATAAATTAATACGATGGCTTGCGTCATATCATACATTCCCATACAATGACTTTACGGTGGCGTCACGACACGTCGAACAGTGACGTCACCTTGACGGCGTGTTTTTACGACCCGATTAAAAATGGACTTTTTAAAAACTCTGCATTTAATATTATTAAATAAAATTTATATATTCAGAATCAGCGTTTATTGGTCTATATTCTATATGAACATATTTTTTTAGAGCCAGAATATTTTTCACTGGAGTTCTTTATTTCTTTGGTGTTCTTTAAAATATTGTCCTGTCTTACTAAAATTCATAGCAATTTTATCGTTTTTTTTATGATCGCTGGTTTTTATGTTGGTTGACTTTTGTGATAGCAGGCCTTGTCACGCTTCCTTCTTATTCTTGAGCCAGCGTTTCCGAATGACTATCAGACCTACAATTTGGGAGGCGGGTATGGGTACCGCCGCCCCGGGAACCACTTGGATAACCAACACCTCTTCAATAGGTTACCCCGAGTGGTTCGCTGCGTTTGGTGACTTAGCAGGGATTCCCGGCTTCATGAGGTGACGTTTGTCCGGGATGCGCCTGCCCACCAGCTGCATGACAGGCCGGATCGGGAGAAAATTGAGGGAAAATTAATCTTTTGAATTCTCCAGTCGCACTCTATCTGAACATCACCTTGCACCCCAGTGTGAGGGATGGATTCATACGTCTGTCTCTCCTGGGCACACTAACTCCCAGATTCCTACCCACCTCTAATATCCTTTTCCTTCCCAGAACTTCCTCTCCTTCCTTTCCTAAAAAGACCCTCCACACAGCATCCCGAAAGAAGACAAATTATTATACGGGAATTATTTTCCTCAGGGCCTCCTGTGTGGAGCTAATGTAAACAAAAAAAAAGTGTCCACCAACAGGACAGGTGCGGAGAGTGTCGAAATAGTAGGAAGAAGCAATACCGTTATTATATTTGCGCGATATCATCTAGTTGATTCTAATCCATTCTGTTGAATTTTGCATCAGTAATGATTTTTCTCTAAACTCGAGAAATCCTCGGCTATTCATGGGAACACTTTGGAACTCAACAGGTAAATGCTAGTGACAACAATACTATTTGCCACGGCAAATTATTTTATCTTGACAGGTTGCATGCTGGCAGATTAAAACCAAAACGAGTAAAATGTTCAACGCCGATACATTTCTCGTCCATTTAGGATCGAGCACGTTTTTTTGCTATAAGCGTGCGGTCAGGTGTAAGTTTAACATTTTTTACTCTTTGTAACAAGACCCCCATATTTTAGCAAATTAGGTAACGAGATCAAATGATAAACTTCCATAATTGTTTACTATATAGAAATATTCTTTATTTATTTATAAATGGAAACAAACAGTACATTACATACATTGGTGAAAAAAAAATTACAATTAATAAGTATATTTCATGGTCTTATTTATGGTATATATTTATGTAATTACCGGGTGATGTATGTAGTGGAAAGGTGTGTGTGTGTGTGTGTGTATGTATGTATGTATGTATGTGTGTATGTATGCATGTATTTAACTTTAAACATTTTTTCTTTAGGAAAACGTACACAGAAAGGACTCTGATATAATATGCATTTTCAAAATTATCAACAGTATTACTGACACACCTGCTTTGTTACAACTCATCCAGTTCAACATCCCTTCCCGTAGACTCCGAAATAATGAATTGCTGTTCCTCAATCAACATTCTACAAATTATGGATATCATTCTCCTTTATCCAGAATGACGAGACTTGTCAATGCAAATTAAAGCTTTGAATTTTTTGATGTAAGCCTAAATGACTTTCGACAGTCAATACACAATGTGATGTTTTAAAGTCTTTTTAAATACATCTTCAAGCTACTTGTATATGTTTTTTATATTATATGTAGTTTGTCAATGCTACATCTATATGTAATCTCCTTTCATTGTCATTTCTCTTTTTTTTTATTCGTGTTATTGTTATTTTGTTAATGGACTATTTGTCCGTAAATAAATAAATAAATGTGCGTATGTATGCGCATTGAACAAATATATTAATATTTTATATTTGAAAAATAGCTGGGTTCTCTTTCCGTAACTAACTTTAACCTTTAGAGCTTTGTCACTTGTCACACATAGTCCACACAAAATTAGGATGTCCAAACTTGCATTGCGTTGGAATACTTCTTAAGTGAACGAGGTCTACGGGAAGGAAGGCGTGACGCTCCCAACTATTTGGAACCAATGAGACTAAGGCATCCCTAATTAGGGTGTGTTGAGATGCTGGAGAAGTTTTTTTTAAAGATTAATACCCCACAAGAGTCCCATCCGCCTGGAGCCAATGAGACTATGTCATCCTTAATCTTAAACACGGCTATAACCATTTCAAGGAAGTTTCAATTTTGAATGGTGGTCTTGATACTGAAAGTATCTTCCCCACTGGAAGGTGCCGCAAATACATTATTTTAAATGATTAAATTGAGAAAATAATCAACCAAATAAAATTAACTTGCGCGCACCGAGTGTGAACCCGCGACCTCCGGATTGCTAGTCGAGAGCCCTGCCCCTCGACCACGGAGGTTTTCGATAATGTTTGGAAAGGGTCGAAATAATAAATTACTTTCGGTGTTATTATAAAAACATTAGTTCAATAATATCATACAAAATAACATTGTGCAATTAAATCGGAATTAAAAAGTTGTTTTTAGGTATAAATAAGATTTGTCGCTAATTTGGTAAGAAGTTCAGATGATTCTTTGTTGGCATCATAAAAGAATGTTACATAACGCCGAAAATTCTTTTTATCTACTACCTCTTTTTAGTGAATATAAAATATATTTTGTCATTCTTATATTTGATGTGGACAAAATATTTGAATTCATTCGCTAGTAAGTGATAATTAGGAAATACCGAATTTACATCTTTTGTAAAAGCAAATTTTGTGTAGAAAATTATTAAATTCATTAATATTTTGGTAAGAGATGTTGTGTGGGTAGGATTTCGTATAATGGCGTCCGCTTGACTCTGTTCAGCGATCCGCGTGGTGGTATACTTACTTCGCTAGACTTCTTTATCTGACTCCACTGGGTTACCAAATGTACCGTGATGTTAATTGAAAGAAATATTTTAATACTGAAGTTAAGATTTATTTAAGTTTAGTAAAACACGACAAGTATTAAATTAGAAGATTTATAAGGAACGACACTCTAGCACACAACTGCACGTCGGGTCGTCGAAAAATGAATAAGGTCCGGTAACTTTGCCGAACGGAATTAACGCAAGCCCACGTCGGCTGGGTTGCCAGCGTATGAAACACAATTATATGGCTATTGAGTATCGTTCTCTACAATATTTAAGTTGTGTTTTTTTAGCAGATTTTCACTACCGTCAGGAACAGTAATTATTATCGTTTCGAAACTAATTAATTTATTTGTTTATTTAACCCCCCGAGGGCTTTAAATGATTGGTAGTAGAATTTTAACATGACAAATAATTTTGAAACTTGAAAGAAATAATAAAAACAAAATTACATTAGATAAAAAATGCACCAAAGTCATAAAAATACATGAAGCAAAAACTGAAACATACAGCGATTTTTTAGGTTTACAAAAATATCAAGATGTGTTTGGGAATAGTGCCGGAGTAAGTATTTAACATGATCCACAAAACTCGCCAAGTTGATATTAAATGTGTCAAAATTACCTAAATATTGATTTCCAATAGTGTGAAATCGTTATATCAGAGAGAGGGCAATGTAGTTACGCTTATGAATGCTGCAGTAGAATAGTATATTTAGCAGTGGAAGTCCGTGGTTTTCAGTTAGCTAGAGTGCTAAGATTGAAAAATATGACTTCATGATGTTGTTGTAGCTGGAAATGATTTTTTTTTTTAATTCAACATTTTGTTTGAAGATTTTCAGTACATCTTTATACAAAAAGTTGAAATTTTGAAAAAAACATAATTTTCGTTTTCAGCTACAACAACATCAATAATTTCGTATTTTTCAATCTTAGCACTCTAGCCCACTGAAAACTCACGGACCGTTACTGGTATTTAGTCGTGTTGTTACTGTAAGTTAATGAGTTGCAGGAGTTCGCAATAGTCGAATTTAGAGTTTAGTATTTTGAATTAAAAGTTTAAATCCTTTATTTTACGTCTGTTCTAATGCATGTATTTTTAGAATATTAATAATAAATTATATTTTAAGTTTTCTAGTGCTATATTTCATTTAAAATTTATAAAAAGCAGATTTTTTTATTTTGAAATAATTCATGTACGAGTAGGTATGTATGAAAAGTATGTAAAATTAAAAAAAGAAAAATTAGACTTTGCAATGAAAACGATTATGTGTAAATGCGTATTATTTACAGTTCTCGCTTTTTTAAGGGGGTTGGGAGTGTTGGGACATAAATGCGATAAACTGTAAAAAAATTGAAAATAACAAATACTCGTATATAATGTAATTGATAGAAGGATTTGGAGATATAAATTCCTAATCATAGTAATCATATAGGAATAGATTAAAAACGTTGTATTTCTAACAAATGAATGGAAAACGGTTCGATGCTGTGTTGGTAAGATGCAATTAATTAGATTAAGACTTTACACTGTGAATCGAAAAATTAAATATTTTTTTACTATTTTATGTAATTTTTTAAATAGATAAAATATCATAGTGCACCAGTAATAAATTTTTAATGATCATCGATAGCTTATCATCACAGAATACGTCAAATACTACATGTAGTATATGTATGTATACATTGTACATGTATGTATACATTACTGATAACTGATAACATTCAACTATTATGTCAAATTGATAACGTTTTACGGAATTTTTGTTAAAATTAAAAGTTAGTTTTAATTTTAACAAAATAAAAATAAACGTTTATACGAGTTCTCTTAACCCGAGAGGGCCGACAAGGAACTTCACTGAATATACACAGGGTGTCCAGGGGTAAAGTGCATTAACTTCGGGAGGTGATTCTACATGATGGTAGGTGTAAAAAAGATTAACAACTTTTTCCGAAATTCCAACATTTTTTTCCCATACAAAAAGACGTAACTATTAAAAATCCTTAGTGTGAGGTACAATCTTACTTGCTGAGAGACTGCCGGCACTCGATTGTGATTGGCCCGTATCGTAACAGCGGAAAATAATAAATCTGGCCGTACACGCCGGTCTAATTTTATCTTTTTACCTCAAAACTACCCCTAAAAGTTGGAATTTCGAAAAAGTTATTTTTCTTTTTTACTTGTACTATTATGAAGAATCACCTCCCGAAGTTAATGCACTTTACCCCCGGACATCCTGTATATATATATATATTTTTTTTTTACATTAGCACTCCACACAGCATCCCCAAATATGACAATGATTTTTTTCTCATCGGGGCCTATGTCATATTTGGGGATGATGTGTGAAGGGTTTTTTTAGGGAAAGGAAGGAGAGGAAGTTCTGGGAAGGGAAAACGTAAGAGGGGTGGGTAGGAATCTGAGGGTCAATATGTCCAGGAGTGACGGACGTATGGAACCAACTCTCTCTTCCCTCAGAGAAAGTCCGGCTGGAGAGGTCAAAAGTTCTCCCTCATCCATTTCTAGTCTCTCCCAATCCGGCCCGTTATGCAGGTGGTTACATTTATCTGCCGCCAAGACCTAGACAAACCCCACCCCATGAATCCGGGCACCTCTGCTAAGTCACCAAAAGTAGCGAACCACTATGGGTGACCAATTTTTTAATTTTTTATATGAGTACCGCACAAGAGTCCCAACTGCTCCCGTCTGAAGTCAGTGAGACTATGGCATCCCAAATTGGGGTATGTTGTGAGGCTGAAGGTAGAGGGGAGGGGAAGGAAATAGGGAAGAGGAAGGTGGGGAAGTACCTGGCTATTCAGATCCGGCCACCAAACATGGCTAATGACATTTCAAGCAACGTTTCAATTCTGAATGGTGGTCTTACACCATGGCGATACTGAGAGTATCTTCCATTCTGGAACGTGCCGCAAATATACTATATGTTATTTGATGGTGTGCAAGTTAAGAGCCCTACCGCAGGACTACGCCGGCCGTCAAATGGTACAGATATTAGTTAGTAGGAACTACGAATTTCTTTATTTATATTTTTAACGCTGGTGGCGGTACCCATACCACTATGTAAAATTGTAAATATATTTTAACCTCAGCACATATATGTAGATAATACACATTTTATATAGAAATTTTAATGTTTGTCACCAGTAGAGGTAATATCCGAAGGCAAAGTGAATAAATAAGGTCGACACTGCAATTGCAGTGCTTCGAACTGTGCACGGGGATGATTCTTCAACACTGCAAATGCAGGGCTCTGGCCCTTAGGTTTTAACCCTTTCAGACCTGAATTAAAACTAGCAGTGGTAGAACCGGTAGAACATATTATTTGAAGCTTAATAATAATTGGTAGTGTGACTATAATTTGATTTGAAAGAACCTTACGTTCTATAATTTGAAAGAACATTACGTATCAGAGGGTGTGTTGTATATAAAACTAGCTGGTTCCCGGCATGCGTTTCAAAGCCATATTCAAAGAAATTTTTTTTTCTCCCTGCTTGTCCTTTCCCGTGTGTCCCCGTTCCCCTCCCGTAATACCTTTCCCTCCGGCGTTCCATATATTCATACCAATTCCAGTACCTTTAGTTTTCAATCAACAATAATAATTTTTTTATTCAAATTTTCGTTTTTCATATATTACAAATATTCATTTTTGAATACTATAAGAACAATCAATATAATTTGATACCTAACATAGGTAACTATATAAAATACCTATAATTTAAAAAATCCATAGACAATTCTTTTGTTACAAAAAACAGGCTAAATTCACATTCATCAAACTCGCGGAAATGTCGCGAAGGTGGGAATTTAAAATAGTCGTTTAGTTTTCTGACATTTTCCAATTTTCCGCGCAATTTTTTTTTTATTTTTTTTCCGTAAGAACCTTCTATAAAGTATTAAAAACTTACAAAAAAAAAGATGAATAAAATAGGTCTAGTCGTTCTGAAGTTATGGCGTGACCGAGGGAAACACGGCCGGCGTAGTCTAGCGGTAAGGCTCTTGACTCGCACACATTTTATTTGATTAATTTGTGTTATTTCACAATTTATTCATTTAAAATAATGTATAGTGTATTTACGGCACGTTCCAGAGTTAAAGATACTTTCATTATCGCCCTGGTGAAGATCACCATTCAGAATTGAGATGGTTTTAGCCATGTTTAGTGACCAGATCTGAATAGCCAGGTACTTCCTCTTCCATATCTCCCTACCCTCCCTACTACCTTCAGCCTCACAACATACCCCAATTGGGGATGCCATAGTCTCACTGGTTTCAGACGGGAGCAGTTCGGACTCTTGTGCGGCATTCATAAAAAACATAAAATAAAAACAGGGATTCATTTTTATACACATATAGATTAAAATAAATTATATAAAAATTAAACATTGAAAAAATACTTTCAAAACTTACTTAAAAAAAACAATCGGCAGCAAATGTCCGGTCGAGATTAAACACAAAAATCACATTTAAAATGTAAACATGGCTATCGGCTAAAATAGTAGCTATAATCCAAACAGAAGAAATAGTGAATCAGAGCAGAAGAAGAAGAAGCAAAGAATAGCAAGCGAAGTCAGTTATATCAGCAATTGAAAAATGATAACCGCCAAAATATTATAACCACCAATTTGCATTCGCTCCGTATAGTGAGAAAAAATTGTTTAACCCACGTATCTTCAAATACACACACGTTATGAAAGGGTTAAAATGTAAAAAAATGATTATACGGGAATGAAATCTTTCACACGGAAAAACGTAAAAATAATAATAAAAACAGATGCAGTAGAGAAATCTATTAATCGGCTTTGCATTATAATGCGTTTAGAAATAAAAGAAAACCCGACGCTTTGAACCACTCGGCTACTAACCAAAAAAAACGAGTTTCATCCCAGCAACTAGTTCACAAGGAATACCTTCTTCATTATTCGAAATAATAATTTTTACAACTGATGTGTTTTTCATTTATAACACTTAAAAAAGTGTAAAGGTGTTTTATTTGTTTATTTATAAACATGCAGTTTAGCAGAAGTATTCAGCATCTAAAAGAAACCCGTCTTCTAACTCTAACATAACTGATCTTCCATAATGATAAATATTCAAGGTGGTCAGGGTAGCCATTATATCCGTGGATAATCGGATGTTCGCCACAGGACCGGATCAATTATAATATATATTTAAAATTTAAAAAAACTTCAGAAAAAGATACACGATTTATACATACGATTTAAAATGAAATAACTAAATGTAGGGCACCGTATCCGCGTTCAAAAAGAAGAAGATGGAGAGATATGTAATTACGAATGTTAGAGGAGTGCGCTAATATTTAAAGCGATAAAATCGATGCGAAAATGGTGAACATATTTAATAAAACAAGTCTCGTTTTAAATAGAGCAAAAATCTTGCGAGGGTTGTCTTAAACAGGATTTAAAGAAACACTGTAAATTTTTCATACATATAACTTGTAAAATAACTGAAACAAACGTGTTTCTAATAATTTTTGGAGCATTATTAATTATGAAACTTTGGGAATTTTTAATTAATTGAAACGACAAAAAAGTGAGTTGACGAAAACGTTTATAAAATAATTGTCTCATAAAATATGTGTGTGTTTTGATTTTTTGTTATCGTGAAAAAACGTGAGCCATTTTTTAACCTTTTTATGTTTGCGTTCATAATCTTTGTATTTAAAAATTATATGTTTATTTCGAATTATAAAATTTGAAAGCGTATTTCAAAAACAGTTTGTAGTTTTCGGATGCGTTCAGAAATATTTCACATAATTGGATTTTATTGTAAAGCGGAAATATTTTGACCTTCCCACAAAATTTGCCCGAGGCCTGAGGGGTTAAAGTTGTACTATTTATTTAGACACCAAAACACTCAGGAAATCTTATTTTTACGTTACTTAGATAATTTCGACAGGAGTTCCTCGTGGTATACGGCACATATCCGCTATTTAAAAAATAACTAGTTGTAAAAACCACGATGACATAAACGTCGATGGTGTTTCTTGACAGTACTTCCTGTTCCGTCTTCGGATTGTCTTCCGTTGAAATATTGGTAGAAAATTATGAAAGTCGTTAATTTGGGTACTGCCGCCCCGGGAACCATTTATTGGATCACCAACACCTCTGCCATAGGTCATCTCAAGTGGTTCGATACGTTTGATAGCAGGGTACTTTGGTGCCTGGGTTCATGGGGTGAGGTTTGTCCGAGTCTTGTCGGCGGATGTCTGCCCACCAGCTGCACGGCAGGCCGGATCGAGAGCTTCTCCAGCCGTATTCTCTCGGAATATCGCCTTGCACCGCAGGGGAGGGATGGATTCATACGTCCATCACTCCTGGGCACACTGACCACCAGATTCCTACCCACCCCTCATAACCTTTCCCTTCCCAGAACCTCCTTTCCTAAAAAGACCCCCACACAGCATCCCCAGAGATGAAATAGGCCCTGAGTGGAATTATTTTCCTCCAGGGCCTTCTGTGTGTAGATAATGTAAAAATAAACTGTCATCTCTGTTTCAACAAGTGTTATTCGTCCCTTAAGGTAGATAATCCACTAATGTAAATGAACGCTCGCTATAACGCTCATGTAACACACCGCTAAACAGATAAAAATTTATCATTGAATCATTAGTCATTTCATTAACAATGAATTTAATTATTATTATCATCAAAAATACTGTTTTCAAGTAGCGGCGTTCACAAAGATACACTTATATAAAAAGTTTAACCTGTGAAATGACCGTAAATATTTATTAAAAGACGCTTCGATATTTTTTTTCATCCCTGGTCTACATAAAAAAGTACTCTTCTTAAAGCGGAGCCCGCCTCTGTCCAATCCTATTAAATAACGACATAGATATTCATATACAAGTTTTATATACATACTGCATAATGATACCTAATAATAAAATATCCACAAACGTTGTTATTACTAATAATATGTGATGGGATTATTCCCCAAGTAATAACGTAATATATTGCATATATCTACACTTTCAGATAATCGATTGAAATTATCGCTCGTAAATTTTAATGAAACGAATATTAGATTCACGGAATCGGGCATCTGTTTCCTTGCTAATTGGTCAATTTCAACCGAATAAACATCCACGTGGTAATAAATTTAAAGAGGAAATGTTGTGTGGGAATATTTTATTTTGTTAATTTTAACCTCAAAAAGTTTGCAAGTGATTTTCAAGCGTTTACCTCTGAACTCAAACCGACAATATTTTACCGATGTGTTTATTTGTCCTATAAGATAAAAGGTAACGAAAACTAACAAAATGTATATAATTTTTTTGAACGAGTGCGTGATAAAACTCAACTATTATTTTCAATTTCTTATATCCTAAGCAATTCATAAATAACAAAGATATACGCATTTCTTTGCACATTAGTTATGTGTAACTTCAAAATTTTGTTGCGTTATTGTATTAGTCCAGTAAACGAATGGTCCAAAAGGAGGTGTAGAGTGCGTGAGCAGGAACCTAAGCGATTCTTTCAGGACTTGTTTAGGTTGCTTAGGGTGTGAACATACTAAAAGTCCTGACGTCTAGGTGGTGGGCTAGGGGGGGGGGGGGGGGGGAGAAGGTCCCGATTTTCGGTTTTCCATTTATATCTCAAAAACGGTGCGTCGCAGAGGAAAACTTTTTAAGAATAAGTAAAAGCTCATAAAATTATCTATAACTTTTATTCTATACGTAATTTTGGAAATCCCAGCCGTTTTTGAGTTATACGCTCCACAAATGTCAATATTTTCGAAAAAAATCATTTTACCTCACATTTTTCATCAAACATTCCTTCATATCGTCTAAAATATTCATCCAAGAAAGAAATTTATTTGAAAGAAGTTGTAAATAATTTAATTACCTTTTAGAATATATATACATATGTAAGTAAATCTCTAACCAGTAAATATTTATAGCAATTTTAAGTTTTTTCGTAAAATGTCGTCATTTTCAGATAAAGCTGTTTTTTCTTACCAAATTATTAGGACGGGTTTTTTCTTAATGGGAAATTCCTTATTAATTTTTGCACGCAAGAAAGCAGGTAAGTTGTTCTCGAACAGATGATTAGTGGAATTCAATTTATAATCATTATTATTGTAATGGGTGATTAGGTTAGTCGTCGGAGATGCTACAATAACGTGCTACGATGCTGTTCGAGTTGGTGAAAAGGCGATGAATGCGATAGTGGGCTTGACATTCTCAGACATCAAGTTGTCCCGCAAAGATCGGGCATTTCCAATGTCTTCTGTCAGCTCGTCGATAAAAATTCACGATGAAAAGGTTGCAGTTGACCCAACATTGCTGTTTCAGCGGATGTGTATAAGCAAACGATCAAATGAGGATTTGATGAAATTATTTGAGTATGAGTTGGCCCCATTTCCCTTGGCACTGTTCAATGAAAGTGGGATGCGAAAGACAAATAAATCTGTTCTGTATAGCTTATTCGAGCCTACCAAAAAAACTGTTCTACTGTCTCAGATGAACATAGTTGTGGACGGAGGATTTCTATCATATTATACATATTATCTATATTATACAGAGTAATTTGACAAAAAATGCCTCCGTTGCCGCAATTTGTGATCGTTATATTACCTATGTCAACCACCACTATCCTGGAATGACTCGCACTGTGGTATTTGATGGGTACGCAAATCCAGTCAATAGTACGAAGACTGAGAAGGTCAGCAGACATCAATTTGACATGGAACAAATCAATACCCGTTAAACAGGAAGATTTTTTATCCAATCCTACCAACAAAAGTAACTTCATCTCCTTACTATAGACAAAGTTTCGGGAGAATGGGATACAGACTCTTCAGGCCACCGATGATGCTGACGTCCTTATCGTGAAGACTGCTGTGGAACTATCCTTTCACAACTCTGTGGCTGTCTTTGGTGAGGATGTGGACCTCACTGTCCTTTTGATTGCTTCCACTCCTCCCACCTAAGATATTCTGTTGCTGAAACCCGGACGAGGGAAAACCAAAACATTGGCACTGTCCACCCAAGAGATGCAGCATCGTGGATTTGAATACATCATATTTTTACATTCATTTACCGGATGCGATACAACGTCTGCAACTTTCAGGAGAAGCAAGGTGGCTTTTCAAAATTGTACTTGGATTCAGAAATGATCAAGCAAGAGGCAATGATCTTTTACAACCCCTCCTCTACTCACGACGAGGTTGAAGAGGCTGGAAATAAATGCTTCCTGAAATGGTAGTGCAGCTAAACAGCATTCCCGGCGGACATACCACCAAGTTCAGCAGTGGCTCAGGATTGAGCTGTCCGCTGAAGAATGGGGGTGGAAACACGATGGAGAAACCCTGGCGCCAATTACAACAGAAGATCCTCCAGCACCGGAGGTCCTTCTGAAAATGATATTTTGCCGCTGTACCAAGGATTGTGCAATTGGCAAATGTGGATGCCGAAAAGCAATGCTGACCTGTTCTGCAGCGTGCCTTCACTGCCAAGGGAGATGCCTCAATAGCGTGCCTGTTGCCGAGGACGACGATGAAGACGACGTAGAGCCCTTTCAGCAAGAACATCCACCACTGAGAATGACGATGCCATGGATGAACAACGCTTGCCAGGACCCTCACGTCCAAAGAGGATATGAAAACGTGAATCCACATAAAGTTGAGAGTGTAACATGATGTTATTGAGAACAGTGCCAAGGGAAATGGGGCCAACTCATACTCAAAGAATTTCATCAAATCCTCATCTGATCGTTTGCTTATACACATCCGCTGAAACAGCAATGTTGGGTCAACTGCAACCTTTTCGTCGTGAATTTTTATCGACGAGCTGACAGAAGACATTGGAAATGCCCGATCTTTGCGAGACAACTTGATGTCTGAGAATGTCAAGCCCACTATCGCATTCATTGCCTTTTCACCAACTCGAACAGCATCGTAGCACGTTATTGTAGCATCTCCGACGACTAACCTAATCACCCATTACAATAATAATGATTATAAAATGAATTCCACTAATCATCTGTTCGAGAACAACTTACCTGCTTTCTTGCGTGCAAAAATTAATAAGGAATTTCCCATTAAGAAAAAACCCGTCCTAATAATTTGGTAAGAAAAAACAGCTTTTTCTGAAAATGACGACATTTTACGAAAAAACTTAAAATTGCTGTAAATATTTACTGGTTAGAGATTTACTTACATATGTATTCTAAAAGGTAATTAAATTATTTACAACTTCTTTCAAATAAATTTCTTTCTTGGATGAATATTTTAGACGATATGAAGGAATGTTTGATGAAAAATGTGAGGTAAAATGATTTTTTTCGAAAATATTGACATTTGTGGAGCGTATAACTCAAAAACGGCTGGGATTTCCAAAATTACGTATAGAATAAAAGTTGTAGATAATTTTATGAGCTTTTACTTATTCTTAAAAAGTTTTCCTCTGCGACGCACCGTTTTTGAGATATAAACAGAAACCCGAAAATCGGGACCTTCCCCCCCCCCCCTCCCCCCCCTAGCTCACCACTTAGACGTCAGGACTTTTAGTATGTTCACACCCTAAGCACCCTAAACAAGTCCTGAAAGAATCGCTTAGGTTCCTGCTCACGCACTCTACAACCCCTTCCTTTACTGGACTATATGTAAACTTAACATTATCATTTTAGTTAATGTACAATAATTATTTTATGTCTTTTATTTTTTTTTTTTTTTTTTAACATTAACTCCACACAGGAGGCCCTGAGGAAAATAATTTCCCTCAGGGCCTATGTCATCTGGGATGCTGTGTGGAGGGTTTTTTTGAGGAGAGGAAGGAATGAACATTGGTCTTGAAGAGACCCATGTTGTAGGAAGGAGGAAACACAGAGGCCAGCAAATCATTCCACAGCCGAGCTGTTGAACACAAGAACGAGTCGAAGAAACGACCCGTTCTCATGTGACAAATGTCAAAATGTTGGGCACGCGTTTGGCGTGTTTCCCAACTATGCACCGGTGCCGAAGGGATCAATGACGGTAGTTGGAGCATCTTCCATTGTAATACCGGTAGAACAAGGATAGCGTTCCCACCCGACGCCTGTGCTCTAAAGATTACAATCCGTCTGTTAAGATGGGAGAATCTATTAAGCGGACCGCCCGTTTTTGCACAGAGTCGAGGGTATTTTTCAGATGTTTTGGAGCTCCAGACCAGAGGTGGCTGCCAAATTCAACCGTGGGGCGCACTTGTGATTTGTACAGGGTTAGCAGTTGTGTACTATTAAAGTATCTGCGGGCCCTGTACAGTACGCCCAGTTTTTGGGAGGCTAACTTTACTCTGGCTTCGATGGAGCCCCCATACCTGTGCTGGTCACTTAGGGTTACACCAAGCATATCAATGGAGGGCCTGTTCGGAAGATTGCTACCGTTGAAAGATAATAGATTTTCATTTCGATCCCTTTTAGACGTAATCAGACAAGATTGGGTCTTTGAAACATTAAATTCAACGAGATTATTTTTTGCCCAAAAGAAATGATAAATATGATAAATATTTTTTAAGATAAATATGATAAAGGTTTTATGATAAATATTTATAATTTTTTAGTAAGTATTTTTGAAAAATTATACTACAGAGTCGGGTTATATTTCTGTTATAAATATATTGCACACCATTAGTGACACTTATTAATATTTTTAATAAGCCTCTATTGAAATTTAAAGCTGTACCTACCTACTAATTAAATACTTTAGCGGTATATATTTCAACGAGGTCACTTCACAACAGGGTTTTTTTTGCCACTTCTCCACTACTTTCATCAATATCGTACTAATGTGTATTATTTTATTTATTTTTTTGCTTATCCTTTTTTACCTTTGAATAGTAATCCTCTGCTTCAGATTATTTCCGAGTATCACGCCTAATATTTAATTGCTTGGTGCTGCATTCTCCACAAATCGTTGATCTTAAAAATAAACATTTTCTAACAGTAGGTATTTACGAGTTGTTTTTAAGTCGCCGTTGTGTATCGAAAACCTTGTGCGTGGAAAATTTCTATTTTTAACTAATGAACGCATTTTTGCTGATTACCGAATGTTTTATTTTAATGTCGCTTGACGCATAGAGATTTGAAAGGTAAATAATAGCTAATTAACATGCAGTAATATATTATTTTCGATATTGACATAACACCGTCATCACAATTTATAATTTGTATGGATATGGGTACCGCCGTCCTGGGAACCATTCATTGGATAATCTACACTTCTGCCATAGGTCACCCAAAATGGTTCGATACGTTTGGTGACTTAACACGAGTGATTGGGTTCATGGGGTGAGGTTTGTCTAGGTCTTACCCACAGCTTGGCGGATCGAGAGAGGCTGGACAAAACCCCACCAACATATGGAAACATATGGTTTCCTCCTTCACCGCACACGTCAAGACACTACTTTTTTTTATTGAACGAAGCTACATTTATTTGAACGACTCTAGACCTTCCAATGTCCATGCATACGGGGTTAGTAAGCAGTATGCACGTACTTACATTAACATTATTCAAAAGATAAATAGAAGTAGCAGCCCATGGAATAATTCTTCTGAAATAGATAACATAAAAAAGAGATAATAGTGTTAGTAAAAGAAAAATAACGGCTATAACCAGTCGAAGAAACCTTCTGAAAATAAAATAAGTAATAAGGAAAAAACAGTTAAATGATTATGTTATAATGTAATTACTATAAGAGCAGAAAGAAAATAAAATAGAGAGAGAGAGGCTGGTTGAGGGAGGTTTTTGATCTCTTGATCTTTTGGTCGGACCCTCTTGAAAGATCGCCTTGCACCGTAGTCGGAGGGATGGGTTCATACGGCCGTCACTCCTGGACCTGGACACACTAACCCCCAGATTCCTGCCCACCCCTCATACCTTTTCCGTGTCAGAGCTTTCTCTCCTTCCTTTCATTAAAAAAGACCCTCCGCACAGCATCCCATAAGATGACAAAAGCCCCAATGGGAATTATTTTCTTGAGGGTCTCCTGCGTGGAGCTCAAAAAAATAGGAAACCCAGTCGCCGAGAAATTTAAACAATTCGCATTTTACCAAACTGTTGCTGTCACTGTCGCTTCTTACTCCTCCGAAAACTGAGCGAAAGGGACAAACTGCGGCTCAGACTGAAAATACCTAAGTAAAATCATTAAAATCGATGTTTTGCATTCCTCATTTTTCTACTCAAAAACTGGAACGATTTTTATTTATTTCTTGGCTAGTTCTATTTGCAGAAAATATTCTATGTCTATAGGTTTTGCTTTTTTAGAAATAAATTGTCTAGTTTGCATACTGAACGTCTGTTGATGGTGTTCAAACCAGGCAATTTTAACGATTATTGAAGGATCCTAACTCCCATAAGAAGTGACTTACCAAAAAAAAAGCGAAATGTATCGACACGCTAGTGGTCGATATATATATTATATTAAAAAAACATTTGCAATCGTTTCAAAATCCCGAGAGGAAATTGTGGAATACCTTTGTACGGACAAAACGCCGCCCGGTTTCTTTTTCACCCATTTTTTATTATGAATTCTGTAAAATCAACATTAGTGAAAGTTTTAAATTAATTTAAGTATCAAACGTGCAGATTTGATATTAAAAAAATAACCCAGTCATTCACACGATATTTAGCATACATATGAATTGAGGAATGCATTATAAGAAAAGCGATAAAATCAGGACATCGCGGAGTTCTCGAATGCTGAACTCACATGGTAATTTACGCTACCTGCAGTCAATACCTTCCAGGGTTGTCACAATTCGAAATAGGCGTAGACAAAAAAAGAAGAAAAAAAATCATCTCGTTCCTTGGGGTGTTCTGTTTCGCAGTGATTGTATTAATACAATATTTCTGCACCAATTGAATTCCTTGTTTTGCCGATGTTTTGCTTTCATTCGTATCTATTTCTTTAGATTTTTGATACTGAAATTTTATTCAAAGTTTTTTATGTGAATACCCGACTGCTTTCAAACAAATGGAGCCAGTGAGACTACGGTATACCCAATTGGGGTACGTTATAAGGCTGAATGTAGAAGGAAAGGGAAGGAGATGGTGGTGAGTAGGTACCTGGCTTTTCAAATCTGGTCACAAACTAGGCTAAAGCAATTTCAAGCAACGTTTCATTTTTTTTATTGTGGTCTTACCAGGGCGATACTGAGAGAACCGTCCACTCTGGAACATGCCGCAAATATACCAACCTTAAATTATTTAATATGATTAAATTGTGAAATAACACAAATCATTCAAGCAAAATTTTCTCGCACGCCGGGATTGGAACCCGCGACCATGGGGTTCTTGTCGGGGGCCTTTCCCATCGACCACGGAGGCCTTCAAATCAATTCGTTTATAAATTTCGTAGTGTTTCAAATCTGGCCTGCACACAAGTATGCGTAACTTCTATTGTTTTAAAAGCGCTCTTCGTCACTGCAGGCGTGCTGAGTGATACCAGCTCCCGAGTATTTCCTATAAAAGTGGGTAAAAAATACGTTTCGATTTTGCGGGACCTATAATTCGTTTAATTTTGAATTCATTAAGTAAGATAGTTTTCTACATGTAATGATATAAATGCAAATAAAATCATTGTTAAAAGAGATTTATTTTTATTTAATTTATATAAGTTTGTCTTTCACATGTAAAATATTATTATGTATAGTGTACTTTTGGGTAATTATTAAAAACCTATTAATAAGTATATTTCACAATGGGTACTTATTATGTGTTTCATTGTAGTGTCTTATTTATGGTATGCATATTAAGTAATTACCGGGTGATGTACGTAGTGGGAAGGTGTGTGTTTGTGTGTGATTTTGTGTGTATGTATGTATTTATGTATGCGCATTGAACAGATTTATATTATTGACACGATGCTCTTTTTAAACTTGGGCAGTGAAACGGAGAAAATGTCGATGTTAGAATTTAGACCAATACTATTGAACACGAAGAGCACGATTGATTGGCGAATTAGATATTTATAGAATTACATAGTTATTCAATATTTTATTATAAACTAGCAGAACCGGCCACACGTTGCTGCGGCTAACGAAATTATACATATAAACCTTCCTCTTTAATCACTCTATCTATTGGTGAAAACCGCATGAAGTAGTTTAAAAGATCTATGCGCACATACATTTTGAGCGACTTCATTTTATACTATGTAATGATAGTGTTTTGTGCAGATATTTGGTTTCCGATTCAGTCAGAATTTGATATCAGTATAATTTTATTTTTTTTTAATTTCAGGTCTTCCAATGTTTTGTATCTTTTTTTATAATATTTGAATTTTAAACGTGTTGTGATTTTTGAAGGAGACTTGGATTTTGTTTTGTGTAGAGTGTATACGAAGTTTTTTTTTCCAAGGGTTGTTTTCATAATAGTATCATAATATATTGACTGAATGGTCTTTTGCCTATCTACTCATCTTGCCAAAGAAAATTTGTATTTATGTTTGTATATATTTATATAACTAAATGTAGGTACATTTTCCCTTAACCCAGGTCCTTTCTTAACCTCTTTTTTCATGTTGCCCAACCGGTGGGGATTTAATTAATTTTATGCAGCTTCATATGGGAGTTGGGGCGTGTATGTCTGTGATGTAACGGAAAGAAAAATCAGACCGTCGTCCTTACAATTTTCCTTGTTTACCTGTTTTTAAGGGAAGTCTTTTCCTGCTTTTTTTCTTAACGTGAAAACTCCTTAAAACCAGATATAGCAATTTATTCATCAATTATTTTTTTCTGTGTTAGCAGCCCTGTTTTGTAGGAATGCCATTTAGATCAAAATCAATTTATCGACAACATTAATAGTTATTGAGTTTGATGTCACGCAAAGGTGGCGTACCCTTTTTGCGGTTTTTGCCCTATGCCTATGGATACCATTTTAATAGCTCAGTTTTAACATCACCCTCTATCTCGTAAACGACGCATAAAAAAACAATTATGACGACATCCGTGGCCGAGCGGTTAAACTCCTTGGCTCCGGACCCAAGGCCCACTTTTTTACATTAACTTCATACAAAAGACCCTGAATAAAAGAATTTCCCTCAAGGCCTATGTTATCTGTGGGGATGCTGTGGGGAGGATATTTTAAAGGAAAGGATGGAGAGGAAGTTCTGGGAAGTAAAAAGGTATGAGGGGTGGGTAGGAATCTAGAGGTCTGTATATCCAGGAGTGATGGACATATGAATCGATCCCTCCCACAGCGAAGGGTCGAGAGACCGGCTGGAGATGTCAAAGGGACTCCCTTAACCATTCTCTCCCGATCCGCCTACTATGAAATTCGTGGGCAGATGCATCCGCTGCCAAGACCTGAACAAACCTCACCCCATAATTCCGGGTACCCCTGCTAAATCACCAAATGTAGCGAATCACTTGGGGTGACCCGTGGCAGAGGTGATAAATGGTTCCCGGGAGCGGTACCATATCCGCCTCCCACATTGAAAACTGGTTCAAAACTCGGCGTGCAAAAATAAATTATATTATTTCTGTGTGTTGTTATTTCACATACAAAGCACCAAAGTCCCTGCTGAACTCAAGACCAATAGGGTGAAGGAGCCTGGGAAGACCACGATTAAGATGGAGCGACAACGTCCTCAAAGACATATCTACCTTGGAGCTTCTAAACTGGTGAGAGCTGGCACAAAACCGAGATGAATGGAGGAAGACTCTTGAGGAGGTCAAGACCCACCAGAGGTTGTAGAGTCAAGACTGATGTTGATGATGTTATTTCATGTACAACTAACATAAATTTTTTGTGTATAATATTTGGGTCACGTTCCAGAGTGATGACAACTGTCAGTCTTGCTCTGGGGAAACCCACTAGATATCCGAAATAAAATATTTGCTCAAAACCTATTGATTTCCATTTTCAAACAAACATGGAGATGAAAAAATCAACAAACATGAAGATGAGGCACACAAATATGAAGATGAAGAAATCAACAAACATGAAGACGAGGAAATCATGATGTAACACCAACAAAACTACCTAACTTCGTCTCGGAACAGAAATCCCCAGTGAGAAGGAACTGTTAATAAACTACTAGATACACCTCATCATCATCATCTGTGGCTCTACAACCCAGTTCGGGTCTTGGCCTCCAGCAGAGCCTGCCTCCATGACTGTCGGTGTTGTGCTGCGTTGCGCCAGTTTCGGATGCCGATGGTGCTTGCATCCTTCACCACTCCATCCAGCCATCGAAGCTTTGGTCTTCCAACTCTTCTCCGACCCCCAGGTGCACCATCCATAATTCGCTTTGGAATATCTCCTTCGCTCATTCTCTGGATATGTCCAGCCCACCTGAGTCTTCCAGTTTTGATTTCCTTGGAGATATTAGGGTCCTCGTAAAGATCGTATAGCTCCTGGTTGTATCTGATACGCCATTCTCCATTATCACAGACTGGGCCGTAAATCCTTCGCAGCACCTTCCTTTCAAAACTTTCTAGGGCTCCTTCATCACCCTTACTGATTGTCCAGCATTCCGAACCATACATAAGAACAGGTCGTATAAGGGTCTTGTAAAGCAGGACTTTAGTTCTTCTGGTAAGGTGGCGAGATTTCATATGCTTCTGTAGCCCAAAGTAGTATCGATTTGCAGCTACTATTATACACCTACAGTCGTTAAAATTAAAAAAAAATATATACTTAAAAAAAAAACTAAAAATTGTAGATTCCACTACCTCCAGTAAGACTTGTGCGGTAGTCACATAAAAAAGTGTGGTGTTTTTACGAAGCTTTCAGCTCCATATTGACCGTTCCATATTTATCTGGGATCGCCCGTCAATTGAATTGTGCGTCCGTGTTGATAACCGGTGTTTACGTTTACAAGATTAGCAACAATAAACATAAAGCTTGTAGCCTCCACCATAACATTATATATTATAGCATCCAGTGACCTCTGGCGGCGAACATTTGAGGATTATAATATTCATTTATCTTGACGGACCCCATTAATGCCACCGCAAGGAATGCGATAAATTCTGCAATTCCATTGAAAATAACGTCGTGTTATGGGATGTTTTCCCACAGTATTTAAAAACAAAAACTGATGCAAAATATTGACAATTTCTATGCTTTATTTTAGCTCCGAGGAACCAGCGTCATTGATCCCTTTGGCACCGGTGCATAGTCGGGAAACACGCCAAACGCCTGCCCAACATTTGTACACGGTTGACATTTGTCACATGAGAACGGGTCGTTTCTTCGACTCGTTCTTGTATTCAACAGCTCGGCTGTGGAATGATTTGCCGGCCTCTATGTTTCCTCCTTCCTACAACATGGGTTTCTTCAAGACCAATGTTCATTCCTTCCTCTCCTCAAAAAGACCCTCCACACAGCATCCCAGATGACATAGGCCCTGAGGGAAATTATTTTCCTCAGGGCCTCCTGTGTGAAGTTAATGTAAAAAAAGGGGGGTAGGCAGAGAGGACGGACCGCCAAACAACTCGGTCTTGGCACACACTCTTTGCCTCACTCACATTTATACATCGTCTCATACATTCTCTTCTATTATTTTTTGACATGGCCCGACTCAAGTATCTGATTCACTTGATCGTGCCATGTCTTCCTCGGGCGTCCCCGACTTCTTCTATCATTCACATTCACGTCGTATATTCTTCTTACACTTTTTAGCTTGTCAGACTAATTTATTCGCTTTTCGGAATAACTTGTATGGGTCTCATAGAAAACGTTTTGTCTCCTTTACTAGTAATTACTAGCTGGTACCCGGCATGCGTTGCTATGTCATGTAATAAAGAAATTGTTTCTCCCTGCCTGTCCTTTCCCTTCTTCCTCTCTCACGTCCCCTTACCGTCTCGCGTTTCCACTCCACCTCCTCCACCTTCCCCCGTCCCTCGAACCCTCCTCCCGAGTTTCCCTGCCCCTCCCAGGTTCCCCTCCCCCCTCCCGCGAACCCCCTACCCGAGTTCCCCTCCTCCCTCCCGCATTCCATACATTCAGTCCCGGTACATTCACTTTTCAAACAGCTCGCGTGCCAGCGACCTGTTGTAATTTTTTTATACAAATCTCATAATGCTAGAACTCACCAATAGTTTTATAGAAACCTTGTCCTGACAATAACGAACACAAAAAAAAAGAATTATCCAATTTGGTGCAGTCGTTCGGAAGTTATGCGCGTACGTACATTTGGGCGCTTCATTTTTATTTATACAGATGGTGAGAAATAAGATTCAAACGGAGTTAAAAGGAGAAAACACCTTGCTTTATATTCAAATCTTAAAATTAATCACAAAAGAAGTTAAAAGTACATCTTTATCAAATCAAAGTTTCAGATCGTAATTTGTAAAAATAAATTGTATCTTTTGGATTTTTTTTATTAATAATTTTTTCACACAACGACAAAAAAGTGAGGTGACAATAACGTTTAATAAAATATAGTATGTATATTTATTTATTTGTTCGTTATAAGTAATTTTAGTTATTTGTAATATTTCCTGCATAATATTATAAAGTATTCGTGTATTATTGTGCACTGTTCGAGAATTTTGAGAAACGTTTTGAGACTGAAGGAAGAGGGGCAAAAGAAGCGAAGAGGAAGGTTTGGAAGTATCTGGCTATTCAGACCTGGCCAAAAAACATATCTAAAACCATTTCAAGCAACGCCTCAATTCTGAATGCAGGTCTTTCAACAAGGGGGAGATTGATAGTTTCTTACATCCTTGAATGTGCCACAAATATAATATATTTTATTATGGAATTGTTTATATTATAAACAAACTCAGAATAGAAAAGAATGACCGTTTTAAAAACAAAGAGAGCAATTTTATGAAAAAAATGCAGTTAAGAAACCTTTTATTAATTTACTGCGCAAGCTTTATTTGACGAAAAATATAAATTAAGTTTTAAAAAAATATTAACGCCCTGATCGATTTTTTTTGGTTCTCCGTGTGAATGTAAGATCTGCGCTGTGTGGTGCGCAGATGAGGACTCAGTTGTTGTAGGTAGTAATGATATGAGAGAATAATGTTACTATGTTTATTGTATGAAGAGTAAACTGAAGAGGAGCTCTACAGCTCGTACACGCCTTTTATACATCCGCATACTCGCTTTCTCGCTCTCATGCCGTCACACTCACACACATACACCACACGCCCACACTTAAATCTTAATTACATATTTATTATTTTTTTTTTTTACAAAAGTTATATAAACCAAAATATTTAATTATTTCCATTCCAGATATATATGTAATTATTTCATTTTGATCTTCATTCCGTGTAGCATGGGCGTAACCTCCCCTCCCATGGTGTAGGTGACCTGCAAAAATTAGAGGAATTAGGATACTTGGTCATGTCCACATCCGAAAGTGGACCCAGGTCCAGCAAATCATCAGATCTGTCACTCTCCTCCCGAACGCTACATTTCCCGGCGGGTGTACAAAAGGCGTGTACGAGCTGTAGAGCTCCTCTTCAATTTACTCTTCATACAATAAACATAGTGACATTATTCTCTCATATCATTACTACCTACAACAACTGAATACTCATCTGCGCACTACACAGCGCAGATCTTACATTTTCCTGCTTATAATAACATAAATGAGTTTGTCGTAATAATACGTAAAATAAAAATAAAATAAAAATGTTAAAAGTCGCCATTCAAATCTGTAGGATATTTATTACTTATGATGACAATTTTACGTTCTCACATTTTTTGTTAATCTATTTGAAAAGCTTTCTTCTAAGTAATCTAAATTAACTAAAACTCGTTAATGGACACACCACTCTAGATTTTGAACCAAAGCTCTACCCCAAAGCAATATTGTTTGGTTTGAGAACGCAATGAAATATGTAAATTTTTACCGTACGTGTCGATAAACTCTCGACCTCGGCTGTTCAATAACTTCACCTCCCACAGAGGTTCAATATTATAGATTCCTCTAAATTCCTCAAAATTTTCCTATGTTTATCTTCCCAAAAACAACCCGGAAACGATTTGTATGGATATATTCTTACACTAAGGTCAGCAAACTAAAAACCAACAAACCAAATTCATTTGTGCGGAACAGTTAACATTTCACCCCCCGTTATTTGGCACTACCCTAACCGTCTTGTGTAATATCCGCAAAAATGTTATTCATTCAAAATTTAATCGGTTATTATGATTTACAAGCAAAATTTGTTTGTTTCTAATTGGTTTAGTTTGTACAATTTCTTTAATGTTCATTATACTCGTATATTATGTTTTACGACTGACTTTCGGCCTATTATTATGAATTATTTAATAAGTTTAAATGCAAAGTTAACGTTTAAACAATTTTCTAATTTTCATATACTAACCATTAATAATAAAATCTTTATAATGAAACAGCAAAATCTTTTGAACGGAAACTTTACGTCACGATATTATGCAAAAAAGCTTTTTGTATGGAATTTTGTAGGTCACCGCAAATATATTTATCCCTCTATAATATAGAGTCTATATCGTTACCATCTGTAGAGCTTTGAAATTACATTTTAATAAAAAATACATACAGATGCGATTTACAACATTGTTTTTTACATATTTCCCAACAATAAAATTTAAAATAATTGAAACTCTATCATAGAGAACTATTGACACAAAATATCTATTCCCTTGGCTTACGTATTTATTCTGTTGTGAAAAAAATGGTTGTTTGATATTACCATGCATTTATCTCATACCCATGTATAAAAATATCCAATTATCAACCGCTATTTGCCCTTTCGCTTCCAATAGCTGCAACCTGCCTCACAAAGTTGTGTATTTAGCACTAAACTCATCACATAACGCTCCCAAAGTTAGCTATCAGGCGAAAGTTGCCCTCTACCGGGTGTTTATAACAATGATTGTGTTTCTACTTTCGCCCAGCATCCTCCTTCCCCCACCCTCTTCTAGCTTCTCGGCCCACGAGTATTATTGTGCATATAGAAGTCCGAAGTCCTTGGTAGTTGCCGGGAAACGAAATTTTGTAAAGCGTTGGTATAGGCATCCCTGTATTTGTGTCATTAGCGAAATTCCTTGTTTGGCGAAGGTTTGTGAATGGGATGGTTCGTGTTATTTTAGGAACAGGGCTGCGTAAACGGATATTAGTTTAAAGTTTAATAATTCTCTGACTTATGTGTTGATAATCACCTGTTGCTGTCATAAAAGCTATTAAAGAACTAAATAGTAGGTAGTATAGTGACTACCCGGTTTTTCTCTGGAGTTCGTCACTATTTTTCTGAAATTGCTTTTCTTACTGAAAATTTTTGAAAATAAAATGCGATGGTTTTGCGTTGCGTTTCACTTGTAGGTATATTTTCAATGTATATTTTTGAAGTGAAACTTCTTTAGCCCGGTTAGTGATTTGGAATTCGGATAAAACGGAAGTGACGCATTACTGCACCTGCGAAGCATGAAACTGCGCTCATTGGCCGCTTTGATTATAATGTCACTTTATTGGATGAGGTATGAAAGGGAAATGACGCGCTTTTCAAGAATTGCTTGAGATTGTTTTGGTAAAGTTTAGCTTCTACCGTGCGTAAACTGCACTCGATTTTTTTATATTATGTTTCAAATATCCATATCCCAGATGTTGTGAGTTGAATATTGTTGCGTTATCTAATAAATTCAATCAGAAAAAGCCCAGCGATTTTAAGACCCCAAAGCTGACCGTAGGAGTGCTTTTATTGTTTGAGAAAACAATATATGTGATTCATGTTTAACATGACAAATTAAAAATTGCCAGGCTCTTTCTGTCTGAAATTTCATTGACAAGGAAATTAAATTATGTATGAGCTCTGGAGTTTTATTCACAACCCCTATTTCACAGGCTTCCACGGTTCTGCTATTAAAGGACACCATTACAACTACGATTTCCAGTTAAGCCAGCCGTGCAATATCTAACTCAGATTTGAATTTATAATGACGTTAACATACTCACATCCCTTAATCCGTTACTTAAAACTACACTAGTGTATATTATTATTATAGTTTAGCCCTCCCCTGATTACTTCGTAAGTCAAGTATCCTCAAATAGACACTCAGTAAAACATCCCCTAACGCAAGAACCGGGTGCGGGAGAGGGGTGCAGGAAGGACGTAGGCTCTATCTCTCGTGAATGAGCCGAATAGGTCACAGGACAGAACTTTGAATGAACTTTCATCCCACTGTGTGTGTGTATTCTAAAGGAACCCAGAGGAAGCGGGGTTTCAGAAGTTGTTAAGGGTTTTATGTGTTTCGGCAAGGGAAAACTGCTGTTCTTAAGGTTGTTCGGGTTATAACTTTTATTCGTTGTTCTTCCATGAACAATGATCATTTCCTTATACGTTACAACTTCTAATGTGCACAATGCCCTTCAAAAACATTTAAATATCAATCGGAAAGTCATCAAATTTTTAATCTTTACTACACTGATAGTAAAAATCCGGCTTCGTCAAAGTTTGAACAATATATTTTAGAAATCTTGATGGATTGATAAATATAGTACCTACAAACTATACGACTTATTATTTTATCTTTTAGCTGTCGCAAATAAATATTTAAAAGCACTTTATCTAAACCATGCACTTTTTCAGAACGATACGAAACTTTCTCGACTTACAACACTTGAAAATGATTTATTTTGCAGTCTGTCAATCTATTATTGAGTATGGTATCATAGCATGGGGAGGCGTTACCGTATCAGCACTAGAACTAATCATAAAGGCAGAGAAAACTATTGTAAAATTAATTCTTAGACTACTTCTAATTACAGACTCGAACTTAATCTTTAATATTATGAATGTGTTTGACGTTCGGCAGATATATGCAAAAACAATCCTCACTCATCTACACACAAATACACATAAATTCTATGAAAAAAGATTAAATACTGGCTGTATTCGATATAATAATCACTACAAATTCCCATAACTCATACTACTTTTGGTCAACGAAGCTTCAGATACCTTGCAACAAGACTTTGCAACATTCTTCCAATTAGTATAAAAAAATGTGATTCACAAAAAATTTAAAAAAAAAACATAAAAATTTGGATCAAAAGTAATGATAGAGCATTTACCGGTGCACTCACCCAAATTCGAAATAAGTATTGAACCAATGCTGTTATTATTGTACCAATGTTATCGTTATTATTAATGCAACCAATCTATTGTGTGATTATATTCTAATATAAGTGTAAAAAATGTTCACAGTATTATAAATTGACGTAAAATTACTGGCTCAATACAGGCTAGCCTAGTGAGGCAGGTTACGAGAAATCTAAATTTATCTATTCTTTAAGTATCTACTGTTTATATGTATTTTGTTTTCTATTATTAACTTTTGTACTTATGCAACTTTTAAACTATTGAATGATGTACTTTTTTTGTAGTTATACTTAAATCTTTAAATTTTTGGTCAATAAAGATATATTATTATAATAATAGTTTCGTTGAACTAACAGTTCCAGACAGAAAAAGCTGTGTAAACCGCACACAACTCTTTCAATCGTACAAACGCGTTTCTTCCAGAAGTTTTTAAATAAGTTTTAAATTGCTTAAGCAACGTTTAGTAATCGGATTTGAATAGCCAGTCCAACCCTCGTCTTCATATTGTTCATACAATCCCAAATTTATAACATATCCTGACAAAGCGTGTTACAGCACCACTTCCGTAGGTCAGTTCTGGTAGTTTGATGAAACAACAAAATCCTAACAAATGAAAAATATCTCTGATTTCCTGTTCAGAAACCTGTCGACCATTTTGTCAGTATGTTTACGGTATGAGTTCTTTAACGGTTATTACATAATTATTTTGATTAACGATTACTTGATAAACATCATTAGAGTTTCGCATTGAAAGCGTGCAAGATAAATGCAGCTTTTAGCTTTGACTCGGAATTCCTAGGGGTCATCAAATGGCAGTAATCGGCATATCAAACTAATAGAAAGTATTTTAATATTAATGTTTATATCGTGATGCAGCGTTCGGCTTTGCTAACTGGTTGTAGTACGCATGAGATTCAGTGGCGCACGGGTCGCTGGGCGCTCTGCTGGGAAAGAAAGTCAAATAAACAACAACCTTTTTTCAAGAAAGACGAACAATCTGTTCAAATAACCTACTTTTTTATTCCTCCTTTTTATGTGAATACCGCACACGATACCCAACTGTCTGTCCGTCTGGAGTCAATGAGACTATGGCATATGGCACCCCAATTTTGGTATGTTGTGAGGTTAAAGGTAGTAAGGAGGGGAAGGAGATTGGAAACAGGAAGATGAAAAAGTTCTTGGCTCTTCAGATCTGTTCACCAAACATGGATAAGACCATTTAAACAACGTTTTAATTCTGAATGGTGTTCTTACACCAGGGCGATACTGCGAGCATATTCCACTCCAAAACGTGTCGCAAATGTATTATTTTATATTAATAAATTAGGAATTGAAACCAATTAATAAAATAAAATTTACTTGTGTACACCGGGAATTGAGCCCGTGACCTCCGGAGTGCTTGTCGAGAGCCTCACCGAATTCACTCAAATTCGTGTTTGATAAATCTAGTGAATTGAGCTTCGTGACTCGGGACGAACTTGCTGGAAGACAAATTTGCTTCGAGCATTCCAACAAAGATAAAAGCAATGCTTCTTCCGATCCTTCTATTTCGAGATATTACACTTTTTTAATTAATGTTTTCGTAAACCAATGTTTTTAGTTTCGTTTTTAGTTTAGATAATAACTGGTCGGGTGTCTGTGGTAAATGTTATTCCTTAAAGGAATTTCGTTCCTTTTCAGATATCCAGTAATAGTTAGTTGGTGGCAAGTGTTAAATTTTTTTTTCTTAGTTTTAAGGTTCCTTGGGACATTTGGCTACTAGTAATGGGTGAAGAGCTGGTTTATAAGCCTGCCATTTGCCCGGGCATTAAAGCAATAATTTATGTTGACGCCACTGATTAAATGGTCATATATGCAGGAAACAGGTTGCACCCGACTAATGGAGATGTATTCCGATCTGGAGTTATATTCCCTCCATATAAATCAGGCATATCCATGTCGCTTCCATGAATTATTATGATTTATTCCTAGTTATTCAGTTGTTGGTGCCAGCATTGCGATGGAGCAAATCTGTGTATCTATTAAATCCGTAGCGAAAATTACCGACGTGGGTTGGATAATGTATTGCCAATCTAAGGAAAACTGATGAATGGAATTAAGAATTTATAAGTTAATAATTAATAATAATTTATCATACACCACAAACCCATATTTCTCATATCAAATGAATGGCGTCAAACAATTCAGGAAAATCCAGTAATGAAAACGGTGCAAAAACTCATGACGACAGCCCACAGATCAGGAATTATCAAATTCTCAAAACTAAGATTTTAATTATCGGGATTTTATTTTAATTTAATTGTTTTTATCATGGTCTTCAATGCCGAAATAGCTAACACTATTTACTTCAAATTTAACAAAAGAGATAATTCAACTGCTTATTTATATAAACGGAAGGGCTTTTTTGTGATTTATAAGTTTTCAAAATTATTTTAATAATATCTACAGGAATTCCAAAAACCAAAACCAGAACCAAAGTGTTGACGAATATCTACAGCTCAAACCGTTGACTAATATCTATGAGAACCAAAGTGTTGACGAATATCTACAGCTCAAACTGCTGACTAATATCTATGAGTACCAAAGTGTTGACGAATATCTACAGCACTGGCAGAGGTTGGATTTGCAATTATGTATAACATATTGGAATAACGTTATATTGCGTATGCAGTTTAAAAAACTTAATTTATGTAAAAATCTCTAATATCGGACTATTGGACACATTTAGCTGATTAGTCCAACCTACGCTCTGTAGATATTAGTTCAATCTACGCTCTGTAGATATTAGTCAACACTGGGACCGTCATAGATATTCGTCCGACCTTAGCTCTGTAGTCTTTAGTCAACACTCTGAAGTTCGTAGATATTAGTTCAACATATGAGCTGTAGATATTCGTCCGACATACAGGCTGTAGATATTAGTATCTGGAGTCATTTTAACTAGGTATCTTTAGTAACTAGATATCAATAGCCGGGATGCTCGTGAAATAAAATTCTATGAATTAATTATTAAGCAAGTAAATATGCTGTAGCCAAATAGCTAGAAAGATCTGTTCATTGACGTCAAAACACACAAAATGAAAAATTTTGCTGCGTTAGTCCTCACCACTAAAACATTTTCTGCTACATAGATGAGATTCTCAGGTAATTCCACGCATTAAAGTATGTTTTTAAAAAACTTATTTAAGTTCTTCGTGGTCGGCTGTTAATACCGCGCCATTTTATTCATATCTAAGCACATTTCACCCATGATGAATAGCCTTTTATGGTCTGGCCACCAGGAGCACATGAGTGCCGCGGAGGTACCTGGTATATCACGCGGGCAAAGGCAGAGGTTAGCAGAGGGAGAAGATGGCATTGCACCGTTACTCCGGAAGCTTGGACGGGACCTGCCGCTAAGGTTTATGGCTTACCTATTGTAGGACGGATTCACAATTCATTACAAAATTAAATTAAATACCAAAATACTTGAAATCAGAGCAAATGATTCGTAAATTTTACAGATCGGCTGAATTTTCATTCAGAATTTGTTCATAAGTTTACAACCAGTTTTCTGAGAAGATAATCAAATCTGTGATTGATAGCCGTAGGTAATATCGCTGTTGACATTCAGTACACTGTTTTAAACCACTTTTAAAAGCTTTGGACTAAAAGTCTAAATCTATTTAACAGGACTCAGGATGAACAATTCATCAAATTTACGGAATTTGAACAATTCTTCAAATTTATAAGTTGATATTCCAATTCTGTGGACTGAATAATAACAGACCTGGAATAAAACTCTCACAGTGTGTTAATGGGATTTTAGTTCTCTGATACTAAATATTTGGATGAAAAGATACAAAAATCAGATCAGAAAATCTATAAAGCATGAGCTTTTAATGCTCAAGTTTCCTAACCTCAAAATATATCCACTCAATATGTTGTGTAATTTGAAAGGTTGCGGATTTAAAACAGCACTTTTGAAATGACAGAAGCCATTAGAACTTTAAATCCGAAAAATTGATCTAATAAGACCACACAAATGATGAATCAGATAATAGATAGATGTAAGAGATACAATTCTATAATTTTACAACATTTTAACATTGATCGAACAACAACGTTTGTCATATGTGTCATGTTTGTCTTGTGAAGTTTTTTTAACTATTGTGAAACAGCGCTAGCACTTAATGGCTATTAACCAGCCAGCGGCCGAGAATTCATATTTCGTCGAAATATGTTCTTACGATCGTACAGGGCGGTTCCAACGAGAAAGGTTAATTATTCTCCGTACCAGCTTTTTAAAGATTTTATCGATTTTATTTCATTCAAAATTTGGTCTAATTTTTACCTACATTCAAAAATGCTGGAAGTCGTGATGATAAAACTATTTTTTGATCATAAGTACATATTTATAATTTTTCAATAATCTCTAAACAAAACAAGAATGTAAAAAAAAACTTAATATATTAGTTTGTAAATACATAGACAGACTGAAGTATTTTCGTCACAAAACACGTGTGCGGATCTTTTTTAAATGATTTTATTTGAACTAAAATTAAAATTATGAAACATAGCTTTTCTAGATAATTTATTAATTTATTTTACTTATTATATCATTTGAAATGTGTGTTGTATAATACAAAATTTTGTTTGAAAATTTAACAAATCTGCCAACGACCTATGGTAAAACCTTATCGTACTAAAAATAAATACATTTTCTCAAAATTTAAAACCTAGCTTTAATGGCGAGGTGTTTAATCCTTTCATGGTCATAGGGCGTACAATTTCTGCTCGGTGTAGGTACCTACAATTTTATTAATTTATTTTTATTTTCTTTGATGGACATAATCAACATGAAATAGTTACTGTGAGTTGAGCCTCCGAATGTGAGAGTTTTTATATTTTTAGGACCCTGATTTCTAGCGATTTGTAACATATTTTCCGTTTTTAAGCTCTTAACCTCCTCAGGCTTGTTCGCTTTTGGGAAAAACTCCTGTAGGTCTCATAGAAATCGTTGTGTATCCCTTACTAAAACGATGAGAAATATGATCTAAACGCGGTTAGAAAGAGAAAATATCACACTTTATATTCAAATATAAAAGTTAACTTCAAAATAATTAAAATGTACATCTTCATGAAACCAAAGTTTGAAATAGGCCATTTGCGCCACATTTAAAAAAAAGTCATTCTTTATATATATATTTTGTAATCGCATTTTTGAAACCCCGGCGATTTTTTGAAAATTTCAATCCGAAAAATCAACCATTTTTTATAAACCCGAAAGATGGGACATAATAATATTGTGGGTGGAAAAAACGATAATTACATAGCCGAAATTCATTTTTAAAAAATAACGTTTTCCACACGAATGGCACAGGAGAATAACGAGGCATACCAAAAATATAACATCACATAAATATTTTTTCCTTGATCCATCTTATTGATCAAATATCATTATAATGTTCAACCATACATGACTAAATCCAATGTAAAATACTTGTACTTGTAAATTATAATAATAATAAGAATATTATAAAATTTGATTTTGTTAAAACCAGCACCATTACCATTACACCTTTAAAACGGGTACAGAAGGCATAAAATGTACGGGGTTTTCTTCGTAACATCTGTCAAAACGTCAAACCAAATGATAAGTTCGCAGAGAACAAACAATAAATCTAGTAAATGTTAAATGTCATATTCAAAAATTCGCCTGAAATCAAAGTGATGCCATATTAAAAAAATAAATCAGTGTGGAATTTTCAAAATTAATAGAACATTATCGGAGACAGGACATTTTCGTGTAGTGACGTCACGAACCCAAATAATGGATTTATTTATTAAAAAAACTTTACATTTCTAAAAATTTTTACTAACATTTTAGTGATCTTAGTAAAAAAATCTATCCACACGATTTTTTCCAAGTCGTTAAGAAAACCATGCAAGTGGCCTATTGTTATAAAACTTTGGGAATTTTTATGAATTATTTTTACAAACGACAAAAAGTGAGGTGACGATAATACACAACATGCGTGTTTTTTTTTTTTCTTTATCAATAACTTAGAAAAAATGTAAAATGAACCATTTTTAAAACATTTTCATGTTTGCATTCATAATGTTTATACTTCAAAAATTATATGGTAATGTTGTAGTGGGAGATTTTTAAATATAGTTAATTTACATATAAGTGTTTTTGGACTTAGATACTCATGTCAGGGATATCTATTCGGTTTCCGGTATCATTCCATTCTCAATCTTTCCTAAACATAAAATCACCAACACCATCCTACAAAGTACTCAACAATCATTCCACACTAACATCAAGCCGCTACACGACAATACTCGAAATAACAATAAAATCCGCGTTCCTCAAACACACACTACAAAATATGGAATAAAATCTCTGAACTATATTACCTACACACAATAATACTATTCGCTTCCAGATTATGTACAAAAACATCAAGCATAAAAAATTCAAAGTAATGCTTTAAAATATTTTTTTTTAGTTAATTTAAAATGAAAATATGTAGTTTTCTTGTCATGTTTTGCTCTGTCTTACCTCTTTTTCTCTCCCTTTTTTACTCTGTCTTTCTTTTCCTTTATTTGTAATCATCCACATTTGTTTATCCTTGTGTTTTTTTTTCTTTACTTATTTTCACTTGTTGTAGAACAAACATGTTTTACTAAACCTTTCTTTTATTTTTATGCTGTACTCTGTATGTGAAACTTATTATTTTTTATATATTTTTTTCTTTCAAAATACCTTTGTAAAATTGTACTTATTACTTCCATCTACGAATTGTAAGTTCCTCCCATCTTAAAATGAGTTTTGTATCAAAAGGATTGCCTTAGCAAGAAATAAAAACAATAAAAATAAAAACAAATCATGTGTGCAGTTCACACGCGGTAGAAGTGAAACCTTCACAAAACTAAAATGCAGAGTGAGTAGGATAATTGTATGGTTTATTTATTATAGATAACTTTGTTAACAAGTTTAAAAATTATTTTACATTTCTATTCTACCAAGTACCGCACAAAGAGGACACCGATTAGTCTATCTAAGGCTAAGTTCATGTATGTGTTTGTCTCTTTTTAATGTCGCTCGTTTCCATTTAATCGAGTTTCAAATCACAACGGTGCTGAAGAAGTTTTCACTTAAAAAATCAGAATGTGCAATTCACACACTGTAGAAGTGAAACCTTCAGAAAACTAAAGTGGACAAGGGTAGGCTACGAAGCACCGCACAAAGAGGAGACTGATTATATTATCTCATTCTCTCGCAGGCTAAATCCTGTTGATGTATGTATTTGTCGGTTTTTAGTGTCAAAAACATATATCCCTATCAAACTATCTTCTTCTATTCGAAAGCTTACTACGGAACCTTTGGTTACGAAATCTAAATAGCCACAAATGATTAAACATTAGATTCCACATCTAACAATAATTTAGTACGTTCACCAAGATCTCCGGTGCATCACATAAAATAACGAGTATGTTAATAGCAACGCAAAGGATTGACAAATGAAAAGGTTAACTACAGAGTTCACTAGTGTAATGATTCATTTTACTAATCGATTTTATGGAAAAGGGTGAAATTCGAGACCCGGCATTGCACCAGTACCTCCGGCTACACTAGGGTGCCAAAGGTGTAAAATGATCTCGGAGAGAAATATAAGTGAAGTGCAAACGCGCATAGAGGTGTAATACGAAGCCGTACAAAGAAAAAAAACAACGCTAAAAAAAGAATATAGAGCGAGTTTTTTCATGCTCATTTATCGGTCGAGCTTTCGAAGTCACGAACAAAATGTTATAGATGATTGAAGCTAAGAGTTCTACATGCTAAGAATGTATTGGTATTTATTTTTAGGTTGAATTTTTTGTTGAGAGAAAGTTGGTACGACAAAACGGTGAAAAAATTACTACGAGGAAACATGTATTTTTTTACATTACCTTCCTGAGGCGCTGAGGAAAACAATTTCCCTCGGGGCATATGAAAGGAAGGAGAGGAAGTCCTGGGAAGGAAAAAGGTATGATGGGTGGCTAGGAATCTCGTGGTCAATGTGTCCAGGAGTGACGGATGTATGAATCCATCCCTCCCACTGCGGTACAAGTGATGGGTCGAGAGAGTCCGGCTGGAGAGGTAAAATTCCTTCATTTTGAACTACTTACACTTAACCTTTCACTAAACCTTAATCAGTCAATTACAATTCAGTGAGCATATACTTCTTGATTTTTAATATCTCTTTATCTCCCCCTCCCCCTTTTTTTCTTTTTATTATTATTTCTTGTTCTTTCACTAAATAGGTTTTAAAAACCGTTATTACATATGTCAGGCGTACATACCAAATGACATTATATGACTTACGTAATAGGTACATAACCATATAAGAATTTAACATCTCATAACTTGTATTATAATATACTGGGTATGTCTTAATAATCAAATAATTCAAAACAACCCGTCTCTCCCGATCCGGCCCGCCACGCACAAGGTGTGCCAACGCATATTCCCCCAAGAACTAGACCAATGACCCGGGCAGCGAAACAAAGCAATCAAACGCAGTGAACTACTTGGGGGTAACCTACAGCAGGGGTGTTGGTTATCCGATAAATGATTCTCGGGGCGGCGGTACCCATACCCGCCTCCCAATTTAAGAAATGTCTAGTTCGATTCAACGTCAATTGTTCACATAATATCAGTTTATCATTTGTTATATTTTTTTTTTTTACAGTTTTTTAGAGAAAATGTGTCCTTATTGGGTACCCCGTTCTAAGGACACATTGTACAAGTTTTATTATTTGAATTATAAGTAAATACCTAATCTATGTTAGAATATTGCCAAGGAAAATTATTAAGTTAGATCTACAAGAAAGTACAAAACAAAAATTATTCTTTGTTGGGTTGCAATATTGAATCTATTTTCTTCCTTCCCATGTCCATAATCCATATTTTTATGCTTCTTTTGAAGGCGGTTATTTTTTTATGGTTTTCATTGCAAGAGGAAGTAAATTAAATAATTTTACAGAGAAGTATTCCATATTTCTTTGTCCAAAAGTCGTTTTAGTTGTAGGTTGGTAGAATGTATGTTGTAATGTAGATCTTGTGAATCAGCCCGAGTTTGTCTGTGTAAAGTCTTCCTGATTTTTGAATGCGTACATTAGAATATCTTTTGTATATAATTGTTTCAGTGACATTAAATTCAGCGCTTTAAAAACATAGTCTGTAGGGGTTCTGATGGGTACTCTAAGTATAATTTTCATAATTGCCCTTTGTGCTATGAGGACTGGTTTTATAGTGGAATCGCATGAGCTTCCCCATCCGATAAGACCATATTGTAGTTGAGATTGGGCTAAGGCATAAGAGATTTTAATTAGCTGTTCTTTATCTAAAATGTTTCTTATTGTTTTGAAAAAATAGGTTAGTTTTTTTAATTTGTTGCTCACATTTTCCACTTGGGAGTTCCAATTTAAGTTTTGATCAATTATTATTCCAAGATATTTTATTGTTTGTATTTTATTCAATTTTGGACAGTTGCAAGGAGTTTCTCGGTTCACGTTTATACAGTATACAGTCTTTATGAATTTTTATGTTTAGGTTTGTATTGAGGTTATCCGTCTGTTTGTTGTGGATTTTGAATTTAATATATTTAGTTTTTGTATCATTTAGTGTTAGTGAATTTGAATCAAGCCATTGTTTTACCCGATTCATCCCTTTTTCAGCTTTTTCAAATACAGTCTCCCATGACTTTCCATGGAATAGAAGGACTGTGTCATCTGCAAAACTAATGACTGAGCCGTGACAGTTTAGTTCACATAAATCATTTATATATATCAGGAATAAAATCGGGCCTAAGACACTGCCTTGCGGGACTCCATATTGGATTTGTATTGGTTGACTTGATTCATTTTGAAACCTGACTAACTGTAACCTTTCTGACATGTAGCTTTTAATGAGGTTTAGTTCACGTCCTGAGATTCCAATCTTTTTGAGTTTTTCTAGAAGATATGTGTGATCAATTGTATCGAAGGCTTTACTAAGATCTAAAAATATTCCGATACACTTATTTCCGTTATCGAGACTATGTTTTATACTTTTTACAATAGAGGCGATGGCATCGGAGGTTCCTATATTTTTTTCTAAATCCGTATTGATTTTCAGATAGTATGAGGTTTGTTTCAAGATATTGAGTGAGCTGCTCCTTTATAACTTTCTCTACTATTTTTGAAAGATTATTCAATATTTTTATCGGTCTATAGTTATTTATATCCGCTTTATTGCCAGTTTTAAAGATTGGTATAACAGAACCCATTTTAAGCGTTGCGGGAAAGATACCCTCCATGATACATCTGTTCACAAGGTGGAGGAGTGGTTGAATTATTTCATCTCTAGTTGATTTAATTATTCTCATTGAGATGCCATCTGATCCTAAAGTTAGAGTTGATTTCATTTAATCTATAATGCTTTTAATGTCATATGCTGTAACTGTATTTAATTTAAAGGTGATATTATTAGTAAGTGTGTTGTTAATCTCATTATCAGTATAAGGAGGTTTAATTATTTTTTTAGCTAAATTAGAACCCACCTTGGAGAAATATTCATTCACAAATTGAACTATTTCCTTTGGATTTTCTTTCATATTTAATTTTTGATTTGGTGTATCAAGTTCGGTAATATCACTACTTTTATTGTTGTTAGTGTATGTCATCTCCTTAATAATTTTCCAGACAAGTTTAGGGTCATTATTACAGTTTTGAATCTGACGTTTGTAATAGTTACCTCTGGCAAATTTTATAAGTTTGGAACACATGTTTCTATAATGTTTGTAAGAAACGAAAGATCAACTGGATTTTTTTTAGTTTTTAAGTGTAATTTGTCCCTAACTCTTATACTTTTTAGAAGTCCTTGAGTAATCCAAGGTTTTTTTTATTTTACATTTGTGTGGAGTTTGTATAGTGAATGATTCTGAACATTTATGAATATTTGTTTGAACAATGCTTGTAAATGAGTGCCAGCAATCCTGAAAATCATTAATTTTAAATAGTTCTCCCCAATCTTCCAAGTTTAATAAATCCTTTAACCTGTTAATATTAATTCTATTTTTGACTATTGTATTTTTAATGTAAGTATGTGTATTTTGAAGTTGAATGGTAAGTAGCAGAGTAAAGTGGTCAGTAATATTGGAATGGTGAACGGCGGTACCGTATGCTTTGTTTGTTTTTATCATGATGTGGTCAATACAGGAGGCAGATACATTTTGAGCATTTTCGTTATATCCTAATCTTGTTGGTATATTAACTATGTTCATCAATGTTCTTCATACCGTACCATTGATTAGAAAGTGCACGCTATATAAATGCGGCATTTTGTTTTTTCGCAGGCGGAAATCTGAAACCTGGACGATAATGTACACGTCATTGTGAGATTATCGCCGTCAAATCTTAAAAGTTCATAAAATACACAAACAAAACTATTTCTCGGAAAAGAGATATAAATTTTTATTGCTTCTTTTGCAGCGTACTCCTCAATTATTGTTTAAACCTTTACTAAGAATCTCCACCCCAACAATTAAAACATTTTACAACCCTGACGGTGAATTAACGACGATTATATTTGGCTAAATTTAACCTGTTCGGTTCTTCTCTGGTGATATTTTTGGTTATGTTGGATGTTGGTGGCGGTTAAAGGTATACCCCTGATAGCTCCCTTATAACCTTTTCCTCTTTCTCATAAAAGACGTATGCAACAGAAAGAGAGGTTACAACTGAGCTTTTGGCGGCTGGACCATAGCGCCAACTCCCGCGGTCCTTGTTCGCGCCATAAATCCTTTCTCCAATAACTGTCCGAATTCACTTCTAATGCCGCCGTTATATAGAGAAACCGAAAAGCACGGTAACTAAAATTTACGTTTTATGAAAAATCCACCTCTACTTAAAGACAACTTTCGTAGCACAGAACCCTTGACAAAAAACTGAACTATAAAATACAAATTTGGTTCTTCTTTTACAAACCAATCTGATGACATGTACCATACTATAAAAATAATCAACTAATGTGGATCATAATTATCGAAATTTTAGAGATTCTGAAAAGAAGTGCCTTGTGGTAGGAATACTTCCCGATTTTCAGTGTTTAGAATTTTTTTCAGGTACAACCTCACAGATCTATTTTTTATGCCTGCTTCAACATTGAGTTTCTTCTTTAGATAGGTAACATATTTTTATAGAATAAAGGTATCGTATTTTCCTTTATTGGATAACCAACACCCCTGCCATAAATCACTCTAAGTTGTTCGCTACGTTTGGTGACTTTGGGACCGGATCGGGAAAGACTGGTTGAGGGAGACCTTTCGACCTCTCCAGCAAGGCTCTCTCGACCAATCGCCTTGAACCGTACTGGGAGGGATGGATTCATATGCTCGTCACTCCTGAACACATGGACCCCTAGATTTCTACCCACCCCTCATACCCTTTTCATTCTCAGAACATCGTCTCCTTCCTTCCACTTAAAAGACCATCCACACTGTAGTGCTTTATAAATATTTCAACATAGATAGTTAAAATAAAAGAATTGTAACAAAACAATCATATTATATTATTCCATAAAAAATAAACCAGAACATGGACTCTAAGTCATAAACAAAATAATATTATTCTAATATTTTAAACTCAGGGTCATATTAAACTAAATGCTTTAAATAATTTGAAGCAAATGAAATCTATCAATAGCATGTAGCGTTTAAAATAGAAATGACTCACAATCCGGAGGTCGCGGGTTCGAACCCGGCATGCGCCAATAAATTTTATTTGATTAATTTGTGTTTTCACAATTAATTCATTTAAAATAATGTATAGTATATTTGCGGCATGTTTCAGAGTAGAAGATACCATCAGAATCGCCCTGGTGTAAGACCACCATTCAGAATTGAAACGTTGCTTGAAAATGACCAGATCTGAATAGCCAGGTACTTCCCAACCTTCCTCTTCCCCACTACCTTCAGCCTAACAACATACCCCAATTGGGGATGCCATAGTCTCACCGGCTCCAGACGGGAGCAGTTGAGATTCTTGTGCGGTATTCACTGTAAAAAAAAAAAAAAGTATTAGCTCACAGGTCAACGAGATCTTCCGAAGTATGTGTCTTCTCTCGTCGAAACAAACGTCCAGACTCTCAGACTTTCTATTCGGAACCGTTTTCAAAAATAAGCTTGCGATCGTCTGTTTCATGCAACGGAAGAATGCCGGATTCCAGTTGTTCTAATTTTGTTTTTCCAATTCGCATTAATGTGCAGCAACCGACTTAATGACACAATGCTTACTTAACATTTTAATTTCAAAATGTTATAACACAGCATCCCCGAAGACGACATACACATGTGTGAAAACAATATTCTTAAAAAAAACTATCATAAATGAAATCGGTTCGTAATTATCTTTTTTTCGTATTTTGCATCACTCAAATTTATGAATTTAACCTCAATACAGGCTGCTAGTCCTAGTGAGCTTAATATTTTTGTATGTAAAAAAAAATAAGAACACATGTATGGTGAGATATTTTAAATAAATAAAAAAATTATGGAAATAGAACAATAATTATCTTGCATTTTACATTCATAAAGTAATCGGATGTTTTTAAATACTTCGGTAAAACATTGCAGGTCGAACTGATATCGCCAGGCTTAGATCATACCCTCTCTGTCCGTGCCAAAAATCTTCAGTATTAAAAAAATAAATATTTAAAGTCCTTGTTCTCTTCATTAGTGCGTAATTAAAACTGGATCTTCGTTTAACGAGTTTAAACTGTTTTCAAATGTTAATTTAATTTTTATGAGCTCTCCGTGAGCTGTTTTTCTCGATGATGCTAAAAGAAGCACCCAATAAATCTCTCAAACGATATCTTCAACAGGTCATTAAAAATATCGCATTAAAATATATTCATTTTTTTATCGACATTATGTTTATGCTTCGGGTTTTAGTCGTGAGAATTTTTAACAATATTCCGAAATAAATATCTTCAGTTTACGATAAAACTAGTTAGAAGATCGTATAATTTACATGCTTTATACCAATTCGTTACTAAAGTTACTGCGCACAGTAATGGCGCGTGCAGGTGGTCAGAAAGCGTAAAATTTCTTGTCATGCCCCGTAATGAAAAATTTCCCGGTGTCTTTTTGCAATAATTGCATCGACAAAATGCCAATCATTCTTCTTCTTCTGCTGGTGCCCTCTCCTATTGAAGGTTGGCTAACATCAGGGTAATCTTCATCCTGCAAGCTGCAACAGGAAAAGCTCGAAACTCTTCTCGGACCGGTCACGTGGATTTTGAAATACGCAATCTTCCCGTACGCCATCCACCAATCTTCACCCTGGTTTTAATTTGGGTTGTCTTAATTTTTCGTTCCTTCTAATATGACAAAGGTATATTTTGAGTTTTGTAATTTTTATTGCCTAAAAAGTTTTACAATTTTTAGATGAAGAACTTTTTTTAGTGTGAGTACTTCACCATGCTCTCGTCTGCAGCCAGTAAACACTATGGCATTCTCAATTATTGGGATAAGTTGTGAGGCTGAAGGTATTGGGGATGGGAAGGAGTTGGGAAGAAGAAGTTGAGGAAGTACCTCGTAATTAAGATATGGTCACCAAACACGACTAAAGTCATTTAAAGCAATGTTTCTATTCTGAATGGTGGTCTTCCACCAGGGCGATACTGAAAGTATATATAACTTCGGAACGTGACGCAAGTAAACTGTACGTTATTTTGAATGGTTAAATAATATAAATTAATAAAATAAAATTTATTTGCGTACTTCAGGATTTAAACCTCAGGATTCTGGTTTTTAATCCAGGGTATTTTGAGAATGCGCCTACGCAATATACTTATTTTAAAGGTTTCTGTCTTCTGTGGTAATGCTTGGTTTAGTTTCCAGATTTCCATGTTGTACAGAAGAATTTTGAGGCTTGCATTGGTTAGATACGGAAGCTTTTTATCTACTTTGAGCAAGGAATTAGTTTTCAGTTATTTTGGAAGAGACTTCGATAAATCAATTAAAAATAGTTGCGTTGTAATACTAAAAATAGTAGCCGTTCAACAGACCTTTGTTAAGCCCTGTAACCCTCCAATTAGATAAAATAATATAAATTCTACTACTTGTACACAATATCTTCATACCTACGCTACACGAATCGACGAACTTGAGGTTTTATATTGCGAACTACGTTTACGAGTTTTACGTAAAATATTTTATTTATTTACTAATCTTTGGGAAACCAGCCAGCGCCAGCGGTTGAATTTCATGATTTTAACATTTTTTCATCAAACCAAAAATACAACCAATTACAGATTTCCCTCTTGTCTTAAGAAATGAACAAAATTAATAAAACAGAATTGAAAAAAGCAAAAAACATAGTATTAAATTAAAAATATTTTTTTTTGTTTTGAAGGGTTTTAATTTTCAATGTATATGTTTCTTTATATTGTAAACTTTCTGCTACTGGTTTAGACACATCAGTGTCATTCAGTAGCAAACTTAAAACTAACTTAAAAAGTTCTATACAAGTACAAAAGTGATTAGATTTAATTAGGTGGGGGGAGTGGGAGGGGTGATTTTGGGGGAGGGGAAGAACGGTGAATTATATTTTAAGTTTTGTATTAAAAACATATACTAAAAATGCAAATTGAATACTCTTAACGTACTCATACATAAAGAAATAACGATAATAAAAAACAACACATTCCCCATACACACAAGCCCAGCTTTATTATGGTGGTACATCTTATATATTTATTAAATATTTTCTGTAAATGATGTAAAATCATTTTTTTCAATACAGTTTTATTTATTTATTTGGTTTATTCAAGTCTAAAGTCATGGTATTTGAAAGAGAGAGTATGAAAACAAAGTGCAACATAGTTGTGAATGATGAGTATTCGGAGCAGGTGGATGAGTTTGCGTACTTGGGAAGTATGTTTACGAGAGATGGGAGGGCTGACAGAGATATCGAAAGAAGGGTAAATGCAGGCAACTCTATTAATGGAGGACTGAATGCCGTTGGCGCCAACAAAAAACTGTCCAAAGAAGCGAAGTTAGCCGTCCATAATGGAGTGCTGGTACCTAAACTGATGTATGGAAGTGAGGCATGGAACTGGCAGAGGAAGGATGAAAGTAGACTGAATGCTGTAGAAATAAGATCCCTGAGGCGTATGTGTGGTAAAACCATGTACGATCGTGTGAGAAATGTGGAGATCCGCAAAGAATGCAAGGCTGATATAAGGGTAATGAATAAGATTAAGAAAGGGACGCTCAGATGTTTTGGGCATGTAGAGCGAATGAACGAGGAAAGGAGTGTAAGGAGAATATATGACGCAAATGTGTATGGAAGAAGAAGTCGGGGACGCCCGAGGAAGACATGGCACGATCAAGTGAATCAGATACTTGAGTCGGGCCATATGAAGAGTCGGAATAATAGAAGAGCATGTATGAGACGATGTATGAATGTGAACGAGGCAAGGAGTGTGTGCCAAGATCGAGTTGTTTGGCGATCCGTCCTCTCTGCCTACCCCTGCGAGGAAACGGCGTGATGGTTAGTTAGTTATTTAGTTGGTTTATTCATAAAATAATCATAATATATGATATTTAAACGTAACAGTTATACTGAATCACCATACTAGGCGGCTGCCTGTTTCATGTTGACCAATGGAATATGGTCGCTTTGTCTCTATAAGTCTAGTGTAAACAACTGAAAATTGTAAAACTTGTAAATGGAAAGAAGAAAATAGAAAACGACATGCACAAGGATTAGATTATTACATTCACATAAATTTTACACACACACATACATATATTACACATTTGTGTAAATCTAACCTAACACCGCAGTCTAAAAATAAACAATCCTGCATAATAACACAGTTAATAAGATAAAAGAGAAAAATAGCAATTCTCGGTAGAGCCATCAGAAAGTAAGATAATAAGAAGAAAAAAAACACGAAAAGAAAAAATATGTGCAACGTACGAGTAAGTATAGACAAAATATTCACATTGAATAGGACAGAAGAGCGTGTGGAACCACATAAAACACTTTTCAAATGTAACTTCCTAAAGATGTCAGTTTCGATTTATATAAAAATGCAGCCAATAAAATAGTACCTTCCATTTTAGAATTCGAGGATATTTTTTGGATAGGAGGATGTAGGTAAATCAATGAAAAATCGTAAAAATGCCGGTTGCGGGGTTGTGCTGTTTGGCGCCGTTACAGTGAATGGAGAAGCGGCGAATGGAGTAGAATCAAAGCCACGAACCAGACCTGGGACGCACACGCACATGGGGCTATGGGGCATTCGAGTCCTCGTCCTGGCCCCAGAGCGGTGGTGAAATATCTGCACCCGATGTGTTACAATGGCCTACTTGTTCTTTTACAACTTGTTCTTTTGCAACGTAGTAAAATTGAAAATATATGAGACCATCATATAATAAACCTTTACATCAAATGCTGTGCCAATATTAGTTGTAGTAATTATTACCCCTCAAGATATAATTCCATAACCAAGAAGAACTACGGGTGTCTTTGCCTCAAATCAAAGCGAGATTCCATCAAATCATGTATCTGCTAATTCCCACAACTTCATAAAGAAATTTCCATTCCTAAGAACTCAACGTTTTAAGATTCGTGTTTTAAAATTCCCGGATCTTACTTACTCTGGTAATCCACAGGAGTCTTGGATTACATTTTCTTCTGCTGTTTTATTCTGATCAAATTCCATACTTTTTCATGGTATCAGTTTTACCAAAATTTATCTACGCCAATTTCAGAATTGCTTCCCGAAGTGGACTCAACTTCCTTACATAATTTCAAATTATATTTTAGGAAATATTAAACCGATATACCAAAATAATAGAAAGCATAAACACAATTGTTATGGTACAACACGATGTACCTGAAGTATGAACTCGACATACCAAAATACGAGTGTGGTTTTCCTTTATGGGCACTTTTGAAACGAAACGATATAAGCGGGCATAGCATAGAATAAAGAACAAGATGAAAACCAAATTTGCAAGCCCAAAAACTTTTATCTAAAATGTTCTTCTTCAATAAAGAAACTGTACACACTATATTCCATAATTACTAGAATTTATGCCTCCCAACCCCAGGACATAATTAGGTATATGCTAAAACGAAGCGGTATGTATCATAAATGTCAATAATCATCGGAGTAAAAAGTTATCAAGTGTAAATTATATGTAATAACAACGTCATACAGCAAAGTTTGCCTATTCACAGAAAATATAAGTAAATGTCTTATGCCTTTGCTAAACCTTTGTCTTGACTCAGTTCACCTATCCTCTGCAGCTGTATCGTCCGCTGCCCTGAGCTAACCGCTTCCCAGAAGTTCATTATTGAGCCTCAATCCATAAAACGAATGTTTTGACTTTTGCGGTGAGCGGCCTTTTCAGCGCCTTTTTGTGTCCAAACGCCTCCTGCATTGTTTTGCCGCGAAGACAGCGGAACGTGGAGCAGTTGCGTAGGGGATATTGCGTCACCTGACCACGGGTCCCTCGGTAACTATCACCACACTGTTTTGCGTAAATGTATTCCAGAATAAAGGAAACTTTTGCAAGCGGCCGTAAAAGTACTTCGTTTAGTATTTTTAAAAACCATGTACGAGTTTGTTGTTTTATTTAACCTTCCGTTTATCCAAGTCGAAACGGCAAAGCAATTTTCTCTATCTTGCTATTTATTTACGAGGTTGCACATTAAAACGAAACAAACTTCATTTTATTTATTTATTTATTTATTTAATACAAACGGCATAAGTATGCCATAAACACTAATTACATGTCACAAATTCATATTCAAAATATCAGTAATGATAAAACAGTGTATGTATAACAGTTAGTTGTGACGATACATTGGGAAGTGACAACAGAGATACCTTTACATGCAAAAATCTATAACACAAATAAAATTAGTAGTGATTTAAAAAATCTGATAGCATAGCCTTCTTGTACCCTTGTTCCGTGCAGTTAAATAGATCTATCACATCTGCATATCTATTAGTAACTTCATGTAACCTAGGTAAAAGTGAGTGTTTCGTATACTCAGTCCGATTATTGTTACATTTAAAAAGGATTTTAGAACGAGTGGTTCTCGTGGGAATATGAAATTCAATGAGCTTATTTAAATCAGGACTGTCTATGCTACCATTTACAATTTTGAACATAAATATTAAGTCGGATATAATTCTTCGATCTGAGAGTCTTAATAAATTTAATTCTTTCATCAAGTAATTATAATTTATGTTTTCAATGGGAATACCGAGGTTAAAATTAATGTGTCTTAAGAATTTGTGTTGAATTTTTTCGATTGAATCTGAATGTATTTTAAAATGGGGGGACCAGATCGAGGAGTTATATTCGACTTGACTACGTACTAAGGATGTATACAAAATTTTTAAAGTTGAAATATTCCTGAAACCTCTGGAATTTCTAAGAACGAAGCCAAGCATTTCGATACCTTTATTATAGATTGAGTTTATATGGGATATAAAGTTTAATTTAGAGTCAAAAGTTATGCCCAGGTCATTAATTTCTTCGACAGAGGTAAGGGTAGAGTTGTTAAGTTCATATGGATGAATAATTGGTTGACTTATTCTGTAAAAACTTATTGAATAACACTTATTTATGTTCAGATAAAGTTTGTTAAGAGAACACCAACTAATTAATTTGTTTAAATTATTTTGTAGACAGGCACAATCTTCAGCGGTTTTGATGATTTTAAATATTTTTAAATCATCTGCATAAAGCAATACATTTACATCTTTATCAAATATGTCAACAATATCATTTATGAACAGTAAAAACAAAATTGGGCCTAAATGGGACCCTTGAGGTACACCACTGGTAGCTTTAAATTGATTGGAATAGAACAAATTAATTTTTACAAGTAGAACTCTATCAGATAGATAGCTCGCAAACCAGTCTAAAAGTTTTCCGTCAATACCGAGCTTATGTAGTTTAACCAGTAGAATTTTATGGCACACTTTGTCAAAGGCCTTGATAAAATCTGTATAAATGGAATCGACTTGAGTTCTGTTAGCTAATGCATTTGATATAAAGTTTTCATATAATGAGAGATTTGTCAGAGTTGACCTGCCTGACAAAAATCCATGTTGATTTGGAACAATGAGATTGTTAATATATGGGGAAATTTTATCAAGAAGTAATTTTTCAAAAAGTTTCGGAATTATAGATAGCTTACATATAGGTCTATAGTTAGTGACATCACTTTTATTACCCTTTTTTAATATAGGCGTTAAATAACAACGTTTCCAAATGTCCGGGAAGCAACCTGTGTCAAGCGATTGATTAAACAATAGACAAATCGGCTCAGCCAGTGAAGCAATGCAATTAATGAGAATATTGGGGTGCACGTTATCAGGTCCGGCCTTTTTGTTTTTGTCCAGAGATTTAATTTTAGATTTAACGTCGCTTATATTGATGTGTACAGGAGGGATATGTATGCTCTCAATAATGGAAGGTGGTGGTATGTAATTGTCTGGGATATCTTCGTCATATACACTTTTGAAGTAATCAGCAAAATAGTTAACCTTTACTTTCATATCAGTGCTACTCTTATCTTTGAAGTGCATTGAAATGGGTAAACCTTGTTTGTTTTTTCTAAGAGAGTTTACATGTGTGAAAAAGTTTTGTATATTAGAGGGTATAGATTTTTCGATTCCATTTATATAATTATAATATGATTTTTTTGACAGTTTTTTACATTGAGTTCTGTAATTGTGAAATACCTTATAGTCATTAAGGGATTTAGATTCTTTAAAGTTTTTGTGTGCAGTTTTTTTGCAAATAACCAGGTTGATTAACTCGCTGTTGAACCATTTCGGGAACTTCGCTTCTTTGAAGTGTGAAAGTGGTACATAGTTTTCAATGGCCCTGTTGATAATTGTGTAAAAAATTTCAAGATTGTAGTTAATACTATTGTTGAGGTGAAGAAATGACCAGTCTTCATTTGTAAGATATTGGTTCATATTAGAATAGTCAGCTTTGGAAAAATTATAAGTTAAGTTAGGAAGAATAGTTGTGTCGTCTGGTGAGTTATTCATCGTTATGGTTATGCTTAAAGCGGGGTGGTGGCAGTCTAGGGGGAGGAGCTCGTCAACTGATTTAACAATGTGAATTGAGAGATCACTACAGAATACTAAATCCAGCAGCCGGTTATTGGTATTGTAGACTTGATTGACTTGATGTAGACTGAGTAAGTTCGTCATATCTATTATTTCACGGGCATTTTCTGGTAGGCTTAAGTTGTTATAAGAGTTTTTATTCATCCAATCAATGCTAGGGGTATTATAATCACCAAATAAAATTGTTCTGGCATCAGGGTATTTATTTTTAAAGGTTTCGAGGTCATCAATGTGGTTTCGGTAGACTGTGATGTTGGATCCAGGAGGAATGTAGACACATCCCAGTAAAATTTTACTTGATTTAGTTTTTAGTAATACAAATACCTGTTCCACGTCTAGATGTTTGCAAATTAATCGAGTGGATGGCAGTGATTTTTTGACGGATATGAGAACTCCTCCTCCTCTGGTTTTATTGCTGGTGGCTGGATTCCTGTCAAGGCGGTAGGTGTTATAAGACGAGAATCCAAGTTCCTCGGTGTGAATATTTTCATTGACTGACGTAAACTTACGGGAATGAATTGCTGTTCCTCAATCAACATTCTACTAATTATGGATATCATTCTCCTTTATTCAGAATGTCGAAACTTGCCAACGCAAATCAAAGCATTGCATTTTTTGGTGTAAGCCTAAATGACTTTCGGCAGTCGATACGCAATTTGTAATTTTTAAAGCCTTTTATATTCGTCTTCTCTTATCTTATCTTATATATGTCCTTATATATTATATGTAATTGTCAATGCACTTCATTTATATGTACTCTTCTTTCATTGTCATCTCTTTTTTTATTCTTGTTATTGTTATATTGTTAATGGACTATTTGTCCGTAAATAAATAAATAAATTAATAAATTTAAGTTTCATTTTTGGTTTTGATTGTTTCTAAACCTATTTTTGAAGTCTATTTACATTTTTTTAAATGCAATGATGAATTGTTATGTTGCTTGTTGACAGTGGCTTCGACCTTTAAAGCTTATATCTAACCATGGAATGTGTGGTATTAAGAAGATATTGCAGTTTTTTGTTAAAAAAAACAGTTTTAAAGGCCCACAAAATAAAGATAGAGGTAGTTTTATTCTCATGTATTCTCTCGTAGAAAGTGCTTTCTGTCAAAATATTACAAAGCTCCGATTATCTCTGCCTTAAGTTATGTATTTATTATTGTGTTGAAATTATTTAAAGTGAAAACTCGTGTGGTCCTAAAGCAGATCCTTGCAGAGCGCCGCCACTGCATCGATGTTTACGTTTCCAAAGTGATTAATTTAAGGAGGTGGATTTATATGGCCGTTTTATATTTAGCGCTGGTTTTGAAAATGAATCTCCGGCGTGCAGGATAATAAAATACTTTATGCATTTTTCCGTTATTTCGCACCGAAGCGGCCATTCGCCGGGACGCACAGGACCTTGCGTAAAAACCGAACAACAAACCATAAACATGTCCTTGTAAATGCATTATATTCAATGGTTAATGGATCGGAACGCTGCTTTATGGTTACTTCACAATGATGGCAATTTTTAATAAAATTTTATTTCTCACGGATGCACAAAAATTCCAAGAATTGTTTCATTACATTTTGATCAGAATTCAACCTACTCACACAGATTCAAAATCGGCAAATGTAACTTTACCAAAATTTGGCTTAACTCTAATAGCACCTAGTACCTACACAGTACACAGTTTTAATTTAGAGCACAAATATGTTGAAATATTGTATACACATTATTAACATTGCATGATTAGTAAAGATGCAAAACTTCAAAGCTCATTATTTCAGTGTACGGAAAAGTTTTAGCAAAAAACAATACGTACATGAAATCTGCTCTATTATTTAAATAAAAATTGTACCAAGCAGTTAATAAAGGTTTCCATGTGCCTAATAACTTATTAATATTAGAAACGCAAAAGTTTGTATTGATGATGTTTCTTAGTTTGTTACTCTTTCACGCAAAAACTACTGAATGGATTTTAATGAAATTTTACAAAAATATAGCTCATACATTAGAATAACATATAGGCTATAATTTATAAAGCTAGCTAGGAAAGGGACGCGGGAGGGGAACGGGGACGCACGGGAAAGGTGATTCAGGGAGAAACAATGTAATTCTTTGAATATGGCATTGCAACGCATGCGGGGAACCAGTTAGTAGATAATCTTTGAATATTCAAAGATTTTATATTTTATACATAAATAAACCGTTTTTTATAAATTAAATGAAAAATACACCACTTTTGTATTATTAATATTTAACAGCCGACCAGGTTTCGCTTAGTTCAAGATTCGTCAGGTCGTATTATATTATCTAAAGCTAATTACATGCAGACACATTCAATACATATATAAGAAAATAAAGCAATGAGTGAAAGAGATGAAAATAGAAAAGATGACACCTTATTGGATGAATCATTACAGGATGGGTAGGAAGCAGGGGAGGAATAGTTTTAGCGGAGATTAACGGAATAAATTAAATATGGGTCTATCAGTTATTTATTTTAAATTTTTTATTGATTATTAGTTTGATTTTTTATTGACATTTTCGAGGGTTTCTAGGTCGTTTAACCTAATTCCAATTGTATTTTTATGTAATATTTTAGTCCTTGAGGTTTTATCGATTGATAAGTTTTTAATTTGAGAGGCGGGTATTGGTACCGCTGCCCCATCAAGTGGTTCGCTACATTTGGTGACTTAGCAGGGGTGCCCGGGTTCATGGGGTGAAGTTTTTCCGGGTCTTGGCGGCAGATACGTCTGCCCACCTGCAAGGCACGCCGTGTCGGTAGAGAATGGTTGAGAGAGTCCCTTTGACTTCTCCAGCCGTACTCTCGTTAAAAAATTGCCATTGGGATTGGTGAAAATTATTTAAATTAGGCGTAGAAAATCTACTGTTTACAAAAAAAAAACGAGTGTGCTTTAGACCACACAACTGAAGTAAAACTTCTTTAGCTCCATCTATATGATAGGAAGAGAGAAAGAAAATATGCGCGCGCACTGCTCTCTCTTGCTCCTACAGTGTGATACAGACAGTAGACCTGCACTGTGTCTTATGGGCTCTCCACACGACAGAGAGCATGGGTTTGAGCGAACTAGCGCTGTCTCGTTTTTTAAAGTGCCGCTAGAACGAGACGCGTGCAGGGACTTTCTACGGCACAGTCCCTGCATGCCTGCATGCAGTGTCGTGAGGAGAACCCTTTAGATATACGAAACGTAACTGGCGATGAGAGAAAGAGAGAAAGAATATGTGTGCTCGCACCTCTCTCTCTCTTGCCCGTACAGTAATATACGAAACGTAACTCTCTCTCTCTCTCTTTCTATCTTCACTAACTTATATCTCCCTCTCTACTACCGTTCGCCTCGCTTTTCGTAACGCTCTCGTCACGCATTCATAAGCTTACTACCCAAGTTAAGCGTGCGTAAAGAAGTTTTACTTCAATAAATTTTCTCCTTTAAGCGTAAAAAATCCCACATTTTAGTTAGAAAAAGCGTACGTTGAGCCATTTTTAAAACTTTTTTTATGTTTACTTTAAAAAAATATATATTAATAAAATAAGATGTTAATTGAGAATTAAAAAAAATGATATAGTATTTCACCACCTTTCAAAAACAGTTTTTAGTTTTCGGATGCGTTCAGAAATATTCCATTTATTTAGGAAAATCGGGAATATGTTGACCTTTTGACAAAATAGGTCCGAGGCCTGAGGGGTTAACATTGAAACTGGCAAAAGAGTTTTACTGATTTTTATCATTAATAGGTATGTAATATGTATATGTACATACTCTGTAATTACCACGGACATATGAATATATCTGGACCTGCCCTAAGTGATAAAAACGTATTATTTCCCCCTCCACATGGCGCCGGCTGTAGCTCCTCTTTGGAACCGGCTCGCTCCATGGGGAGGGGATATAGCCTCGCTTGAATCTAAAATGTGTGACGTCATCATTCTTGCCGTGAACAGCGAGAAGCTGACATCCATACATTTAACGAAATAACGGCAGCTTGTGCTATACAATATATCTACGTATCAATGTACACATAGCGAATGTGGGCGGTACTCCAATGTGCTCGTCGCTGGTTACAGGGGTAAGTAAATTATGAAACATTTGTAAAAGTGTTTTAACTAAACACGGAAACAAAATATTGATATGTGTATTGGCGCGAGTCTTTTTGGGGCGAGCATTTGGCCTTAGCAAATATGTTTTGAACGTGGCAAGCAATTCGCGCTCCCATGTAAAAAGGTCTATTCATTCAAAGCAGATTTTGCTTTTAAGAACTAAATGGTGATATTGTAATGCGAGATGCCTATATACTGTCATATTGATTGTTCAACGAATGACAGTCATCTTTCCCCTCTTCGCTCTCCATAGTTTGGTTTTACCCCTCATCTGTAACTGCTTGTCTATCCATTTGGATGTCTATGGTAATTACTCTCATTGTCATTTAGGTACATTTTATTTGGCTTGAAAATCGCAGCAGGACGAATTGATAATACCAATTTCGTACTGCGTATTGTCGAGTTGACAAATTATCTCTTCAGTGCACCAAAAGTGTTATGTGTAACACTAAACCGTCGTGGCGAAGATTAAAGTTAGTGGACACGAGATAAGAAATATGATAAAGCTTTATTTAATTATTACATTACTAATTAGACTCACGACTTAGGAATTTCATCAAAACGTCATCTCGATTAATAACAGTAAAAACGCCACCTGATTTATATATGTGCGGTGATTGTTTATTAACATAATTTAGCCGTTACGTCAATTCATTAAGGCGCCGCATCCGCGCTCAAAAAGAAGAAGATGGAGAGATATGTAATTACGAATGTTAGAGGAACCGCTAATATTTAAAGCGATAAAATCGATGCGAAAATTGTGAAAATGTTTTATAAAACATGACTCGTTAAAAACAGAGCAAAAATCTCGTGGAAGGCGTCTTAAGTATCATTTAAAGAAACACTGTGATTTTTTTCACAACTAGGTATAACTTGTAAAAAAACTGACACAAACGTGTTTATAATAATTTTCGGAGCATACTTTGCGATTTTTTTCTATCAAGGAAATTTCATATAATTTGCGTTTCGGCGTGGAACGCGTCTAGATATTATCTTATAAAACAACAAATATTTTTTTAAGAGCTTAAAAATTTCAAATGTTTAAGGGAGATAAGTAAGAAATCGTTAGAAATTCGGGTAGCGGCGGCTTAATTTTTTTTTAAATTATATTTGAAAAAAACCATTAGTTACAGTAGCAGACTTATGCGCAGAGTAAAATAAGTAGAGATTTTTTGTTGTTGCATATACCATGTTATTAGATTTATTATCCTAAAAATACATAGATAATAATTAGATGTACGCAAAAGATATTCTAATGTACGCATTCAAAAATCAGGATAACTTTAAACAGACAAACTCGGGCCGATTTTCAAGATCTACATTACAACATACATTCTACCAACCTACAACTAAAGCGACTTTTGGACAAAGAAATATGGAATACTTCTCTGTAAAATTATTTAATTTACTCCCTCTTGCAATGAAAACCATAAAAAAATAACCGCCTTCAAAAGAAGCATAAAAATATGGATTATGGACATGGAAAGGAAGAAAATAGATTCAATTTTGCAACCCAACATAGAATAATGCTTGTTTTGTACTTTCTTTTAGATCTAACTTCATAATGTTCCTTGGCAATATTCTAACAAAGATTAGGTATTTACTTATAATTCAAAATAAAACTTGTACAATGTGTCCTTAGAACGGGGTACCCCAGTAAGGACACATTTTCTCTAAAAAACTGTAAAAAAAAAAAAAAAAATATATATACTTAATAATATAACTTTAATGTTGTCTTATAAATCGGTAGAACATTTTCACGAAATTCTTATTATTTATTAATACTTCATTTATTTAATTTATTAATACCAAGATGTCGCATATTATAATTAAAATGGATAAAAATTTATCCAGACATTATCTAGATAGCATTTAGTTCGGGTTTGAATCATGCAATCATATAAAAAGAAAGCAGTTAATAATATGTACTAGGTTTTGCCTGTTGCAGAAGCAACTGACGGGTTAAAACACTTTGCGATTTGCGTGTGAATGTGGATGAAGCGAGGAGGAGTGTGTGTTAAATTAATTATATGAAGAAACCTGAGGTTACAGTGACTTTGCAACGCATGCCGGGTACCCGTTGTATATAATGTTATAATATAGTGCAGGCATTTGCAAGGCGCTTGCATAATAATGTAGTTTCCCTGAACTTGGAATGGAATACAGTTAAGTTGATCCCGAGGTTACAGTGATGTTGCAACGCATGCCGGGAACCCTTTGTATATAATGTTATAATATAAAACAGGCGTTTGCAAGGCGCTTGTATTATAATGTAGTTTCTCGGAACTTAGAATGGAACCATTACAGTTAAGTTGACCCCGAGGTTACAGCGATCTTGCAACGCATGCCGGGTACCCTTTGTATATAATGTTATAATATAAAGCAGGCGTTTGCAAGGCGCTTGCATTATAATGTAGTTTCCCGGAACTTGAAATGGAACCATTACAGTTAAGTTGACCCCGAGATTACAGTGATGTTGCAACGCATGCCGGGTACCCGTTGTATATAATGTTATAATACATTGCATGCGTTTGCAAGGCGCTTGAATTATAATGTAGTTTCCCGGAACTTGGAATGGAACCATTACAGTTAAGTTGACCCCGAGGTTACAGCGATGTTGCAACGCATGCCGGGTACCCTTTGTATATAATGTTATAATATAAAGCAGGCGTTTGCAAGGCGCTTGTATTATAATGTAGTTTCCAGGAACTTGGAATGGAACCATTACAGTTAAGTTGACCCCGAGGTTACAGTGATCTTGCAACGCATGCCGGGTACCCTTTGTATATAATGTTATAATATAAAGCAGGCGTTTGTAAGGCGCTTGCATTATAATGTAGTTTTCCGGAACTTGGAATGGAACCATTACAGTTAAGTTGACCCCGAGATTACAGTAATGTTGCAACGCATGCCGGGTACCCGTTGTATATAATGTTATAATACAGTGCATGCGTTTGCAAGGCGCTTGAATTATAATGTAGTTTCCCGGAACTTGGAATGGAACCATTACAGTTAAGTTGACCCCGAGGTTACAGTGTTGTTGCAACGCATGCCAGGTACCCGTTGTATATAATGTAATGTAGAAATACAAATCCCCAAAGTTGTCCTTTATTGGATAACCAACTTCTCTGCCATAGGTCACCTCAAGTGGTTCGCTACGTTTGGTGATTTAGTAGGGGTGTCCGGGTTCATGGGGTGAGGTCTGTCTAGGTCTTGGAGGCGGATGTCCAGGACACACTGAACCCCAGATTCCTACCCACCCCTTAAACCCTTTTCCTTCCCAGAACTCTCATCTCCTTCCTTTCCTTAAAAAAAATCCTCCACACAGCATCCCCAAAGATGACATAGGACCTGAGGGAAATTATTTTCCCCACGGCCTCCTGTGCGGAGCTCATGTAAAAAAAAAAAATTAAATGCATATAAATTCACCTTTCCCAAAAAGCCAGAAATAATTGAAAAAAACATGTTCTTAATATATTTTCCCTTGCTTAGTTCTGCACTCCTGGTATTTATCCTTTTAAAATTTTGTTTTATTCGAGTAAAAAAAAGAACAGAAAAAATATTCTTTCATAGCGTACTCTACCCCCCCCCCCCTTCCTCCATCCCGCAAAACCCCTCCCGGGTTCCCCTCCCCCTTCCCAGATTACCCTCCCCCCTCCGTGGTTTTTTCCCCCCCTCCCGCGCTCATTATTTCATTGCCGTTACATTTGGTTTTCAAACAGCTCGCGTGCCACCTATTGAAATATTTTTATGCAAATTTCGTAATGCCAGAGCTCACCAGCCAATAAACAAACATAACAAAAAAAAATTCAATTTTTTGCAGTCTTTCGGAAGTTATACGCGTACATACATTTCGACGATTGATTTTTATGCAAATTTCATAATGCCAGAGCTTACCAGTAGTTTTATAGAAACCTTGTCCTATCAGTAACGAAAACAATAAAAAAAGAATGTTCAGATTCGGTGTATTCGTTCGAAAGTTATACGCATATATACATTTCGGCAATTCATTTTTATACAAATTTCATTATGGCAGATCTCACCGGTATTTTTATGCAAAACCTTGTCCTAACAGTAACGAACCCACCAAAAAAACAATTATTCAATTCGATGCATCCGTTCGAAAGTTATGCGCGTGCAAACATTTCGGCAACCATTTTATACAAATTTCATAATGCCAGTGCTCACCAGAAGATCAATAAAAACCTTATCCTAACAATTACAAACACAAAACAAAAATAATTATCCAATTCGGTGCATGCATTCGAAAGTTATGGGCGTACTTGCATATCGGCGATTCATTTATAATATATCAGTTTCTCAGGTACCTAACGATTTTATAGTTTTTCATACAGTTAAATATACCTCAGTCAATTTCTGCGCTCCTGGTAGGTACCCTGTAACGTTTATACAGAATGTGCAATGCAATTTTTCTCAAAAATGGCGCTTTAATTTTATTTTTATAATTTTATAATATATCAGTTTCTCAGGTACCTACCGATTTTACAGTTTTTCATATAGTTAAACATACGTATGTATAAAGCCGCCGACAGGGCCTAGCAGCAGAAATCTGCCAAACAGAAGTATGTAGACACAATCGGAGACATGCCATTATCAAATTCTCAAAGATTCGTCGCAATGGGATGAACGGTTAACCGTGTATAATTTAATGAAGCTAAAACAACATATTATTATCTCGGTCAATTTCTGCGCTCCTGATACTTTGGATCCATTATTTTACAAAACCTAGGGTTTTTTTTCACAAAAATGGCGCTATAATTTTTTTTTTATTATTTAGGAAAACAAATTTGGTCATCGGGATAAGCACCTCATTTTATTTGATTTTATTAAATTTTGTATTAAGTACCTACTTAGTATTTAAATGGTTAATAATATTTCATTTATATGGCAACACAACCGTTAAACTTTGTCTCAACCACCTCAAGCACAGCCTGAAAATCGAACACCTGCGCCCGTTTTAGAACATTTTACATACAAATTACGTCAGGTAACGCTGTCAGGGCCTCGCTGAAAACTTGCGGTGGTTTTGAATAATGTTCCATGCTTAGTGTTGCAAGATTCGAGAAAATTTAATAAAGATTATTAATCACCCTCGTACGAATACAATCAATTTGAAACATGTTCCATAAGTCGTTGAACAACAGCATTTTTTTCGCGCTAGGATCTGCGAACGTTCCAATTTAGATTTCGACACATTTTTGAATTTCTCCAAGGAAAAGCTGCAGTTTTAGATTCTGTCGACAGGCGTCTCCGTGAAAATTGTACCTATTTTTAAACATTAGTTTCAAAATATGACTTTTCCGTGGGTTTTTCGCAAATGTCAGTTTTCCAACAAATATTACGACGATGTTTTTGTGAAAAGTGATAATTACGACGGTCAATTAACCTTTGAAAAACTCTCGTTGACGTAATTTTAATAAATTTTGGCTTCCAAGCGTGATATTTTCGACGAAATCGCATATGCAAGTCGGCCGGTGGGCAAACGAAAAATGAAGAATGACATTTAAAATTTATGTACCTAGCCAAATCAATTTTGTATGGGAGATTTTCGCTATATCTTTCTCAACTTTTCCATGCATTTAAAAAGAGATACACTCCCTTAATCGGCCTTGAGGGAAAGTGAATCTACAGATGTGCCAATCTCGATGAGCCGAGAAGTCAATTTGGCTTGCCAAATTTTAAAAACGGTCGCAAGCCAAAGTGACCCGTGAGGTTTCACCCACCCGAGGGGCAAAGTGGTCGCTTTTCCCCTCAAATCGAAAGTGACCCTTGACCCATCACGAACGTCCGCAAGCTAAAGTGACCCTTGTTGTTTCACCCACCCGAGGGGCAGAGTGGTCGTTTTTCCCCTCAAATCAAAAGTGACCCTTTCCTGACCAATGGCGTGAGCGGAAAAAGTGAGTTTTTCCCGACCTACCGCAAAACTGAGCATTAATATATATACTAGGTTTTGCCCGTTGCAGAAGCAACTGACGGGTTTAAACACTATGCGATTTGACGTGTGAACGTGGATGAAGCGAGGAAGAGTGTGTGTTAAATTAAATATATGAAGAAACCTGAGGTTACAGTGACCTTGCAACGCATGCCGGGTACCCGTTGTATATAATGTTATGTAGTGCAGCGCTTGCATTAAAATGTAATTTCCCAGGAATTGGAATGGAACCATTACAGTTAAGTTGACCCCGAGGTTACAGTGACCTTGCAACGCATGCCGAGTAACCGTTGTATATTATGTTATAAATTGCAGGCGCTTGCATTAAAATTTTATTTCCCGGGAATCGGGATGAAACCATTACAGTAAAGTTGACCCCTAGGTTACAGTGACCTTGCAACGCATACCGGGTACCCGTTTAGCCCAGGCAACGAAGGAAAAATAGGGGAAATAATTCATGTAGAAGCCAATTTTGGCACAGTTGTAGGGGAAGGTGTCCTTAACAAAATACTAAAAGTACTGGGGGGTGGGGGTGGAGCTAAGGTGGAGGGGGGGGTTTAAAGGTCCCTTTTTTCAGTTTTTCGTTAATAACTCAAAAACTACTGCATCTAGCGAAAAAGTGTTCAGGTACTAAATTATCTCCATAAAATTCTCTACAAAAAAGGTTCTATAAACTTTTTTGTTAGGATCAATGCTTAAGCAGATAGGGAGGGTGGAAATAGTAAAATTAAAAAAAAAATGTTTTAATTTTTGAAAATGAAATGTTTGTCGGTAAAAAACAAATGCTTATTGTTAAAAAATCAAATAACTAATGCTTAGGGGTCGTCCATTAATCACGTGACTCTCGAAAGGGGGGGGGGGTTCGGAAAAAATCACCAAATATCACCGGGGGGGGTGAAATGAGATATCACGTGTATTTATTTTTCGTGATAATATTCTGAAAATTTCAAAATTCTTTGTACTAAAAAATACACGTGATTTTGGGGGGGGGGGGGTTAGTCTAAAACCTCACCACATATCACCACGGGTTTACGTGATTAATGGACGACCCCTTAGGGATGTACCTTGAACATTAAATTTCGTCGAAATCTAAACATTCATCGTCATCAATGCTGTCTTCGACGGGGTCTTCGTTCATACATGAGCCGAGGCAGCCGCAGGCACCGGAGCAGGCAATCCCTGCTTTGCGTCAACCGCAGCGCATCCCACACCCAGTCGTGCATCGGCAAAAGATCGTGTTCAAAATGGAGATGGGTGCCACAGGGTTGTTCGTGTTAACTGGGTTAAGGATCCCATCTTCTCCCTTGACCCAACCCCATTGGATGGGTAGTAGAGGGTCGCCTAGCCACTGTTGTATCTGTAAAAAAGTAATGAGACCAAGGTAAGCATTCATCACAAATTAATATTTGTAATAAGAAAGCAGTATTTAAAACTATATGCAACTGGATTTAATTACCTGTAGATATATTCTGAGCGAGTGTTGCTTTGAAGCTCCTCTGGTGGGAGGAAGAGTGGCCATGTCTTATTTGGGCTTCATTGACGCTTTCAAAAATGCCGAGTACCAATGTTTGTTTAGGTTGTCTTAATGAGCAGGCGCTTTGTATACAGCCAAAAAAAGTTTCTCGCCAGCCTGTTCAATATTCTCAGGTGATGCTGAAGGATCAGAGAATATTGGTGAAATGTCTTGGGTGAGGCCAGGATTTTCTGTGAAGAGCTTAGCAATTCCCACTTTACTATTTACATACATCGCCGAGGTGGTGTCGCATCCGGAGAAGCTATGGAGAAGGAGAATCGTTTTAGCGATTGGAAGCTGTTAGCAAGAAAATGTTCTTGTTGAATGGTGATGGTCGTTTTTTCGTGAAAGTTGATGTCAACGGAAGTTTTTGTGAGCCTCCTTTGCTTCTGCTCCGCTCGAAAGAAACAAAACAAGGTTGATTCACTTGCTCAGCGAGAAAATGACAGCAGCCGGGATTAAAACAACTGTTGCTACAGGGGATCCTGATAGCACTATTGTGAGGTGTGGGTTGGATGAAGCTGCTCTACATTCAAATGTAGCAATAGTTGCGGAGGATGTGGACTTGTTAGTTCTTCTCATTGGATTGGCACCACCATCAATCAATATATATTTCATGAAGCCGGGCCGTGGGAATGTGGAGACCAAATTGTTTTCGGTGCGACAACTTCAGCAGCTTCCAATCGCCAAAACAATTCTCCTTCTCCATAGCTTCTCCGGATGCGACACCACCTCGGCGATATATGGAAAGTGTAAAGTGGGAATGTAAATGTAAAGCTCTTCACAGAAAATCCTGGCCTCACCCAAGACATTTCACCAATATTCTCTGATCCCTCAGCATCACCTGAGAATATTGAACAGGCTGGCGAGAAACTTTTTTTGGCTGTATACAAAGCGCCTGCTCATTAAGACAACCTAAACAAACATCGGTACTCGGCATTGAAAGCGTCAATGAAGCCCAAATCAGACATGGCCACTCTTCCTCCCACCAGAGGAGCTTCAAAGCAACACTCGCTCAGAATATATCTACAGGTAATTAAATCCAGTTGCATATAGTTTTAAATACTGCTTTCTTATTACAAATATTAATTTGTGATGAATGCTTACCTTGGTCTCATTACTTTTTTACAGATACAACAGTGGCTAGGCAACCCTCTACTACCCATCCAATGGGGTTGGGTCAAGGGAGAAGATGGGATCCTTAACCCAGTTAACACGAACGACCCTGTGGCACCCATCTCCATTTTGAACACGATCTTTTGCCGATGCACGACTGGGTGTGGGATGCGCTGCGGTTGCCACAAAGCAGGAATTGCCTGCTCCGGTGCCTGCGGCTGCCTCGACTCATGTATGAACGAAGCCCCCGTCGAAAACAGCATTGATGACGATGAATGTTTAGATTTCGACGAAATTTAATGTTCAAGGTACATCCCTAAGGGGTCGTCCATTAATCACGTGATGTTTTTTTAGCAACTTTTTAACCCCCCCCCCCCCCCCCCGTGGTGATATGTGGTGAGGTTTTAGACTAACCCCCCCCCCCAAAATCACGTGTATTTTTTTTAGTACAAAGTATTTTGAAATTTTCAGAATATTATCACGATACACAAATACACGTGATATCTCATTACACACCCCCTCCCGGTGATATTTGGTTATTTTTTCCGAACCCCCCCCCTTTCGAGAGTCACGTGATTAATGGACGACCCCTAAGCAATAATTATTTGGTTTCTTAACAATAAGCATTTGATTTTTACCAACAAACATTTCATTTTTAAAAATTAAAACAGTTTTTTTTTAATTTTACATTTTCCCCCCTCCCTATCTGCTTAAGAATTGATCCTAATAAAAAAGTTTATAGAACCTTTTTTGTAGAGAATTTTATGGAGATAATTTAGTACCTGAACACTTTTTCGCTAGATGCAGTAGTTTTTGAGTTATTAACGAAAAACCGAAAAAAGGGACCTTTAAACCCCCCCCTCCCCCTTAGCTCCACCCCCACCCCCCAGTACTTTTAGTATTTTGTTAAGGACACCTTCCCTTACAACTGTGCCAAAATTGGCTTCTACATGAATTATTTCCCCTATTCGGTATTTTTTGGTCTTCGTTGCCTGGGCTAGTTGTATATAATGTTATATAGTGCAGGCGCTTGCTTTAAAATGTTATTTCCCGGGAATTGGGATGGAACCATTACAGTTAAGTTGACCCCGAGGTTACAGTGACCTTGCAACGCATGCCGTGTAACCGTTGTATATTATGTTATAAATTGCAGGCGCTTGCATTAAAATTTTATTTCCCGGGAATCGGAATGAAACTATTACAGTAAAGTTGACCCCTAGGTTACAGTGACCTTGCAACGCATGCCGGGTACCCGTTGTATATAATGTTATATAGTGCAGGCGCTTGCATTATAATGTAGTTTCCGGGGACTTGGGATGGAACCATTAGAGTTTAGTTGACCCTGAGGTTAAAGTGGCCTTGCAACGCATGCCGGGTACCCGTAGTATATAATGTTACATAGTGCAGGCGCTTGCATTATAATGTAGTTTCCCAGGACTTTGGATGGAAACATTACAGTTTTATTGACCCCGAGGTTAAAGCGGCCTTGCAACGCATGCCGGGTACCCGTTGTATATAATTTTATAAAGTGCATAATTTTATAATGTTGTTTCCCGGGACTTGGTAGGGAACCATTACGGTTTAGTTGACCCCGAAGTTAAAGTGGCCTCGCAACGCATGCCGGGTACCCGCTGTATATAATTAATTTATTTACGCACAAATAGTCCATTAACAATAACAATCGGTTGCACGGTTTAGCAGTGCAAAATTTCATTATGCCGGAGCTCACTATTGTAGTTGTATTGTATTTCATTTTGCAAGTGTAAGTACTAAGTAGGTACTTTGTTGTAATATTTCACCAAAACGACGCCATTATGCTGTTGAGCATAAAATAATTTTCACTACAAATAAATTCATTCAATATCATGTTTTGATTTTTAAATGAAAAAAGTCCCCGCAAGTAAGTACCTACCTAGAACACGCGTAATGTATATATATATACAATGTTCAAATAGAACACACTTAAAAATAAAAAAAATAATTAATTAAAAAAATTGACAATTCTTTAAATTTTTCTAGTAAATTTTCAGTTCTATAAAGTTCCGTTCGAGTTCTGTAATTATTTCAGTTTTGTGATGTAACTGGTCTGTAATGATAAAACAATAGAATTTGAGTAGAACCATCACAGAACGTGAAAATTAACTTAAAAAAGTTCAATTATTCTGTATCATCGAAACAACCTTACCTTAGTATTTATTGCATTAAAACCTAATTCGTTGTGTAGGTACCCATTCAGGTAGGTACCTGCGCATTTCCTTAGATTCCGGCAATCTTAGCTTTTTCATCATATTTGCAATACTACCGAAATAAGTAGGTACCTACCCCGAATGAAAAACGTGTTAATTTGAACTGGCCAGCAAATATTTAAACTTCCGATGGAATCTGTGAGCGCGTATTTTGATGATTTTTTTTCGGAAAATTTCGAGTTTTGTCAGCATCTCCTGACGTATTTTATATGAGAATCATATGTTTTATTGGTGTCAAAAGTTGCGGAATCTATCCGGCTATCGTATTTTCAAAAAACATCTAGCCCGGAATCGGTTTTTCGGCGGTAATGTCGTTTTCCGAAAAACAATGACCGAAACCGCCGAGAGTTCCGTTTTGTTAGGCTAAAAATTTGACATCTAAGATCCTGACCTATGTCAATAGTCCTATATAGCATTTTCCTTTGTGAAATTAGCGGGTTTTTTCGTCATTTTTTTTTTCAAACGCCGTCTGTCGGCGGGAAATATAATCGAGTGATTCGAGTAGAGCTTCTAGTTTTCGACGCCGATTGGTATAGAAGAATAAATCCCTGTATATATTTTTTTTGTCGAAAAAAAAAAACTCCCAGCTTCCATGTCTGAATTTGTTGAGTGCACTTTTTTCGTGAATTGGACATTTTGGTGTGAAATCAGACGACCCCGCCATTCGAACGGATAAAAATAGAACTACAACCGTATGCGATAGACATTTGATTTTTTCTAATGTGAACAATCCATACTTGTATTCCGCACCGCTAGATGTCTCCCGTAAAGTTTTGGCAAACATATAAATAAAAATTAAAAATGTTTCCCGATCCAGAAAAAAAAACAAAAGCTCGTGCCGAAGACTTCGAAGGAGATTGAACCGTGAAGCCTTCCGAAATGCTGAACGCCAAGGTCCACTTTGGCTTGAGGATCGATGGCTGAAAATTCTCATACGATTTTAGTTACGCTGCCCGTTGACCGAAACTGACCTCTCAAAGTGTACGAATCTCGAGGAGCCGAAAGGTCGTTTTGGCGTGACAGGTTTGGCTTAATTTTTGCATACAAAAAAGAGTGAGCTTTTCCCGACCTACCCCAAAACTAAACAATACTATGTATACTAGGTTTTGCCCGTTGCAGAAGCAACTGACGGGTTAAAGCACTATACGATTTGATGTGTGAACGTGGATGAAGATTTAAAATTTATCGGATTTTAAAATTTTTTCGATTTTTAAATTTTTTGATTTTTAAAATTTTTTCGATTTTTAAATTTTTTCGATTTTTTAATTTTTTGGATTTTAATTTTTTTTTCGATTTTTAAATTTTTTGGATTTTAAAATTTTGTGATCTTTAAAATTTTTTGGATTTTTTAATTTTTTTAGATTTTGGAATTTTTTGGATTTTAAAATTTTTTCGATTTTAAAATTTTTTGGATTTTGAAATTTTTTTGATTTTAAAATTTTTTCGATTTTAAAATTTTTTGGATTTTAAAATTTTTTGGAATTAAAATTTTTTCGATTTTTAAATTTTTTTCGATTTTGAAATTTTTTGGATTTTAAAATTTTTTCGATTTTAAAATTTTTTGGATTTTGAAATTTTTTTGATTTTTAAATTTTTTCGTTTTTAAAATTTTTTGGATTTTAAAATTTTTTGGATTTTAAAATTTTTTGGATTTAAAAATTTGTTGAAATTTAAATTCTTTTTTGATTTTTAAATTTTGTTGTATTTTGAAATTAAAATTATTTTGAAATTGGTTATCAAAATAACGCAATATAATTTAGGGCCCTCTAGGTCAAGAGGTAAGACTCTCGACTCGCAATCCGAAGATTGCGGGTTCGAACTTAATCCCTTAAACCCTTTTCCTTCCCAGAACTCTTCTCTCCTTCGTTTCCCTAAAAGACGAAGCGAGCAGGAGTGTGTGTTAAATTAAATATATATGAAGAAAAAACGATGTCTGAATGCGGATGAAGCGAGGAATGAGCGCCTACAAAGGGAACAGGTAGTTGACCGCACCCCCAAAATTTCATCGCAATCGGATAAACGGTTTAGCAATGCACAATTTCATGATACCAGAGCTCACTATTTGTAGTTGTATTGTAAGTACTAAGTAGGTACTTTGTTGTAATATTTCACCAAAACGACGCCATTATGTTGTTGAGCATAAAATAATTTTATAAAAACTTCTTTCCAGCACAAATAATTTTATTCAATATCATGTTTTATTTTTAAAGGAAAAAAGTCCCTGCAAGAAAGTACCTACCTAGAACAGCGTAATATATATTTTTTTTTGTTACTTCACAATTTCCAAATAGATAATCTGCACATTTAAAAATAACATAACATAAAAATAATAAGGCTGGGTTGTTTAAAAAAAATAATTGACAATTTTACAAATTTTTCTTGTCAATTTTCAGTTCTAGAAAGTTCCGTAATTATTTCAGTTTTGTGATGTAACTGGCCTTTATTGAGAAAAAACAGAATTTGAGTAGAACCAACACAGAACGTGAAAATTAACTTTAAAAAAAAAAATTGAATTATTTAGTATCATCGAAACAACCTTACCTTAGTATTTATTGCATTAAAACCTAATTCGTTGTGTAGGTACCCATTCAGGTAGGTACCTGCGCATTTCCTTAGATTCCGGCAATCTTTGCTTTTTTCATCATATTTGCAATACTACCGAAGTAAGTAGGTACCTACCCCGAATGAAAAACGTGTTAATTTGAACTGGCCAGCAATAATTAAACTTCCGATGGAATCTGTGAGCACGTGTTTTGATGATTTTTTTTCGGAAAATTTCGAGTTTTGTCAGCATCTCCTGACATATTTTATATGAGAATCGTATGTTTTATTGATATTAAAAGTTGCGGAATATCTCAGGCTATCGTATTTTTAAAAAACATCTAGCCCGGAATCGGTTTTTCGGCGGCAATGTGGTTTTCCGAAAAACAACGACCCAAACCGCCGAGAGTTCCGTTTTGTTAGGCTAAAACTTTGACATTTGAGATCTGCGTCAACGGTCCTAGCATTTTCCTTTGTGAAATTAAGGGGTTTTTTCGTCATTTTTTTTTTACCAACGCCATCTGTCGGCGGGAAATATGACCGAGCCGAATCGAGTGATTCGAGCAGAGCTTCTAGTTTTCGCCGCCGACTCGTATAGAAGAATAAATCCCTGTATATATTTCATTTTGTCATCAAAAATTTGCTTACAGTTTTCATTCCGAATTTGCTTCAACCGAAAGTGAACCTTGAGGTGGGTGAAACGCAAAGGGCGTACTGGTCGTTTTTGCGTCAACAAAAAAGTGCGCGGAAAGAGACCTTTCCCAAAACCAAACAATACTATATACTAGGTTTTGCCCGTTGCAGAAGCAACTGACGGGTTTAAACACTATGCGATTTGACGTGTGAACGTGGATGAAGCGAGGAGGAGTGTGTGTAAAATTAAATACATGAAGAAACCTGAGGTTACAGTGACCTTGCAACGCATGCCGGGTACCCGTTGTATATAATGTTATGTAGTGCAGCGCTTGCATTAAAATGTAATTTCCCAGGAATTGGAATGGAACCATTACAGTTAAGTTGACCCCGAGGTTACAGTGACCTTGCAACGCATGCCGAGTAACCGTTGTATATTATGTTATAAATTGCAGGCGCTTGCATTAAAATTTTATTTCCCGGGAATCGGGATGAAACCATTACAGTAAAGTTGACCCCTAGGTTACAGTGACCTTGCAACGCATACCGGGTACCCGTTGTATATAATGTTATATAGTGCAGGCGCTTGCTTTAAAATGTTATTTCCCGGGAATTGGGATGGAACCATTACAGTTAAGTTGACTCCGAGGTTACAGTGACCTTGCAACGCATGCCGTGTAACCGTTGTATATTATGTTATAAATTGCAGGCGCTTGCATTAAAATTTTATTTCCCGGGAATCGGGATGAAACCATTACAGTAAAGTTGACCCCTAGGTTACAGTGACCTTGCAACGCATGCCGGGTACCCGTTGTATATAATGTTATATAGTGCAGGCGCTTGCATTATAATGTAGTTTCCGGGGACTTGGGATGGAACCATTAGAGTTTAGTTGACCCTGAGGTTAAAGTGGCCTTGCAACGCATGCCGGGTACCCGTAGTATATAATGTTGCATAGTGCAGGCGCTTGCATTATAATGTAGTTTCCCAGGACTTCGGATGGAAACATTACAGTTTTATTGACCCCGAGGTTAAAGCGGCCTTGCAACGCATGCCGGGTACCCGTTGTATATAATTTTATAAAGTTCATAATTTTATAATGTTGTTTCCCGGGACTTGGTAGGGAACCATTACGGTTTAGTTGACCCCGAAGTTAAAGTGGCCTCGCAACGCATGCCGGGTACCCGCTGTATATAATTAATTTATTTACGCACAAATAGTCCATTAACAATAACAATCGGTTGCACGGTTTAGCAGTGCAAAATATCATTATGCCGGAGCTCACTATTGTAGTTGTATTGTATTTCATTTTGCAAGTGTAAGCACTAAGTAGGTACTTTGTTGTAATATTTCACCAAAACGACGCCATTATGCTGTTGAGCATAAAATAATTTTCACTACAAATAAATTCATTCAATATCATGTTTTGATTTTTAAATGAAAAAAGTCCCCGCAAGTAAGTACCTACCTAGAACACGCGTAATGTATATATATATACAATGTTCAAATAGAACACACTTAAAAATAAAAAAAATAATTAATAAAAAAAATTGACAATTCTTTAAATTTTTCTAGTAAATTTTCAGTTCTATAAAGTTCCGTTCGAGTTCTGTAATTATTTCAGTTTTGTGATGTAACTGGTCTGTAATGATAAAACAATAGAATTTGAGTAGAACCATCACAGAACGTGAAAATTAACTTAAAAAAGTTCAATTATTCTGTATCATCGAAACAACCTTACCTTAGTATTTATTGCATTAAAACCTAATTCGTTGTGTAGGTACCCATTCAGGTAGGTACCTGCGCATTTCCTTAGATTCCGGCAATCTTAGCTTTTTTCATCATATTTGCAATACTACCGAAATAAGTAGGTACCTACCCCGAATGAAAAACGTGTTAATTTGAACTGGCCAGCAAAAATTTAAACTTCCGATGGAATCTGTGAGCGCGTATTTTGATGATTTTTTTTCGGAAAATTTCGAGTTTTGTCAGCATCTCCTGACGTATTTTATATGAGAGTCATATGTTTTATTGGTGTTAAAAGTTGCGGAATCTCTCCGGCTATCGTATTTTCAAAAAACATCTAGCCCGGAATCGGTTTTTCGGCGGTAATGTCGTTTTCCGAAAAACAATGACCGAAACCGCCGAGAGTTCCGTTTTGTCAGGCTAAAAATTTGACATCTAAGATCCTGACCTATGTCAATAGTCCTATATAGCATTTTCCTTTGTGAAATTAGCGGGTTTTTTCGTCATTTTTTTTTTCAAACGCCGTCTGTCGGCGGGAAATATAATCGAGTGATTCGAGTAGAGCTTCTAGTTTTCGACGCCGATTCGTATCGGAGAATAAATCCCTGTATATATTTTTTTTGTCGAAAAAAAAAAAACTACCAGCTTCCATGTCTGAATTTGTTGAGTGCACTTTTTTCGTGAATTGGACATTTTGGTGTGAAATCAGACGACCCCGCCATTCGAACGGATAAAAATAGAACTACAACCGTATGCGATAGACATTTGATTTTTTCTAATGTGAACAATCCACACTCGTATTCCGCACCGCTAGATGTCTCCCGTAAAGTTTTGGCAAACGTATAAATTAAAATTAAAAATGTTTCCCGATCCAGAAAAAAAACAAAAGCTCGTGCCGAAGACTTCGAAGGAGATTGAACCGTGAAGCCTTCCGAAATGCTGAACGCCAAGGTCCACTTTGGCTTGAGGATCGATGGCTGAAAATTCTCATACGATTTTAGTTACGCTGCCCGTTGACCGAAACTGACCTCTCAAAGTGTACGAATCTCGAGGAGCCGAAAGGTCGTTTTGGCGTGACAGGTTTGGCTTAATTTTTGCATACAAAAAAGAGTGAGTTTTCCTGACCTACCCCAAAACCAAACAATACTATGTACCAGAGCTCACTATTTGTAGTTGTATTGTAAGTACTCAGTAGGTACTTTGTTGTAATATTTCACCAAAACGACGCCATTATGTTGTTGAGCATAAAATAATTTTATAAAAACTTCTTTCCAGCACAAATAATTTTATTCAATATCATGTTTTATTTTTAAAGGAAAAAAGTCCCTGCAAGAAAGTACCTACCTAGAACAGCGTAATATATATTTTTTTTTGTTACTTCACAATTTCCAAATAGATAATCTGCACATTTAAAAATAACATAACATAAAAATAATAAGGCTGGGTTGTTTAAAAAAAATAATTGACAATTTTACAAATTTTTCTTGTCAATTTTCAGTTCTAGAAAGTTCCGTAATTATTTCAGTTTTGTGATGTAACTGGCCTTTATTGAGAAAAAACAGAATTTGAGTAGAACCAACACAGAACGTGAAAATTAACTTTAAAAAAAAAAATTGAATTATTTAGTATCATCGAAACAACCTTACCTTAGTATTTATTGCATTAAAACCTAATTCGTTGTGTAGGTACCCATTCAGGTAGGTACCTGCGCATTTCCTTAGATTCCGGCAATCTTTGCTTTTTTCATCATATTTGCAATACTACCGAAGTAAGTAGGTACCTACCCCGAATGAAAAACGTGTTAATTTGAACTGGCCAGCAATAATTAAACTTCCGATGGAATCTGTGAGCACGTGTTTTGATGATTTTTTTTCGGAAAATTTCGAGTTTTGTCAGCATCTCCTGACATATTTTATATGAGAATCGTATGTTTTATTGTTATTAAAAGTTGCGGAATATCTCAGGCTATCGTATTTTTAAAAAACATCTAGCCCGGAATCGGTTTTTCGGCGGCAATGTGGTTTTCCGAAAAACAACGACCCAAACCGCCGAGAGTTCCGTTTTGTTAGGCTAAAACTTTGACATTTGAGATCTGCGTCAACGGTCCTAGCATTTTCCTTTGTGAAATTAAGGGGTTTTTTCGTCATTTTTTTTTTACCAACGCCATCTGTCGGCGGGAAATATGACCGAGCCGAATCGAGTGATTCGAGTAGAGCTTCTAGTTTTCGCCGCCGATTCGTATCGGAGAATAAACCCCTGTATATATTTTATTTTGTCATTAAAAATTTGCTTACAGTTTTCATTCCGAATTTGCTTCAACCGAAAGTGAACCTTGAGGTGGGTGAAACGTAAAGGGCGTACTGGTCGTTTTTGCGTCAACCAAAAAGTGCGCGGAAAAAGACCTTTCCCAAAACCAAACAATACTATATATACTAGGTTTTGCCCGTTGCAGAAGCAACTGACGGGTTAAAACACTTTGCGATTTGCGTGTGAATGTGGATGAAGCGAGGAGGAGTGTGTGTTAAATTAAATATATGAAGAAACCTGAGGTTACAGTGACTTTGCAACGCATGCCGGGTACCCGTTGTATATAATGTTATAATATAGTGCAGGCATTTGCAAGGCGCTTGCATAATAATGTAGTTTCCCTGAACTTGGAATGGAATACAGTTAAGTTGATCTCGAGGTTACAGTGATGTTGCAACGCATGCCGGGAACCCTTTGTATATAATGTTATAATATAAAACAGGCGTTTGCAAGGCGCTTGTATTATAATGTAGTTTCTCGGAACTTAGAATGGAACCATTACAGTTAAGTTGACCCCGAGATTACAGTGATGTTGCAACGCATGCCGGGTACCCTTTGTATATAATGTTATAATATAAAGCAGGCGTTTGCAAGGCGCTTGCATTATAATGTAGTTTCCCGGAACTTGGAATGGAACCATTACAGTTAAGTTGACCCCGAGATTACAGTGATGTTGCAACGCATGCCGGGTACCCGTTGTATATAATGTTATAATACATTGCATGCGTTTGCAAGGCGCTTGAATTATAATGTAGTTTCCCGGAACTTGGAATGGTACCATTACAGTTAAGTTGACCCCGAGGTTACAATGTTGTTGCAACGCATGCCGGGTACCCGTTGTATATAGTGTCATGTAGAAATACAAATCCCCAAAGTTGACCTTTATTGGATAACCAACACCTCTGCCATAGGTCACCTCAAGTGGTTCGCTACGTTTGGTGATTTAGTAGGGGTGCCCGGGTTTATGGGGTGAGGTCTGCCTAGGTCTTGGAGGCGAATGCCCAGGACACACTGAACCCCAGATTCCTACCCACCCCTTAAACCCTTTTCCTTTCCAAAACTCTCATCTCCTTCCTTTCCTAAAAAAAATCCTCCACACAGCATCCCCAAAGATGACATAGGACCTGAGGGAAATTATTTTCCCCACGGCCTCCTGTGCGGAGCTCATGTAAAAAAAAATTAAATGCATATAAATTCACCTTTCCCAAAAAGCCAGAAAAAATTGAAAAAAACATGTTCTTAATATATTTTCCCTTTCTTAGTTCTGCACTCCTGGCATTTATCCTTTTAAAAATTCGTTTTATTCGAGTAAAAAAAGAACAGAAAAAATATTCTTTCATAGCGTACTCTACTCCCCCCCCCCCCCTTCCTTCATCCCGCAAAACCCCCTCCCGGGTTCCCCTCCCCCTTCCCAGGTTACCCTCCCCCCTCCCTGGTTTTCATCCCCCCTCTTTTTTAACCAACACCTCTGCCATAGGTCACCCTAGGTGATTCGCTACGCTTAGTGATTTAGCAGGGGTGCCCGGGTTCATGGGATGAGGTGTGTCTAGGTCTGATGATCAGGACACACTGAAGCCCAGATTCCTACCCACCCCTTAAACCCTTTTCCTTCCCAGAAGTCTTCTCTCCTTCGTTTCCCTAAAAGACGAAGCGAGCAGGCGTGTTAAATTAAATATATGAAGAAAAAATGATGTCTGAATGCGGATGAAGCGAGGAATGAGCGCCTACAAAGGGAACAGGTAGTCGACCGCTCCCCCAAAATTTCGTCGCAATCGGATGAACGGTTTAGCAATGCATAATTCCATGATACCAGAGCTCACTATTTGTAGTTGTATTGTAAGTACTAAGTAGGTACTTTGTTGTAATATTTCACCAAAACGACGCCATTATGTTGTTGAGCATAAAATAATTTTATAAAAACTTCTTTTCAGCACAAATAATTTTATTCAATATCATGTTTTATTTTTAAAGGAAAAAAGTCCCTGCAAGAAAGTACCTACCTAGAACAGCGTAATATATATATTTTTGTTATTTCACAATATCCAAATAGAACCACGCTTTATTCATAAATAATCTACACATTTAAAAATAACATAACATAAAAATAATAAGGCTGGGTTGTTTAAAAAAAATAATTGACAATTTTACAAATTTTTAGAAAGTTCCGTAATTATTTCAGTTTTGTGATGTAACTGGCCTTTATTGAGAAAAAACAGAATTTGAGTAGAACCAACACAGAACGTGAAAATTAACTTTAAAAAAAAAGATGAATTATTTAGTATCATCGAAACAACCTTACCTTAGTATTTATTGCATTAAAACCTAATTCGTTGTGTAGGTACCCATTCAGGTAGGTACCTGCGCATTTCCTTAGATTCCGGCAATCTTTGCTTTTTTCATCATATTTGCAATACTACCGAAGTAAGTAGGTACCTACCCCGAATGAAAAACGTGTTAATTTGAACTGGCCAGCAATAATTAAACTTCCGATGGAATCTGTGAGCGCGTGTTTTGATGATTTTTTTTCGGAAAATTTCGAGTTTTGTCTGCATCTCCTGACGTATTTTATATGAGAATCGTATGTTTTATTGTTATCAAAAGTTGCGGAATCCTTCCGGCTATCGTATTTTTTAAAAACATCTAGCCCGGAATCGGTTTTTCGGCGGTAATGTCGTTTTCCGAAAAACAACGACCGAAACCGCCGAGAGTTCCGTTTTGTTAGGCTAAAAATTTGACATCTAAGATTTTGACCATAGACCTAGCATTTTCCTTTGAGGAAAATGCTAAGTCTTTTTTTGTCATTTTTTTTTTGAAACGCTATCTGTCGGCGGGAAATACAACCGAGCCGAATCGAGTGATTCGAGTAGAGCTTCTAGTTTTCGCCGCCGATTCGTATCGGAGAATAAATCCCTGTATATATTTCATTTTGTCGAAAAAAATTTGCTTACAGTTTTCAGTCCCAATTTGCTTCAACCGAAAGTGAACCTTGAGGTGGGTGAAACGCAAAGGGCGTACTGGTCGTTTTTGCGTCAACCAAAAAGTGCGCGGAAAAAGACCTCTCCCAAAACCAAACAATACTATATATATAGGTTTTGCCCGTTGCAGAAGCAACTGACGGGTTAAAACACTTTGCGATTTGCGTGTGAATGTGGATGAAGCGAGGAGGAGTGTGTGTTAAATTAGTTATATGAAGAAACCTGAGGTTACAGTGACTTTGCAACGCATGCCGGGTACCCGTTGTATATAATGTTATAATATAGTGCAGGCATTTGCAAGGCGCTGGCATAATAATGTAGTTTCCCTGAACTTGGAATGGAATACAGTTAAGTTGATCCCGAGGTTACAGTGATGTTGCAACGCATGCCGGGAACCCTTTGTATATAATGTTATAATATAAAACAGGCGTTAGCAAGTCGCTTGTATTATAATGTAGTTTCTCGGAACTTAGAATGGAACCATTACAGTTAAGTTGACCCCGAGGTTACAGCGATCTTGCAACGCATGCCGGGTACCCTTTGTATATAATGTTATAATATAAAGCAGGCGTTTGCAAGGCGCTTGCATTATAATGTAGTTTCCCGGAACTTGGAATGGAACCATTACAGTTAAGTTGACCCCGAGATTACAGTGATGTTGCAACCCATGCCGGGTACCCGTTGTATATAATGTTATAATACATTGCATGCGTTTGCAAGGCGCTTGAATTATAATGTAGTTTCCCGGAACTTGGAATGGAACCATTACATTTAAGTTGACCCCGAGGTTACAATGTTGTTGCAACGCATGCCGGGTACCCGTTGTATATAGTGTCATGTAGAAATACAAATCCCCAAAGTTGACCTTTATTGGATAACCAACACCTCTGCCATAGGTCACCTCAAGTGGTTCGCTACGTTTGGTGATTTAGTAGGGGTGCCCGGGTTTATGGGGTGAAGTCTGCCTAGGTCTTGGAGGCGGATGCCCAGGACACACTGAACCCCAGATTCCTACCCACCCCTTAAACCCTTTTCCTTTCCAAAACTCTCATCTCCTTCCTTTCCTAAAAAAAATCATCCACACAGCATCCCCAAAGATGACATAGGACCTGAGGGAAATTATTTTCCCCACGGCCTCCTGCGCGGAGCTCATGTAAAATAAAAATTAAATGCATATAAATTCACCTTTCCCAAAAAGCCAGAAATAATTGAAAAAAAACATGTTCTTTATATATTTTCCCTTTCTTAGTTCTGCACTCCTGGCATTTATCCTTTTAAAATTTCGTTTTATTCGATTAAAAAAAGAACAGAAAAAATATTCTTTCATAGCGTACTCTACTCCCCCCCCCCCCTTCCTTCATCCCGCAAAACCCCCTCCCGGGTTCCCCTCCCCCTTCCCAGGTTACCCTCCCCCCTCCCTGGTTTTCATCCCCCCTCTTTTTTAACCAACACCTCTGCCATAGGTCACCCTAGGTGATTCGCTACGCTTAGTGATTTAGCAGGGGTGCCCGGGTTCATGGGATGAGGTGTGTCTAGGTCTGATGATCAGGACACACTGAAGCCCAGATTCCTACCCACCCCTTAAACCCTTTTCCTTCCCAGAACTCTTCTCTCCTTCGAAAAAAACGATGTCTGAATGCGGATGAAGCGAGGAATGAGCGCCTACAAAGGGAACAGGTAGTCGACCGCTCCCCCAAAATTTCGTCGCAATCGGATGAACGGTTTAGCAATGCATAATTTCATGATACCAGAGCTCACTATTTGTAGTTGTATTGTAAGTACTAAGTAGGTACTTTGTTGTAATATTTCACCAAAACGACGCCATTATGTTGTTGAGCATAAAATAATTTTATAAAAACTTCTTTTCAGCACAAATAATTTTATTCAATATCATGTTTTATTTTTAAAGGAAAAAAGTCCCTGCAAGAAAGTACCTACCTAGAACAGCGTAATATATATATTTTTTTGTTACTTCACAATATCCAAATAGATAATCTGCACATTTAAAAATAACATAACATAAAAATAATAAGGCTGGGTTGTTTAAAAAAAATAATTGACAATTTTACAAATTTTTCTTGTCAATTTTCAGTTCTAGAAAGTTCCGTAATTATTTCAGTTTTGTGATGTAACTGGCCTTTATTGAGAAAAAACAGAACTTGAGTAGAACCAACACAGAACGTGAAAATTAACTTTAAAAAAAAAATTTGAATTATTTAGTATCATCGAAACAACCTTACCTTAGTATTTATTGCATTAAAACCTAATTCGTTGTGTAGGTACCCATTCAGGTAGGTACCTGCGCATTTCCTTAGATTCCGGCAATCTTTGCTTTTTTCATCATATTTGCAATACTACCGAAGTAAGTAGGTACCTACCCCGAATGAAAAACGTGTTAATTTGAACTGGCCAGCAATAATTAAACTTCCGATGGAATCTGTGAGCACGTGTTTTGATGATTTTTTTTCGGAAAATTTCGAGTTTTGTCAGGATCTCCTGACATATTTTATATGAGAATCGTATGTTTTATTGTTATTAAAAGTTGCGGAATCTCTCAGGCTATCGTATTTTTAAAAAACATCTAGCCCGGAATCGGTTTTTCGGCGGCAATGTGGTTTTCCGAAAAACAACGACCCAAACCGCCGAGAGTTCCGTTTTGTTAGGCTAAAACTTTGACATTTGAGATCTGCGTCAACGGTCCTAGCATTTTCCTTTGTGAAATTAAGGGGTTTTTTCGTCATTTTTTTTTTTACCAACGCCATCTGTCGGCGGGAAATATGACCGAGCCGAATCGAGTGATTCGAGCAGAGCTTCTAGTTTTCGCCGCCGATTCGTATCGGAGAATAAACCCCTGTATATATTTTATTTTGTCATTAAAAATTTGCTTACAGTTTTCATTCCGAATTTGCTTCAACCGAAAGTGAACCTTGAGGTGGGTGAAACGCAAAGGGCGTACTGGTCGTTTTTGCGTCGACAAAAAAGTGCGCGGAAAAAGACCTTTCCCAAAGTGAACAATACTATATATACTAGGTTTTGCCCGTTGCAGAAGCAACTAACGGGTTAAAACACTATGCGATTTGACGTGTGAACGTGGATGATGCGAGGAGTGTGTTTTCAGTAAGTATTTGAAGAAAAAAACGATGTTTGAATGTAGACGAAGCGAGGTATGTGTGCCACATAGAGGGCACAGGCAGTAGACTGCTCAATTTGGTACACCTACTATAGGGCCACTTCGGTCAACTGGTTCAGTATAGGCCTAAAAGTTATTTTTTTAATAATTTTTTTTTGGAATTTTTATAATATTGAAATTTTATGGATCTTAAATTTTTTTCAGATTTAAAAATTTTTTGGATCTTTAAATTTTTATCGATTTTGAAATTTTTTGGATTTTAAAATTTTTTCGATTTTAAAATTTTTTGGATTTTGAAATTTTTTGGATTTTAAAATTTTTTTCGTTTTTTAAATTTTTTTGGATTTTTAATTTTTTGGATTTTTAAATTTTTTATTCGATTTTGAAATTTTTTGGATTTTGAAATTTTTTGGATTTTAAAATTTTTTTCGATTTTGAAATTTTTGGATTTTGAAATTTTTTTCGATTTTGAAATTTTTTGGATTTAAAATTTTTTCGATTTTAAAATTTTTTAGATTATTTTTTGGATTTTGAAATTTTTTGGATTTTGAAATTAAAATTATTTTGAAATTGGTTATCAAAATAACGTAATATAATTTAGGGCCCTCTAGGTCGAGAGGTAAGACTCTCGACTCGCAATCCGAAGATTGCGGGTTCGAACTCGATGTGTGCAAATAATTTTTGATCGATTAGTTCATGTTAATTAACTTATAAAGTATAAGTTCTGGTGTAAAACCACCATTCAGAATCGAAACTTTGTTCGAAATGTACCATTATTATTAATTATTTTGAATCCATTAATGTGAAATTATGTACACGCAACCTGCCAAATTGACTGTTCTAAAACGGGAAACCTTCCTAGTTGGACTGTCTTATATTACTTACTTACTTATATTTCTTACTTCCTTTTATATTGTTATATCTTGTATGTAATAATAATAAATAATAAATAAATAAATAAATAAATAAATGGCTTTGGCCTTGTTTACTTACCGGATCTGAGGTTCAATTTGCGAGGCGGGAATGGGAACCGCCGCCCCACGAACCTTTATTGGATATAGTTAAAACACATGCGATTTGACGTGTGAACGTGGATGAAGCGAGGAGGAGTGTGTGTTAAATTAAATATATGATGAAAAAACGATGTTTGAATGCGGATGAAGCGAGGAGTGAGCGCCTACAAAGGGAACAGGTAGTCGACGAACGGTTTAGCAATGCATAATTTCATGATGCCAGAGCTCATTATTTTATATAGAATGAATCGACAGGATGCGCACATCAAATCCCAAAAGTTTCATCACAATCGGATGAAAGGTTTAGCAATGCATAATTTCTTGATGCCAGAGCTCACTATGTATACAAAAACCATTGCGGGCACGCATACATCAAATCCCCAAAGTTTCACCGAAATCGGATGAACGGTTTAGCAATGCGTAATTTCATTATGCCAGAGCTCACTATTGCATACAAAAACCATTGCGGGCATGCACACATCAAATCCCCAAAGTTTCATCGCAATCGGATGAACGGTTTAGCAATGCATAATTTCATGACGCCAGAGCTCACTATTTTATATTAAAAAAAAGAATCGAGGGAATGCACACATCATAGTGGAAGATTCTCTCAGTATCGCCCTGGTGTAAGACCACCATTCAGAATTGAAACGTTACTTGAAATGGCTTCTGCCGTGTTTGGTGATCAGATCTGAATAGCCAGGTACTTCCCCACCTTCCTCTTTCCTATATCCTTCCCCTCCCCACTGCCTTCAGCCTCACAACATACCCCAATTGGGGACGCCATAGTCCCACTGAATCCAGACGGGAGCAGTTGGGACTCTTGTGCGGTATTCATGTAAAAAAAAAATCAAATCCCCAAAGTCAGAGAAGCCAGAGCCAGAGCTCACCATTTTATACAGAAAGAATCGAAGGAATGCGCACATAGTGTCCCCAAAGTTTCCTCGCAATCGGATGAACAGTTTAGCAATGCATAATTTTGTGATGTCAAAGCTCATTATTTTATATAGAAACCAATGAATTGTTCCCGGGGCGGCGGTACCAATACCATATTGAATGATTATCATAAAAATGCAATATACAAAAAAAGCGCTAGGTATATAAATTTAACATTTTTGAAAAAAATTATATGCTACTAATGTTTAGAGTTACCTGCACGTACGTAAAAAAAAAATATATATATATATTTAGGCTGGGTTGTTCAAAACAATATTTAAAAATCTCCAATTTTTCAAGTTAATTTAAACGTTCTGTGAAAGTTCTGTTCAAATTCTATTCAAGTTCCGTAATTATTTCTGTTTTGAAATAAAAAGTATAAATAAATAATAATAAATATAATAAGTTTTGAATAAATAAAACTCGCAAATTACGTCAAAATAAACTTAACTAATATAAAAATAACAAAATCTTTTTGCATGCAAACTACTCTGATTGAAGGGGTGGGTAGGAATGTGGGGGTCCAGAAGTGATGGATGTATAAATCCATATCTTAAACTGCGGTGCAAGGCGATGGTCGAGAGAGAGCGGTTGGAGAGGTTAAGGGATAACTTGACTCCCAATCCGAAGATCGTGGGATCTAATCCCGGTGTGGCCAAATAAATGTTACTTGATTAATTTGCATTATTTTACAATTAATTCATTTAATAATAATAATATACAGTATATTTGCTGCACGCTCCAGAGTGGAAGATACTTTCAATATCGCCCTGCAGTAAGATCATCATTTAGAATTGGGGCGTTGTTTGAAATGTCTTTAGCCGTGTTGGGCAACCAGATCTGAATAGCCAGGTACTTCCCCACCTTCCTCTTTCTTATCTTTTTCCCCTCTCCATTTCCTTCAGTCTCACAACATACCCCAATCGGGGATGCCAGTTTCACTGGCTCCAGACAGAAGTAGCCGAGACTCTTGTGAGGTATTCACATAAACAAAGGTTAGATCATCCTCAACCAATCTCTCTTGATTCGGCCCATCATGCAGTAAGTGGACAAACGCATTGGCCACTAAGATCTATGCAAACCTTATCCCATGGACCCGGCCACATCTGCTAAGTCACTTAAGGCGACCTATGGCAGGGGTGATGGTTATCCCATAAATGGTTCCTGAGGCGGCGGTTCCCATATTCGCCTCCCAAATTGTTTCCTGTCAGTAACAGTCGTCAGGCGTAGTAATAATTACTAATTACACAGCAGAACTTGTTTACAAACTAATCTGTTTTAAAATTTAAGCTACAAATTAAAACATTAAAATCATTGTAGGACATGTGGAAAATATCCGCATTTCCTGCGAGGCAGTTAATTATCTTAGAGATTCTTCCCAGAGGTATCGCCATTGGTATGTTAGTTTTGTACCTGGGAAAAATTAAAAGCTTGTTTTGGCAGCCTTGTGTGAAATTATCTGGTACCGATATAAAACCATTAAGAAACTTATAAGCTATCAGTAATGCAACATCTCTTCTGGAACTAAGGTTGCAGATACCCAGCATTTCCGTTGAAAACAGCCATGGGTAAAAACTTAACTCTTTCATATAGATATCGTAAAAATTTCTTTTGTATTTTCTCGGCCAGTAGTACATAGATGATGTCCTCTGACTCCCATACCTGAGATCCATTCTTGAGAATGCTACACACCAAGCTAACATAAAGCAGCCTTATAACTGTAAGATTGGTCGAATGCTTTAAATTATGTGTGACAAAATCCAACGTCTTTGTGGCTGATTTACAAAACTTTTCAATAGGAGCATAAAATGTTAAGCAAGCGTCTTACACAATTCTTAGGTCTTTGTAAGTCACTGTGTTTCAATTTATAATTAACACAAAATTACACAATATTTAACTCCATAATAAGTGACCTCGTAGGGATGTGCATAGAGAATGTATCGCCGAATAACAAAAGAATAAAATATATTTTCATATGCATAGTGAAATCAAAAAACAAACTAATAAACTACTCTCTTTTCTTTCTCTAAAACACACTCTACTCAGCATCCCCAAAGTTGATAGACCCTAAGGAAAATAATTTTCCTCAAAACCTTCTGTGTGGAGCTAATGTAAAAGAAAAGATGATTTCTTTCTGTAGAGTGGAATGAACATAAAGATATTGGAATATAGAGATATGCTATGATGGCCACCCAACTGTCAGCAGACTATGCTCTAATAGTCTTAATTTGAATTTTAGTTGATATTTCTACGGTGTGTAGTAGTATTGGTTAACAATATAGTTTGAACACGTAAATTAATTGATTTTTTTAAAGGTGTGCTGTAATATTAGTTAACAATATCAGTGACACCAGGGAGCACATTCCCACCCCTTAAAAACTGCCGATAGCACATATCTTATATTTAAATAACTTTGATTGTACAACGTGTACTGCATTCACATTCTTGCTTGTTTGATGGAATAAAAAACGTTTTAAATTCATAAAAGCTTTTATTTCTTAATATGCTGGGTTAATAATGTATCTTTTATTGTCAGAAAAACCCAGTAAAAAAACTGACCACATTCTGTTAATTATGACATTTTTTATTTATTTGACATTTCATATATATAAAAGTTAAAAAAAGTGTATACAATTCCACCCAATAAACTTACACAATGTAAAATGCTGTTTAGAAATAATACACAAAATATGGTATTACAGTGAAACCCTTTTTTGAAAAGTTTTCCAAGGGACTGAAAAAAAACAAACTTCAAGCAGGAAAACCTTATATGTGGGAAAAATTTGAAAAATAACTGATAACCTATTTATTTTATTTTTTTCATCAATTTTAATTCAATTCAATATATTTATTTTAAAAACATTACAAAATTAAATTTTAAAATCTCTAAAGAAAAAAAAATTAATATTAGATAAGCAGATTTAAAAAAATGACTGCAGCAACAAAGCGATTTTATTTAACAACAAAACTGCTCTCCGGATTTGTATGACCATTAGCAAGTTAGTTCTGCAAGCCGAGAGTCTATGCTGTCGGTGACGGAGATTTATCGGGAACATAGAAACTAATGCAACATGATGGTGGAGTTTTCAAACCATACACGAATCAGTCTGAAGAAATGTGTTACAATGAGCATGTCCCTTCTGACCCTTAGATGGTTCATCTGAGCATATCCAAGAGAAAGCTATTAAGGTAAAGTTATGGGAAGTAGCCATATTCCTTCGGGCAGAGAAACCTCAGAAATTTCTTCCGAATTTTCTCTAACATGAGGGAATACTTCACTTGGTGTATGCTCTAAACCACTGCCCAACTCAAGTTTTTTCCTAATCAAAGCATTGTATAGTACTGTGAGAACCCAGTGTCTCTAAAATTGTGAAACAGTGCAAAAGGATAAAACCCAACCTTTTCAATGAAATACTGCATGCCATCATGATATGAGCATGAAAAGTCTACCTAAGGGAACGTACCCATACTACGTGACCTCTTTGGGGGGTGTTCAAAATGTCACGCTTTGTACAAATGAGCGGCGGTTTGCTTACGATTTTGGTCACCGGGGGGGGGGGGGGGGGGGGGTTAAAAATTGCAAAAAATTGGTCACATAGTATGGGTACGTTCCCTAATATCAAATACAATAATAAGATTTTAGTAATGACTTTTCAAAGGAGATGTTGAGTTGATTTCATTCTGAGTAAGTTGTCCGTTGTGACATAAATGATTAATATTTTTGACAAATACCGGTTTTGTGAAAAATAACCTCAAAGGCACTGTGAATATGATTTTAGATTTTCACGGCCAAAAGTATTTTTGTTATTTGTTTCTGAGGTGTTTATGTCATGTTGCGCTACCTCCTCCTTTAGCCAACGTTTCAGACAGCGTTACAGTGTCCATCATCAGGGCAAATGTGTGATGTCACGCATCTGCCTTGATGATGGACACTGTAACGCTGTCCGAAACGTTGGCTAAAGGAGGAGGTAGCGCAACACGGCATAAAATCCCAAAAACCAATAACAAAAATGATTTTTTTTATACATTAACTCCACAGTAGACCCTGAGAAAAATAATTTCCCATGGGGCCTATGTCATCTTTGAGGAAGCTTTGTGGAGGATTTTTTAGGGAAAGGAAGGAGAGGAAGTTCTGGGGAAGAAAAAAGTATGAGGGGTGGGTAGGAATCTGGGGGTAAGTATGTCTAGGAGTGATGAACATATAAATGCATTCCTCCCACTACGGTGCAAGGTAACGAATCGAGTCCAGCTGGAGACGTCTAAAGATATCCCTCAACCAGTCTCTCTCAATCTGGCTCGCCACGCAGTAGGTGGACAGACACATCCGCCGCCAAGACCTAGACAAACCTCAACCCATGATCCGGACACCCCTGCAAAGTCACCAAATATAGCGAACCACTTAGGGTAACCTATGGCAGGGTTGCGGGTTATCCAATAAGTGGTTCCCGGGGTCCCTCCATACATACTGTGGATGTTGCGCTTTCCTTCCTTTTTAGGTGTATAATAAATACAATAATAATTGTTATTTATTTATTCTGAATTAAAAACCTTTGGCTTTCTTTTTTTCTAGCGGTAAACAGCAATAGATAGTGTAATTAACGACACCGTCCCAACTTCAAAGGCCAAAAACAAAATGCCACTTGCGGACCGGGCCGAAACACATATAACACCATTCTCAATGCTCGCGTAAACGCATCAGTGGATTCTCTGCTTCATTCCGTATTCACAGTATTAGAAAGAGTACGATATTTGTGCATGCGCATTAAGTTTTGCCTGCTTAGTTTTGTCTGAAGCCGAATACGCATTCGATGAGAGCATCCAATGCGCAGAAAACGACTTTTATGCGCATAGACATAGTGCACAGAATAGCATAATCAAACTGCGTGCATTAATTTACTGAGAGAAAAACACCAAATCTGACAAAATCATTTAAAAATGTAAAGATAAAAATAATTATCAATCAAAATATACTAATTCATAAGCGCGGCCTCCCCCGCAAATGCTCTACTTGTTGAACTGAGGTAGGTTCCAATCCGCACAGTTGGATAGTGTCATTATGAAGTAGTAAATGTTGCCAAATGTATGGAAAAAAGGCGACACCGCAAAATAATATGAACAGTGTCGGAATCATTTGTTTCATTCCGGAAAAATTGAACTAATTAGTTCTTACATAGGTTTTGAAGGAGATACTAAGTAATATCTTATTGCAAAATGCAATCGTGTGCGTTAAAGGGACACTTAATATCTCATGCGTTATAATTATGTAGATATTCGTCCTACATACAGGCTGTAGATATTGGTAACTGGAGTCTTGCAAAATACCTTATAAATTACAGGCAATGTTTGATTATAAAATAATAACAGAAAAAATTGCATTATATTACGTTTCAACTTATTTAAAATCATGATTTGTTATCACAGTTGATCCTGATAACTTAAACAGCGCCTTGTGCAAAAATAATTTTGACATCCTTTACCAGACAACAACCTCCGTAGTCCAGTGGGTAAGACTCTTGACTCACAATCCGGAGGTCGCGGGTTCGAACCGGGCATACGCAAATAAATTTTATTTGATTAATTTGTGTTATTTCACAATTAATTCATTTAAAATAATATATAGTATATATGCGGCATGTTCCAGAGTGGAAGATACTATCAGTATCGCCCTGGTGTAAGACCACCGGGAGGAATGCAGATCCCGCCAAATGTGGAGGATTTTAATAAAAATGCACTTTCTAGATGAGAAAAGTGTCGAAAAGTTGAATGAAAAAGAAATTAAGGCGCGCTCGGCAAAATTGAGGGAGATACAGCCGTTTAAAGAATGTATGAAATGACCGATACTGTCAGCCATTTTGTAAACTCAATTATTACCTTAAAGTTGGTAGCACTCGTAATCAACCAAAAGCCTAGATACGATTGTAGCCGACTTCATGTGATAGATGAGGCGCGTAATTATGAAATTTGTCTAGCGGACTTTTTTTCAACGATTTTTTAAACTGTTTATCACCTTCCAAATTAAAGTAACCTAGCTAACTACGCTAAACATGGTTTGTGTAACATGGTTTGTGCCCCTTTATAACGCCTACTCGCGTCAACGCAAGATAAACATCCCAGTTTTCAAATAGTTTAGCGGCTACATGCTAGGTTTGTGTAACATGGTTTATGTAACATGGTCTGTGCCCCTTTATAACGCCTACTCGCGTCAACGCAAGAAAAACATCCCAGTTTTCAAGTAGTTTAGCGGCTACGCCAGGTTTGTGTAACATGGTTTATGACCATTATTAATTCTGTATTTCATAATTACGTATTATATATCACACGAAGTTGACTACAATCATATCAACCTTCGTTTATAGCAAGTCTGAGATACCAACATTATAGTAACGAAATGACTGACAGTATCGGTTCATGAAGTGTCATTTCATACATTCTTTAAACGGCTGTATCTCCCTCAATTTTGCCGAGCGCGCCTTAATTTCTTTTTTATTCAACTTTTCCACACTTTTCCCATCTAGAAAGTGCATTTTTATTAAAATCCTCCACATTTGGCGGGATCTGCATTTCACCCAGACCACCATTCAGAATTGAAACGTCGCTTGAAAATGGCTTTAGCCGTGTTTGGTGACCTCTTGTGCGGTATTCACTGTAAAAAAAAAAAGGTGGACAAAGTAGTTGATTGCTGTAATCAATCTTTCTTTCTTCTTCTTCCTGGTGCTGTCCCAACTCATGCCTAGGTAGGCTGTTGGAGTCAGCTCTTCACGTTCTTAGATTGTAGTTTCTTCAGTTCCGAGTATCGCCTTCATCCAGGCCGTTTCTTTTCAGTATTTTGGAGCATTGAGTCATCTAGGAGTTTTTTGGTCTTTCTCTGGACGACTGTCGATGAAGCTCCATAGGCATTACCTGCTTCACTGTGTGGTCTGATGGTCTCCGTCTTATGTGCCCTGTCGTTCCTCCAGCTTACTGTTTCTGTCCGTGACACCCAGGCTACCACGAATGCGTGAACTAACGTGCTGTAATCAATAATATTTTTTAAGATTAGTTTTATATTTCATAGAATTTGAATTTTAGCATTGCGTTCTTTGTAGCTAATGTCTCATTTTCGGCAGCTTCTGCTGACATATTTTATAAGAGATTCGTAAGTTTTCTTGCAGCCAAAGGAATAATACGGTGATTTTATCTTCTGGATTGCCGTTTGTCACCCGGTGGCCGCGGCACTTTTGAAGGTTAAAACAATAGGAAATACATAAAATCTATTTTTTTATGAAAATAATAAATAAATACCTTTTTAAAATGAATTCCTTTGATCAAGAGTCTTATTTTTGCAAGCTTGCCTCGTTAGCTAGTTAGTTTTCGTGTCACTCGGTATTTCAGTATAAATATCATACCAACATCTTCAATTTATGGAATAAATATATATCCAATATTGGGGGCATTTTCAAAATCTTTCCTGTAAGTAAATAAATTACGATTTATCATTTTCAAAATCTTTCCCGTAAGAAATTACGATTTAGGTTATATCATACGTCTGACGTGTTAACTTATTTTCGAGCTAATCTGTCTTTAAGTGACATAAAATTATCAATAGAGTATTATTTCATTTATATCTTACATATTTGCAGTCAGTAATTTAATTCATAATCAGTTTCTACCCGTATCAATCAAAGAATAAATATACCAATTCAAAGCGAAGCCGCGACGCCATATTTAATATTTATGTGTCAGTAAATAAGTTGCCACCTTGAATACGGAGTTTAGTGTTGCCGTTTCTAAAAAAAACCTATTTCAGAGGTAAAATAATCTTATGTTTAGTAAGAAGTAGAAAGTAAAATAATCTTATGTTTAATAAGAAAGCAACGAAACATAAATATATTAACTTTGATTCTTTATTATTCGTAACATTTTACAATATACCCGCAAATAGAATGAAAAAAACATGTTTTTGAAAAATTAACAACAAACACACCCGAAAAATATTTTTTTTTTACACATTTTTTTTGCTGTTTTCAAACTTGATATGCAGAACTCCATTTAAAATATATTTCCAAATAATAATATGATAGTATAAATGAGTTGAAAAAAAAAGAACAAACAATTTCACATGAGGTAGAAGAAATTCTACCACAACTTCAATAATTTATTTTTTCTAGTTAGTGTAGGTATATTTAAAGCAGTTAATTTAGGTATCCAATTAAATTTATATGAAATGTATTTTATATTTTAACGTATCCATATTATTTATTGTCAAAATTAACAATTTTAGTAAGAGACATTGTGAACCCGTATTAAAATCAATGAGACTACATTCCAAAATCAGCCATTCCAAAATCAAGCACCTGGCAACATTATATTAAGAAAGTCGCTGTATTGAGTCATGTTGAGTGCCCTTTTTTCGTGAATTGGAAATTTTTGTGTGAAATCAGACGACCCCGCCATTCGAACGGATAAAAATAGAACTACAGCCGTATTCGATAGACATTTGATTTTTTCTAATGTGAACAATCCATACTCGTATTCCGCACCGCTAGATGTCTCCCGTAAAGTTTTGGCAAACGTATAAATAAAAATTAAAAATGTTTCCCGATCCAGAAAAAAAAACAAAAGCTCGTGCCGAAGACTTCGAAGGAGATTGAACCGTGAAGCCTTCCGAAATGCTGAACGCCAAGGTCCACTTTGGCTTGAGGATCGATGGCTGAAAATTCTCATACGATTTTAGTTACGCTGCCCGTTGACCGAAACTGACCTCTCAAAGTGTACGAATCTCGAGGAGCCGAAAGGTCGTTTTGGCGTGACGGGTTTGGCTTAATTTTTTCATACAAAAAAGAGTGAGTTTTCCTGACCTGCCCCAAAACTAAACAATACTATATATACTAGGTTTTGCCCGTTGCAGAAGCAACTGACGGGTTTAAACACTATGCGATTTGACGTGTGAACGTGGATGAAGCGAGGAAGAGTGTGTGTTAAATTAAATATATGAAGAAACCTAAGGTTACAGTGACCTTGCAACGCATGCCGGGTACCCGTTGTATATAATGTTATGTAGTGCAGCGCTTGCATTAAAATGTAATTTCCCAGGAATTGGAATGGAACCATTACAGTTAAGTTGACCCCGAGGTTACAGTGACCTTGCAACGCATGCCGAGTAACCGTTGTATATTATGTTATAAATTGCAGGCGCTTGCATTAAAATTTTATTTCCCGGGAATCGGGATGGAACCATTACAGTTAAGTTGACCCCGAGGTTACAGTGACCTTGCAACGCATGCCGTGTACCCGTTGTATATTATGTTATAAATTGCAGGCGCTTGCATTAAAATTTTATTTCCCGGGAATCGGGATGAAACCATTACAGTAAAGTTGACCCCTAGGTTACAGTGACCTTGCAACGCATGCCGGGTACCCGTTGTATATAATGTTATATAGTGCAGGCGCTTGCATTATAATGTAGTTTCCGGGGACTTGGGATGGAACCATTAGAGTTTAGTTGACCCTGAGGTTAAAGTGGCCTTGCAACGCATGCCGGGTACCCGTAGTATATAATGTTACATAGTGCAGGCGCTTGCATTATAATGTAGTTTCCCAGGACTTCGGATGGAAACATTACAGTTTTAGAGAGGTTAAAGCGGCCTTGCAACGCATGCCGGGTACCCGTTGTATATAATTTTATAAAGTGCATCATTTTATAATGTTGTTTCCCGGGACTTGGTAGGGAACCATTACGGTTTAGTTGACCCCGAAGTTAAAGTGGCCTCGCAACGCATGCCGGGTACCCGCTGTATATAATTAATTTATTTACGCACAAATAGTCCATTAACAATAACAATCGGTTGCACGGTTTAGCAGTGCAAAATTTCATTATGCCGGAGCTCACTATTGTAGTTGTATTGTATTTCATTTTGCAAGTGTAAGTACTAAGTAGGTACTTTGTTGTAATATTTCACCAAAACGACGCCATTATGCTGTTGAGCATAAAATAATTTTCACTACAAATAAATTCATTAAATATCATGTTTTGATTTTTAAATGAAAAAAGTCCCCGCAAGTAAGTACCTACCTAGAACACGCGTAATGTATATATATATATATATACAATGTTCAAATAGAACACACTTAAAAATAAAAAAAATAATTAATAAAAAAAATTGACAATTCTTTAAATTTTTCTAGTAAATTTTCAGTTCTATAAAGTTCCGTTCGAGTTCTGTAATTATTTCAGTTTTGTGATGTAACTGGTCTGTAATGATAAAACAATAGAATTTGAGTAGAACCATCACAGAACGTGAAAATTAACTTAAAAAAAGTTCAATTATTCTGTATCATCGAAACAACCTTACCTTAGTATTTATTGCATTAAAACCTAATTCGTTGTGTAGGTACCCATTTAGGTAGGTACCTGCGCATTTCCTTAGATTCCGGCAATCTTAGCTTTTTTCATCATATTTGCAATACTACCGAAATAAGTAGGTACCTACCCCGAATGAAAAACGTGTTAATTTGAACTGGCCAGCAAATATTTAAACTTTCGATGGAATCTGTGAGCCCGTATTTTGATTTTTTTTTTTCGGAAAATTTCGAGTTTTGTCAGCATCTCCTGACGTATTTTATATGAGAATCATATGTTTTATTGGTGTTAAAAGTTGCGGAATCTATCCGGCTATCGTATTTTCAAAAAACATCTAGCTCGGAATCGGTTTTTCGGCGGTAATGTCGTTTTCCGAAATACAACGACCGAAACCGCCGAGAGTTCCGTTTTGTTAGGCTAAAACTTTGACATTTGAGATCTGCGTCAACGGTCCTAGCATTTTCCTTTGTGAAATAAGCGGGTTTTTTCGTCATTTTTTTTTTTCAAACGCCGTCTGTCGGCGGGAAATACAACCGAGCCGAATCGAGTGATTCGAGTAGAGCTTCTAGTTTTCGCCGCCGATTCGTATCGGAGAATAAATCCCTGTATATATTTCATTTTGTCGAAAAAAATTGACTTACAGTTTTCATTCGGAATTTGCTTCAACCGAAAGTGAACCTTGAGGTGGGTGAAACGCAAAGGGCGTACTGGTCGTTTTTGCGTCAACAAAAAAGTGCGCGGAAAAAGAGCTTTCCCAAAGTGAACAATACTATATACTAGGTTTTGCCCGTTGCAGAAGCAACTGTCGGGTTAAAGCAATATACGATTTGATGTGTGAACGTGGATGAAGATTTAAAATTTTTCGGATTTTAAAATTTTTTCGATTTTTAAATTTTTTGATTTTTAAAATTTTTTCGATTTTTAAATTTTTTCGATTTTTTAATTTTTTGGATTTTAATTTTTTTTTCGATTTTTAAATTTTTTGGATTTTAAATTTTTTGGATTTTAAAATTTTGTGATCTTTAAAATTTTTTGGATTTTTTAAATTTTTTTCGATTTTGGAATTTTTTGGATTTTAAAATATTTTTCGATTTTAAAATTTTTTGGATTTTGAAATTTTTTTGATTTTAAAATTTTTTCGATTTTAAAATTTTTTGGATTTTAAAAATTTTGGAATTTAAATTTTTTCGATTTTTAAATTTTTTTCGATTTTGAAATTTTTTGGATTTTAAAATTTTTTCGATTTTAAAATTTTTTGGATTTTGAAATTTTTTTGATTTTAAAATTTTTTCGTTTTTAAAATTTTTTGGATTTTAAAATTTTTTGGATTTAAAAATTTGTTGAAATTTAAATTCTTTTTTGATTTTTAAATTTTGTTGTATTTTGAAATTAAAATTATTTTGAAATTGGTTATCAAAATAACGCAATATAATTTAGGGCCCTCTAGGTCAAGAGGTAAGACTCTCGACTCGCAATCCGAAGATTGCGGGTTCGAACTCAATCCCTTAAACCCTTTTCCTTCCCAGAACTCTTCTCTCCTTCGTTTCCCTAAAAGACGAAGCGAGCAGGAGTGTGTGTTAAATTAAATATATATGAAGAAAAAACGATGTCTGAATGCGGATGAAGCGAGGAATGAGCGCCTACAAAGGGAACAGGTAGTTGACCGCACCCCCAAAATTTCATCGCAATCGGATAAACGGTTTAGCAATGCACAATTTCATGATACCAGAGCTCACTATTTGTAGTTGTATTGTAAGTACTAAGTAGGTACTTTGTTGTAATATTTCACCAAAACGACGCCATTATGTTGTTGAGCATAAAATAATTTTATAAAAACTTCTTTCCAGCACAAATAATTTTATTCAATATCATGTTTTATTTTTAAAGGAAAAAAGTCCCTGCAAGAAAGTACCTACCTAGAACAGCGTAATATATATATTTTTTTGTTACTTCACAATATCCAAATAGATAATCTGCACATTTAAAAATAACATAACATAAAAATAATAAGGCTGGGTTGTTTAAAAAAAAAAATTGACAATTTTACAAATTTTTCTTGTCAATTTTCAGTTCTAGAAAGTTCCGTAATTATTTCAGTTTTGTGATGTAACTGGCCTTTATTGAGAAAAAACAGAATTTGAGTAGAACCAACACAGAACGTGAAAATTAACTTTTAAAAAAAAATTGAATTATTTAGTATCATCGAAACAACCTTACCTTAGTATTTATTGCATTAAAACCTAATTCGTTGTGTAGGTACCCATTCAGGTAGGTACCTGCGCATTTCCTTAGATTCCGGCAATCTTTGCTTTTTTCATCATATTTGCAATACTACCGAAGTAAGTAGGTACCTACCCCGAATGAAAAACGTGTTAATTTGAACTGGCCAGCAATAATTAAACTTCCGATGGAATCTGTGAGCACGTGTTTTGATGATTTTTTTTCGGAAAATTTCGTGTTTCGTCAGCATCTCCTGACGTATTTTATATGAGAATCATATGTTTTATTGGTGTTAAAAGTTGCGGAATCTATCCGGCTATCGTATTTTCAAAAAACATCTAGCCCGGAATCGGTTTTTCGGCGGTAATGTCGTTTTCCGAAAAACAACGACCGAAACCGCCGAGAGTTCCGTTTTGTTAGGCTAAAAATTTGACATCTAAGATTTTGACCATAGACCTAGCATTTTCCTTTGAGGAAAATGCTAAGTCTTTTTTTGTCATTTTTTTTTTGAAACGCTATCTGTCGGCGGGAAATACAACCGAGCCGAATCGAGTGATTCGAGTAGAGCTTCTAGTTTTCGCCGCCGATTCGTATCGGAGAATAAATCCCTGTATATATTTCATTTTGTCGAAAAAAATTTGCTTACAGTTTTCAGTCCCAATTTGCTTCAACCGAAAGTGAACCTTGAGGTGGGTGAAACGCAAAGGGCGTACTGGTCGTTTTTGCGTCAACCAAAAAGTGCGCGGAAAAAGACCTCTCCCAAAACCAAACAATACTATATATACTAGGTTTTGCCCGTTGCAGAAGCAACTGTCGGGTTAAAGCAATATACGATTTGATGTGTGAACGTGGATGAAGATTTAAAATTTTTCGGATTTTAAAATTTTTTCGATTTTTAAATTTTTTGATTTTTAAAATTTTTTCGATTTTTAAATTTTTTCGATTTTTTAATTTTTTGGATTTTAATTTTTTTTTTCGATTTTTAAATTTTTTGGATTTTAAATTTTTTGGATTTTAAAATTTTGTGATCTTTAAAATTTTTTGGATTTTTTTAATTTTTTTCGATTTTGGAATTTTTTGGATTTTAAAATTTTTTCGATTTTAAAATTTTTTGGATTTTGAAATTTTTTTGATTTTAAAATTTTTTCGATTTTAAAATTTTTTGGATTTTAAAATTTTTTGGATTTTGAAATTTTTTGGATTTTGAAATTTTTTTGATTTTAAAATTTTTTCGATTTTAAAATTTTTTGGATTTTAAAATTTTTTGGAATTTAAATTTTTTCGATTTTTAAATTTTTTTCGATTTTGAAATTTTTTGGATTTTAAAATTTTTTCGATTTTAAAATTTTTTGGATTTTGAAATTTTTTTGATTTTAAAATTTTTTCGTTTTTAAAATTTTTTGAATTTTAAAATTTTTTGAATTTTAAAATTTATTGGATTTAAAAATTTGTTGAAATTTAAATTCTTTTTTGATTTTTAAATTTTGTTGTATTTTGAAATTAAAATTATTTTGGAATTGGTTATCAAAATAACGCAATATAATTTAGGGCCCTCTAGGTCAAGAGGTAAGACTCTCGACTCGCAATCCGAAGATTGCGGGTTCGAACTCAATCCCTTAAACCCTTTTCCTTCCCAGAACTCTTCTCTCCTTCGTTTCCCTAAAAGACGAAGCGAGCAGGAGTGTGTGTTAAATTAAATATATATGAAGAAAAAACGATGTCTGAATGCGGATGAAGCGAGGAATGAGCGCCTACAAAGGGAACAGGTAGTTGACCGCACCCCCAAAATTTCATCGCAATCGGATAAACGGTTTAGCAATGCACAATTTCATGATACCAGAGCTCACTATTTGTAGTTGTATTGTAAGTACTAAGTAGGTACTTTGTTGTAATATTTCACCAAAACGACGCCATTATGTTGTTGAGCATAAAATAATTTTATAAAAACTTCTTTCCAGCACAAATAATTTTATTCAATATCATGTTTTATTTTTAAAGGAAAAAAGTCCCTGCAAGAAAGTACCTACCTAGAACAGCGTAATATATATATTTTTTTGTTACTTCACAATATCCAAATAGATAATCTGCACATTTAAAAATAACATAACATAAAAATAATAAGGCTGGGTTGTTTAAAAAAAATAATTGACAATTTTGCAAATTTTTCTTGTCAATTTTCAGTTCTAGAAAGTTCCGTAATTATTTCAGTTTTGTGATGTAACTGGCCTTTATTGAGAAAAAACAGAATTTGAGTAGAACCAACACAGAACGTGAAAATTAACTTTAAAAAAAAAATTGAATTATTTAGTATCATCGAAACAACCTTACCTTAGTATTTATTGCATTAAAACCTAATTCGTTGTGTAGGTACCCATTCAGGTAGGTACCTGCGCATTTCCTTAGATTCCGGCAATCTTTGCTTTTTTCATCATATTTGCAATACTACCGAAGTAAGTAGGTACCTACCCCGAATGAAAAACGTGTTAATTTGAACTGGCCAGCAATAATTAAACTTCCGATGGAATCTGTGAGCACGTGTTTTGATGATTTTTTTTCGGAAAATTTCGAGTTTTGTCAGGATCTCCTGACATATTTTATATGAGAATCGTATGTTTTATTGTTATTAAAAGTTGCGGAATCTCTCAGGCTATCGTATTTTTAAAAAACATCTAGCCCGGAATCGGTTTTTCGGCGGCAATGTGGTTTTCCGAAAAACAACGACCCAAACCGCCGAGAGTTCCGTTTTGTTAGGCTAAAACTTTGACATTTGAGATCTGCGTCAACGGTCCTAGCATTTTCCTTTGTGAAATTAAGGGGTTTTTTCGTCATTTTTTTTTTTACCAACGCCATCTGTCGGCGGGAAATACAACCGAGCCGAATCGAGTGATTCGAGTAGAGCTTCTAGTTTTCGCCGCCGATTCGTATCGGAGAATAAATCCCTGTATATATTTCATTTTGTCGAAAAAAATTTGCTTACAGTTTTCAGTCCCAATTTGCTTCAACCGAAAGTGAACCTTGAGGTGGGTGAAACGCAAAGGGCGTACTGGTCGTTTTTGCGTCAACCAAAAAGTGCGCGGAAAAAGACCTCTCCCAAAACCAAACAATACTATATATATATATTATTATACTTAATTTGATTTTATGTTAAATTTGATTTATTTTGAATTGATTTTTTTATTTGAATCGAATTTATTTTGTATTGGAGTTTTAATATTAAGATTGTTGGCTTTAATTTTAATTCCGATTTACATTATTTTTTTTATTTTTTGATTAAATTAAAAAAAAAAATAAAAAATAAAAAATACATTATTTTTTTTATTTTTTGATTAAATTATTTTTTTTATTTTAACCTCTATTATTTATATTGTGTGCGTTGAATTACAGATTTGATATTGATTTAATATTTTTTTTATGGAATTTAATTTAATTGTATTTATTATATATTAATTCAATTTAATTTTATAATTATTATTTTTTCTGTTTTATATTTGAGGCACTGCTGAAAACCAGCTGCTTTCCAGGAGAAATCCTGAATTGTAGCTGAGCAGTGACCTTTTCATCAATAGAATCAATGATAAAAGAAAAAATGTGTATTGTAAAAAAAAAAAATGTATTGATGAATAAACATTTTTATTTATTTATGTGCGTTAAGAAAATGATGATAATGTTGGTAGTTCTTAGTCGAACTATGATACAGTTTAAAGTGACCGAATTGGATATAGACACCTTAGCTCAGTTGGTAGAACTGTTGCCATGTACGAGATCTCCTGTCAGATTTATGTGATTTTCTTTGGCTATTATTTGCTTTTCTATGGGCCGATGTCAAAATTTAAGCTGTGAGCTGTCACTTATTTTAGTTTAGGTCGTTTTAAACACGAATTGGTGCAAGTATGCATGTTTATTTATTCATTTAACAGCCTTAGAAAATCACACAAATCCGACAGGACATCTCGCCCGAGATCTATCTCGATCTCATAAAAGATAGAGAATCGCTTGGCTGAATACCCAGGTACTTCCGTAAGTTCCTCCATCTCCTTCCCCTCCCCACTACCATCAACCTAAACATATCACAATCGGAAATGCCATGAGTTTCACTGGTTCCAGAAGATTGGGAGCAGTTGAGACTCTTGCGTGCTTTAAAAAAGCTTTCATACTTCGCAATGATATTGGTTCATTGGTTCATTCAAAACTAACTAACTAACTAACCATCACGCCGTTTCTCCGCAGGGGTAGGCAGAGAGGACGGATCGCCAAACAACTCAACTTCTTACATTCATACATCGTCTCACGCATTCTCTTCTATTATTCTGACTTTTGACATGGCCCGACTCAAGTATCTGATTCACTTGATCGTGCCATGTCTTCCTCGGGCGTCCCCGACTTCTTCTACCATTCACATTCGCGTCGTATATTCTTCTTACACTACTTTATTCGTTCATTCGCTCTACATGCCCAAACCATCTGAGGGTCCCTTTCTTAATCTTACTCATTATGCTCACATCAGCCTTACATTCTTTGCGGATATCAACATTTCTCATGCGATCATACATTGTTTTACCACACATACGTCTCAGGGATCTCATTTCAACAGCACTCAGTTTACTTTCATCCTTCTTCTGCCAGTTCCATGCCTCACTGCCATACATCAGGTACCAGGACTCCATTGTGGACTGCTAGCTTCGCTTCTTTTGACAGTTTTTTATTAGCGCCAACGGCATTCAGTCCACCATTAATGGAGTTACCGGTATTCACCCTTCATTCAATATCTCTATCAGCCTTCCCATCTCTCGTAAACATACTACCCAGATACACAAACTCATCCACCTGCTCCAAGTATTCCTCATTCACAACTATATTGCATACTGTTTTCGTACTCTCTCTTTCAAACACCATGACTTTAGGCTTACTTACTTTCATCATTAACTCATTCTTCGTACATACTTCGTTCATCCTATATTTTTTCAGTATTACCCGAATGGAAAGGGTACCGAAACATCACACGTGCACCATAGTGCACGTGTTATCACACGGCAATTCCCGATTGACCATGTTATTATTATTCGTATATTGTGAAGTGTTAATGCTTCGGAACATTTCATTCTTCAACAACAAGAAACAACAATTCCCCTTTGTTATCGCTCGAGTGTGAAATCGTAAACAATCAGAAAAGTCAATACGTTAACACTATAAATTAACTTCCAACAATTCTTGTATTTTGTTGCATTAGTATGGTTGAAATGACGAATATGTTCCAACGTACGTACTTAATCAAAGTTCTCGTAAATTCACCCTTTCCGCGAATTCATTTACTTTTTACGCAAATTGTGGCGCCATGGGTTTGTCTAAACTGTGACCGAAGAAATAAAACACTTTGGACATTACTACACACTGAAAAATAAGAGTTGGTTTGCTGCCCTGGTGCAACGAAGGCACCTTTATGTAAAAAGTTGAAATTGATGCAGAATACCTACCAGTGATAAAGACAGTGTAAGAACTTAGGTTCTATTTTATCTACTCGTACATGTAAAATACTACGAAAATATACAAAATTAATTCCAATGTTGGTGCATTTATGAAACTTTGCTCATACATTCTTCTTGGCAGTATACCTGAAGTTCTGCAAAGACCGCCCGACCGGGGGGCGTATTTACAATCCCTACCGCGTTTCAGTCGCTTTAAATTTTCAATATCAAAATTTAAATATTTAGAAAAAAAAATATTAATTTCTAATATACATATTGGAAAGATTATTTTATCTAGATTTTAGAACAATTTTTGTTTTTGCAAAGTGATAAAAAATTATCAATATAGAGGTGTATTTATTTTCTTTGTTTATTTGTTTATTTATTTGTACACGCCCAATTAGGGCTTTTACATATGATAAAATTAAAAATACATTTGTTATAATCAAAGAATTAAGAGATAACAATTAAATAAGTATCAAGTATAGATTTTTTAACTTAAAACAAAAGAGTAAATTATAGGATACACATTCATATATATTTAAAGAAGTGATTTTCTTGCAGCTTAAAAGCAACAGAATAAAATAAAGGATACACATTCATATACATTCGACACATATTGAAAATTTATAAACATTTCAAATTTATCTAAATAGACATACAGATTTAATGACAATGTTTTTATAGGTTGATAGACTTTCAGTACCGTTGGTATTCATGTAATATTTATTCCCTGTACTGTGCAGTCGGTTCATTACTGAGTTTGTTTCTGAATTGGTACCTGAATTGTATGGGAATAATATATGGGAATAATATTAAAATATAAATATTTAGAAATAAATTTTTTAATTTCTAATATACACATCAGAAAGATTATTTTATCTACATTTTAGAACAATTTTTGTTTTTGCAATGTGATAAAAAATAACCAATATAGAGGTATATTTAAAACGTAAGTTGTCGTTACCGCGACTGAATCGGTATAGGTTTTGTAAATACGCGACCGGGGGAGGGGTGTATTTACACGTTTAACAAACTAAGTCGAGTGGGGTATCGTTTACCATGTTTTAATTCATGCTGAACCGAATGATACCATTTCTAAGTCGATAGTATCAATATTTGGTATGACAAGATAGGTTTCTAGTAAAGAAACATAAAAATAACATAGGCAACATGGCAGGGTCGTTCCATCACTTTTTTGGACAAACTCTGCGGATTTTCATTTATACTGCCAATATGGATGTATGACTACATAAATTATCAAAACTTATTTTGCCTGTACTATATAATAAAAAATCGATACCTTTCGACGTTTAGTCTTTCACAAAAATAATATCACCTGACTAATCGTACCTAAGCATACAAATAAATATGGACAAATAACGTTAAATTACATGATTCTCAGTTGTTTAAATATGTTACCTGCTGAAATTAAAAACTGTACCCAATTTTTTTTTTTTTGGCTCGCCAACAGAATATATCACATATAATTATTACATCAGTTAACAATTTTAATATGGTTACAGTGATAATTCCAATGAGAGGTGAGCACACCATTCATCACAACATTCTTAATTAGTTGTAATACATAATAATAAATTAAAGTACATACATAAAACAAGAAGAATCAATAATTACAAAATATATTCACACATGAAAATATACGTACATTTATACACATTTTATAGTTTTAGGTGAAGAGAACATCAGGGATATGTAAGTATAATTTTCTTTTGAAGGTATCAATTGAGTTTGAAAATACATCTAAGTCTTCATGTTTGCAATATTTATTGTATAACCGAGTCATTCTCGAGGTTGGTTTGAAGAAACTTGTATTAATACGGTAAGTATCGATCCAAAAGGTTTCAAGATTTCTTGTGAATTTCGGCCTTATATTAAGATTAATTTGATTAATTAAATATGAATCATACATGTTGTTTATGATTTTAAACAAGGAGATCAAATCTGAAATGTGCCTTCTTTTGACGAGTGAGACTTCTCTAAAGTGAGTGAGTCTTTCAGCATAGTTATCTAGATTCCGATGTACTCCAGATTTGTAAGCTAGTATTCTTAAGTATTTTTTTTGAACAGACTCCACTTTATTGCTATGAATTGCATAGTGTGGGGACCAAATCACGGTGCCATACTCTAAGATACTTCTTACATATGAGTAGTAAAAGATTCTGAAGCTACTGGGATTCTTGAACGATTTGGTAATTCTAGTGATAAAACCGGGCATTATATTGGCTTGATTGACAATGTGTTGGTAATGGTTTCTGAACGTCAGCTGAACCTGAACCCAATGTAAACAATTTGTGAATTTACTGAAGACTTGGCTTGCTGAAAGAATTAATTTGTATTAGCTTACAATGACATATCTAAAGACTTTAAAATTGTTATTTATGTTTTCAAAATTTTTCTTTTCTCTATTTTTCCGTAAAATTTTAAATTTTATTTTATATAATTGTAAAAAATGTTACTACTAACTCACTATAATAAAAAGTAAAGAACCAGTTAGAAAAACTGCTAAAAAGTAATTTATCGGGACTTTTTTGTCTTATATTTGTAAAGTGTGTAAAATAAAAAAATATCCCAAAAAAGAACTAAAAAGTTAAAACCATTTTTTTGAGCTGATGGCCTCCATCAGAACAAAATCTATCTCCAGAGCTGAGTTGGCAACACTGATGACAATCACGTACCAAGGTCGGGATGTATTGTTTGTGTCTGTTATTGGATAAGCAAGAAAGAAGGAGCGTTTTAACTACCGTCTGAACGCGGATTAACATCATTTGATCTTCATAAATGTACTCATAAAATTTGTGGGTTTATATGAAACATATAAAAAACAGCTTCCGTATATAAACCAGATACTCCAGGTAATAAATTAATATTATATTCAGACAAGCAAGACATTTTACCAACTTTATTATTTTAACATTTTAGATTGTTAAATCAATATACTAATTAAAAATTACGTTAGTTCATGCAGGAAACGCCACAGAGTTTTTTTTTGTATTCTAATAATCTGGGTTGAACAGAAGAATTTTTCAACTTGCAATGAAACCTACTCTTAACTACTGTCTAAGGAATAAATAACTTAGTATTTGCGGAATTGCGATCGGATTATCGTGTTGAAAACAATAAAAGACTATATTTTGTGGATTTTACAATAACAATGTAAAGCAGTTTTAAACTATGAATTAGATAGCTATTATAAATATGACATTTATTTCCTCAAATTTCGCAAATGTACTCATACTTTTTTAAATTTTATTTATTTGTTTTTGTTATAAAGAACACATCAGTACAAAGAAGCTTTGACTGTCCAACTAGGAAGGTCTCCCGATCTAGGACAGTCAAATTGACAGAAACATTTTGATTGGCGTAAATTTAATTTACAAATGACCAATTTATATTGGGACACAAATCAAAAAATCATCGCCAGAAAACTTTGTGGCGTCATTATAGATACAATGAAAACAAATAACTTAGTAAGCACCACTATTTTATTAACAATGTCAACATGTTTCAAAAACAATGTTTTCTTCGTCAGGATGAATCTATTAATCTCTTATCCTGACGAAGAAAACATGGTTTTTGAAACATTTCGATAATGTTAATAATACGACTGAAGTTATTTGTTTTCATTAGAGCACATTTATTGGTTAACCAACATCTCTGCCGTAGGTCACCCCAAGTGGTTCGCTACGTTTGGTGACTTAGCAGAGGTGCCCTGACACACGGGGTGAGGTTTGTAAGGTTCTTGGCGGCAGATAAGTCTGCACACCCACTCCGTGGCGGGCCAGATCGAGAGACCGGTTAAGGGAGGCTGTTCAACCTCTCCAGCCGGACTCTCTTGACCCATTGCCTTTCACAGCAGGATGGATTCATAGGTCTGCCACTCCTGGACACACTGACCCCCAGATTCCTACCCACCCCATACCCTTTTCCATCCCAGCACTTTCTCTCCCTTCACACCGCATCGGTTAAAACTAATATTCAACAGAAATTTTGTTAACGAAAATATTGCTAGTTATAGATAATTGTAGGAATCCTTTCCCGTTTCCTATATCCTTTTAGATTTGCTTCGTATTCTCTCTTATCGAAGGTTAGACAGCACTATTGACCGAATTTGACTAAATTGCAAATGAAATCTTAATAGCCATGCATAAATAAGAGAACATCGTCCATACATCGTCCGACTGAAATCATTAGAATACATTCCCAACACTAACTATAACAAATTGCCTGAAGAATTAAGACAATATGCTTCTAACATATCTCGAAACGATATATTGAAATCCTATTTTTTCAAATGTTATTTGGAAAACGAGTAATAAGTAGGTACACACTATGTTCTGATAGCTGTCCTGATTATCTCCAAGTTCCAAACTTTGTACATCCAGATATGATGGGCGCAGTTTATATCTTTTTTAAATCTTGTCATGTATTTTGTACGTAAACATCTTGTATGTGGTCTGTATATTTTTGTGCCCGTACCTTTTATTGTATTTTCCTGATTTTGTTTTTTTATGCATTTCTATAGTCCATCATGGAGGATACTTTATTTTAACTTTTTGACACCAACAGTACATAAATCAAATGAGTGGTTATAATAATTCATAAAACCTTATAAGACATGTTTCTGTGAAATATTTGTAAAGTGATTCTTCATTATGTTGTGTCTGTATGTTGCTTCTGTGAAATGTTTTGTAAAAATTTTCTTCATATATTGTGTCTGCATATTGGGTTGGGTTGGGTATAACTTTTCAAAAATACCAATTGGCGATCCCTTAATGAGTTTTGATAACTCACAGGAATGCAACTTCGTTGTATGTTTTATTTAAAAAAATTAAAAAAATACTTTCAAACTTAACTCCGTTCCTTCGATGGCGTGTATTGATTTATAAATGGGTAGAGAAAAGCTGTGTTCTTGTTTAAACAACCCATTCATGGTCAAACAATCAAAGACACAAGCTTTATGCAGTCGTTTGCACGTATACAAAACCAATAACAATATAACTTACGGCAGAAGACATTAACAGCAAAATGTTAAATTTGCGGCAAGCAGTCTTTACCACAAGTGCACCAAACTGCCATACGCCAACATTGGGATCTGGGAGGGTACCTACTTAGTCGTTGGTGCGCACTGCACACTAAACAAAACTGAAGGCTGCAAAACAGAACATGACTGACGTGCCTCGCTACAGGAGTCAGAAATCATTCATAAGGAGGCAAACAATTGGCAGCGTGGCTTTTTGATGTGAGAGTTGTCGCCTGGCTCTCATTTAAACACTAGATGCAACATAATTCCTCAAAATCGTTAGATTTAAGTTTTAATTTTATTTTTAATTTTAATTTTATTTTAGTTTATTAGGGAAGCAAACAGTTATACACATTTTTATTTTCTTAAATCATGTATTTTATCGAGGCTTCTGACTCACACAATGTTGTCATTTTTTGCATCATCTGTTTTTAAATTATTATTATAATCTCTAATGTTCTAGGTACTTAGTCCTTTTATATTCATTTTATATAAAAAAAAATCACTTTCAAATGTTTTTCAGTTTACATGATCTAATAAATTTCATTATTTTATTTTTATTTAATTTAATTTTATTTTATTTTATTTTATTTTATTTTATTTTATTTTATTTTATTTTATTTTATTTTATTTTATTTTATTTTATTTTATTTTATTTTATTTTATTTTATTTTATTTTATTTTATTTTATTTTATTTTATTTTATTTTTATTTTTTTTATTTTTTATTTTATTTTATTTTATTTTATTTTATTTTTTTTTATTTTATTTTATTTTATTTTATTTTATTTTATTTTATTTTATTTTATTTTATTTTATTTTATTTTATTTTATTTTATTTTATTTTATTTTATTTTATTTTATTTTATTTTATTTTATTTTATTTTATTTTATTTTATTTTATTTTATTTTATTTTATTTTATTTTATTTTATTTTATTTTATTTTATTTTATTTTATTTTATTTTATTCTATTCTATTTTATTTTATTTTATTTTATTTTATTTTATTTTATTTTATTTTATTTTATTTTATTTTATTATTATTGTACAACAGAATAATTCCAATTACAGTACAATTTAGTTACCCTATCAGCATTTAGGCAAGTGACTCTTCAATAATGTTTTTAAGGCATATAAAGAACAGTCACTTACATCCAAATAGTTTGCAATTTCATTTAACAGCACCACTCCCCTCGTCATCCTATGCTTTGCCAAGACGTCTGTTCTGCCGTTCGGTACTTTAAATAAGTCATGATGTCGACTTCGGCTGTAGTGGTCTGTTACATATAAATCATAGCATCCCAAGAGAAATGGGCTATTGATGAAATTGTTCCAAAATTTTGAAAAATAGCAAGACTTGCTTTCCTTCTAGTTTCTAAACTCACAGAATCAGTTTCCTCAAGTAAGTCAATATAGTGCATGAACCTTGGATAGGTTCCATGCTTCCGCATATAAACATACCTGAGGAATTTCTTCTGGATTTGCTCTAACATATCAATGTACTTCTGGTGGTACGGTGTCCAAACATCGCTCGCGTACTCCAGTTTGCTTCTCAGTATGCCATCGAATAACGCTAGCATAGCTTCTTGGTTATCAAATTGCTTACAAGTCCTGATGATGAATCCAAGAAGTTTGTAGCAAGACTGAGTGAGCTGCGATATATGGCAAGAGAATGTCAGTTCGGGATCAAAGACGACACCGAGATCTTTCACGGATTTTACACGTGATAACGTTTCGCCTTTTATTTTATAATCGTAAATTATAATGTTTTTACAGCGAGTGAAGGACATTGTGACACATTTCTTTGTGTTAAAATCTAATTTGTTTGCCAACGACCATTCAGATATGCATCCAGATCAGTTTGCATTTTAAAGCAATCTTGTTGGCAGCTTATTACCATCATTATTTTAAGGTCATCAGCAAATAGTAGACATTTGCCGTTCCTAACACAGTTTTGGATGTCATCTATAAGTATTAGAAACAACATAGGTCCGAGGTTAGACCCTTGAGGAATTGCGCTTGGAATTTTTTTGAATTATGTCCATTTATCGAAACAAATTGACTTCTGGATTTTAAATACGATGAGAAAAAGTTCAGTGTTGGTAGATCGAAGCCTATTTTAAACATTTTCCTCAGAAGTATATCATGGTTAACACGGTCAAATGCCTTGGCAAAGTCGGTGTAAACTACATCTGTTTGGTGCCTCGAGTCCAAACTGGTGGCTACCAACCGCGAAAAATTAAGCAGATTTGTGATTGTTGATTTCTTTGGAAGGAAACCGTGTTGATTTTCACCAATGAATGGCGCAATCTGGTGACTTAATTTGTCACAAATCAATTTTTCAAAAAGTTTAGGTAGCACTGATAATACGGCTACCGGTCTGTAGTTTTTGACGTCTGTCTTATCTCCAGCCTTGAAAATAGGACTGACTCGGGTCAGTTTCCAAATTTGGGGGAATGTAGAAGTCAAAATACTAGAGTTAAATATATAAGAAAGGGCTTCACTTATCATTGGCGCTATGCTAATGATAATACTGGAAGGAATTCCATCCGGTCCTGTAGCCTTGTCTGTCTTCAGCTTACGAATGTAGGCTTCAACCTCTTTCGGATTAGTAAATCCAAGAGATATGTCACCTAAGTTCCATGGAATTTCTGTTTTCGTAAATTCCGTACTGAGATCCGGGGTTTTACTATCATACACAGATTATTATTCTCGATATGGCATGAAACTCGGTTGCGGCTATTAAATTCTGAATTTCCGATGAGTTCGAGGACATTAGTATTGTTACTCTCTCTCTTTCATATTTAACGTACTTCGATAATGTATGTTCGACATCTTCAATTTGTTCACATATCGATCACATTGGAGAATCAGAGAGGCCTATCAAACACAATATTCTTCCTATTATTGGTTGTATAAACCCGCCAATTTGCCGCAAAAATTCATAGTACAAATAGAAAACTTAGATGATCAAAGAAAACCTAAAATGTTAGAAAAATAATAAAAAATGGAACTTATAAAAAAGAAATAAAAAACACAGATTAAATTAGGTAGATAAATAATATAAAATTAAACTCCTATACACCCATATAAATATAATACATTTTCACGTCAAAAGATAATGTTCAAGGATAGACATGATTTAAAAAAAAAAAAGAAAAACAATGTAATATTTAAAAAAAATGCCAATATACATAAAATAAATTAAAACCACTTTTGTGCTAAAATCGAGCCTTTCTGGAGTCTGTTTGCCAAGCGATGTTTATGCTATCACCTGTTTTTGTAGTGACATAAGGCAAACTAAGAATACCTACACACGTTTTTGGCTTATATATTCTTCCTCGGCTTAAGCCGCTGCATCCCGAATTTCTACCGATTTCTTACATATCTCCCTTAAATTTTTGAAGTTTTTAAGCTCTTAAAAATATATATGTTTTTTTTTATGATAATATTCCCCATGCCGAAACGCAAATTATATGAAATTCCCTCGATAGAAAATAAATCGCTAATATGCTGCGAAAATTATTATAAATACGTTCATTTCACTTATTTTAGAAGTTATATGTATGAAAAAATGATTTTCTTTAAATGCTCTTTTAGATGTTCCTCATGAGAATTTTGCTCTATTTTAAACGAGTCGTGTTTTGTTAAACATTTTCACAATTTTCGCTTCAATTTTATCATGTTAAATATTAGCGCGCTCACTTCAATATTCGTAGTTACGTGTATCTCCGTCTTCTTCTTTTTGAGTGGGTATACGGCGCCTTAATGATTTCTGCCCTGGTAATACGTTCCATCTGCAACTGGGAAGAAAATGCGTTGGCGGTAATGTGGGATTACCTTCCGATTTCCGAGTGTGCTATGGGATAGCTATTTTATATTTATTAAAAAAGGGTTTTGTTAGGTAAATAAACTTCTTGGATTCATATGAATTCCTAAAACAAATATTGTTTTTTACCAACATAAAACTACACTTTCGCTCTCTATTTCGCTGTTTATAAAAAGAAAAACCTAGCATTTTATGCTTCAATATTCAAGAGCTATTTTTACTTTTTGTTTTTAGAGTAAATAGTCAGGTTCATAATTCGTAGAAATCCCTTATATTATATTTATTGTGAGATCAAAACTAGTTTGTGATTCTGAGAGATTTATTCGTAGTTTTTTCAACGGGGGCATATTTGAACTAAAATCTAGACCAAGTTCTAACTACATTTTTTCCCTAATATAGAATTGTACTAAGAATATTATTTTGGTTCTAGGATATTCAAAGGAGATCTTATTTTCATTTATTATAGTTAACCAACATTTAACCCGTTCAATGACGGCGCCATACAAATCAGCTAAATACATATTAAATATAGGGTGAGTCATACATTTTTGCACTTCTGAAATAACCGTGAAAAAAATGCAGATTATATTGAAATAAATGATTATATTGTTAAGAACAAAAATATACCGGAAAATCCTTTCATAAAAATAATTTCGTCAAAATGGCCGCCATAGCGCCGCTGTTATTATTAGTCGATATGTGCAGTTGGCTCTATGGTTTGCAATATTTCATTCCACAGATTTGCGGGTTTTTTATGTGCGGGATATACAAGATTGCAGAAGTGGAAAATAACTGAATTTATACCAAAACCACTTAGTTTTGATTTGCACGCAAAGTTGGAAAATAACGACGATGACTGCCTACCATTTTTATTGCTATCTCATTTAGGCACAAAAAAGCTGTAAATACGGTTGTTAGACTTAAATACGAAGGAGAAGGTATTTGAGTAGATTAAGATAGTATTAGATTAGTAGATTAGAGTAGATTAAGAGAAGAGTAAGATCAAGAAAGGAACGCTCCAATGGTTTGGGCATGTAGAGCGAATGAACGAGGAAAGGAGTGTAAGGTGAATATATGACGCAAATGTTAATGGGAGAAGAAGTCGAGGACGCCCAAGAAAGACATGGCACGACCAAGTGAATCAGATACTTCAGTCGGGCCATGTCAAGAGTCAGAATAATAGAAGAGAATGTATGAGACGTTGTATGAATGTAAACGAGGCAAGGAATGTGTGCCAAGACCGGGATGTTTGGCGGTCCGTCCTCTCTGCCTACCCCTGCGGAGAAACGGCGTGATGGTTAGTTAAGAAGGTATTTATTTATATGCAGATAAGTAGAGCGCGAACGTTAAAAATTGTGTGGTCAGTATTTGATAATGAGAGATGAATTCAACTTAATGCTAGGAAGAGTGCAAACAGCCGCATCTCAAGCTCCGAAAATTTAAGGACTAGAATCTATTTTGAAGAAAGAGATGTCCCTTTTTCAGAACGGAGGTATCAGATGGAGATTCGGTTAGTCACAGCTTCAGATTAAAAAAAAAACAATCCCTATGAATTATGTTAAATATCGAGGTTTAAGTCGCCGCGCCGTAACAGCGCTCAAAACGAAGAAGATGGAGAGATATAATTACGAATGTTAGAGGAGCGCGCTAATATTTAAAGCTATAAAATCGATACAAAAATTGTGAAAATGTTTAATAAAACATGACTCGTTTAAAATAGAGCAAAAATCTCGCGGGGGTTGTCTTAAACAGCATTTAAAGAAACACTGTGAATTTATTCATACATATAACTTGTAAAATAACTGAAAAAAACGTGTTTATAATTATTATTGAACACACTTTGCGTTTTTTTTTCGAGGGAATTTTATATAATTTGCGGTTCGGCGCGGGAATGTCTAGATATTATTTTCAAGAATAACATATATTTTTTTAATAATATCATCACCATTCTTGGTACCAACAATTTATTAAAATTGAACAGTCACATATAGAATGTTAATAAAAACACTATGCCTATTGTCAATAGGATAATAAATAATGAAATCATTAACAAAAACATAACGTGAAAGTTGACTGCTTATAATTGGAAGTCAACTATTGTATGACAGCTTATTCTCTTCCCAAATACACATTTTTCGGCTCTAGAAACTTGATTTAGAGAAGGTAAATGCAGTAAAGTCTGCAAAATCGCAAAGTCGCTTATGAAATATTGTTGTCATCTTGTATAATCCACTCAAATTTATGACGAAAAATATATACATTTCTATTTCCGAGTTTTTCGGCAAGGTTCATGTTTATTCTATAAAGTTATTTATACTTTCTCGAACCACCAAAAATTACATCACATAAAACCAATCATAAGGTTCGATGACATAAATAAAATACTGGGGGTATTTTCCGGATTGTTTTACTTTGACGTAGATAAGGAAACGGGAGTTTTCCTCCTTTGACGTCATACGTCAGTAGTCAGTATGTCATTCCTTATACTGCACGTTTGTTACGGAATCCATAAAATTGATGAAAGCCCAACTTTTGATGTGCCCTTCAAGCTTCAAGGAAACAAACTAAGGAAAAGGCTTAAAGAGTTTTCGCCCACACGTATCGGGTTCCTATGCCAAACTTCTTACCGATGGCATGTAACAAACTAGATGAGAACTGATTGACAGGTTTGGTAAGTAAATCATCAGAATACAAACAAGTCTTTCCATTAAAAGCGTATTTAGTTCGATTGAGCAGTCCTCGAGGAAAATAAATGTAAGGTTTTATAGAATTATCATGCTTACCGACTTATCACATTACTACCATTTAATAGTATGTCTGTAGAATTTAGGGACTAATTGAATCAGGGGCAAGATTAAATAATTTTAACATTAACAAAAATAATTTTTACACCGATTTCGGAACCACCGTTCTCTCATCAGGATTAAATACGTATTACTCACTATACTCACAAGAGTCCCAACTGCTCAAGCCAGTGAGACTACGGCATCCCCAATTGGGGTAAGTTGTGAGGCTGAAGGTAAGTTGGGAGAGTTGAAGGAAATGGGGAAGAAGAGGGTTCATACAGTGCGTGATTATATTAAAAAGTATCCCCAAATTTTTAAGATGATTGATTAAAAACTTTTTGAGCTAGAGTGCACTAAAATTAAAAAAAAATGGTTTTTAGAAAAACGCGATTCAAGTTTACCACGCGGTTCGGCACTTATGGAGAGGGAAGCTTACTTAAACACCCTCATAACACCGGAACGAATTGAAATTTTTGTTTGAAACTTTGGGAACATATTCTAAAATAGTTACACTAACAATTTATGAAAAAAAAATTGAGTCTTCTAAATGTATTCCCCCCCCCCCTTAAATGATTAAATTGTGAATACCCAAATCAATGAAATAAAATTTATCTGCGCACGCCGGGATTTGAACCTGCGACCTCCGGATCGCTAGTCAAGGGCCTTGCCCCTTGACCACGGAGGCCGACAAACGTTTACATTATTACAAAATAATGATCAATACAATACAATTGTGACTTAGGGGGGGGGGGGGGGCGTAAGTACCTAAATGGTGACGAGTAGAATAGAGAGGTATGGTTTGGAGAATGGGGACATTTGCGAAATAGGACTGAAAGTAAGATTTTTGTGATTAGGTATTAATTGATTTCTTGGCTATGCTATGGGATAGAATTTTTTTAATTTTTATGAGAATTAATTGCTGACAAGAGACACTACTGCCATAGTCTCACTGGCTCCAGAAGGGAGCTGATGGGACTCTTGTGAGGTATTAGCATTTAAAAAATTGTGAATCCCCTTGCGACATCGACTTCTACCATTCACTTCCGCGTCATACATTCTGCATACGCACCTTTCTTTGTTCACTTACACCTCATTTTACCACACAATTACACAGGCCTGCAAATTGACACTTTTTGTTTTTTTTTCACCGTAATGGGTGAATCGTATGTATTTTGGTGCGCTGAGTCCAAATATTCCCTCATTTTTTCTCCAGCACGTAGGGATTTTCCGCAAAATAAAAATGAAAGTTATGCAAAACCCGCAGTACATATAGGTAAAAATGCATTTTGAAATGAAAATAAATATCAGTGGTTTATTTACATTTTTAAATACAATTTGATAAAAATAATATGTATATACAATAAGGATTTATAATTCTTTATAATATCTACATCTTTTTCCCTCAAAACTCCGTTTTGAGCTTTTCACTACAAATTCACCACAAATATAGCAAAAACTCTCAGAAGAATTTACACAACCTCTTGAAGTCATTTTTGAAACGCACCTTAGGAAAGTTGGAACAGAAATAATAAATAAAAGGCATGGAAGGTAGTGGGCAACTTGGGAATTTCGGCATTCTCTCATCATACTTACTATGGAAAATCCCGATATATGTGATTCAACGCTGACTAATTTCATCGTCATGAGTTACTAAATGTTTTGTTTCAGTCTATAAAACATAACATTATCTTATAATAAGTTGGAATTAATAAAAAATATATATTTCGGCAATAAACTCCGTTTTGCGCCTTAAGATAGGCAATCCCACAGTATTTTGAGTTTTCCGGAAAAACATTACGTAATGGAATTTTTTTGATAATTTTCCCGAATTCAGCAACCAAAAATACATGGGAATTAACCTCTTATTTCAAAGAAAAAAAACAGTCGCAGGCGTGTGTTATTTGATTCATTTGATGGTGCCATGTCTTCCTCGGGCGTCCCCAACATGTACAAATAATTTTCCTTTCATACACAGGTTTTAAAATGTACAATGTACGTAAATAGTTTGCTGATTTTGTAAAAGTTTGTGAAATTGCGAAATTGTAGAGACAAGTAGGTAAATGTTAAATTAGTGAGAACATTTGAACATAATCTTGTGATCTTCTTCTTCTTCTTTTTGTGCCCTATCAGGTCCCCCCGACGTTGGCGATCACTCCTGAAAATGTCTCTCTGTCTGGCGCTACCCAGAATAGTTCCTCCACACTTCTAATGCCGGTCCAAAAAAAAGTATATTTCGCAGCCAAGACATTTGTCTCCTACCAGCGACCCGCTATCTTGACTTTCAATATTAAATGGAGTAAGTGATACTTCTCCCCTCGAAGTATATGACCCGGATATGAAATTTTCCTGATTTTTATTAATGTAAGCAGTTCTCTATCTGCTCTAGCCCGCCTGAGAATTTCCGTGTTCATGATCATGTCGGTCGATGGGACCTTGAGCATTCTCCGGTGAAGCCACATTTCAAAAGCCTCCAACCTGTTCATGGTATTTACTTTCAAGGTCCATGTTTCACATCCATACAGCAAGACCGACCACACATAACATTTTAGCATTCTCTGCCTTAGTTTTAAACTTATATTGTCATTGCAAAAGAGGGATTTCATTTTAATGAACGCAGTTCTTGCTGCTTCAATTCAGCACCTAACCTCTACATCTGGGTCAAGAGTCTCCGTGAGAATACTGCCGAGGTATCTAAATCTTTCCACCTTTTCGACATTGCAATCATTTAACTGTATCACAGATTCAGAGTGATCTGGTCGTCCAAATGTCATCCATTTAGTTTTAGTATTAAGTTTTAATCTTGTGATCACTGAATTTAAATTGAATTCTTTACCCATGAATTATGGAATGGAGTAGAATAATCGATAAATTATATATTTGATGCTCCATAGTCCAATGTTATGAATATTGTACCAATGGTGATAAGTTTTACATTGCTATGAAACTTTGTGTAAACTCCACTCGTCAGCTGGTATCTTCTTTTGAAATTTTCCACGCATTGCACAGATCGTCACACAAGTATAAATACGAGTATAAATAGATCATAATTTTTCTTTCAGGTGTCAATGATGAATGATAAGTCAAGACGGTGAAGTCAATTTACTTATCCCACGCTAAAAATTGTATAATATTGAATATGCTTGAAGTGTTATGATTTCACCTTCATGGGATTATGAAGGTTCGATTTTTTTATTTGAAAATATTAAGAAAAAAGCGTTTTACATTTTTTACTTACCAAAAATGTCAAAATGTCATCTTTTGTTACAGATATTTCTTTTGAAATTGATCAAAAGCTTCTTAAATTCCTCAATTCATCAATTAAGATACATAAAAATATTTCAAAAGGTCTTAATTTTTGTTTATGTCTAATGGAAGTATACTTTTTTAATTAATTAATTGTAAGAATAATTATTTACGTTTATTTATTATTAATTTCAATAACAAGGTTTGTACATGTATGATGTATGTATAATGTATAGTATAAGTGTAGATTGTTTTTTTTTTCACAGACCTCCTCACTAGGATTTCCTGTTCTGAGGTGGCCTGTAGTTTTTTTAAAATATTTGTATTTGGTTATGGATTGTCTTTATATCGTCTTCATGATGTTTGTAATTTTATTATCACTTTGATCTCTCAGCCATATTTTTACTTTTGTTTTAAATATATTCATTTCCTTTATATTTTTGATTTGATCTGGTAGAGCATTGTATAATTTTATAGCATGGAATTTATTATTTCTCTGTCTAAAAGATGTGTTCAAACTGGGAGTAACCAGGATGTTATTGCTTACTGACCTGGTTGAGTATTTATGTTGGGCAGTGGAGCATACAAATATGTTTTTTTTTAATAAAGTTTCTGTACATTGAAGACTTGAAAGTTATTAAATATTTCTTCCCTCGGAGTTCTAAGCGGAACTTTCAGTATTGTCTTTAGTACTCCTTTTTAGGCTATATTGAGTCGCTCTGTGTGAGTGCTCAAGGCAGACCCCCATCCAGTTATACCGTACTCTATTTGTGATTGACACAAAGCATTATGGGTGTTTAAGGACAGTCTTTATTCTTTATAATGTCTTTTGAGATTTACATTTTTTTTACAATGGCTCCACGAAGGAGGGCCTGAGGAAAATATTTTCTCTCAGATGTGTCTTAAAATGTCTTCTTTGGGGATGCTTTTTTTTTAGGAGGCCCTGAGGAAAATAATTTCCCTCAGGGCCTATGTTATCTTTGGGGATGCTATTTGGAGGAAAGGAAGGAGAGGAGAGTTCTGGGAAGGAAAGGGGTTTAAGCAGTGGGTAGGAATCTGGGGTTCAGTCTGTCCTGATCATCCGCCTCCAAGACCTTGACAAACCTCACCCCATGAACCCGAGCACCCCTGCTAAATCACCAAACGTAGCGAACCATTTGGGGTGACCTATGGCAGAGGTGTTGGTTATCCAATAAAGGTTCCCGGGGCGGCGGTACCCGTTCCCGCCTACCAAACTGTGTTGAGGATCTTTAAAGATAATGATTCCGTTTTAGGTCCACTTCTTTTCGTCCTTTTTGAAGTGAAAACTTCTCTACCGTTGTGATTTGACACGCGATGAAACGGAATCGAGCGACACTAAAAAAAGATAAACGCATACATCTATAGGATTTAGCCTGCGAGTGAATGAGATAGACTAATCGGTGTCTTATTTGTGTGGTACTTTGTAGCCTATCGGCCTCCTCTTTGTGCGATGCTTCGAAGAATAAATTGTTAAATAATTTTTAAACTTGGTAACTAAATAAAAATAAAACTGACAATTATCCTACTCCTGAAACTCTGCGTTCGTGTCATTTCTCTTAAGTATAGTTTTCTGAAGGTTTCACTTCTACCGCGTGTGAACTGCACACATGTTTTTTACAAATGATGTCGCCAAAATAATCGAGTCCTTTGGTCTCTTGTCGTACTGCTACGGCGCTATACAAATCATCCAATTTTATTATTAAGGAAGGAGAGAAAGTTCTGGAAAAAAAGGTATGAGGGGTGGGTTGGAATCCTGGGGCAGTAGGTCCAAGAGTGACGGACGTACGAAGTCATCCCTCCCACTGCGGTGCTAGGCGATGGGTCGAGAGAGTTCTACTGGAGAGACCAAATAGTCTCCCTCGATAAGTCGGTCCTGCCTGCCACCCAGTAAGTGGGTGAACGCATCCGCCGCCAAGACCACTGTGGTGACCTTTGGGTGACCTATGGCAGAGGTGTTGGTTATTTATTTATTTTTATATTATAGAAACAATACATTTGTTACAGTAATAAAACAAATTTACACATATATAAATAACATTTAATGGTGGGTAAATATTTTTGTCCAATAAATGTTTTTTTTTTCATTTTGAATTTAAAATGTTTCTTTGTAACGTTTTATTTTTTTTTGACAATAGCTCCACACAGGAAGCCCTGAGGAAAATAATTTCTCCCAGGGCCTATATCATATTTGCGGATGCTGTGTGGAGGTTCTTTTTAGGAAAGGAAGGAGAGGAAGTTCCGGGAAGGAAAAGGGTATGAGGGGTGAGTAGAAATCTGGGGATCGATGTGTCCAGGAGTGACAGACGTATGAATCCGTCCCTCCCACTGCGGTGCAAGCGATTTTCCGAGAGAGTACGGCTGGAGAAGTCAAAGGGACGCCCTTAACCCTTCTCTCTCGATACGACCTGCCATGCAGCAGATGGGTAGGCACATCCGCCGCCAAGTCCTGGATAAACCTCACCCCATAAACCCGCGCACCCCTACCAAACATATCGAGCCAGTCTTGGGTGAGCTATGGCTGAGGTGTTGGTTATCCAACAAATGGTTCCCGGAGCGGCGGTGCCCATACCCGCCTCCCAAATTGACTTTGTGGTATATAAAATATTTCTAATAAGTTAAAAAAGTTAACTACGTATGTTTTCTTGCAATACGATTTATGTGATCGTCCCACCCAAGATTTTCTCTATCTTACTGATTACTTCAATTAAGTTCAGGTACGTCCTTTTTTTTATTTTAATCCGTTTAAAAAAACTACTTAGAATGTATTTAATTTAAACACCGTAAATTGGAGCGCTCGTATTTGAGTTATGTTTAACTTATTTCTGTGGAATTGCTTATTACATTTATTAGACATTAAATAATCAACTATTTAAAACATCGTTAGTTGGAATTAGACTAGCAGGAACTTAAATAATATATTTTTATATCTCTCTGATCAAATTACTGAACAAACAATTAAATTAAACATATAAATTAATATCCTCCAAAACGAGCTTGAAAAAAATTTATTTGTCCTATATTTGGTTTATAATAATTATACAATTACACAATTATTGTGTAATTTCTACTAATTAAGAAATCTAAAACTTACTTTATTAAAATTAAATAGTCATAAATACATTGGGAATTCATATGTCATATATTGGTTCATAAATGTGTAAATTCTAATAATACAATTGTAAATGTTCTCTAAAATGGCCTGGAAAGAATCTCCTACTTGTGATCTCACTCTGAAGGCAATTATTAATGTTCTCCAAAAGGACCTTGAAAAAAAATCACATCTTTGCGATTCTTTCAAAGACATAAAGAAACCATCCCTCCGTTCAGAATACAATTTTTAATGTTCTCAAAAGTTGTCTTGACAGAAGCAAATTCCTGTGATATCTTGAACGAAACCATTCCTTTGTTAAGAATATTATGAACTAAATATACAATTTGGATGTCCTGAAAAGGGTATCCTTCCCAGTTGGAGAGACAAAATATCATTTTGTAATGTATTGAAATATAAATAAATAATAATAAATAATAATGCAAATATAAATAAATACATAAATTTAAAAAAATCTATTTGAAATCTTAATTCATTAACATATAACGGAATAATATGAATGTTATTCGATTTTCTCACTAAAGAAGTTAAATTTATTTCAAGCACAAATCTCTCCCCAAACGAAAATGAAAATGTCTCAAATTATGAAAAAAAGTATCCACAGTGTAATTATTTTATATTATGTGTGAAAACCATTAATAAAATAATGCATTTTGATTTATCTACTCGGATTTGAACCCACGACCGAGCCTTAGCTAGAACCAAGGAGGGCGTCAACACATCACATCACTGATTTATTTATTATTCAACCAGCGCAGTCTCGTGCAAAACATAGACGAACTATTGCGTCTTAGAACCTGGAGCTCTATCCAGCATAGTGAAATCGATAACTTTAGAATATGGGGAATTAAGTTTTATGTTCCCGACAACTTCTCAAGAACACGCAAGCACAGGACTTTTGTTGTTGCGAGATGTAGAACTAACGTACCATTGGTAATGCCGCTCGGAAAAATGATTGTGTTTTTAAATAACGTTCCCTGACATAGATATTTTTCATTAAAGAAGAAGATAAAAATAATAATCTAAACGAAAATATGAAAGAGAACAAGACACAGAAAAAGACAATGGTCGCAACTGGGACTCGAATCCAGACCTCTCGTCTAACCGGGACGCGTATTTACAATCCCTAACGCGTTTGAGTCGCTTTAAATTTTCAATATCAAAATTTAAATATTTAGAAATAAAATTATTAATTTCTAATATACACATTGGAAAGATTATTTTATCTAGATTTTAGAACATTTAATTGTTTTTGCAAAGTGATAAAAATTATCAATATAGAGGTGTATTTACAATATATGGGAATAATATTAAAATTTTAATATTTAGAAATAAAATTATTCATTTCTAATATACACATCAGAAAGATTATTTTATCTAGATTTTAGAACAATTTTTCTTTTTGCAATGTCATAAAAAATAACCAATATAGAGGTCCGAATCGGTATAGGTTTTGGAAATGCGCCACCCGCCCTGCCAGGGATGTCCCTGTGTCATGACGGGTAATTACAGAGTCTCTTTTCCCACGGTAGTTGATTAAGGTATTTCGGGTCCAAGGAAGATTTTTTCGTAACTGATAATGTCATAAAAAATCGATCACAGATCTAGTATGAAAAATGGTTGTTTGAACAGACGCAGACGCCCCTGACTTAGGGCATTAAACACATTTCCCTATAAAACATAATCCACGTGAGGCTGGGATGCCCTTGAGACCCGCTGGACCCCGGTCCCTGGTCCCTGAGCCCTTCCTTGTCCTAGGCACTCAGCACTCTCTCCATTGGCCATTGCCCATTGTCCCCCCGTAACCCATTAACAATGACAATTTATGTTTTTGCAATGTGATAAAAAATAACCAATATAGAGATATATTTAAAATGTAAATTGTCGTTACCGCGACTGAATCGGTATAGGTTTTGTAAATACGCAACCGGGACGTGCGAGTTAAAGTTTAGATTATTAATATTATGATTATTGTTTATTTTTATTTTTCGTTTAGATTTTATTATTGTTATCTTTTTCTTCAATGATATATTACATTGATGGGAATAACCTTCAAAAGTTATAAAAAGAGAGTTTTTCTTATAAAAAATTGAATATTCATTTACATTTTTATAAAAAGTCAAGAGTTTCGTATGAATAAATTCGGAGATCTTAGAATGATTTTTTCCAATAAAAAGGGTGGTTGCCCGTAATATGAAAAAATATTTAGTTGAAGATAATGTTTTTAATTCGAACCTATTTGAAATATGAGATTGACAAATATTATAGTTTGACAGAAGGTGGCAATAGCGAACGTCCCGGTTCTGGGTTCGATTCCCATTTGCGACCATTGTCTTTTTCTGTTTTTCTGTGTCTTGTTCTCTTTCATATTTTCGTTTAGATTATTATTGTTATGTTCTTCTTCAATGATATATTACATGGATGGGAATAACCTTAAAAAATTATAAAAAAGAGAGTTTTTCTTTAAAAAATTTGATATTTTGCAACATAATTTATTCAACAACTTAAAAATGTTATTGTTACTTAACCAAATATAATGAAAGTTTATTATTGCTTATGTTAACCGTAAATGAGCATTTAAAAAAAATCAGGGTGTGCAATTCACACGCGGTAGAAGTGAAACCTTCAGAAAACTAGAGTAGACAAGAGTGGGGAGGCTGCGAAGCACCCCACAAAGAGGAGAACGATAGTCTACGAAGCACTGCACAAAGAGGAGACCGATTATTTAATCTCATTCTCTCGCAGGCTAAATCCTACAGATCAGTTGTTCCCAACCGGTGGTCCGTGGATCGAAAGGTATACAAAAGCTGAATCGTAACTCTTTTGGTAGTAATGATGGAGAGGTAGCTGAAGAAATCCAAGAAGAGCACATTGAATTGCAAAATGGTAGTGATTGCAAGGACGCGTTCAATAAGTTTATCATTATTGTACCTTATGGTGAGAACAAATGGTTGGGAACTATAGATGAACGTGTTTGTCTTTTTTTAGTGTCGCTATTTTTTGTTTCATCGAATTACAAATCACAACGGTGCTTAAGAAGTTTTCACTTTAAAAAAATCCATAATAAAATGCCAATTTTCACACCGAGAGATTCGTATATCTTCATCAAAACCTGAATCATTTAACGCCATTATCTCAAATGACACATACATAATGCGTACATGCATACACACATGATTCATACATAATGCCATAATGTCAGGTGATATGCATACATACATAATGCCACAAGGTCAATTGACGTACATAATTCATACATTTTATTTTATTTTATTTTATTATTATTTTATTATTTATTAACAGAAACAAACAGTACATTAGATACTTTGGTTAAAAAAATTGCAATTAATAAGTATATTACATGGTGGGTAGCTATTATGTGTATCTATTTATGGTGTAATTACCGGGTGATGTATGTAGTGAGAAGGTGTGTGTGTGTGTGATGCTCTTTTTAAATTTGGGGAGTGAATCGGAGAAAATGTCGATGTTAGAATTTAGACCAATAATATTGAACGTATGAAGAGCACGATTGATTGGCGAATTAGATCCTGCATTTGTTGTAATTAAGCGTTAGGAATAGTTCTGAATTGCGTGTACATCTTAATGGTATGTTAAAACTAACTAGGGAAAGAAGTTCGGTACAATCAATGTTATTATTGAAATTTTGTGTATTAATGTCAAATCAGCTATTGCTCGCCTTTGTTGTAAATGAAATGTGCATTCAAAGTTATTGTTGAAGGTAAGATATTTTATAAATTTGTTTTGAATACGTTCTATGCTATCTGTGTATACTTTGTATTGCGGGTTCCAAATTGGCGAAGCATATTCCAGTATACTTCTGACTAATGCAAATTATAACATTATCACTGTACGCGGGTTATTGAACACTTTACTTATGCGAAGAACAAAACCAAGCATTTTATATGACCTGTGAACGATTGAGTCGATGTGCTTATTAAATATAAGTTTGCTATCAAGGTAAACACCAAGATCTTTACATTCCGTTTTTGAGATGACAGGTTCATTATTGAGTGAATAAGAGTACTTCAGCGCCCTTGAGGTGATTTTTCACAAAAACGGCGCTTTATAAATTATCCAATTATTATTATTATTATTAATAACATGTTTATTTCTGGTGAATATCATAGTATGACATTTGGAAACATTAATATCTAAACAGTGAACTTTGCAATACTTGTAAAGTTCTAGGTCACTTTGTAACGCATCACAGTCAGAAAGAGAATGCACAACTTTGAATATTTTCATGTCGTCAGCGTAAAGCACAAATACAGAATTTTGAAAGCATGATTAAATGTTGTTCATACATACCTACATAGTGCCATAATGTCAAATGACATGCATACATACATAATGCCACAAGGTCAAGTGACATATATAATTCATACATACTCGTACATACATAATGCTATAATGTCAAGTGACATGAATAGTGTAGATATCAAAATCTTTTTTGTGTCCTTAACAATCAACACGTCTACATCAGATGTCCACCTGATTTGTATTCAATATTCAGACACGCGCTCGAACCGATCGATTTGCACCAAAAAAACATATAATTTATAAGGTAAATAAATAAATATTGGCTTGGCTGAGGCCGGGCGCTGAACGGGTTAATCGGCACTCAGTTGGCCGGTTGGAGGCAGCGTAATGATTTAAGTGAATGCCTGTTCATTACTTGTGGGGAAGGGGAATGCGGGGGAATGGGGTCTCTCTTCTCGGAAACGCCGCAACGAGAAAAAGTGGTCATCGGGCCCTTTTAACCCGTTGCGACCTGCAGATTGTCAAAAAGGCTGCAAGGGGTATTGCCAATTTATTGAATTGATTGTTTTTATATTAAGGGCCTTTAACCAGCCAGCAGCCGAGAATCCAAATTTCGTCGAAAGATGTTCTTACGATCGTACAGGGCGGTTCCAATTAAAAAGATTAATTATTCTCCGTACCAGCTTTTTAAAATTATAGCTCTAATTTGCTTTAATTTATACCTACATCCAAAAATGCTGAAAGGCGTGATGATAAAACAATTAAAATTATGTAATTTTTGTAATTATGTTTTGATCTTAAGTATTTATAATTTTTCAATAATGTCTAAGAGAAAAAAAAGAATGTAAAAAAATCTTAAATATATTAGTTTGTAAGACCGTAAATAAATTGATAAACTGAAGTATTTTCATCACAAAACACGTGTGGGGGTCTTTTAATAAATGATTTTATTTAAACTAAAATTAAAATTCTGAAACATAGGTTTTCCAGATAATTTACAGATTTATTTTACTGCATGATTATATGATTTGAAACGTGTATTGTATAATACAAAATTTTGTTTGAAAATTTAACAAATCTGCCAACGACCTATGGTATACATAACCTTATTAAACTAAAAATTATCATTTTTTCTCAAAATTTAAAACATACATTGCCTGAAGAATTAAGACAGGTTATGCTTCTAACAAATCTCGAAACGATATATTGAAATCCTATTTTTTCAAATGATATTTGGAAAACGAGTCATAAGTAGGTACAAACTCTTTTCGTAAAGCTACCCTGATTATCTCCAAGTACCAAACTTTGTACATCCAGATATGATGGGCGCAGTTTATATCTTTTTTAAATCTTGTCATGTATTTTGTATGTAAACATCTTGTATGTGGTCTGTATATTTTTGTGCCCGTACCTTTTATTGTATTTTCCTTATTTTGTTTTTTTATGCATTTCTATAGTCCATCATGGAGGATACTTTGTTTTAACTTTTTGACACCAACAGTACATAAATAAAATGAGTGGTTATAATAATTCATAAAATCTTATAAGACATGTTTCTGTGATATTTGTAAAGTGATTCTTCATATGTTGTGTCTGTATGTTGCTTCTATGAAAAGTTTTGTAAAATTTTTCTTCATATATATTGTGTCTGCATATTGGGTTGGGTTGGGTTTAACTTTTCAAAAGTACCAATTGGCGATCCCTTAATGAGTTTTGATAACTCATGGGAATGCAACTTCGTTATATGTTTCGCTTCGCTTCGCTTCGCTTCGCTTCGTTGTATAAAATGAAGTCGCTCAAAATGTATGTGCGCGTTGATCTTTTAAACTACGTAACGGATTTTCATACAGTTTTCACAAATAGATAGAGTGATTGAAGAGAAATGTTTATATGTATAATACATGTAAATTATATTAGAGAAAAGCCGAGAAATTCAAAATAAACATATTTTTGTGCGATTTAAAACGGCTGGCGGGCCGTACTATAGTCACTTTTGAAATTCGTTCTACGGAAGAAATTGGAAAATAGATGTCCTAGAGTAAGTAGGTATTTGATTTTCCCTTTTCAAATATCCAGTGTTGCATTGCAAGCATTGTATTATTAGTGGCGATCGCTAACTATATTATTATATAAATGAAAAATAATAATAATAATAATATAGTCGATTCAAGAGGAAGGTTTATATCTATAATAGGTACATGCTTATTGTAGTAGAGAAAAGCCGAGAAATTCAAATATTCAATTCAGGCAGCGGGCAGCGGGCAGCTGGCAAGCGGGTGGTGTGGATTTTATAAAGGTTGGGTAATGGCGTTGTGTTTCGTTAGCCACAGCAACATGTGGCCGGGTCTGCTAGTAAAAAAATAATTTTTAAAAAAAATCTTCGGAGTCTCCTGTGTGGAGCTAATAATAGCTGTAAAAAAATAAAATTAACACTAAAAACAGCCAATTTACCAGGAAATTAAAGCGCTCAAAGAAGACGGTACCTAATTCGTAAATAGATTACAAACCACTTTTGTATATAGTGAGATAATGTAGGATTCCTTCTGACTATATTTGTGATATTTTTTACAACGTTGCTTATTTATTTTTATACATAAATTTTATAAATTTGAATGTCTTTTAACTTTGAAACCCACGCAATACACTCAAGCTAAGAAACGGATTATTCTAAAAGCATTTAAAAAGCTCTTAGGGCCCTTGAGGGTTGGTCTCCTTAGTACGTGAGGATTTGCCAGCGATTATTAGCGTGACAGTCACACGATACGGAAAATGTCATGGGAAAATTGCGCCGGGAACCATTTGAACCGGTACATTGCTCGTTCGGACTAAAACACTCACTCATAAACCTTTCCTTACTTCAGGGTAAACACTATGACCCGGGCGTTGTGATGACTCAGGTGTGCACATGCACTGCAGGTGTTAGGCAAGTCTTAATAGGTTACTAATATTAGTTGGTACTTAAGCCTCGATGACACACGGCGAGTTACAAGCTACTATCTACTAAGTTTTAAAAGCGGGTAAATCGGCGAGTGAGATTGTCATGATGACACACAAAACTGTCCACTCGCTCAGAAGCGTAGGAAACTGAGGCCGCTGCTAGCGCCAGTAACAAGAATAACGACGCCTGCGTGAACTAATTCTTCACATATTTGACAGTCGAAATCAGCTGTTTATCGGAAGCCATGTTGGAAACATAAATAAACCAATCACGAGCAAGCGGAGCAAGCGTGTAGGCAAGTAAAGTTTACGACCTTTCAACTTTTTTTCGTAGATTGTCAACAATCTGCTAGTAGCTGCTAGGTAGCTAGTAACACGATGACACTGGGCGAATTTACTAACAGATAGTCAATTTCCCAGATAGTAGCTTGTAAACTCGCCCTGTGTCATCGAGGCCTTACCGGCTTCGAAGAGGTTCGAAGCTTTTTCTGATTAATTAATTTATTGACAATTAGAAATAACAAATACGGTTTCTTATTTAAATTTTTTCAGAGTCAATTTAAAAGCTCTATTACCTTGATGGACATAAAATTGCCCACTGAAAACAGTTACGTTGATATTGAAATATAGTATAGAAAATATGCATAATTTAATTTACCCGAATCCGCTTGAAATTCAAAGTAATTTTTCTTATTACATTATTTTGTACGGAGCAAAAGATACGGCGTAATTTTTTGCGTCTTGATTTTGAAAAATTAAACAGATATATAAAGCTTTGATAGCTTATGTTGAAAATTATGTTGCGAGCTAAAAATAGACGCACTGACCTAGAGATTTCCGATCATAAAAAGCCGTTTAAATTTCATTTCATGTCAGATCTCGTTGCTAATTTTCCAAGCTACATTTTTTTTCTTTTACTTATAAATATGACTATTTTATTTTTCTTTTTCTTTTAAATACTGGAGAAGAGTAGCGCATGACAGGTCCCAGTGGAAAATGTTAGAGGAGGCCTAAGCCAAGAGGCAAACTGAGCTTTGGGATATATTATAACAAATAAGAACTTGCCTAGTATTCATAACTAACTGAAGTCTAGAATAAAAAGGCTTATTATTATTATCTATTTTTGTGGCATTTTCACACTCTAGGGATTTTCCTGACTTATGGTAAGTTTACATTTAAAAACTAAATGCTCCCTGAATAACTGTTAAAGATATGGCATAACGGAGATCGATCTGTCAAGGCGCTGCGCTGATCTTTCCTAATTCTCTGCAAGTGTCACTGTACAGTGGGGGTACAGTGTACATACATATGCCTTGATTTAAGAATGAGGAGAAGAGCAACAAAGCTCAACACCCCAAATGTCAAACATAACGACCGGGAAGATTCCAGTAGGTACAGGTTGAGCACGATCTTTAGTCGGAAAAGAATACGTACATTTACCAACTTGTCAATTAATTGTATCGCAGTCGCAATAATCTGACGGAGTTCTGGCCTGGGCACGACTTGAGTTGTTAGCTTGACGATGGCAGCTTTTTGTCGGCGAATCATTTCTCCAGCAGCCGCGCGCCGTGGCCGTACGGAAGTCATTATCAACACACGCAGAAAGTACCCACTTAACATTCTTATTGTTATGTTGTGTTGTAACGCCGATACATCTGGCCCCGTCTGCCGTCCTTTCGGCTTACTGTTCAGCACACTGACGGACTGACGGATCTGGGTTGAGAGATGGCCTGAGCTTAGAGTCGCTGATTAGTAGATTTTGACACCAGGTGTACTTGTTCCTGACTTACCACGGACTTTCTTTGCATCTTCTCTTCGATCAATATTGCCCAGGATGTTCAGCTTTATATTTTATTTTACATTTTTTGTTTATTATTTACACCTTTACATTTTTATGTTTTTATGCTTTTACATTTTTATGTTCATGGTCTTCTGTTTACAGATGCCCTGCGTAATTTAACGCTCATGTCTATTTTATGTTTTTTCTTTTTCTTTCTAAATCGCCATTTTATTTTACATGTTTATGATCTTTAGTTTGGTTATATGGGGCATTCACATGCCCAGCGCTGACTTCCACACGCTCTTGTTTATTTTTTTTCTTTTTTGCGATTTACTATGTTATCAATAAATTTTTCTTTTTAGTTATGTTTATTTATTTTTTTTTTTGTTAGAACTGAACTCAGTTGCTCGTTTTGTGCCGTCCTTCTCCCCATATAAGGGGTTGGACCCTGGACCGTGTCCCCGCCTATATACCATGGCCGGTCTTCTGGAACTGGTGGAGCTGCACCTGTCTGCCGCGCCACCCCCTGTGACATGAAGAGGCTGGGGAGAAGGCTGAACGACATCTGGAGGCTGTCCGTCCCGCCTCCGGCGATCCGACGCTTCTCTCCCTAGGGTCTTCTTCTATGATTTCCAATTACTCTCGTCTAGGCACCACCGACTAGCTGGCTTACGGACGACGCTGCCGGTTGTCGGGAGGCCGGACAATCAGCCTCCTTCACTGTCTCGGGGACCGCCGGTAGCCAGTTTGCGGTAACATCAGTTCTACTCTGTACAAATGTTATTTTACTTTTGTTGCTTTTTTTTATGAACAGTACTCGGTGCCGCCCGCTGGATTGCGTATGGTCTTTCGCTGTCATGAGCTGATTACTCATGACGGCTGCTGTCTATTTTGTTCATTTTACTTTTTTATGTCGATGTTACTAACCACTTGTTTGACTGTCCACGAGGCTCACTACTTTGGCGGTGACTACCTCCATGGGCTTTAGAATTGTAGAAATGACCATTACAGTACAGTCCTGTAGGCGCGACCGCATACCGCCACCTAACACAGTATGAGGGGACATTGAAGGTCTAGATTCGTTACATTAAATGTAGAGCCGTTTATTCAAAAAATTTAGATTCTTGTGAGAACTCCGAAGGGGCGACCATAAGTTGCCTATACCGGGGTGGGACAGTGGTGGGTACTTCAATGTTATGTTGTGTTGTAACGCCGATACATCTGGCCCCGTCTGCCGTCCTTTCGGCTTACTGTTCAGCACACTGACGGACTGACGTTTTGCGACAAAATCATCTTTGACGAGTGAAACTGTACTTTTTACAAGATCACGCCATCACCACTACATCAGCGAGGATCGATAAAAAACGCCTCATCTAATTTCAAACCACTGTCACGTGACTGGCATGATGAGTTTGTAGGAGAGCACTGTTAAAAAAATCAGAGTGAGAGAACTACCCGTTGTACAAATTTCCATATCTTTAGGTGCTCTCTTCTCTGGTTATGAGATGCAGTATCCCTAAACTTTGACCACGTCATCCATCAATCTTCCTCTCGATTATCACTTCGGTAATCTTATTTTGGTTGCATGCTCGTTGGTTAGAATGATTTGTGCACTTGAAGTTTAGTGGTGTAACACAAAACCACGCTACAGTAACGTTGTTAAAAATAATAGAAAAATTTTGAATTAGTTCTCTTCAGCCTTCAGTACCAAACTTTTACGTGGATATTCCAAATTCTGAAAAAAAATCATAATTGGCTCAATTGGAAATTAGCTTTAGACTAACGTCTATTTTAGAATTAAATTAAAAGGTGTATGTTAATTATAATTAAAAGTAGACAGATTTGATTATTTACTTAATTAAGTTTCTTCAACAGACCCATAAAGGTGTGACGTCACTGAAAAACATCGTGAATGGTTTTTGAAATATGAAACGGTATAATATTTAATGAAACCTTTTTTCACGGACCAGAAATAGAGTATTGTTAATCCTAAGAAATTGGGAATTACTATAAAGCCATTTTATACTTTCTTGGGTAAATACTTTTCATGTAACAAAAGGCTACAAAATGTATCCTTATTGAAAGAGTTAAGAAAGTACCTAAACAAAGAACTTAAATTGTTAACGGTACAATAGTTTTTCACGTCAGCCATTAAGGTAATTGCATTTCATATAATATTGTTACCGTGATAATAAGACAGATTATACATATAAAACTATGCGTCTATGAATTGTAACGGATTTTTCAAAATATGCCTACTATTGCTTTGTGTACGACTCTGCCAGCACTGTTACCGAAAACTACAGATTTCAATTTCGTAAAAATTTTGCTGTAGAAAAATAACTTTGAGAAGTAAGGTGAAACATAAAAAAATCTCTCGACGTAATAAAATCTGGATTATGTAGGTCATCCCAACTATTTAACGACATAACCAATAATTAAAGTATTTTCCCTAAGCCGAGTGCGCATATAAGTATGCCTAAGCCATGTAGGTTGTTGATTTTTCGGCCTTCTTTCCTATCTGCGTACTCTTTCGGGAACATTATAGTATTTTCCCTAAGCCGAGTGCACATACATAATATTATTATGTCGTATTTTGTTATTCGGCGGAATATCCTTTTTGCATTTCGTTCGGGGACATGGCATTATGGAAAGCAAAAATGTTTAGCGGATTTCCGCTAAACATATTTTTATTGTACGGTAGTATCTTATGTGTATGATGAAGTACAACATAAATAATTATTTGGGGGATCAAGGGTCTCAGGGATCAACTGGCAAAGGCATCAACTGTCCGGGTGAATAACCGTTGGGGGGATCTACAGTCAAGGAGATCAACTGTCTGGGAATCAAAGAGTCGAGTCACCGTAATATTTAAGAATTAGTAACATAAAACTTAACGGTACTTCGCCGGTTTTGAATTTGCAACCAACCAAAATCCCACCACCTACCACGTACCTACCAACCCGAGGATATTGCAGTTTGGTTCATTGTAAGACATAAATAACTTCACAAAATCTTTCGCCTTTATTTTTCTATAAATGAGGCGAAACGCAACACGCGAAGATGTCATTAACGTGATTTATTTAAATGCCCCTTTACTAAATCTGTGCAAGCAAATAATTCATCTCTTGTCCGCGGTCCGCGGTCCGCAGAGGCCAAAAAGGAGAGGTGGGGGGGTGGGAGGACAGGAGAACGGGAGTAAGGGAGGTGGGGGGGAGTGGGAGGATAGGAAGATGGAGGAAGGGGTAAGGCAGTAAGGAAGGAAGAGAGGAAGGCAGGAAGGAAGGAAGAGAGGAAAGGAAGAAGGGTGAAAGGGAGGAAGGGAGGAAGGGAGGAAGGGAGGAAGGGAGGAAGGGAGGAAGGGAGGAAGGGAGGAAGGGAGGAAGGGAGGAAGGGAGGAAGGGAGGAAGGGAGGAAGGGAGGAAGGGAGGAAGGGAGGAAGGGAGGAAGGGAGGAAGGGAGGAAGGGAGGAAGGGAGGAAGGGAGGAAGGGAGGAAGGGAGGAAGGGAGGAAGGGAGGAAGGGAGGAAGGGAGGAAGGGAGGAAGGGAGGAAGGGAGGAAGGGAGGAAGGGAGGAAGGGAGGAAGGGAGGAAGGGAGGAAGGGAGGAAGGGAGGAAGGGAGGAAGGGAGGAAGGGAGGAAGGGAGGAAGGGAGGAAGGGAGGAAGGGAGGAAGGGAGGAAGGGAGGAAGGAGGTTTTATGGTAGTGCTTTATACTAATGGGCACATGAAAAATTAGGTAAACAATAAAAACGAAAGAAAGCTCCGATTAAACAGAATATAAAAAAAATAGATTTTCAAAGATTGTTTATTTCATGCCATAGTAATTATATTGTTCGTTTATTCAAGCAAATAAACACCCCCTAGGACGCTTTTCATGAATTACTATATTAAATATTTTTTAACCTTTTCTTAAAGAAATGTGTTTTATTGTATTTTAAAGTTAATTATGAAGTTGCGTAGTAAAGAATTTTTAAGTTAATCGATTTTTTCCGTTTGTATTTATTTAAATGCTCCAAAAAATAAAAATAAAAAATTTAACAAAAACCGAGCAAAAATTATTTTTCAACCCTAATTAATAACTTGGGAAGTAATCGGAAATAGAGGTGGGTAAGTTCTGCATTTTACCGGAAGCCTCCGAGACTTGCCCCCTCTTAAAAGTCCACGGGTTCTAGGAGCAGGTCCCGGGTCCGAGTTCTTAGGTGCGGACACTGCGGACTGAGCACTGAATGTTGTTGCGGTGCACCGAACCGGGACGCACGGGTTCAAAGAACTTGGAGCCAGGACCTACTCGTAGAACCCGCACGACAACTCAGAACCCTGGAGCAGGACAAGACCCACACGAGGGCTCGGACCCGTCACCCGTGCAATGTAGGTACATTCAATGGACCTACATTGCACGGGCTTTTATTGAGAATTTAAATAAGTAAATTAGCTGTAATGCTTTATTATAAACTATTATTTTATAATGCACTTCACCCGTTGAGTAACAATACCAATATACGCTCTAATTGAAAATTACTCCGTGTCTAGTCGAATATTCTAAACAATTCCGCGATGACGTTAGGCAGCAGTATACTGTTACGCCAAGCGGTCAGGCACGTGCGTGTTGATTGCCGGCCGGGGTAGGAATTACTGAAGACTGAATGAGGAATGTATCGTGGTTCGTGAGTCGCGGGAGTGGGAGGGAGTGACAAGAGTGGCGGCTGTTTCTCGCGGTTCACGACTCACGTCGCTCGGACCAAGATGCATGGGTTTGTACTCGGCGATCTCGGGACTTGTAATTCGAATCTGCGCCGCGGCTTCGCGCTGCGGCGTTGAGAAGCTCGAGTGTTTCACGATTCACGCAGTTCCAAGAACCCGACACTCGCCGAGACTCGCGACTCGTGAGTGGAGTGGAGAGTGTAGCGCTTCGGGGACACCGGACGGTTACTACTACTCAGTCACTAGACTCACTAGTACCGGAGTACCTCGCCTCGCGGCGATCACGGGGACACAGGAATGTATCGTAGTTCGTGAGTCCGGGAGTGGGCGGAATGAATGGATTGTGTCGCGATTCACGACATTCACGTAGCTCGGAACAAGGCGCTTGGGTTTAAAGGAACCCGGGACTTGTATTCGAGTGCCTAGTGGCTAGGAAAGCCGGCCCCGCGGCGCCGCGGTTTTCGCGCTTCGGCGTTAAGTTGCTCGGGGACCGCCGGATTTATTTGGATGCGAGTACTGGGACTGGGCCGGGTTCTCTGCGAGTAGTCGATTTGAAAAAGGAGTGGGAGTAGGAACCGCTTCCCGCAAAGGAGCGGATTACACGAGCCCATTCCAGCTGAACTGACACATCGCTAATCGGAAACAATAAAATTATTTAAAAACCCTGACATTTTATCAATAAATATTATTCGGTCGCGATAATTGAAAAATATTAATCCATTTTCACAGGCAAGCAAAATTTTGATATGTTCCAAGTTCCAGGAGGTATGAAACATAATATTTTCCAATTCGGTTCCTTTTAGTGGAATTATTTCACTTGACTAGATTACGATTAGATGCCTGAGAAGACAAATTTGTTTTTTTTTTAATAAAGACAAAAGAAGTTACAAAATAAGGTAGGAGTACATACATATTAAAAAGAATAAGTGATAAAAATAAAACCTTAAAATAAGAGATAAACATAAAATATTAAATTAAGAGGTTTGAGATTTTCATATTATTTTCTTTCGTGGCTTTTGAACTCACGAACATATATAGGTCTCATAATCAAAGTGTAACCAAATTCAATTCTCAAGTAAGCCCAAAAATTTAATTTGGGGGCTACCTTCGGGCTGGAGCCCCACAAACCTACTTAATTCTGTGTGAAAGAGGGCTATCTGTCAACAATTCGTTGTTAACAGAACGATTGCCATCTCCAACGCATAGACAAAATGTGGGCATGATTTTTTGAAATGAAACTTATTTAGCCCCGTTAGCGATTTGCTTGGAAATGCGTCACAAAAATGTATTATTTGACGGTCCTTGCGCTAAATTCACGCGGTAAATTCGCGATAAATCCGCGCGTCAGCGCTGGCCTTCGATAGCGCAGTGAATAAGGCGCTCGACAAATCTCAGCGGCCAGAGAGACAGACATTAAGCGAACGGAGTTCGAATCCTACGAAATCCAAAAAAATAAACATATTTATTTTTGTGAAATCAATATCCAATTTTCAAACCACTTTAAAATAAACATGCAAAAGAAAAGAAAGCGACTTCTAGCGACTTTCTAGTTTCTCTTCTCCTGCGTGTGCATTGCACACTCTAAGTTTTTTTTACAATAACTCCACACAGGAAGCCCTGAGGAAAATAATTTTCTCAGGGCCTGGTCATCTTTAAAGATGCTGAGTGGAGGGTCTTTTTGAGGAGAGGAAGGAGTGAACATGGGTCTTGAAGAGACAAATCGTTCCACAACCGAGCTATTAAACTCAAGAACAATGTGTTTCCCGGCTATGCACCGGTGTCAAGGGGATCAATGACGCTACTTCCTCGGAGTATCTTCCATTGTAATACCGATAGAACAAGGACAGCATTCCCAATTTCTGGTACAAACGCCGTTATCAGATTTTCAACCATTCATTTATCAATAAATTAGTTTTGCAAAGAAATTAGCATAATGTATAATGTGTATTGTCTTGCTTTTTAAGGTAATGAACTCGGAATCAAAAAACAATAAATTATAATGCCTCCTTTATTGGCGTCATAAAAAACCGACTGAATCTATGAGTAATTAAATTCGAGTTTAATCCGATTCGCTAATCGTCATAAATCAGAGCTTTGGTTTCCGGTACAAGTTAATCAGACCTGTAAGTTTTTGGATTGTGTATGTAAATCTCACTGAAACCCAGCAGCGGGCCGTGGCTTTTATGTTGAAACCTTGTGAAAACGTTATTTTTCCAAATCGAAACCCTTTGATGGTAAAAATAATCTTTTCTTTTGCATTTATTATTAATTTATTGCTTCTTCACAATTTAAATACATTTATTTTTAGCATGTAATTATTAACCCCACTACGGTTCCCCTGTATCGGGGTTAATAATTTCACAATTTAATATAAAATAACACACGCAAATATCGGTCATCAAACAGTTAAGTAAAAGCAAAATAATAAAATTTAAAAATAAAATGATAAACAGAGAAAATTATAAGTGATAAAAATATATGAATTAATAACAAAGTGTTGAGAGATCAAACAAATTGTTACCATTCATTATATCATTAGTTCATACCATTTTCAACAATAGATAAAATTAAAAAAATATATGTCCTTAAGGGGATGCCGTGTGGAGGAACGTTTTAAGGAAAGGGAGGAGAGGATGTTCTGGGAAGGAAAAGGTATGAAGTGTGGTAAGAATCTGGGGGTCAGTGTGCCGATGCCGGTCGTATGAATCTATCCCTCCAACTGCGGTGGGAGGGAATGGGTCAAGAGAGTCCAGCTGGAGAGGTCGAAAGGACTCCCTCAACCAGTCTCTTTCGATCCGGGGGTCCATCAAAATCTCTCGTTACTCGAAAAGAATATACGAAGTGGCCCAAATTAATGTCACCAAGGAGGGGGGGGTCTAGATTGGAAGAAAAACTGCCCCCTATTAATTATTAATCGATTTTCTGATTTCCAATCCATCAAAAATTTCTAGTTTCATACCTGTATAGAGAAGAGAATATCTATCCCTGTATTTATGGTCCATTTGTATTAAATAAAAAGGAACTTAATTAAGGAATTGACGACCTCCGTAGTCCAGTGGGTAAGACTCTTGACTCACAATCCGGAGGTTGCGGGTTCGAACCCGACATGCGCAAATAAATTTTATTTGATTAATTTGTGTTATTTCACAATTAATTCATTTAAAATAATATATAGTATATTTGCGGCGTGTTCCAGAGTGGAAGATACTATCAGTATCGCCCTGGTGTAAGACCAAAATTCAGAATTGAAACGTTGCTTAAAAATGGCTTTAGCCGTGTTTGGTGACCAGATCTGAATAGCCAGGTACTTCCCAAACCTTCCTCTTCCCCACCTCCTTCCCCTCCCCACTACCTTCAGCCTCACAACATACCCCAAATAGGGATGCCATAGTCTCACTGGCTCCAGACGGGAGCAGTTGAGATTCTTGTGCGGTATTCACTGTAAAAAAAAAAAACTCCAGTAAAAAATATTCTGGCTTTAAAAAAATAAGTTCATATAGACCAGTAAACGCTGATTCTAAGTATTCAAGTTTTATTTAATAATATTAAACGCAGAGTTTTTAACAAATTATTAAAAAAAGTCAATTTTTAATCGGCTCGTAAAAACACGCCGTCAAGGTGACGTTACTGTTCGATGTGTCGTGACGTCACCGTAAAGTTTTTGTATGATATGACACAAGCCATCGTATTAATTTATTCGTTTATTTACATACTGTTCATAGAGATTTAGTTGTTGTATTTATTGAAACAATATTTAGGCCTAAATAATGTTTCAAAAATAAAGTTATCTCTTATTAGTTCATCTATGTTATTGAAAATATTCAAAAACTACGTCGCAAAAAAAATAGTAATGCTATTTCTAGGGAGAATACTTTGAACAACGGAATTAAAAATGGCGGCAGTAGATCAGCTGATTGCCCTATCCTATACTAATTTTTCAGGAGTGATTCTCCATACATACGGTGGTTTTCGGGGGGTCTTGAAAAATTGAAACTTTGACAATTATTTTAACTATTAAAACTAACTCTAAAAATGAAAATAAAAATGCAGTTATTTAATTCAGAAGGTCATTCATTATTCATTAAAAAAAATAAAAAAATTGTACTGGAGTTCTCTATTGGAAAAAACAAGGGAAATGATATATTTTTAAAGCATCTTAAAATAATGTACTGGGTTTTTAATATTCACGTACTCTGTTGTTGTTTTGTTTTATAATATTATAATTTTTGTAATTCATTCAATTTATGATTGGATTTATTGGAATGGATGACCGGAATACCTATGCTTATAAATTAATAGGAACGCAGTTTTACTTTAAAGAGGCAAATTATTATAGGAATTGCATGATGAAACGTTGCGTATTGTACATTTATATAATGTTCAGAAATCAATTTGATTTGTTACGTTTTAATCTCGAATACATGGTTGGGACGACAGGTCACGAGACGCCTCTGCTTTGACGTAAAGTCAACCTGACCAATTCATCTTGTTCTGACGTCTCAACAGCCTTCGTGATATAGCGGTAAGGAGTGATAAAAATGTAGGAAGCCACTTTCAAAAGAACATGCTTCAATAAAAAGAAGACACAGGTCTTTGAAAATAGTTTTTTTGTTGCGTTAGGTAGGAGCGAGATAAGACAAAATAGAGGAAAGTCATTAAAAAATCGACAAGTTTTATAAATCTATCTACATAAATGAAAATGAATCGCCGAAATGTATGTACGCGCATAACTTCCGAACGACTGCACCAAATTGAATTTTTTTTTGTTCGTTGTTGTCAGGACAAGGTTTGTATAAAATTACCGGTGAGCCCTGGCATTACGAATTTTGTATAAAAAAATTGCAATAGGTGGCACTCGAGCTGTTTGAAAACTGAATGTATGGAATGCCGGAGGGGGGAGGGGAACTCGGGTAGAGGGGTTCGTTGAACGGGGGAAGGGTGGGAAGTGGAGTGGGGAAAAGGAAGGTGGAGGAGTCGGAGTGAGAATGCGGGAGGGGAAGGGGACGCCGGAGAGGAAGGGGGGCGGAAGGAGAACGGGACGAATGGGAAAGGACACGCAAGGGAGAAAGAATTTCTTTATTTAATGGCATAGCAACGCATGCTGGTCATTTGATGTACGAGTATTAGGTGTGTTCAGTGTTACTTAACTTTTTAATTACTTACTTTATTTTTAAATCTTCAATGTTAACTATTAGTCTTATTACTATCCACTTATCGTTCAATCAATTTGTTCTGAAATGGAGTAAGCCAGTACCAGTTCGAAGATTAGGTCAACCACATCTTAATGACAGATTAAAAGATGTAAAACTCTGCAAAATTTATTTTGCTTAAGCCCACCATAGTCATGACAAACCGATTTTAGAATCATTTTAGAAAGACTATTTTCTGCTTTGTAGCAAAGTTTATTCTAAGAATTATCGAATACTGTTGGAATTTACCTTTCTTTCCCGCAATCTGCCAAGATGGTGGTGCTAGGCGCCCAGAACTGGGTGAGGATAACTTTTCACCTGTACGGTAACAGGTAACAGGGCAGCAGAATGTCTAACCGTCGAGGCCATTGTCATTGTTAATGGGTTACGGGGGGACAATGGGCAATGGCCAATGGAGAGAGTGCTGAGTGCCGAGGACAAGGAAGGGCTCATGGACCAGGGACCGGGGTCCAGCGGGTCTCAAGGGCATCCCAGCCTCACGTGGATTATGTTTTATAGGGAAATGTGTTTAATGCCCTAAGTCAGGGGCGTCTGCGTCTGTTCAAACAACCATTTTTCATACTAGATCTGTGATCGATTTTTTATGACATTATCAGTTACGAAAAAATCTTCCTTGGACCCGAAATACCTTAATCAACTACCGTGGGAAAAGAGACTCTGTAATTACCCGTCATGACACAGGGACATCCCTGGCAGGGCGGGTGGCGCATTTCCAAAACCTATACCGATTCGGACCTCTATATTGGTTATTTTTTATGACATTGCAAAAAGAAAAATTGTTCTAAAATCTAGATAAAATAATCCTTCTGGTGTGTACATTAGAAATTAATAATTTCATTTCTAAATATTTAAATTTTAATATTATTCCCATGTATTATAAATACACCTTTATATTGATAATTTTTTATCACTTTGCAAAAACAAAATTGTTCTAAAATCTAGATAAAATAATCTTTCCAATGAGTATATTAGAAATTAATAATTTTATTTCTAAATATTTAAATTTTGATATTGAAAATGTAAAGCGACTGAACCAGTATACGTTTTGGAAATACGCGTGCGGGTGAAATAATACTAAAAAAACGTATCAAATGTACAAATTTGTTTTGCCTGAAATAAAAATTAAATAAATCATTCCATGTTTAAACATACGAATGGGGTTGGAAAATTAATAAATATAGGCGTAATCAGAGCAAAGTTGGTGTTACCATTTAATAATTACTATTTCTCCCCCTCTGACAGAGATGTCTTCAATGATGTTTTTACAATGACAATATATCAGTTAGAAGAATTTGCAAATCGGCAATAAATCCAAGCACATAGCAGGTAATTATGAAAAAATGCCATAATAACAAACATTCTATTTAGATCGAAAAAAACATCTACAACACGATATTCTTCAGGAGTTTTAAAACTTTTACGTAAGTTTACATTCTTACTTTTCGTGGAAAATAAACGACTTCCTAAATAAAGTAATGTGTAACTAATATGGGCGTGAGAAGCGACTGATGTTTTATTGTATTTTCACAATAATGAAGGCGACATTCAACAATACTTCCCAGGTAATATAAAAATAGTCAAAATTTAGCTGGTGCTGTGATAGGGAGCTAACAAAAGTGTGCATTTTCGATAAACAGAATGATAGATTTTATTGAGGTGATTGATTCAATTGAAACTTCCACCGATAACAGATGATTCAGTAGTTATTATTTTTCATATGGTGGAAAGAGTGGATTACAAAATCTGTTGATGCATTTGGGAACTGGAGTACTGAAGCCTCTCTTTGACCTCCATCATATGGTGGAATTTGTTAAGTTATTGATTTTGATCTAGCCCCTATCATGTTGCTGTTGATAGTTGATACATGTAATTTATAAAATGTACATCTTTACCCTTTGACCTATATTTATTTTGATTCACATTCTGGGCTTTATAAGAAATTATTTACTTAAAAAGATGTTTCCTATGCCATTGTCTTTGGCATTACAGTTTTAGCAGTCTCGTCGCTTTGAGTCTAAGTGGGTAAAGAGACTTTTCTGGGTCCTCGGAAGGCTTCCACTTATTGTTTTACCCACGCGATGCCATAACAAAACTTCATGAACACACAAATGCGGGCAGTGCCAGTGCTTCAACTGTGTGCACTCATCTCTGCTTGTAGTTTAAAATGTTCCGTTTTAACTTAATGGTAAGTTTTCTTTGTGTGGTGGTTCAGGCTGTAAATGTAGGTCCATGATGGCGCTTGGCAACAGTCAGAAACAGAGGTAGATGGCAGAGTGCCCCGGGTAGCGGGTAGCAGCGGGCCGCGGCTCGCCACGCCACTGTCTCTGGTTCTCATCTGCGGCGGGTAGCCAGCGTTAATGGAGTTCCATAAATCTTCATATAGTTGGAATGAAAGGAGGGAACAACATTGTTTTGGATATATTTATCGGCGCGGACCTGCGCATAAATCAGCCAGCGACCGGGACAAGCCGCGAGAGCGGTTCATTATCGGAGGGCGGCCAGGGTCGGACGTTTGGATGAACTACCGGACACTGGACACGGTACTTCCAGGTCCTCTAATGCAGATTGACGTCCTATTGGACACACATTTCTACAGTACTTATACCAAAGGGTTATCTACACAATGAATGAATACATACCTTAAAACTTGAATGTTACCTAAGCGCATAGCGCCAACTCCTTCGGCTTCCTGAGTACTGCAGCAGTGCGAAAATGCTCTCCTAGAGAACTATCGCGCAATACAAATTCAATATTCAATGCCATTACTGCGTAGGTTGAGTCTCTATTCTTGGTGGGGCCCTTTGGTGACAGAATTAATTAATTAGCTCCATAAAATGATTTATTAAAATTTAAGAACTTAAGTACGTTTTTTATAGTTTATTTTTTATCGTTTCCTTTCTCCATCATATACGATCACCATGTACGGTTGTGTGTGAAACGTGGAGATCTGCAAAGAATGCAAGGCTGATGTAAGCGTAATGAGTAAGATTAGAAAGGAAAGCTGAGATGGTTTGGACATGCAGAGCGAATGAACGAGGAAAGGAGGGTAAGGAGAATATATGACGCAAATGTGAATGGTAGAAGAAGTCGAGGACGCCCGAGAAAGACATGGCACGACCAAATGAATCAGATACTTGAGTCGGGTCATTTCAAGAATCAAAATAATAGAAGAGCATGTATGAGACGATGTATGAATGTGAACGAGGCAAGTAGTGTCTGCCAAGACCGAGTTGTTTAGCGGTCCGTCCTCTCTGCCTACCCCTCCTAACCCTGCGGGGAAACAACATGATGGTTAGTTAGTTAGTTCCTTTCTCATTTATGAAAGGTTTTAAATTACTTTGCACACTGCATGCCTTCATCATTACATAGTATAAAATGAAGTCGCTCAAAATGTATGTGCGCGTTAATCTTTTAAACTACGCAACGGATTTTCATACGGTTTTCACCAATAGAAAGAGTGATTGAAGAGAAATGTTTACATGTATAATACATGTAAATTATACTAGAGAAAAGCCGAGAAATTCAAAGAAATCATATTTTTGTGCGATTTAAAACGGCTGGCGGGGCGTACTATAGTCACTTTTGAAATTCGTTCAACAGAAGAAATTGGAAAATAGATGTCCTAGAGTAAGTATGTATTTGATTTTCCCTTTTCAAATATCCAGTGTTGCATTGCAAGCATCGTATAATTAGTGGCGAGTTAATTAGTTTATACGTTATTAATTTTGACTGGTCAGTGGTTGAGTGGGCATAGCGCTTGGGTCCCACCCGAGCGTCGCGTGTTCGATTCCTCAGCTGGCTAAATCCTCCATCACAACACAAGCAACATTTTCGGCTTTCTGTGGTGGTAGTAGGAGATTTTCAAACATTGTTGGGTTATTCGTAACCCGGGAATGTTTGTCTTTCTTTTTAGTAAAAAAAATATAGTAAAGAAAAGCCGATAAATTCAAATATTCAATTCAGGCAGCGGGCAGCGGGCAGCTGGCAAGCGGGTGGTGTGGATTTTATAAAGATTGGGTAACGGCGTTGTGTTTCGTTAGCCACAGCAACGTGTGGCTGGGTCTGCTAGTTTGAAATAAAAAAAATGTTTACCCTTTAGTTTTTGGTTTTCAAAGTTTTCAGTTAGGGAATCTGGGGTAATCAAGGCTGTATTTCTGAGTGATCCTGATTGCCCAGTTACCAATACAGGCCTGCGGGCAAGTGAGCACGCTCGTCCACTTGCTGGCGTCGCTCCTGCCCGATGCCCACTTGGCCGAGCTTTGGTTATATGCCGCGAATTATTCCGCCAGAATGTCAAATGTGTGTGTAGAGTGTTACCGTGGACTAGCCACTAGCTCGCTGGAACACACTGCATATTGCGTAGTGCGTGCTCCTGAATCACACAGGTGACTTAGTGCCCTACCATCTTCTACCTGAGATATCAGGTGTTCCGTTGTGGCTTTCGGCATCTAACTACAAGGCTGATATCTTTTTATATGAAGCAGATCAAAAAAAGTGTGGATGGCGTGTGAGTGAATGCCACCACATGGCTTCACGAACTACAAGCTCTATGCTCTCCGTATCGTATGACGTAGTGCTGTACCAACTTCTGCCTGAAATATAAATTATGTGAATCTGAATGTGGAGAGCAAAACAAAGTAGAGGTGAACAAGGATAGGGGGGCAATAAAAACATATGGTAAAAATGGAGTACCAATTTAAACAGAGAAAAGGGGACTCCAGATACTAATATCCACAGCCTGTATCTCGGACGAATATCTACAGCTCATATGTTGGACAAATATCTACGAACTTCAGAGTGTTGACTAATATCTACAGAGCTAAGGTCTACGGTCCCAGTGTTGACTAATATCTACAGAGGGCAGCTGAGCAAGAGGTTGTACTGAAAAGCATAAATTACTTCAATTACGTAATTATTAATTACGTAAAGGCTTAAACGATTAAAGTACGTGCATGAAGTTTTTGCATAATATTACGTATTTTGCTATTTACGAGGACAATAATTTATTGAACAAACATAGAGGTCATAATACAAAGATATTTATTTATTTCGAAATACACGGCACCACAATCTAACCTAACCTAACCTAACCTAACTGACATAGAAATGGTCATGGTAACAGACTAAATAATTTAGAAGCACTCGAAATAAAGAAAGCTGTTAAAACAAAAACCCAAATCCTTAATAATCAGCTAAATGTGTCCAATAGTCCGATATTAGAGATTTTTACATACATACATACATAAATTAAGTTTTTTAAACTGCATACCCAATATTACGTTATTCCAATATGCTATACATAATTGCAAATCCAATCTCTGCTAGTGCTGTAGATATTCGTCAACAATTTATTTACAATTTGGGAGGCGAGAATGGGTACCGCCGCCCCGGGAACCTTTATTGGATAACCAGCACCTCTGCCATAGGTCACCCCAAGTGGTTCGCTACATTTGGTGATTTAGCAGGGGTGCCCGGGTTCATGGGGTGAGGTTTGTCTAGGTCTTGAAGGCGGATGACCAAGACACACTGAACCCCAGATTCCTACCCACCGCTTAAACCCTTTTCCTTCCCAGAACTCTCCTCTCCTTCCTTTCCCTAAAAAAACCCTGCACACAGCATCCCCAAAGATGACATAGGCCCTGAGGGAAATTATTTTCCTCAGGGCCTTCTGTGTGGAGCTCATGTAAAAAAAAAACACTTCGGTTCTCATAGATATTAGTCAGCAGTTTGAGCTGTAGATATTCGTACGCACTTTGATTCTCATAGATATTAGTCAGCAGTTTGAGCTGTAGATATTCGTATGCACTTTGGTTCTCATAGATATTAGTCCGATTTTTTCAGTTTTTGGAATTCCTATAGATATTAGTAGACGCTTCCATAATAGTGCAATAACAAGGGTAACGTTAACCAAATAGGTATATAATTCAAGACATTGAAAATTTGAAAAATGATAAGTTTAAATTTATTGCTATTGAACTTTACCATAGTATCGGTCAATTTTTAACTTACAACTCATGTCATTTCCACCATGAAGTATGAAAAGCCTTTATTTTTTCATTATTAAACGCAAATAATTAACTTTTTCTCAAATTCATTTTGTGTTGAATTTTAAATAATTGAAAACAAATCACTTTGTAAAACACCACTGCTTCAATCGAAAAATCAACATTTTTGTTACTAGTTTTTGAGATATTATGCCGTGTTGTGCTACCTCCTTCTTTAGCCTAAAAGGCCTAGCCTAGCCTCCTTCTTTAGCTAAAGAAGGAGGTAGCGCAACACTGCATAATATCCCAAAAACTAGTAACAAAAATACTTTTGGCCGTGAAAATCTAAAATCGTATCCGAAAACTCAACATGTTTCAAAACCAATGGTTTCTTCGTCAAAATAAAGTTAAAATTTTATTATTTAAGAGGGTATAACCAGAGAAAACCGGAAACATGTTATTTTTATATCAAATTTTAGACGTATTGACTCTTTTCCAGAAAAAAATTATAAATTGATTTCGAAATTCATCTAGTAAACGCATGATTTAAATTTTGAGAAAAAATGTTATTTTTTAGTATAATAAGGTTATACCAAAGGTCGTTGGCAGATTTGCTAAAATTTTAAAACTAAAAATCTTATTTTATAATACATTTTTCATATCATGTAATCATACATTATTGTACATACATTAGAGTAAATAATGTATAATTGGATGAAGACCCTGAGGAAAAAATCCCTCACGGCCTGTCATCTTTGGGGATGCTGTGTAGAAGGCCTTTTTAGGGAAAGGAAAGAGGGGAAGTTCTGGGAAGGAAAAAAGTATGAAGATTGGGTAGGAATCTGGAGGGTTCAATGCGTTCGGAGTGACGGACGTATGAACCCATCCCCACTGCGGTGCTGAAGATGTGTCGAGAGAGTTCGGCTGGAGAGATCTAGGTTAGGTCTTCATCAACCAGTCTCTCCCGTAGGCCACGCAGTAGGTGGGCAAATACTTCCGCTGCCAAGATCTAGACGATGAACCCAGTCACCCCTGCTAAGTCATCAAACGTAATGAACCACTTGGGGTGACCTACGGCAGTGGTGTTGATCCAATAAATGGTTCCCGGGGACGCGGTACCCGTATCCGCCTCCCACATTATAAAGCGTTAATTTTTATAAAATAAAAAAATTTATAACCGTAAAATTTCCAATACGCAAATTAATAACCAAATGCCAAAATACTATAAGGATGAAACTGTTTTTAATAAAAATATACATAATTATGAAACCAAAAATGTAAATAGAATTAGTTTAACGCATCTGATAAAAAAACGGAGTACGAAGGACTAAAATGTATGATTAAATGCGAGTCTAGTACTCTACTGTATCATATATTATAATTATGTACTTAAATGGAAATTGTGAATCTTAACTTTGCTTAATACTACATATTATTTATTTATTTCAAAACATACGGCACAACATGTGCCATTGACATAATTATATTTATATATATTATAATACAATAACATAAGAAAGTGACATATAAATGTAAAGTTAAAAATAAAAACAAAAGGTAAAAAACAGGAGTTAAGGTAATAAGTAGTAAATAGAATTAAGATGTAAGTATAAAATGAAAGTATAAAGTAAAAGTATAAACTATCAAATATAAAGTATAATGTAAAAGTAAAAAGTTAAGATAAAAAGTTGAAAGGCAGGAAATAATATAGACTATAAGTTACCTTTGTAAATAATATAAAGTACAAAAGTTATAAATATAAAAAAGTATGACAAGTAAACAGTAAGAAATGCTCTTAGTAGCCAAATATTGAAGATAACCAAAAATTTAAAAAAAAATATATATATATAATAATGTATGAATCATCTTGTACCACACCTACCTATTATAAAACCTGTCAATTTGACTGTCCTAGAACGGGAGACCTTCCTAGTTAGACAGTCAAGGCTTCATAAATATATGCTCGGAAGTCTAAAGAATTAATGTATTTGAAAAAAAATATGCCCCCTTAAAAATATTATTTTACTAGCTTTTTCCCGCGGCTTCGCTCGCATGGTGTAAGGAGGGTTCCCACTCCGCCTCCTCCACTTCCCCCCCTCTCTCATCGCCCTCCCCCCCTCCCCCCCTCCCTCCCCCCCCCCCCCTTCTCCCTCCCCACCCCCTCCCCCATCTCTCCCTTCCTCCCGCTTTCCATACATTCAGTTTTCAAACCTCGCTAGTCACCAATAGCAATTTTTTTATACAAATTTCATAATGCCAGAGCTCACCGGAAGTTTTATAAAAACCTTGTCCTGACAATAACGAACGCACAAAAAAAAGAATTATCCAATTTGGTGCAGTCGTTCGAAAGTTATGCGCTTAGCAACACATTCGGCGATTCATTTTTATATTATAGATAAACAATGCGCACATTAGTTTATATACGAGAATGTCATATGAACTCACTCAATAAATAACGAAAAAAAATCCTACAAAATTTTAATGAAAATATTGTATTGATGGCCAAAAAAAGAAAGGCACTTTTGAATGTTGAGATCTGGTTTCTCATTTATCCAGTGTAGATATTTCAATCAAGAAGTGTTATTTATACCGATTGCAATACCTCTGCGGTGATTACCAAACGGCGCTGATTCATCTTCCGCCGCGTCTCCTACTCTCCTGGGAATATGACCGCCGCGCCGCGTTGACAAGGGGTTATGGTAGTGGGGCGGGGGAGAGGGGGGGGGGGAGGGGCTGCCGAAACGAGATGCAACTGCATATTATTTATGGAGAGAACCTGTATTAAATAATAATACAAGCATAATTTATTCTTTTGATTCTGATAAAGAAAATTTTTACGATATTTAATTATTATATTGATTTGGTTAGATTCAACCGGAAATTTGACATTTTTAAACCAAATTCTAGAAATTACAAAATTTTTTACAAAAAAACAAATTGATTTCGAAAGATTGTTGTGTTATCCGGTAAAGCGATGTTTAAGAGCGTTTAACCAGCCAGCGGACGAAAATCCACATTTCGTCGAAAGTTGTTCTTACGATCGTGCAGGGCGGTTACAATGAGAAAGATTAATTATTCTCCGTACCAGCTTTTTAAAATTATAACTCAATATCGAATTTATTTCAATTCAAATTAGCTTTAATTTATACCTTCATCCAAAAATGCTGAAAGGCGTGATGATAAAACTATTAAAATAATGTACTTTTAGTAGTTATTTTTTGATTATAAGTATTTATCATTTTTCAATAATGTCTAAATTTCATAAGAATGTTAAAAAAATCTGAAATATATTAGTTTGTAAGTGCGCAAATAAATACACAAATGGACCAATTTTCGTCAAGAAACACATGTACGTACATATTTTTTAATGATTTTATTGAAATTAAAATTAAAATTCTAAAACATGCGTTTGCTAGATAATGTATTTATTTATTTTACTGCATGATTATATTATTTGATATGGGTGTGGTATAATACAAAATCTTTTTTGAAAATTTAACAAATCTGCCAACGACCTATGGAATAACCTTATTATACTAAAAATTAAAAAAAAATCTCAAAATTTATTACATGCGAATGCTAGATAAAAGAACAATATTTCGAAATCCATTTATATTTTTTTGTGGAAAAGAGTCAATACGTCTAAAATCTGATTTGAAAATGACATATTTCTGGTTTTCTCTGGTAATGCCCTCTTAATTTAAAGTTTGAATTTTTTTAACAATGAAAAAGTTTTGCTGTTGGTCGGTGCTCAGATTTATTACTTTTCAAAACAAGAAATATTATTAGACAAGACAGAATTCATACCATATAATCATACAGTATTATAATTCAATACATTATCAGGTAAAGCCACGTTTCTAAAATTTAATTTTAGTTCAAATAAAATCATTCTTCATGTCGAAAATTGGTGTATTTGTTTATTTATTTGCGCAATTACTAACTAATATAATTCAGATTTTTTAAAACACATATTATGTTGATTAGATATTATTGAAAAATAATAAATTGTTTAAAACTAAAATAATTTTTGGATATATATGTTTTTAATTAATTTACCAACTCGAGTTTGGTCATCTTTATAGCAGCCGAAAACATAAGTTCCAGGCCTAGGGAGGGCCTCTCTGTGACTCTCTTCCCAGCAAAATGTTGATGTTATCATTTCGGTAAAATTGGCCACAAAAGGAGTAAAATTGGTCCAAATAAGAAAGTCCCAACATCATAAAACTTATTTGCATTTGTTAAACCTATGTTTGGTGATTTAGCATGGGTGCCCGGATTCATGGGGTGAGGTTTGTCTAGGTCTTGGAGGCGGATGACCAGGACACACTGAACCCCAGATTCCTAGCCACCCCTTAAACCCTTTTCCTTCCCAGAACTCTCCTCTCCTTCATTTCCTTTAAAAAAAACCTCCCCACAGCATCCCCAAAGATGACATAGGCCCTGAGGGAAATTATTTTCCTCGGGGCCTCCTGCATGGAACTCATGTAAAAAAAAAAAAAAAACTCCAAATATCTCATCCCTAAACATTAGTGGATCCTTTTTTCAAAGTTGTACTATTTTTATTTATTAAAATAGTTCAACTTTGTATTAAACGGTAAAACGGTATAGTACTAAAAGGTTTTTTGTTCATCCTGAAAACCTGTGCAAAATTAAGCACGCGGTGTTATAATGTGAGCGACGTTACGTAATAGCCGTTTAATACATTACCGTTTAAATAAATAATAGTCATATGAAGTTTTCATTCAGTGCCACAGTAGGCGTGTTGGAAAAGTATCGATATTTTTATTTCAATACATCGATATTTTTAGCCGATATATTTTGATCTGAAATATCGATATATAGATACAAAATATCCAATATCGAATATTGTATCAAAAACGATATATTTTATTTTATTTATGTAACTGAAGTCACTAGAATCCAAAACCGTATAGGAACGAACGGAAAGTAACTGTATTGGGTCATGACATCTGGCGGTTGAAATTTTAACAATTAATAGCTTACAAATCTATCGTCTTTGCATTAGTATTTGTGATCACTAATACTATCTCATATGTATAAGTACAGGTGATTTTTCACGAAAACGGCGCTATATAAATTAGCCAATTATTATTAATTATTATACATAGAAATGTATGCTATTTTTCGCCATTTTTTTCTAAGCCTTTCCTATGTGTTGGTTCCCAATTGTCTATTATTATTGACTATACCTTCTTCCAAACACGAAGTCCTTTTTGACAGATTAATAGGCCAATATAATGTTACTGTAATGAATTTTTTTTTACATGAGCTCCACACAGGAAGCCCAAGGAGAAAATAATTTCCCTCAGGGCCTACGTCATCTTTGGGGATGCTGTGTGGAGGGTTTTTTTAAGGAAAGGAAGGAGAGGAGAGTTTTGGTAAGGAAAAGGGTTTAAGGGGTGGGTAGGAATCTGGGGTTCAGTGTATCCTGGTCATCCGCCTCCAGGACCTAGACAAACCTCACCCCATAAACCCGGGCACCCCTGCTAAATCACCAAACGTAGCAAACCACTTGGGGTGACCAATGGCAGAGGTGTTGGTTATCCAATAAAGGTTCCCGGGGCAGCGGTACCCATTTCCGCCTCCCAAATTGGAAATTATTACCTAATAAAAATGAATACTGATAAAAATACCTTCATTTTTATTGAGATTTTTGTACATTAAAGCATGCACATTGTGTATAAAAATTACTATTGATAATATTGAGCTGAATACACTATTACATATTTTAAAAACGCAAAATCTTTTAAAAATTTGACCGATATATCGATACATCGATATTTTTTCCTCGATATATCGACGTCGATATTGATATTTTAATAAATATCGATATCTCGATTTTTTTTCACTTTCGACATCCCTAAGCCACAGTAACTTTACTCACTTGCTCATCACTAATTTTATGTTTTATTTTATTTTTATTATTTTTTAGAAAAAGTTGAGAGCAAATCAGAGATTACACAATAATACAATAATAAGAGAATATTGAAGAAGATCAGGACAATCGACTAAGTTATGTGCAATTTTAAATAACATTACCTAATCTGCTATATTTCTTTGACAAGTTAACGTCTGTATTTTGAAGAACATTGCAGAGTCTTCATTACTAACATTAGATCGAAAAGAGCGGAATTTGAGGTACCTTAAAAATCTATTTTGAACGCTTTCAATTCTATTTTTGTGTAATGCATAGCCTGGGTTCCATACTTGAGATGCGTATTCAAGGATACTATGAACATATGAGTTTTTTTTTTTACGTTAACTCCACGCAGGACGCCCTGAGGAAAATAATTTCCCTCAGGGCCTATGTCATCTGGGATGCTGTGTGGAGGGTCTTTTTGAGGAGAGGAAGGAATGAACATTGGTCTTGAAGAGACCCATGTTGTAGGAAGGAGGAAACACAGAGGCCGGCAAATCATTCCACAGCCGAGCTGTTGAACACAAGAACGAGTCGAAGAAACGACCCGTTCTCATGTGGCAAATGTCAACCGTGTACAAATGTTGGGCACGCGTTTGGCGTGTTTCCCGACTATGCACCAGTGCCGAAGCATCTTCCATTGTAATACCGGTAGAACAAGGATAGCATTCCCACCCGACGCCTGTGCTCTAAAGATTGCAATCCGTCTGTTAAGATGGGAGAATCTATCAAACGGACCGCCCGTTTCTGCACAGAGTCGAGGGTAGTTTTCAGGTATTTTGGACCTCCAGACCAGAGGTGGCTGCCAAATTCAACCGTGGGGCGCACTTGTGATTTGTACAGGGTTAGCAGTTGTGTACTATTAAAGTATCTGCGGGCCCTGTACAGTACGCCCAGTTTCTGTGAGGCTAACTTTACTCTGGCTTCGATGGAGTAAATACAGTGTTTTGAAAGTAATAAGGTCTTTGAATTGTTTAGAGGAGTTTACTAATAATAAAATTATTTTATTGTTCTCATACAAGTTAGGAGGCCGATTTGATTCATTTTCCCGGCCTTGTGATACAAGTGGTTTTAGTACCACCAGCCTTCTTGTTCAAACCGCTAAAAATGGATTATGGATTATTAAAGTTAATTAAATTTAATATTCAGTATTCGTTGTATTACGCCAGCACTATTTTAACGATGCCATTTACATGGCCTGGCAAATAAATTTCACAAAGATAAATGCAAAAGGTTAATTTACCAAAAACTTGTCTGCTTCACATTAATTCGATAATATTATCAAAAGTATAATTAATTACAAAATTCTCCCCTTGTGGTAAAGTTTGCATTTTACTGAACGATAGTGAAATGTTTAATTTTAGAAATTTCATTAATAAACCGCAAGAAAACCCATTCAATTTGTTAATTATTTATTACTGCGTGCTTAGAATATATTCCCAGACCACCTTTAAACTTTGTAAGTCGACTTACGTCAAATATTGCAAGTGTGGGGATGAATGGCGAGACCTTTGTTAACACTAACCGTAATAACGAGCCAAGAGAAAATCAACTATCGTTTGTAATATTTATAACTTCTTAAACAAAAATCTTTTGAAATTTTCAATAAAAATAATCCTTTGTGTTTTCAACTTTTATGTTATGAATGATACTTAATTCAACAGTATAAGAATAACGATTGAAAAAATGAACTAACGCCCTTACTTATAATGATGCGTATAAACAGGTAGGTATTACCGCGAACCGAAGCACGAAATATAGGAAAGGAAATTCTCTTGTAAAAACTACCACAATACGCTCGTAATTATGTTTGCTAAAAAAAACCTTAAGCAATGGTATAATGGTACAGGGTGGACCTTAACTGTGTTCGCGGCTTGTATCGTTAATTTTTCAACAATGCGTGGGGCGAACGCGGTTCGTAAGGTATCGTTAGACGCGTTATTTCATGGAAATTTTAGTCGCCATGGAGCCATTCACGGAAGAGCAGCGCGCATTATGTGTCCGTGCAATTACATAAGCAATTATTCCGTGACGATTTCGAGACGAGTGTACCGTGCTCATTTCGGTTTACGAGACATTAATCAAGCACCAAGCGCAAAATCTATTCGGAAATGGATCAAAGTGTTTGAGACAACCGGCTGAATAGTAAAAACAATTAATGAAGGCCGCCCGAAGTCAGCGAGGATACCAGAAGTTATTCAGCGTGTTAGTGAATCAGTGAGGGAAAATCGACAAAAAACTACTCGCAAGAGAAGCCAAGCCTTATCCATCCAAAGGACCACTTTTTTATTATTTATTTTCGATTTACATCTAAAAGCTTATAAAATTCAGCTGACGCAAGAATTGAAGCCGAATGATACCGATCTTCGACTTAATTTTGCCAATGTGATGCTGGAACGTTGTGACAATTTTTTCAACATAATGTTCAGCGATGAGGCCAGTTTCCATATCAATGGCCATGTTAATAAACAAAATTGCCGGTATTGGTCTGAGAATAGAAGAAGAAGAAGAAGACCTCCCGACAGAAGCATCAACGTCCTTTGAATAGCCCGAAGGTCGTTGTGTGGGCTGCAATATCAGCTAGGGGTATCATTGGCCAACATTTATTTGAAAACGAAAGGAGAGTTGCTATGACAGTGAAATCTAAGAATTATTGTCAGATGCTTCAGGAGTTCTTGGTCCCAGGTCTTCAAGATTTTCAAGGCCACAATTCCAGGAGCTGGTTTCAGCAGGACGGCGCCACCTGTCACACTGCTAAACTGTCCATGGACCGTTTGAAGGAGATGTTCCCCGGAAAACTCATTTCACGAGGAGGAGACATTGAGTGGCCCCCACGGAGCCCAGATCTCAGCCCGTGTGATTATTTTTTATGGGGATACTTAAAATCAAGAATCTATGAAGACAATCCGACAACAACAAATCAGTTAAAACAAAGCGTTGTACGGGAAATTAACGCCATCTCACGGGCAACTTGTCAACGTGTTTTTTGAGAATTTTCGAATCCGCCTTAGATAATGTCAACAGGCTGATGGAGCTCACTTGGACAATATAATTTTTAAAACTTAATGTTATTAAAATTTCCATTTATTGTAGTTTTTGAAAATATTAATAAAACATGTCTAAGTTCTACCATTATTTATTTATTGTTAATTGAAACTAGATATACAGTTAAGGGCCACCCTGTACAATGGTATCAGAGTACCAGAGTCGAGATAAAGAATATTAATTTATTGTTAACATTGACTGTTTTAACATGAATAATACGATATTATGATTCGCAACTTTGTTGTTTTTGTCATTCATAATTTTGAATCAGATTACGTTAGGAGTTTGGTTCTTTTAGATCACTGGTCATAAAACTTATCTGGTCAAGGGCCACATAGGACAATGTGAGGTATCACTGCGGACTGTAAACTTGTGAACTGGATATTATGTACATTAGCAAAGCAAGCCTACCTTTATGTGAATTGATGCATATGTATGAAAATAGGAAAAAATAGTATATTTAAGATTTTTATTAGAACTACAAACATATTATTTATGTCAGATACGTATTTAGATTTTCACGGCCAAAAGTATTTTCGAACGAAGTATTAACGATGATATTATTTATGTATTTATTATGACCGGCCAGTGGCTGAGTTGGAATCGCTTTTGGAACCGACCCTGACGTCATTCGATTCCTCGGCTGGCCAAGTCCTCTAGCACGAAACAAGCAACATTTTCCGCTACCTATTGTGGTATTAGGAGATTTTCAAATATTTTCAGGTTATTTTTTTACTTTTTTTACGTTTTTCTTTCTTTTCATAAAAAAAAGGTGTAATTTTATACTATCATGTAATTTAGGTATTAAGGTGTTGTACTTTTTAATCATTTATTCTATTTCGGCATCTTTGGGACTACATGAAATCCACATTGCGTCTTCTAAATGAGTGGAGAGGTGGTTGATTTATTTTTCACACAGCTCTTCGTACTCAAATTCAGTTTTGGTAGTCATTGTCGACTAAAATTATTTGCCATGTCGTGGGCCGCACAAATATCTGCCCCTGAAGAGTTCACAATATAGTGATATTCATTCAGCACTGAAATAAACCGGCTGTCGTGCTTTAAGCCCATTTATGAATATTGAACATAGAGGTGGTCCTAGAAGTGACCCTTGATGTAAACCCTCGATCGGCAGAAACATTACCCGCATTGCGAATCGAAGTGAGCCTCATTTTAGCCAGTTTATCAAAAAACATCTTGGTTAACAATGTCAAAGGTTTTTTAAGTTGTCGTTGGAATGATACTATTGATTTCCACCATATTGTAAATATTGAAAATACCATAATTATGATTTTGGTTTCAAAATCGTGGCGTTCGGGATTGATAGTTTCGGCAAGCAGAATAAAATGCTCGAATTCCTTTTAATAAATTTTAGGACCTTCTCATGATCGGACACATTATACAGGTTTTGAATATTCCAAAAAATGGTTATATTGATTGCTATAAAGAAAAGAATAATTGATCTGAAGAAGTTGGCACACAATATTTTAAGAGCCTATCCCGAAGTGCTAAATCCAAATATTATTAATATTCTACCAGGTCGATAAAAGTAAGGAACAATGTTGAATAATTCAGTTATTCAGTAGCCATGTCTCTGGCAATATTGTATACAATTGTTTACTTTGCATAATTCGCAAGTGTGCCCTACTTCTGACGTATTGGCATACTCCTTTGATTTAGGCCACCGAGATATTTAAAATACCCTTGACTCTGGCGGCAAATCTTGTTGAAATCTTTTCACTTATGTTTTCCCTGTCCTAACGAATGGATTCAAATCGTTATAACATTATGTATTGGAACATTTACCAACTATCTCTGTCACTCCTGAAAAAGTTCCCAATCCTGTGAAATTACTAAACAACATTGACAAAAATGCATACATACGTACATTAAAAAAGAAGTTCATGGATAAAAGCATTTAAAAAGTACAAGATGTTGTTACTGACCCTCACATTATGCATTTTTATGTTCTGTAAACCAAGAAGTGGTAAATTTTGAATTAAATGTTTAAATTGTTTTTTTAATCGCACAGCCCATTTAGATAATGTTTCAAGACTTCAACATCATTATTATTATTATGAATGTAGTTTTAAAAAATCCCGCACGCGATACAAAATATTGCTATTTCCAATAAAACACAAAACCAAAACGCTACACAAAGCATTTAAAAAAAATAATTCTTCCGTGTATTCACCGTCGCTAGCCAGATCACACAGTTAAACATTAAAGACTTCGTGGAATAATATTCGGTGGTTCGGCACATTTCAATTATCTTAAACTGGTAATCATACCTCTTCAGTACCTATTTGCTGAGCTTTTCTCACACTGAGGAGCCCAGAGGTCTGAACATATACAGCCTGAGGAGGCTTCGTTCTCCAGGGGTGGAGAATCGTGGTCCATAGTGCTGCCGTGGACTTAATGACTCCTTCAAATTTTGAAGAATATGTTGTTATTATTGCGTTTGTTAAATAAATACAACACACTACGTTTTTCGTATATAGGCAGGTGTTTAAAAATGTTTGGGTATCATGACACGCTTTTTAGAAGGACATATTTTCGTGATCCACCCGCTAACTACCCTTCTTACATTAGCCAATAATTCTCTAACATAAAATCAATGTAGGGGAAGGCGTCAATTGGAAAGTGTAACTATGGTAGAAACCACTGTGTTCAAAAATAAAAAAAGTGAAGACGCATAATTTTGAATGATTATTATGAGGCTAAGACTCATGACTCACATTCCGGAGGTCGCGGGTTCGAACTCGGCATGCGCAAATAAATTTTATTGGATTAATTTGTGTTATTTCACAATTAATTCATTTAAAATAATATATATATATATATTTGCGGCATGTTCCAGAGTGGAAGATACTATTAGTATCGCCCTGGTGTAAGACCACCATTCAGAATTGAAACCTTGCTTGAAAATGGCTTTAGCCGTGTTTAGTGACCAGATCTGAATAGCCAGGTACTTCCCAACCTTCCTCTTCCCCACCTCCTTCCCCTCCCCACTACCTTCAGCCTCACAACATACCCCAATTGGGGATGCCGTAGTCTCACTGGCTCCAGACGGGAGCAGTTGAGATTCTTGTGCGGTGTTCACTGTAAAAAAAATATATATATATAATACTAATAAATCTAAACGAAAATAAGAAAAATGAACAAGATTAATATAAAAACAAATAAAAAGGTTATGGTCGCAACTGATCTCTTGTCTTACCGAGACAAACGCCTTAACCAACTCGGCCATTGGGACATCTTATTTTTAAGTCGTTTTTATCGATCTCGTTTTTATCGTATTTCAAATTCAGAATTAACAATATTATCTTCGACTATTTATTTTTCTTTTTTTTTCATATTTCAGGGAAATTCGAAAGTCTGTACCTAAAGGACAAAATATTAAAAGTTCAGGAAAGCGAAAAGTTTTTTTTTTTAAATCATCATTTTTTGTAGACCAATGAGTATGAATTTTACTATAAGATAACATAGAATTGATCTGTACCTACTTAACATTTTTTTAAATCTCTTTAATAACAATTTAATTTGAAAAAAAGTCTTAAAATTCACACATTTATTTTTCTAAAAATATTTCGTCTATGCAGATCGAAAGAAAAAAAATACAGAGAAAAATGGCATATTTAACTCTTTTTTGGATTTATCGTCCTTTACAGCATTTCAAGTTTCGCAATCGATATGATAATAATGGTTTCACGCCAACTCAGAATGAAACCAACTCAGAACGACCTCAGAAAGGTCATTAAAAGCTATGAAAAAATAATTTAAAAATAGCCGGTAACCCTAACCTAAATTAACCTATTTAACCAATTTTTTTATATTTTTTTATCATCACTCTTAATAACCTTTCTGAGGTGCTTCTGAGTTGGTCGGTCACCGATAGTAATATGTGACCTGTTTGAATTAACAAATCACAAAAGCAGCGTTCGAAAAATTTTGTACTATACCACAGTATCTATAATAGGCCACTTGCATCACATCTTTAAAAAAAATTCCGGTTTAGGAAATTATTCTATGGCATTCTGTGTTTTTTTTATTGTATTTTTGAAACCCTGGCGATTTTTTGAAAATTTCAATCCGAAAAATCAGACCATTTTTTATAAACCGGAAAGACAGGAAATAATTTTATAGGTGCAAAAGAACGATAATTACATAGCCGAAAATCATTTTAAAAAAAGATCGTTTTCCACAAGAAAGGGCACAAAAGAATAACGAGGCATACCAAAAATATTACATCTAATAAATATTTTTTTCCTTGATCCATCTTATTGATCATAAATCATTATAATGTTCAACGTCCAATGTAATATACTTGTACATATAAATTATAATAATAATAAGAATGAGTTACCTGGTATGTGTTTTTAGGCATATTAGATTTGTCAAAGAATTTATATATAAAAATGCAAAAATCAGACATTTTAAATACATGTAGGATTACAAAAGATTTTTTAAATATTTATATTGAGGGATCAGTAGGATTTATAGGTTCAATTAGAAATTCCACAGAGCCGAACCCTCTGATATGAAAATATCTGGAGTCGGTGAATTATTTTCCCATTTGGTCTCTGGTTGGTTGACATGTTGTTCTTGTATTGTTTTGTATTTATAATACTTATATAGTGCAATTGCATAGCGTGGATTGACTTGATGATCATTTGGGAAGTGTGTGAAAGGGTTAAGTTTTTCCTGTGGGGAAAATTTAACCCAGACATTTAATTCTGGTGCGTAAAAATTAAATATTATAAAATTTGATTTTGTTAAAATCAGCACCACTACCATTATACCTCTAAAACACGTACAGTCAGCGTTAAAATGTACGGGGTTCTCTTCATAACATCTGTCAAAAAGTCAAACAATAAATCTAGTGAACGTTAAATGTTAAATTCAAAAATTCGCCTGAAATCAAAGTGTTGCCATATAAAAAAAATTAATCAGTGTGGAATTTTAGAAAATTAATAGGAACATTTTCGGAGACGGGACATTTTCATGTAGTGACGTCACAGGCCCAAATAATGGATTTATTTATTTAAAAATAAAAAACTGTACATTTCTAAAAAAAAATTACTAACATTTTCGTAATCTTAGTGAAAAAATTTATCCTCACGATTTTTTCCAAGTCGTTATGAAATCCTTGCAAGTGGTCTAATACCCTCAGGTGCCTAAGGAAATTGCATATATATTTTGATAACTCCCACTGTTTGTTCAACGACCAATAGACTAAAATGTATAGGTACGTTGAGTACCACTGAAGCACAATGAAACAATCAATATTTTATTAAGTTGTAAATTCGAAATTATCACGTTATTAAAAATATAAAAACTTCTATGAACATGAAATGTTATCGTAGTCTCTTGTTTGAGTGAGACAGCAAATCCACAACTTTTTTTACACGTCTTCCTTAGTACTTAAACAATGAAGTGATTATTAACGAAACAGAAGTGCAGTGTGCCAAATCAAAGGAAATGCTCGATATGTCTTTTTCCTAGAACTAAAACAGTTAAATAAAGTGCATAATTCTTATAACCGAATGCTTGACCTAGTATTTTCTAGTGACTTAAGGACAGTGGTAGAACAATCGGATGAATTGTTATTACCTTTAGACCAACACCATCCAGCTTTAGATATTATTATTACAAATGTGTCTAGAAAATTGGAGAAATTAAAAACTTCATCGTACAATTTTAATAAAGCTGACTACACAAATATTATTAATTATCTTGACCATATAGACTGGTCATTTCTAGAAGATGAAAACAATATTGAAAATCAAGTCTAACTCATAAGTGCCAAAATGCGAACGACTAAAACATTTTCTTCTAGGTTTTTCCGAAAACAGTTGCTGTACATTAATTTTATTACGTAGGTAACGTTAATATAATGTAACCCCTTTAACATTTAACCACAAAACAATTACATATTTTTAAATAAACTGATGTTATCAATAACCACTTTTTTAAATGAATACCGCACAAGAGTCCCAACTGCTCCCGTTTGAAGCCAGTGAGACTATGGCATCTCCAATTGGGGTATGTTGTGAGGCTGAAGGTAGTGTGGAAGGGAAGGAGACAGGGAAGAGGAAGGTGGGGAAGTACCTGGCTATTCAGATCTGGTCACCAAACAAGGCTAATGCCATTTCAAGCATCGTTTCAATTCTGAATGATGATCTTACACCAGGGCGATACTGAGAGTATCTTCCACTCTGGAACGTGCCGCAAATATACTTATATTATTTTAAATGAATAAATTGTGAAATAACAAAAATTAATCAAATAAAATTTATTTGCCACGCCGCCGGGATTCGATCCCGCGACCTTCACCACTTACCAAACCTAACAGACATTGAGTTACAGAAAAATCTAAAATATTTTTGAAGTGACAACATATTTAGCACCGTTATATTTTGAAACACGATGTAACGTAAAATAGCGACACTGAAAAGAGACAAACACATGCAACATGAGATAGTAAAATCGTTCTCCTCTTTGTGCAGTGCTTCGTAGCCTTCCCACTCTTGTCTACTTTAGTTTTCTGAAGGTTTCACTTCTACCACGCGTGAATTGCACACGCGGTATAAGCGCATTCGTAATTTCCACTGGTTAAGAAAAGAAGGAAAGGCTTCAATATTTTAAAAGTTCCTAAAGATATCCACAAAATCAAATAATGAAAAAAACTCATCTATCTTTTTCGTTATTTGTTTTTAGGGTGTTACGCCGTGTTGCGCTACCTCCTTCTCGGTATATATGTCATCTAACGGATCTGCCCTGATGATAGACACTGCAACGCTGTCCGAAACGTTGGCTAAAGAAAGAGGCAGCGCAACACGGCATAACACCCCAAAAATAAATAACGAAAATACTTTTGGCCGTGAAAATCTTAAAACGTACCTTCATCTATCTTTTTCTAAAATAATATTCTAATGAAAGCTCATATTTTTTACGGATTCAGTTTTTTTATAAATGGTTACCTGTTTCTTATTTCATCTTTTTAACAAAATATATTATTTGATCAGACGGGCAGGCACACATTTATTTTAATTTTATATTCATTCGATGTAAAAGTAAATCAATAATTTTCTTTCATTGAGAGATAATATTTATTTATATTGACAGCGTACTTTTTAAAGTGGTTTGTGATTTAACATAAGTTTGTGATTAAATATAATTTCACAAAAAAAAAACACACACACAATTAAAAAAATACACAAGTCCATAATGTGAATACTGCTCTTAAATCTGCTACAAACTACGCAAGCGATGTATTACGGCGACTACAACATTATTTACATAATCATATTTTGATTGCTGACGCTGATTAATCGAGGGGTGTTCCGATAAATTACCACAACAAACTGCAAAAAATCTCCGGAAGTAGTCTTGTGAGGAATCTGGCTGCTGCCTGCCGGAGATGCTGTACGGAACGTGGTGTGGCTGTAGTACCACACACGGAGTAAGCACAAATCCGGTCATCTCTGAGCAATTCCGCCTAAGTAAAAAATAAATAGTGCAATAAGCAATTAGGCCACGGTCCGATGTGGGCGGGCTGCGGGAAACCGGCTTTATAATACGTGTATAAACAATAACTGTTTGGTGAATATATAATATTATAAAACATCAGTTAAGGATTTTAAAGAGAGAGTGGGTGCGTTTTACATTTTTTGTATTTTTCTATTAATATTTTTGAATGTAGCTATTACTTTGTGGTTATCCATTATAGAAAAATGAAATAATTAAACTTTGTATAAACCACTTATATGATACGCAAATCCGACCGGTTTCGGAACAAACGTTCCTTCGTCAGGGAGAGCTTATACTAATTTGACAGTTTCGAACAATGTCAAATTTAGTATAAGCTTTCCCTGACGAAGGAACGTTTGTTCCGAAACCGGTCGGATTTGCGCATCATATAAGTGGTTTATACAAAGTTTAATTATTTCATTTTTCTATTAATAAATCAATATGTGCTTTATAATCTTTTACGGGGCGGAAATGGGTACCGCCGCGCCGGGAACCTTTATTGGTTAACCAACACCTCTGCCATAGGTCACCCCAAATGATTCGCTAAGTGTGGTGATTTAGCAGGGGTGCCCGGGTTCACGAGGTGAGGTTTGTCTAGGTCTTGGAGGCGGATGACCAGGACACACTGAACCCCAGATTCCTACCCACCCCTTAAACCCTTTTCCGTCCCAGAACTCTCCTCCCTTTCCTTTCCTTTAAAAAACCCTCCTCACAGCATCCGCAAAGATGACAAAGGCCCTGAGGGTAATTATTTTCCCCAGGGTCTCCTGTGTGGAACTCATGTAAAAAAAAAACCTTTCCAATGTCAAGTTTGTCCTTTGCAAATACAGATTTATTCTTCACTATTACGTCATCAATCACTGCTTGTCGTTTATAGTCTAGATCAGTGTTTCCCAAAGTGGTACCGGTGGACCCCCAGGGGTCCACGGGAGACTCGATGGGGTCTACGTTGGCGATAAAAAAATGGGGGTTCACAAGTTGTAAGTGGGGGTCCACGAAAATTTATCTGGTTACGATACTAAAGAACAAAAATGTTGAAGTTTTGGCAGTTATTTCGGAAAAAATGGTCGTATTGAGACTTTAAAAAAAAATCAGATTTTTGGCTAAAATTTTTTAGGAGCTATAGGGCTTCTCATGCAATCCTAATAGATAGCGCGAAAAAATAATTTTGCTATTTTTGGTTTTTTTGGTTTACGGGATAAATTTTTTTTTTCAGTTAGGCCGGCATATGGATCAGATAGCCTGTTTATTTAGCATTAACTTCCTTTTTTTAAACTATATAATATAATACTTTTCTTTTTATTTTACCATTCCGAATTTGGGATTGGAACTCAGCAGCGACGCCAATTTCCATCGTCAGATCTAATCTTCACATTTTTTAACGAGTTTTGGAAATATGGTAGAAATGTAACAGCAGGGGATCCACCGGAACCAGTAAACTCTTGAAAGTGGTCTACAAGAAAAAAAGTTAGGGAACCTCTAGTCTAGATGATTTATATAAATATTTTTGGTAAAATTTTCATTGAAGTTTATTAAATTATTAGATTTGGTTTGATTAGAAACTATTTCATTTATTTGTGTTGGAGCTTTCTGACTCATTTCTACGTTTGCATTTTGAATTAAGCTCAATCTTTGTATGCAATCAAGTCCAATTAAAAAATTGTATTCAAAATTTTCCTTATCTATTACAAAGATATCCATATTTTTTTGACGTTAAAAGTAGAAGTTAACGTCAGTTAACTAAATTAATCGGTGTTTTTTCCAACATATTTTAAGATTTTGCAAGCCATATCATATTATTTAATACAAAGTGATGACACTATTTATAATTTTTAAATCTTTAGTTCGTGGTGGAATTCCATTGAAATTTCATTAAAAGGGGAGGAGTTTTGCGGAACGCTTTATCAAGATTTTACGGAAAAATAAATAGGTACTCTTCACGGTTAAAATTAATGCATTCCTATGACATGTTGCATATTTGAGAATTTTGCATAGACATATGAATATTAATAGACCAGAACATAAAGGTGAGGGGAAGAAACCAACTACAACGGAGCGCAGAGCGGGAAGATGAATTCGGTAATATGTGATTCGTCAATAACTCAATCTGAGAGTATATGGGCATCTCGCATTATAATATCACCATTTAGTTCTTAAAAGTAAACTCTGCTCTTTATTTGAATAGTCCTTTTTACATGGGAGCGCGAATTGCTCGCCGCGAAATGAACAAATTTACAAATTCCAAATACAGCCAAGTAATGTTCGCCTATTTTCATAGTCCAATATTTTGTTGACGTATTTAGTTAAGACACTTTTACAAATGTTTCATGATTTACTTACCCCACAAAACAGCGACCAGCACACGCCATGTGTCTCGAGTGAGAGTGTGTGTTACAAAAACGACCATATTATGTGATCTGAATAAGCTTATAATAAAGTAAAATAATGCTTTCCTATGGAATGTAATACGACAATTGGGTTGATTCTCTTTTTCACTTCTATTTTTACACGTTTTCAAAACACAAGCCACTATTTTTGCCGTGTTATTTCTGCCGTGTTGATGAGTGCTCGACGCTGGCTCGCAGAAGAATGATGACATCACATTTTTTAGATTCACGCGAAGCCATACTCGATCTCAGCCGGTTCCAATGGAACCGGTATGGGGAGGGGGAAATAATACGCTTTTATCGCTTAGGGCAGGTCTATTAATATTCATATGTCTATGAAATTTTGTTATTTTAAAGATTTTTCATTTAATTGTTTGAGTTTACATAAAAGTGTGCTAGTTATACAAAAATCTTAGTTAAGTCTAAGTTACATAAAAATCTAGGAAGTTTCCCATCATTCTGTCACATTTCGAAATTTGACACATTATTAAGTTTCTTAGTACTATTATATATCACGTAGCTCTGTTTGGCGTAGTTTGGCTGATTTGGTTATTGTTCAATAACCAAATCAGGTTGATCGATCGACACTTGCAGCCAGTTATCACTCGCTAAAATAAGTTATTTTTCAATCAGTAAAAAATACCGAGATCCAAAGTATCATACCTCCGTGATATCAGCACAGTTTCCAAGACAGGTAAAACGCTTTGCCTGGTAAAAATGACCTTAAACCTCACATGCAATAAGGGTGGCAATTGGATAAAGAAGACACCACAGAGAAGCGGCCTTGTAGTTTCCCCATCGACATGCACAAAGACGATTAAAAATATTGGTGATTTATATGTAAAACCATTTTGGGTCGACTGCCCTAAAAGCAATTTGATCTCGGTTAATTGACTTGTTAGCGGAATCTCAATTAAAAAAATATCTCTACGTGAACAGTGATTTGTTGCTGAATGAAAGGCAAATTTTCCAAAAACCTCTTCAAGTGAACATCGACTGATGACACTATTATTGAAGATATTACAAAGTTTGTACATCAGAAAAATGATCATGTATCAACCTTACGAAAAGCTGTAGGTACGATTTTCATGACGCCAATGTTCACCGGTCGAGAATATTGGTGTTACAGTAAAAAACACAATTTTTTGCTTTTTTTAAGTCTAAAAATGTATTCAGGGTGCTATAGCACTTATCTAAAGACTTAAAGAGGAATATAAACGCTAGAAATATTTCGAATCTCGTGCCTGCAAAATTTTAAAGAGAGTCTTATTTGCACGAGGCTAGTACCTTAGTGAAAAAGTGGTTTTTATTTATATTGTGTGTAATTTCACAAGAACGAAAAAAAGTTAAACATGGAAAACCTCGAAAATAGTCTTAGCCGTAAAGGGGTATTTTTTTAAATTCTTTCTTGTATTACTTCATAGTTAAGTCATTTTTTTGGTGGTTTACGCTTATATTTTTTGTTACGTAAATAATAATTTTATTGTAATTCCAAAAAATTGAAATCTAGTAAAAGCTTCGATTTATCCGTAGCATATTTTTTGATGTTCATACTGTAAGCCGATTCGTCGTAGAGATTAATCAAAATAGTATCTAAATAGGATTTCACGTATAACTTCATCTTAATCTGCGTTTCCTGAGTGTATTTTGGAGTAAAAAATATACCTGTAGATACCATTTTGCCGTTGGATGACATTTTTTAAAATAAAAACAACAACAAAAAATATATCACACGTCGCCACTGATCACACTGCTATATACATCGCGACGGATAACGTGATACGTGCTCTGTCTCGTCTGTTATGATTTATGATGCTTATACTACGCAGTTACGAGGTGTGATGGAATTTTACTTATGTTTTAAATTGAAAAAAATATCGTCAGACAGCAAAATAAAATCTACGTTTTTAACTCCAAAAATGGTCTAGATTTGCTGGTTTAAATCCTTCGGGTACGTGCTGTTGTAAGAATATTAGAATATTATATAATATATTATTCTAATATTTTTTTTTGTAATTTTGATAATAATTTTAATAGAAGATTTCGTCAATGCAACCAGGAAATTAGCAAAAGAATTAGACATCAATCCATTACCTAAAAAACACCGATTAGGTAATTTTTCACAAAAACAGTGATACATAAATTATCCAGCTATTATTATTATTAGACTCAGGACCGGCTCTGTGCGGCGGCGTAACTGGAGCAGACCACTCCGGGAACCAACTTCCCAAAGCTCCAATGAACCAAGTCGTTGATAATACCCAACACCTAATCTAGCACCTTGAGGTTTTTACTAACTTCAGGAGCCGTTTGGCCCGGGGCCGGCTCTGATCGCACTATTGCAAAGCTTCCGACCAGATTTTCCACACGGATTATAATAATTGCTAAAGGTTTATGTTGGATGTGTTGGCAATATCTATGGAGCTTCAGCGACAATCATCCAGAGGAAAACCAATGAATCCTGAATGACTCAATGCTCCAAAATATTACAGAGAAACGGCCTGAACGGAAGAAGATATAGCCTGAGAACGAGAAGAGCCGACCCATCAGCCTACCTAGGTAATGAGTTGGGACAGTGCAAGAAGAAGGTGCTATGTTGGATATAAGAGGGAGAACCTACGATAAGTCTTTGTTTATGTTTCCAAAACCTGACAAATTGCTACAACCATCACATGTACCGCAAACCTGACGGAGCATTTACCTCGTATAATGCAAGATTAAAAAAATGTAAATAGTCGCTCTATATTCATATTATACTACTTGTACTTGTTATATAGGTAGGAGTAAAAACGTTAGTCCTTTTTGAGAAATTTAATCTTAGTTCTGAGCTGCGGCAGTAATAATAATCTACCTTCGTCCAGAGGTTAATAACTGCAGCCCGCGGCCTTGGGCGGGGCGGTGAAAGGCGGGTCCCGAGCGAATGCCAGGATCCCATAACAGGTCAGGGGTATTAAAGGTTCACGTGAACCTGGCGCAAGAAATGAAGAGTACCTTAGTTAAGGGAAACTCTTAGGAAATTTTCTGTGACATTTTATTTGCAAACCGTTAGAACGGTTGTCTAATGAATTTGGTAGCCACCTCTTGTGTGAACTCTAGAATCCTTATGCCCGAAAACCCCCTAATCGGGGCACGATCATTAATTTGATGAAATCCCCTATTGTTACGAAAGCGTTGCAATCGTTGGAACTCTGGCAAGAAAAATAAGTGCTTTCATTTTTCTACCGGTATTTCAATGGAAGATACTCCGCAGAAGATCTAAATGACCCCAGTTGTGCATAGTTGTGTCCAACATTCGTGGATAATTGATATTAATTTTGTCGAGTAACAACGAATCGTTTTTATAACTTTTCTTATGTTCTTCGAGAGCTCAGTTGTGAAAGAACATTGTGATGCCTCTCTCATGGTTCAGGTTCAGTCCTTTCCCTCCTTAAAAAATATTTTGTAACTAGGTTACATTGTGAAAAACACTTTTATTAAATCACTATATTTCAGACTCTTCCATCAACCAAACACATCAGAAAGACAGTCGTTTAATAATAACAATAATTTAATTAACAACTTCTCTATTGTAAATTTGATATCTCCATATCAAGATGACTGTGGAACGACTTGGGGGGCCATTCATTTTTACGTAAGACGATTTAGGGGGGGAGGGGGGCCTACTATGTCTCATTTTTTCTTATAAGGGGGTGGGAGGGAGTCTCGATAGTTCTTACGGAAGATCACAAAAATGCGCAAAGTTAAAATTATACTTTGAAAAAGCCCGGGCAACCGCGCGAGCGCCGAGGTTCGCTCGGATGCGTATAGGTAAACGATTTCCATTTCCATAACCAAACGTTTGTTGTTATTTTAAATTTGGGAGGCGGGAATGGGTTCCGCCGCCCCGAGAACCTCTATTGGATAACCAAAACCTCTGCCATAAGTCACTCTAAGTGGTTTGCTACGTTTGGTGATTTAGCAGGGGCGCCTGGGTTCATGGGGTGAGGTTTGTCTAGGTCTTGGAGGCGGATGACCAGGACACACTGAACCCCAGATTCCTACCTACCCCTTAAACCTTTTTCCTTCCTGGAAGTCTCCTCTCCTTCCTTTCCTAAAAAAACCCTCCACACAGCATTCCCAAAGATGAAATAGGCCCTGAAGGAAATTATTTTTCTCAGGGCCTCCTGTGTGGAGATCATGTAAAAAAAACGTGTATTCATTTTTTCCTTTAGGTTCTTACTTAATAAATAAATATTAAACAGGGGGGAGGGGGTCGGCCTATTCTTATTTTTTTCTTATAACAGAAGGGGGAGGGGGTCGAAAACTAGCAAAATTCGTCTTACGTAATAAATGAATGGCCCCTTGTCGGTTTTCGAATTTCATTCCTCCTAAAACATAGATCTCTTCAAGACCCAGTGTCTATGCTTCTGTTTGTTAAAAAATCTTCACACAGCACGTCAAAGGTGACACTGGGCATCTGAGCAAAGCTACCGTTAATTTATTTTTTAGATTTTAATAAAAAAATTAAAAACAATTTGATATCTTCTGCATTCTGTCCGCTTATGACGAATGTGATGAGGCTAGTTAGCGAACCCTTTTGGCGCCGTCTCTTCCTCAAGGTAATTAACACGTTGGCTCCGAAGCCTTTATTTAGCGCTATTTCGGTATTAATTCCAACCCCGCACCGCCCATATACCCACCAACCCTGAATCCCTATAACACTATATCTACACTCGCTTTACGTTACGCAGATTACAGATGATGGTTACCTGTTTAGCGAGCTCAAAATTAACCCTAAATAACAGGCAGTTTGATGACGCTTTAAATTTAGCTCTTATAATTGTAATAATGTTCAATATTAGATGATCTGTCGTGATAATGTTCGATCTGTACCAATATTTTGTAAATCTGTCTAAAGCAGTAAAAACTGAGCGACGGTTAATTTCGTTATCATCACTAAAGCCGTAGGTAGAGCAAAACATTCGCACAGCGGCCAAGTCAAGGCATCAATTTTGGAATAATAACAGGTTGCAGGTCAAAATGTATCCCTTCTTCTCTATCTTCTCTACCTCTATCTCTACATTATTATAAATTATAGTCCTCCGACGCCTCTGTCTGTCTGTTCGCGATAAACTCAAAAACGAGTGAACGGATTTTCATACGGTTTTCACCAATAAATAGAGTGATTCATGAGGAAGGTTTAGGTAGATTTATACATAATTTGTCAAGGTTTTGTGTAAATTGGTTGAAATATATAAAGGAGAATGTCTGTATGTGGTGAATGGGCTGACAAGAGGGCGATGTTTGATTTGTATGCAAATTAACAGGTGGCGGTGGTTATAAAAGTTGGTAACCATCCGGCAGATGGCGTTGTGTTTAGTGCGACAGCAACGCGTGGCCGGGTCAGCTAGTATACAAATAATATGTAAATTTAGCATTTTATCAAAGAAATAATTGCTTTGTTTACTTTTAATACTAATTTATGAAAGGTATTGGTTACTGTGAATGGTAGAAGTAGTCGGGGACGCCCGAGGAAGACATGGCACAATCAAGTGAATCAGATACTTGAGTCGGGCCATGTCAAAAGTCAGAATAATAGAAGAGAATGTATGAGACGATGTATGAATGTGAGTGAGGCAAAGAGTGTATGCCAAGACCGAGTTGTTTTGCGGTCCGTCCTCTCTGCGTACCCCTGCGGGGAAACGGCGTGATGGTTAGTTAGTTAGTTATTGGTTACAAGTAGGTACCTAGGTATTACTGGAAAGGTATTGTTTACAAGTACCTAGGTATTACTAGTAAGGTATTGGTACCTAGTACCTAGGTATTACTAGAAAGGTATTGTTTACAAGTACCTAGGTATTACTAGTAAGGTATTGGTACCTAGTACCTAGGTATTACTAGAAAGCAGGGCCGTATTTATACTTTTCATATGTATAGGCCACTTCAATTGCGCCGCCCCTTCCTCCTTATTAGAAGTTGCCACCTATCATAATCACTCTCTTGTAAGCTGCCATTAGGTAACACACAATTTTCAAAATAAATATAGGTTAAGTAGGTAGTAGGTATTAAAAAATGAAATAAAGGAATGAAAGAAATAAAGGAAATAAAGGAATAAAGGAATTCGACGACCTCCGTAGTCCAGTGGCTAAGACTCTTGACTCACATTCCGGAGGTCGCGGGTTCGAACCCGGCATGCGCAAATAAATTTTATTTGATTAATTTGTGTTATTTCACAATTAATTCATTTAAAAAAATATGTAGTATATTTGCGGCATGTTCCAGAGTGGAAGATACTATTAGTATCGCCCTGGTGTAAGACCACCATTCAGAATTGAAACGTTGCTTGAAAATGGCTTTAGCCGTGTTTAGTGACCAGATCTGAATAGCCAGGTACTTCCCAACCTTCCTCTTCCCCACCTCCTTCCCCTCCCCACTACCTTCAGCCTCACAACATACCCCAATTGGGGATGCCATAGTCTCACTGGCTCCAGACGGGAGCAGTTGAGATTCTTGTGCGGTATTCACTGTAAAAAAAAAAAAAAAATTAGTCATAAAGTAAAAGTGCAACATGTATCAAGAATTACTATATTTTACCGGATTTTTCACTGGAAAAATCGTCTATAATATCTTCATAGTTTTTTTAGCTATTATTAAGTCTGCAGCTGCTGATACTGACTCCAAAAATAACAATCGTACCTACATATTGATGAGTAGAAAAAGTATGTTGATTATTAAGTTGTAAAAGAATACGCAATTATTTTTTTACTTTTAGTGCATATTATTTTGTTTTGGAATAGCTTTTTTTTAAGAACTGTAATTACTTCATCATAGGAATCTCTTAGAATTTTACAGGTATCTGCTCTTGCAGACTTTCGCGTGAGGTTTACTCTCTTGAGTGTCTTTCCTCTTCTTATTTCATAAACTAATGCCGAAACTGAACTGACTAATTACTCGGTGCCAACTTAAAAAATCCGTGTTAACACCTACTCGTCTACCCAACTCTCTCGGCCTAGTATTATTTTGCTGTCTCGCCCATGTACTCGGTACGTGTGATCTAGGCATTAGATCATACCATAATGTAGAAGCAAAATAAAATAAGTAACTATCTAACATGGGATAGGAATGAGTACTGGTATTAGCGACATTTACCAAATGAGATTTAACGTTTACTAGATAGAAAACTCTGTCTATCCACAGTGACTTGTTTATAATCGCACACAAACTTAACGGCTCACCAAAGCGAGCGAGCGCCGCCCCCTGAACTCTGCCGCCCCTAGGCCGCGGCCTATAAGGCCTATTGACAAATCCAGGACTGCTAGAAAGGTATTGTTTACAAGTACCTAGGTATTACTAGTAAGGTATTGGTACCTAGTACCTAGGTATTACTAGAAAGGTATTGTTTACAAGTACCTAGGTATTACTAGTAAGGTATTGGTACCTAGTACCTAGGTATTACTAGAAAGGTATTGTTTACAAGTACCTAGGTATTACTAGTAAGGTATTGGTACCTAGTACCTAGGTATTACTAGAAAGGTATTGTTTACAAGTACCTAGGTATTACTTGCTATTTTGTGAACGCTCTGAATAATTTTCAGAAATATAAAAATTTTCCGGTCTGTATTTTTATTTCATCAATTTTTAATAATTAAATTGCTGCTTTTAAACAAAACTTTTGCAAGTTCTGACATATGTTTTACTTAATAGTTACATATATCTGCTTTGGCGTGAAAATTCTTAGCAGCACGTTCTATGAAAATATGATTTTGCTCGTTTATTCGTGTTTTAGATGTTTTATGGGACAGACAAAAATATTATTGTAAGTACTTACAACAAGATATAATTTATGGCACGGGGTAACATTCAGTTGAATACAATTATACAATCAAGTAATTGTTCACTTTGAAAACTGCACGTGAAGATGTAAATGTCATTTGCGTGAAATATTGACCGGTTTCACAAGGGCGTACTCGAGGGCACTAAAGTTCACAGCCGATAGCCAACGTAGGCATGCCACTGATAGCTTGATTCTAGCCTCTCTCCCTTCCTCATAAGCGATGCTCGTAACAGAAAGAGAAATCACAACGAAGCTCTCGGCGGCAGGGCCAAGGCAACAACCTGAACCTAATAGATGCTAGCGTGATTTTAATATGCGTGTTTTGGGTGATTTTAATATGCAAGCGGTAAGGCGGTAAGGCAGTATCGCATTTTCCTAGAACCGCAAAAATAATTAATTATTAACTAGTTATGCCAACTGGACATGCGAAGGGGATCTTTTTAAAGGTTTGACCATTCTGTGAATCGCAGATAATGCAGTTCATCAGGCAATGATATACTATCATACTAACCTTAAATTAACAATACTTTTTCAAAAATTTATTTTATTTTATTATTTTTTTATTATTTTTTTTTTTACACATTTGATTTATGTGAGTACGTAAATATAATGTAAGTGTTATAATTTTTAATTAAAATTTTTTTAATTAAAAAAAAAATAATATTTATATTTTCTCTTCCCTTTACACACGAGTAGTTACACTCTTGTAAAGGTTATATATTATATACATATATATGTTTATACTGTTTCTAATCAATGTTGCATGTTAGTATTTAATGATTTGAGTTTAATCCGATTGTAACCTGAAAATGTAATTACATAAATGTATTTACTCATGATTATATTACATGTATATGTATATAAAAACTAATAAAAAAAAATCATTTGAAAAACTAGCAATGCAACTGATAGATGTTTTTTTGTGATTGTCTGTCAAAATAAGACCAAATAAATGGTATGAACGAGAAATGAACAATGTTTAAATATAGCCCCGATTCCCAATATAGGAAGTTGTCAGAATCGTAATATATCTACCAATCATTTTTTTTCAAATAATTTGAAATGATTTAATTAACCCTTTACTCTTGTGTGTTGTGATGTCTGAAACTTTAACTTAATTTTCAATTGTCTACATCATAAATAAGTAAAATGTTCTAATATCTATATATTACCAAAAAAATTAGAGAGGGCAATTTACACACAGTAGAAGTGAAACTAAAAAGTCACTAGATGTCGCTTTCTTTTCTTTTGCCTGTTTATTTTAAAGTGGTTTGAAGATTGGATATTGATTTCACAAAAATAAAAATGTATATTATTTTTAAATTTCGTAGGATTCGAACCTACGTTCGCTTGATGTCTGTCTCTCTGGCCGCTGAGACTTACCAAACGCCTGGCCCACTGCGCTATCGAAGGCCCGCGCCGTAGCGCTAATTTACCGCATTATATACGAATCGAGTACCGTCAAATAATATTTTTTGTGACGCATTTACGTTTCATCCGAATTTCAAATCGCTAACGGGGCTAAAGAAGTTTCACTTCAAAAATTCAAAACCCATGTTTGATTTATTTATGTACATGCTTTTTAAATTTGAAATGATTTTATCTACTTTTCGATCCAGTGTGTTAATGTCTAAAACTAGTAGCTTATGTTCTAATTGCTGTCTACTAATAAAGCATTAGACATTTTTTTTTTTTTTTTTTCAATTGTACAACAGATTTTTTATCCAATTACTGTACAATTTTCTCATTTTGACAGTCTTAACACCTAGGTAGATGATAATTATACAAAAAAATCTTAAGGCTATCTAAAGAAGAATGTAGGTACTATGTTAACAAACTGATTAAAACTTGAAACCTTTGGAGCATAGGCGCCGGGTGGGAATACTGTCCTTGTTCTACCGGTATTTCAATGGAAGATGCTCCAAGGACCTAGTGCCATTGATTACTTCGGCACCGGTGCAGAGTCGGGTCTCTTCAAGACCCAGGTTCATTCCTTCCTTTCCACAAAAAGACCCCCCACACAGCATGTCCCCCAAAGATGATATAGATTCTGAGGGAATTTTTTTTAATTAATTAACTGTTAATGAAAAAAAATACACAAATAAGTTTAATTACCTTACATTTGTATTTTAAACGAAAAAAATCAAGACCCTTCTTTCGCATATTTGTTGAGGTACACGCTTGTTAAGATGACAATAATATTTACACTGCTATACGTATAAGTTGGCGGTTGCGTAAACGTAAATACATCTTTATATTTTAATCCGGCAACCTCACCTTTCGAAGTGAAACTTCTTTAGCGCCGTTAGTGATTTGAAATTCGGATAAAACGGAAATGTGTCACAAAATTTATTATTTGGCGGATCCTTGGTTCTAATATAATGCGGTTAAATTGCGCTTCGGCGCGGGCCTTCGAAAGCGCAGTGGGCAAGGCGCCTGACAAGTCTCAGCGGCCAGAGAGACAGAGATCAAGCAAACGGATGTTCGAATCCTACAAAATCCAAAAAAAAACATTTTTATTTTTGTGAAATCAATATCCAATCTTCAAACCACTTTAAAATAAACAGGTAAAGAAAAGAAAGCAACATCTAGCGAATTCTAGTTTCACTTCTACCGCGTGCGAATTACACACTATGATTTTTTTACACGAAAACTCTACATATTACGCTTTTTTTTTCTTTTAATTTTTTGTCACGCATATTATTACATTTTATTACTATACCTCAACTTAACCGACCCCCCCCCCCCATCCTAACCCCTTCCTATTCCCACCTAAATAACTCATCTCGTAATTTTTTATTAGTAAATATCTCTGGAATCACTACACTACTTGTATACAATACCCATGTGGAAACCTGTAAATGGTTCAATAATTGTACTCAATTATTATATACTCTGTTATTAATGTAAACTGTTGGTCTCCCAAATAAATAAAATTAATAGTATTATTTTAAATGAATTAATTGTGAAATGACGAAAAATTAATCAAATAAAATTTATTTGCCCACGCCGGTATTCGATCCCGCGACCTTCGGATTGCGAGTCCAACTATCGTTAAGTCATAGACAACAGCACCCTACTTTTCGCCAGCTTATGTGTGTAGCCAGTCCTGGATTTCATTATTTCAATAGGCCGTGTAGGCCGCGGCCTAGGGGCAGCAGCCTACAAGTGAGTGATTATGACAGGTGGCAACTTCTAAGAAGGAGGAAGGGGCGGCGCAAATGAAGTGGCCTCTATTTGTCCACTGGAGCGATAACGCGAAATAAATAAATTTGCCTCGATTGCTCGAGATTTCGAGAAGATTATTTTTAAAATCTTTCGCCAACATTAAAAAAATCATACCTTCAAATTTTAACATGGAGACATAAAAACTTATTTTACTCGTTGTGCTATATATCCAATGAATTAACCTGTATTTTACCGTTTATTTGTAGAATATATAAAAAAAATTAAGAAATCGTTAAGTTTATAACCGCGCGAATCCTGCGTATTTGTTACTTTGAGACTCGATTCTAGTCGACATAGAATATTTTCGATTTCTGTTTAATCTTATGTTGTCTGTGGTATACTTGATAATGAAATGTGCATATCTATGGAAAAAGGACTTCATTTTAACCGTAAACAGCTGACCAAAAATTCGGCGTGAAAAAATATTTAGAAAATTTATTTTTAACATCGTTCTAAAATATTCAACGAAGTTCGGATTGGCGACGTCTATTTTTAATTTTTATTTTAGTAATTTGTACAATTAAGTTTACAAAATTTCTAATTAATTATAATATTTCATATTGCAAACTAAATTTTATGTAGTTTTATGTAGCTCCTACAATTCATCTTGAACTTTCCAATTGGTGTGAACTTTAAAATTTCTGGTAGCATGTTATATAACTTCATCCCTTGAACAGTAAACTGTTCTGCGTATTCGCCTTGTCCTTTTTTTGAAGCCTGATTTCCTTGCACGTACTTGTGTTATGACTGTGAATGTCCTTGTTGAATATAATTTTATTTGACTCCAGATACTAATATCTACAGCCTGTATGTCTGACGAATATCTACAGCTCATATGTTGAACTAATATCTACGAACTTCAGAGTGTTGATTAATATCTACAGAGCTTAGGTTGAACTAATATCTACAGAGCATAGGTTGGACTAATCAGCTAAATGTGTCCATTAGTCCGATATTAGGGATTTTTACATACATACTTACATAAATTAAGTTTTTTAAACTGCATACGCAATATTACGTTATTCCAATATGCTATACACAATTGCAAATCCAACCTCTGCCAGTGCTGTAGATATTCGTCAACACTTTGGTTCTCATAGATATTAATCAACAGTTTGAGCTGTAGATATTCGTCAACACTTTGATTCTCATAGATATTAGTTCGATTTTTCAGTTTTTGGAATTCCAGATATTAGTAGACGCCTCCTTTGATTTGAGAAGTATTTTGGTAAAATGTTGTTTTAATTATTTTATGTATAAATATCATCGTTTTCAAAGTCAGCATCTGTTTCACGGTTAGCCAAATCAGTTCCTTTAACATTTTTTTTTAATTTTGAAAATCTATTTCGCCTATCTATTTTCTATGGTCATAATATGAAATGTTTTAAATAATTACAATAAATGTTTTACGAATGGTAGGAAAATGTGGTCCAATTTTGGACCGCTATCAATCGCAGAAAAATAAACTGGCGTAGGCACAGCCGAGCTGCTGAACTCGAAAATGAGTCGTAAAAACGACCCGTTCTCAAGTGACAAATATTGGCATGTTTCCCGACTGTGCACCGATACCGAATGGATCAATGATGCTATTTAATCGGAGCATTTTCCATTGAAATATTGTATGAAATATTGATGGTAGAACAAGGGAGATATGGGATCTATCAAACCGACCACCCATTTCTACAGAGTCAAGGGTTTTTTCAAGTATTTTGAGGATCCAGACCAAAAGTGGCTCAAATTCAATTATTTATCGAGTCGAAATTTGGGTTTTGAATTTCTCAAAGTCAACTTAAACGGGGGGCGGGGGGGGGGGAGGGGGTGACACCACGTTATCCGCCCCGGGTGCCACCCATGTTAGCTACGCCACTGCCTGTACTACACAGTTATAGGTAGTAGATACGTCCAGCTTCTGGGAGGCTAACTTAACTCTGGCGTCGATGGCGCCCCCGTGCCTGTGCCGGTCAAGCACACCAACACAAGGAATGTAGGCAGCTTAACAACGAATTATTCATTCTAACGATTGACTTCATTTTGGGCCGTTTTCTAGATTTTACGGGGGTGGTTAGATAGTAAAGATTAGTAAATTCTTCTGAATTATAACATTTCTTTTCTTTTTTTACAGTGTGTATCGCGCTGTCTATCAAGTCAGCTGAAGGCGGGCTGGTGTGCGCGTGCCGGGGAATTGAGCGCGTGGGACGCGGCGTGCGTGCGCGCGTGCGAACGCGACTCGGGGTGCCCGGGCGTGCTCAAGTGCTGCCAGCACGACTGCGGCGCCACGTGCCAGTTGCCACGAGGACTGCACGAGGTGCAAGGTAAGACGTTACCACAATCTATGACCTACTAAAAAGGTGTGAAACTACTACTTGTACTAAATACTTTGGGGGTATACATTAATTACGTCAGCTTAAAAGGGTGGGGGTCCAGCAAAATCTCACGTTACTTGAAAAGAATATACGAAGTGGCCCAATTTTATCTCACCAAGGGGGGGTCTAGATTGAAAAAAAACTGCTCACGTAATTAATGTATGCCCGCTTATGATAATTGATGTAGAATGACGTACCTGACATAAAGCCTTACATTTTTTTTAAATTAGTAAAATAAACAGACAAACAGCAAGTAGTAAGTTTAAACATAGTTCATAATTTTCTTCCCATTTTCGATTTGAATTCCGCCATCTTTCGAAAAAAACTTGTAAATAATTACTTGTATTGCCATCTCTTGATATTTTTGCAAACTATTGTGTAGAACATAATTATCTCGAGTCTTTCGTGCTACCACGTTTCCTGTATTGTCGGTATTATTAATTTTTGTTAACTATTGCCATCTATCGATGTTTCTGTTAACTATTTAGCAGTATATTGCAGATTATTTTTTTACTAGTCTTAAATTGTTAATACTGCCATCTATTGGAATAATAGTATACCGTTTCGTGGAAAATTACAGATTTGTGAGTTGGTCATTCCATCAAATTTTTAAAGAAGTGTGCATTATTTCCAGGCCTACCAGCAATTCCTCAGAACGTGACAGTGGGGGAAAGGCGGAGAGGACGGGCTATCAGAGTACGATGGTCCTTTAACTCCGCCTTGGAGACTATCCCACTGCTGTTCATCCTGGAGGAGAGGCACCACGTGGGCAGGCGGTTCGCAGAGTCCAGACTGGGGCAGTGGACACCCAGACAACGCTCACAAAGGTGATAAAACGTTAAAGAAATATTTGACCTCTAGACTCTAGGTAAATTTTACTTTATTCAGTAATAGTGTTCATTGAAATAATTTTACTGTTTTTTGTATAAGGTGATACTTGATACAACTTAACTAGACATGAATTACATGAGCAATAGCAACTTAAAATCAAGATTAATATTTTAGTGTTATTAAGAGTCCATTAATCGAGGGCTGAACGCCGTTGGCGCCAACAAAAAACTGCACAAAGAAGCGAAGCTAGCCGTCCATAATGGAGCCATATCCTGATGTATGGCAGTGAGGTATGGAACTGGCAGAGGAAGGATGAAAGTAGACTGAATGCTGTAGAATGAGATCCCTGAGACGAATGTGTGGTAAAACCATGTACGATCGTGCGAGAAACGTTGAGATTAGCAAAGAATGCAAGGTTGATGTAAGCATAATCAGTAAAATTAAGAAAGGGAAGCTCAGATTGTTTGGGCATGTAGAGCGAATGAACGAGAAAAGGAGTGTAAGGAGAATATATAATGCAAATGTGAATGGTAGAAGAAGTCGAGGAAGCCCAAGAAAGACATGACACGACCAAGTGAATCAGATACTTGAGTTGGGTCATGTCAAGAGTTAGAATGATAGAACAGCATGTATGAGACGATCTATGAACGTAAATGAGGCCAGGAGTGTGTGTCAAGACCGAGTTGTTCGGCGGTCCGTCCTCTCTGCCTACCCCTGCGTGGTGGTTAGTTAGTTAATTAGTTAGTTCAAGAGTAAGATAATAAAACAATAAATAAAGGTACTTAACCTCTGGATGCCAGCGTACTCGAGTATGTTTAAAAAATAATTTCTCTAAATATAAATGTAACTACATATTCTGCCGAAACTACATTTGATAGCTTATATACTATTTTTATAAATATTTAAATAAAAACTAAATCGTGTCCTTTTTGTTTATAAACTACAGTTTTATCAACGGTTTTTAACCATCCAGGTTATCACGTATGTTAGCAGTGTATTTTGGGGCAACCCCATTTCTTCTTCTGCACAGAAGTCCTTAAATCAGCATTACATAATACCATGCCTACTCCAAAATTAAAGTTTCTAAAGTTCCTTTTATTTTACAAGCATTTTAATAAACAGATTTGCAAAATTATAGAATATAAACCCATATTAAAATCATTACAGGTCTGACATTTCGCTGAAGAACGTTGTGAAACCTGGCCGATGGTACCAGTTTCGCGTGGCAGCCATCAACGAGAATGGAACTCGGGGCTTCTCCAGACCCTCAGCTCCGTTCACCACATCCCACGGCCCCCGGAAGCCTAACAGTCCTCGGGAGCTGGCGGTGGATGCCCTTAGGTACAGCAACGGATCACTCGGAGGAACCCTGCGGTGGAAGGCCCCCATCTCATCAGACCTGCCGGTCCACAAGTACAAGGTATTCTGGAGCAGAAGACTGCAAGGAGTGGACCAAGATTTGGATTCGGTTCTGATGCATCATCATACTGTTGGGAAGGTTCGTGTAATAATAATAATACTAATTGGATAATTTATAGAGCGTCGTTCTTGTGAAAAATCTCCTCAAGGGCGCTGTACAATTTATTAAGAATTCTTAGGTTTTTTCTAATTTTACTATTTACAAATGGATACAGAAACATAAATATTAACCTGGCAGGTCACTTCCGATAAACACACTTTAATTAGAAAGTTTATGCTTGGAGAAGATACGCCTTTGCACGCGGAGGACATTATATTTAAAACACTGGACATTGCACGATTTTACATTTGCTACCCCCATCACATTAGTATTACATTTATGAAAAGATTAGTGGCAAAAGTAGAGTTGATATTGTTAAAAAGAGAACTTTCACTGAATAAAGAAGTATATTATTATTTCAGGACCAGACTATGTTTGACATCAAGGACCTTCAGCCACGTTCCCTTTACTTCCTACAAGTTCAGGCGCTGGCACAGTTTGGCACTACAAGATTGAAGAGTGAGAAGTCAGCCATTGTCCTGAATACAACCAACTATTCTAATGGTAAGTTATCAATATTGAATCATTAAATATTATACTACATGCAATAGATTCCTTGTTAAAATAACTGTCACTACAAGATCATAGTGATTCCCAACTCTAGAAGTAAATCAAAAATCTAAAGTAGAAACTCTCAATCGGTACTGAATTTCTTTCCCCAGTTTGAAATGCTTTTGAATGATATTACCTTAACCCTGGAAGGTTATCAGATATCACTTATTACTGCAATAGGTACAAGCCCCCCCAATTCACACTTTAGAAAGTGCCACAATGTAAATTATTGAGTCATACTAAGTACTGACACCAAGTTAAATGATCTACTTAGTAAGCTTAGTAAGTGAATCAGTTGTTTTCTAAATAATAAGGTTTCCGTCATTGATACAACAAGAGGTTAAAATTAATAACACATTTTAATGGTACTACATAACTTTGCCAATAAATATATTATACTAGCTGGTACCCGGCATGCGTTACCCCACCTTCTTCATTACCTTCCCCCTCCTGCCTTCCCTCCCTGCTGCTAAAATATATGAAATACACACATTTTCAAACCACTCGCGCACCACCTGCAGTATTTTTTTAATACAAATTTCATAAAACCAGAGCTTACCATTATATCAATCCATCGATCACTTTCCGAGATTTGCGGAGATGTACGAAACCTAAATTTTTATATACAAAATGTTTTGTGTACAACACTTATATTATGTACATAAAATATGAATAGTTGTATCTGAATAAGGAATGTATACAAAGTATGTAATTGGGCTTTCAGTAAAACAAATATTGTCAATCCAGGTAATTTCTGATGAGGCAGAAAATCATAGTACATTTTTTTAACATTTCAGAGTCAGTTATTCCTACGGAAGGCAATAGTTCTAAGCGAAGTGCTGATCTCCGGATAGAAGGCCTTCATTTGCAGAAGTTGTACTGGAGTAAGGACCAACTGCTGGCTAGTATAGCTTGGAGACCTGTTCATATGAGACCAGGAAAACCAATTAGGTAAGTTTCAAGAGTCAATTGAAAATTTTTTCCATTAAAATATCACCAAATTGAAAAAGAAATCTTCAAAGTAGGGATATTTCAAACATTCTCATTAACCTTTCCATATGCATGCTATCATCAGAAACAGAGTAATTCTCGATTCACACGGTGCATCCGTGACTGCTTTAACAGAACGCATAGAATGAATAAATTTACTTATTAAATCATGAAAGCTGATTATTTTCTGCATTAAACACCTAGATGCATTTAAAAGTTAAACTGTATGGCGAACAATATAAGCAATCCCATTATCAATATCAATCACGGACTCTCTCGGTATAAAATTATTTAAGAATAAAAGATTCATATTGCTTACTAAGAAGTAAGCAATACCAATCTAGTCATATTTATTGTATAACTAAGATTGATGACACCACTAATTTATATGAATTATAGGTATTCTGTGCAATGGTGGACCGGACAATGTCTTGGAGTTGATAAAACACATGAAAATAGGAAACACATAGCTGCAACCACTGATGTAAGTATTTTAAGTAGACACGATACATTTATCATGATACATTTATCAATTCATTCAGAATCAGTAGCAAAGGAAAGTAACTCAACTTTTAAAGTTTACATTAAATTATATTACTCCTATACAGATTACAGATTAAACATGTCGGGGCCCCTAGGCAATGCACGTCTTGGTGCTCCTTTCCCTTTAACCAATGCTGGGCCCCTAAGCAGTTGCCTATACTGTCTTATGGATAATACGGCCCTACATATAGCAGGAAGTGTGCATTTATAATGCATTTAGATTTGGATTAACATTGATCCCTGAATTAATACCCAGTGAAACCCAAAAAACCATTGTGATTTATTTTCAGGGTATTATGCCAAGTTGGACTTCCTCCTTTTTTAGACAAAGTTTTGGACAAATTTACAGTGTCCATCATCAGAAGAGCTATTCTATATCTTCTGTGGGAACGAGATAGTTCACGGCCGACATCTGCTGACAGATTTGTGTGATTTTTTATGGCTATTAGCTTTTTCTGTGGCCCGATGTCAGAATTTCAGCTGTGAGCTGTCACATATTTTAGTTTAGGTCGTTTTAAACACGAATTCATGCAAGTATGCATGATTATTTATTCATTTAACAGCATTAAATCACACAAATCTGACAAGAGATCTCGCCCGATATCTATGGATCTATCATTAGCAAGAACTGCTAGAAGAAAGAGCTTATAAACCAAGCTAATTAGGTACTCTGTATGCTGCTATCAAAGTCAAAGTCATATGTCCATGGCTAATCAGCACAATACCACAAAAAAAAAACTATAATATTTTTGGACGTGAAAATCTCAAATCAATTGAACCATTTATTTAGTGACAGGTCTGTCAGTGGCTAAGAGTATGGATATTAAAAAATCGTACACAAAAAGCTGCCAGGCTGCTCGTCGGCAGACCAAGAAACTCTTAAATGGAATGATCTGGACTATAGTTATTTGTTGGTTTCATTCGTGTACTCGATGACGTAAAATTTACAATTTTTTACCCCACTTTGACGCCGGCTGCCTGCGAACGTGCCAGGCTGCCGGTTGGCTGACCTGCTTTTTTCTCATTTTCTAATCGACCTTTATCATATGAGACCATTCCCGTTCGTGTACTTGATGAAATAATTTTTTCGAAAAAAATCACTGACTATTTCCATGACTGCGCGGCTCCTGCCAAGAGGCGCAACGGCAGACCAGCTTTTTTAAGGTTTTCTAAATGTCCATTATCACTACAAAGTAGTTTCATCCATGTACTCGATGACATAGGGTTTACCTATCTCACCTCCCAGTCTATCCTGCGTCCCCTTCCCCTCTCACATTCCCACTCCGCCTTCCCTCTGCCCACTCCCCTCGTCCGCTTCCCCCATCCTGCAAACCCCCCAATTGATTTCCTCTCCCCCCTCCCGGGTTCTCTCCACCCTCCCGCATTACATTCATTTAGTCCCGGTACATTCAGTCTTCAAACAGCTTGTGTACCATCTATTGCAATTTTTTTATACAAATTTCTCAATGCCAGAGCTCACCAGTACATATAAAAACTTTCAGGGGCGTGCACACATCAAATCCTCAAAGTTTGAATGAAATAGGTAAAGTCGTTCCGAAGCCATGCGCGTACATACATTTAAGCGATTCATTTTTATTTACATAGATTTTTTATTCTCCAGGTTCCCAGGTTCAAACTCAATGATCTCAACTTCGGCTGCAAGTACCTGGTGCGAGTGAGCAGGATTGGTGAACACAATAATTCCTACGCCGCTGAAATCACCTTCAAGTCCCCGTCCTGCCAGCAACTCCTACTCAAATCCAAAAGTGAAAATATCAAATGCACTTGAACTATCCTCAATGATTTATGTTGTTAACTTGTTGTGTTATATTATGGGTACTTGTGGATTGTATGGACTTTCAACAAATTTCATCCACCATATTAGTAATTTTTTAAATATTTAAGCACGGCTTACAATTTGTGATGTCCTATGCCTGTCTCACAAGGAAAACCTGTCTTGAGAGCAGGTGCTTTAAAACAAGAACAGTTTATAATAAAAACAATAACACATACTTATAGTAAAAATACAAATAATAACACAATATTACATTTAAAACAAGATAATCATCATCTTACCATTGAAAAAACACATACTTATAAGTGTTTAGATTTTCACGGCCAAAAGTATTTTCGTTATTAGGGGTGTTATGCCGTGTTGCTAGTCTCTTATAAAATAATGTTTCAGCATTTCGTCTATAAAAAATTTGATATTTTTTATCAACATATCAACCGTGGATAATTTTCTGGAATGCTTTTATTATAATTAATTTCACTCTGGCAGCTTTCAGGTGCAACACCCTTTCAAAAGAGTTAATTATTTTTATATGTGTATACATTTTACATATTGTCGCTGAGGCATCAACAGAGATTATAGTCATGTGGTTCATATTGGGGTACATGAGGCTAATGCATCGGCTCAATTAGGAGTAGTAGTTAGTAGCAATACATTTTACAAAGAGAGAGAGGTAAGATGCAGAGTTCAGGGGTTAAAAACTATTGATAGAAAATGGCTCTCGCAAAGGCAAATTATGTAAAATATTATTAACCTTTACAAAACTAATTTGTTCTAATTTGGTTGATGGGTGAAATCCAATCTGTCTATGCAATCGACAAGTACCGTATTATGTGTTATTTTAGTGTTAATAATTTGTGGATTATTGTAATTAATTATTTGTAAGTAAGTTTAGGCTATTGTAATGTTTGTGATTGCTATTGACATATTCGTTGTAATTCAGAATCTTTTTGTAAAATATATCTTTATGTAAACAGAGTAGCATTGCTTGGAGAAAATATTTTGTTTCAATGCTTTCTTTACCCAGATCCTGAAAAAAATATATTTATTAAAAGATAACATTGTTAGGTGAACATAACAATCACCAGAAAAAGTTCTTTGGTTTTCAGAAAAAAAAAACTCTAATGGAAACACTATCTAAAAAATAATAATAAATATTATCCATACACAAATTTGAATAGTTCTTTTCATCACCAAAATATTATGGTTTAGGTCAGAAGGGAAAAGGTTTGCGCACTGGATAAACGTATTTACAAAATAAATCAACAGATGGACAATAAAAAAACAGAATGAGCAAAAAAAAAACACAGCGGACAATATTGGAATTATGAAAATGTTTGTACCTATTTCTCTGCAAAACAAGTCACGAATTAAAAATTAAAATGTGCCTAATAACAAAACCAACTAACGTGTAATTATTAAATGGAAGAATAAAAATACAACCAATTTTTTGCGGCCCATAATAATGCCTCCTATGCATTTATTACTAAAAAAGGTCGACCAATTATTATTATCTATGACGTGTTAGTTCAATACAATAAATAATAACAAAAACCATAAATAATAACATTAGTTTAGGCCATGTTATTTATGCTAAGCGAGAGTAAACACTGTAATTATTCATCTACCCCGTCCTAGATAGACAACACACGGACAGGTCCTCGGTACAGTAAAGGGAGGCTGTACAGGAGGTGAGGCTGTATGCTGGGTCCTGCTGATAAACCTTCCACGTGCGTCTGCGCACATCCATTGCGCAATATACCTAGGCACACCCGCGACAGACTTCACGTCGCTCCAATGTCATTTCCGAGCTAAGCTGGCGGTGTCGCATAGTTTCGCGATTAAATGACTCGCCGCGGTATATTCCCGGCTCCCCGGTCCGGCTACGTGATTTCAGAATACTAACCCCGTGAATTACAATCTCGGAGTGATAAATTCGTGTCATAAACCCAGGAATTAAGTGGCAAACAGTGCGGTGACAGCGCGGCCATGTTAGAGATTGAACCAGGCTCGATTCCCGAGCTGCAATAGAATGATTTCTCGTAGAACGACACGCCCCACCCCTCCCGCTTGTATCCGTACATAAACGTCAAAATATACTTTTGACAGATAATTTCGGCGCTTAGCTTCCTAATGTGTTCTTAGATTGAAAGCACAGATATTCCTCTCGCTAATGGTTAAGATTAATTTACGAAACTGATAATATTCTCATAAGAAACCGATAGGAATATATCCCGGTTGGATTTTGCAGTGAATTTGCGTGGGCGTAACCTAACCTCTAAAGTGGTCGGCTAATCGTAATCACGCGACGGTGTTTTGGTTTGTTGATGTTGGTTGAGTGATTATATTTACAGTGAAAAGGTGTTCGGTGAATCTTTGTGAATCGGTTTTGTGATAAATGTGAATATGGCTGACGACGAAGTGTTGTTCGACGACGTTTACGAGCTGTGCGAAATTATCGGAAAGTAAGTATATTTATTATATCAAAAACATGTTATTTATTACACTCCAAACATTACTATCTACCTACCATGAACCTGCAATTATATAAATAATGCTCCACCACTGCCGTTTCGGAATCCATTTATTTGCATGTAAACAATACGTTTTCGGGTAGGTAGGTAATTATTCTCCCAACCGCCGCACTTTTGGGCACAGATAATGGAAATTACTTTATTTCAACAATTACTAGAAGAAACAACTATGTATTTACATTACATACACGTAATAGTTTATTAGCTTCTTAATTTGGGTTAACTAAGTAATTCACACGTCGCAAATATCGATCCATACGAACAAATTCGAAATGACGATAAAGGGGTCGTTTTGTATGAGAAATTTTGAATGAAATAAAACAATTACTTTGTTTATAACCATGATTTATTTATGTAATTTTTTTAAAGAAAGCCATTAGAACCAAAACCCAAATCTTCTTTGAAAACTGAATGTACCGGGACTGAATGTATGGAATGCGAGAGAGGGAGGGGAACTCGAGAGGGGGTTCGCGTGGCGGGGAAGGAGATGCGGGAGAGGTTGAGGCGGAAGGGGAATGGGAAAGGACACGCAGTGAGAAACAATTTCTTTATTAAGTGGCATAGCAACGCATGTCGGGAACTCGCTAGTTCTTAACAATCAGTTAAATATATTAGGTATATATTAGAGATATTTCCCATAAACTCAATAAAACCCCTATTCCTTAAAATCACCTGTTTATGTTACGTTTTGTCCATGTAGATATTAGGTATATAGGTAGTAACTCATTATGTACACATCTGTCTCTTTCTACTATTACCTACTATGTAAGATTTTTATTTCACACTTTCTCATTGTTTCTTTATTTTATGTTTGTTTTATCTCTTTCTGTCGATCACACAATGTATTTTCGGCTAAAGTTCGGTGTTTGGGCGAAATTCCTAAAAAATAAAACTAGTTATTTTTATACTAATTTGGGGTCGGGGAATCCGAATCTGAAAGAATTAGGCGGCGGCAAGCAATATTAACTGAATTACACGACTTTAAAATTTTTTATACACACACACATGAAAATAATCATTTCGGAAGTATTTTGACACACGTAGTACAAAGATCATAGAAAAACAAGAAATGTACTAAAACATGTGCCGGCAGTGTTACCAGCTCTCAAAAATATTTATCCCTATATCAATATGAAAATAGATTTTTTTTTATTTTTTTTTTTTATTTTTTATTTAATATAGTTATATAATTGTACAGTGGAGTTATGGAAATTACATAGCGGTACAGAAATTATTTAAACATTGCTATCTCACCAAAGAAGAAGCTAGTTCTTGTGCTTGATGAGCGAGTTACACTAACTATAACTGAAATAGAACAACATTATGTAATAAGTAAGTATATAATAGGATAAATTGAGACTTCTGGATCATCTAAATATGTAGGTGTACATACATAGGATACGGTTACATACGGTTATTGTGCACTTAGGAGAAATTCGAAAAATCTAAATAAAATAGAGATGAATATGTATTAAAAATAAATAGAAAGAAAGAGAAAAACAGATAATTATTTAGTTAATTATTCCTGATGAAGTGTAGCTTCAGTTTGAGTTTCAGTTTATTGATTTCTGTGGTTTTTTTTATTTCAATGGGAAGGTTGTTGAAAAACTTTATTCCTAAATAGACATAATTGTTTTGCATTAGTTTGGTATTAAATTTTGGTGTTTTGATGTTGTCTTCATATCTTTTTGATTGGTGAGTTTCAAATTTCTTGATGATATTATCTTTGTAAATTTGGATAATTGCATTTTTCTTGAAGATATTCTCAACTCGAGGCACCGTGAAATCTGCGAAAAGCGTTTCTGTTGGATAAGTGGAGGGTTTCTTTAGGATTACTTTAATGATTAGTTTCTGGATCACTTTGACAGGGGTTAGAATATTGTTGTATGACCCCCCCCATCCAATTATTCCATATTGAATTAAAGACTGGATTAGTGCATAGTATACTCTTTTTAGATTGTTGAGTTTTAAAATATTTCTTAATCTTATGAATATATATATACACTTTCTGATACGCTTAACCAATTCACAGATATGGCTCTTCCACTTCATATGTTGTTCTATTATCACTCCGAGATATTTAATTTCTGGTACTGATTTCAATGTTGAACAGCCTTGGATACATGTGATTTTATTACATTTGTAATTGTGGATAATTATTTTAGTGTCGGGGAGTGTTTTTAATTTGTTGATTGAGAAGTGTATGTAGTATGTTTTGTTAGTGTTCAATGAGAGAAGATTTGTGTCAAACCAATGTTTTAAGATGTTCATGATATTATTTGCTTGTTCGTTTACTCTATTCCAGTCGATCCCATTCACTATGATAGCTGTGTCATCGGCATATGATATTATGTCTGCGTTAAGTGGTAGTTTAAAGATATCGTTGACATATATTATAAATAGTAGGGGGCCTAGGACTGTGCCTTGAGGAATCCCAAAATTACTTGTTAGTGGTAGACTTAGGGAGTTGTTTATCTTGACTACTTGGTGTCGTTCAAATAAATAGCTTTTTATCCATTTTAGAGCTTTATCGTTTATCCCAACACAGTTTAATTTTTTAATAAGTTTATCATGAGAAATACTATCGAAAGCTTTTTTAAGATCTATGAAGATTCCGAGGCATTTCAAAGATTTGTCTAATGTGTTCCGAATAATGTTCGATAATTTGGCAATCGCATCTTGGGTACTTCTAGTTTTCATAAATCCATATTGGTTATCGTGAATTAGGTTATTTTTGTTAATAAATTCGCTTAATCTTTTTTTGATAATTTTTTCAAAGATTTTGGCAATGTTTGAAATCAGCGATATTGGACGATAATTTGTCACTTCTTCTGGGTTGCCAGATTTATGAATTGGAGTGATGATGGTTTGTTTATATATCGTTGGGAATATTCCGCTTTGAAGACTAATGTTGATTAAATGCGTCAATGGTTTTGAAATATGTTTTTTGATAGCTTTTAGTGTTTCGACAGTAATTCCATCGAAACCTGGTGCCGATCTTCCCTTCATGCTTGAAATGATGTGTTCGATTTCCTGGGCTGAAGTAAGGGGAAACATGTCAATTTTGTTTATGATATTGACGTTAATGTTCTGTTTGTTATTAGACGGTATTTTTTGTATTTGATTTGCAAGATTTTTGCCTACATTTGCAAAAAAGTTGTTAAATATGTTAGCAGCAGCTGATGGATTTTCTTCGCATCGTATTTTGATATTATTATGTGTAATACTATGTATATCATTTTTTTTATGTTTTTTCTTATCTATAATTTCATTTACAACGTTCCAGACTTTTTTTGCATCGTTCTCCGTTGCTTCTAGTTTTCGCCGAAAATAGTTTTCTTTTGTCTTTTTTATTAAATACATTAGTTTGTTTTTGTATGCTTTTAGGTATTTTTTTAAGGTTTCGTTTGTAGGTTGTTGGATTAATTTTTTGTATATTGCTTCTTTGTGTCTGATTGATACAATTAATCCAAAAGTTATCCATGGTTTAACCGGTTTAAATTTTGATGATTGTTTTCTGGAATCAATAGAATGTGCAGTACTTACGTGCATTGATAATTTTTTTTCAAATAGTTCGAAGCATTCATTCGTATCATTACAATTAAAAATATCGTGCCATTTCTCTTTGTCTAGATTATGTACTAGGGCATTTATGTTGAGCGTTTTTCGTCGGCCGCTTTCATTCTCCGGAATTCGGGTAGTTAATGGTGAATATTTCTTTTCATAATTGTACGTAAAAATGCACCCGAAATGATCAGTGATTGTCGTTTGTATAACTGCAGATGCTATGTTTTTTATGTCTTGAATATTTGTAAAAACATGATCTATGCACGAAGGTCGTTGACCTGGAATAATTCTCGTAAATGAATTAATACATGATATATAATTTAATTCTGCCATCATATTAAGATAATTATCTTTATCATAAGACGAGTAATCATTTGCTATATTCAGGTTTATAACAGCAGACCTAACCTAACCTAACCTAACGCTAGGTTTGTGTAACATGGTTTGTGCCCCTTTATCGATTTTCAGATTCGGATTCCCCGGCCCATAGTTAGTATAAAAATAACTAGTTTGATTTTCTAGGAATCAAAATGCTTCCAAAATGGCTATTTTCCTGTATGTGTATAAATTTTTTTAAAGTCTTGTAATTCAGTTAATATTGCTTGCCGCCGCCTAATTCTTTCAGATTCGGATTCCCCGACCCCAAATTAGTATAAAAATAACTAGTTTTATTTTTTAGGAATTTCGCCCAAACACCGAATTTTTTCCAATAAATAAATCGTAGGTAGTTTTAAACAAAATAATTGTTTTATTTCATTAAATATGTTAAACCGCATACCTAGTACCTACTTAACTGCTTTCTACCAAAATAGAAATTTGAACTTTTACTAAATATAAATGTAATTTTAATGCAACCTTTAACGTCTATCCAAAAGTAATTGGTTGTTACTTGTATTAATTAAGTTGAAACGTGGTGTAATTTCTAAATGCGGCGGTTAGTGGAATATTTACCTTTTATTTAAAAATCAGAACAATACGTAGGTACGGAAAATTGTATTGTTCTATCGGTAGGTACCCACCTACCTACCTACCTCTGTTGCGCGTCCAGCGTGAAAAGTTTTGTTCAAATTGAATAATTATGGAAATAACAATAAACAATAACACTTAAAGTAGAAAAATACAAAAGTGAGCTATACAAGTGTTGTAATATTATCTTCTTTATCTTAATATATAAAACAAAGTCGGGTTAGTTACACCATTTATAACTCAAGAACGGTTGGACCGATTTTTATGATCTTTGATTTGTTGGATTTTTTCCTCCCCGAATAGCAGAATAGCTATTAAAACATCGAAAAAATTCACGAAAAAAAATATTACGAAGAAAATTATTTTCCTCATACATTTTGCGTGGGACGAATTTTCATCGTTTGAAAGAGCTGCAGCAATATTGTTATAAGTATAATATTGAATAGTGAGTGAATCCCACAAATTCAAAAACGTCAAATGTCAATGCGCTGATTGTATTGCCTTTGTTCTTAAACCTATAATGTTGCCCCTCTTTCTTACACACTAAAGTGTCAATAGTCGAAAATGAGACAAACGGCGAACGTATGTCTGCACCCCTACAAAGGAAAAATACATTAATTATAATTAATCTCCCTCACACGTGTAAAGAAAATGAAACGCAATTCCCGTAAGCAAGTGGAAAAGCAAGAAAATCACAAAAATATAAATCCTTACACAACGCCGGCATCTCTGATACTGACAAAAACAAAAGACGGACAGTTGCGCATCGATAAATGCTTCATTGTGTAATTTTAAACTTAATATTAATTCCTTAAGTAGGATAAAGGGAAAATTAGACATTAAAACTAGGAAATTGGTCTATAACACAACTGTAGCATCCCATCTGAATTATTGCTCAAATGTAATCTTTCTGAGCAATAAAACACAAATTAAAAGAATGGAAATAATTCAGAACAGAGGCATGAGATCTATATTGTGCTGTAGCAGGTATACCAGGATAAAAACCATGCAACGCCAACTCAATATTTTAAGTGTGTGGCAAAGATTAGTTTTCAATACCCTAGTTTTTATTTATAAGTTAAAAATAAAATGTTACCTGATTATATGTTGAATGATGTTAGAATCAACAGTACAGTTCATTGTTATCCTACGAGACTGCAACGATTTTAGGCTTCCTAAAACAAATTTATCGGGAACACAAAATAATATTTATTTTAAAGGTTTTAAAATGTTCAATGAACTCCCTGTAAATGTTAAGGAGGCTAAAAGTCTTGCAGTTTTTCGTGGATTATGTCTTAATGTTGTAAAGTCAAAATTTTAGTCAGTAGGTAGTAAATAATATTGTAGTAGTCATAGAAAAGAAAACATTACATATAACATATCAAATTTTATATGTAAATAAAATACACAATAAAAAAATAAAAAAAATAAATAAACAAAGTGAATTTAATACAGCTGATAAGTTAACACAACAGTTATTGATTCTGAGGCGGTTCGAAGTTTCCAGGGTCAGCTGGTAATTATTAAAGACAAAGCAAATATTCGAATATTTTGCAAACCAGAACAATGATTTGTAGACTGTAAATCATTTTTAAAATCAGCATAATCCTAATAATAACTCTAGTTTTGCATTACTTTGCATAGAAATTTTATACTTATTTTATGAAAGTATGATGTTGAGATCAGACACTGTTTATAACGTAAGAATAACAACAAAAACAGAGTGCGCAAGTCCCGCGCGGTAGAAGTAAAAACTTCAGAAAACTAAAGTAAACAAGAGTGGGGAGGCTACGAAGCACCGCACAAACAGGTTACCGATTATGCTATCTCATTCTCTCTCAGGTTAAATCCTATAGATGTATGTGTTTGTCTCTTTTTAGTTTCGCTATTTTTCGTTTCATCGGGTTTTAACGGTGCTAAAGAAGTTTTCACTAAAAATAACGCAATGTTCAATGAATGGAGGATGCATTCATTCCCCATTCATTCCATTTTCAAATTGGGAGGCAGGTATGAGTACCGCCGCCTCAGGAACCATTTATCGGGTAACCAACACCTCCGCCTTAGGTCACCTCAAGTGGTTCGCTACCTTTGGTGACTTAGTAGGTTCATGGGGTGAGGTATGTCCAGGTCTTGGCGGCGGACGCTTCTCCCTTCCAGCTGCGTGGCAGGCCGGATCGGGAGAGAATGGTTGAGGGCTTGAGGGAGTCCCTTTGACTTCGCCAGCCGTACTCTTTCGGAAAATCGTCTTGCACCGCAGTGGGGGGGGGGGGTGGATTCATACGTCCGTCACTCCTGGACACACTGACCCCCAGATTCCTACCCACTCCTAATACCCCTTTCCTAAAAAGATCCTCCACACAGCATCCTCAAAAATGACATAGGCCCTGAGGAGAATTACTTTCCTTAGGGCCTCCTGTGTGTAGCTGATGTAAAAAAAAAAATCCTCGCCTTACCTCGTCATCGACTAGCCAGCTCTGGGGCAGGAGTAGACAGAACATGGAAGTCAACCAACATCATTGTCGTGGCTGCTTCCGAGTGGCTCAGCTCTCCACTAACAGAGCGATGGATGCAGATAATGCAGCGACCTCATAGACATCCAAATTTAATAGACCAGAAGATACAGATGAGAGGTAAAACTAAACTATGGAGGGTGAAGAGGGGAACGATGACTGTGATTCGTTAAAAAATCAATCTGACAGTATATAGGCATCTCGCATTATAATATCACCATTTAGTTTTTAAAAGCAAAATCTGCTTTTTAATGAATAGACCATTTTACATGGGAGCGCGAATTGCCCGCCACGTCATTATCATATTTGCGTAGACGAAATCGGCAAAGGAAAGTTCACCCTTTTTCACACGGGAATATTTTGTTGCCGCGTTTAGAAGACACTTTTACAAATGTTTCATAATTTACTTACCCCTGTAAGCAGCGACGAGCTCACTGGAGAAACGCCCACATTCGCTACGTTCACATATATTAGGGTATAATGAATAGCACAAGCTCTCACTTTTGTTCGTGTGCGATGTGACCAGCGCGCTGGTCAGGACAAGAATGATGACGTCACATTTTTTAGATTCAAGCGACGCTCTCGTAATAGCCCATTCACACCATTCATTTATCGTTCATTTCGTGATTTCATTCCGCCTCTTTCCCTCGAAATGAACCGTGTGAACACGAAAGTGAATAGAGACAGTTCCGAATGAAGCATTCCAACAATGTTGGAATGCTTCCTTCGGCACTGTTCACTCGCAACCGGAATTTAACATCACGTGACGCGAATGATGTGTGTGAACACTCAAGTGAACAGTCTTTCACTCGCAAATTAGTCGGCCGAGATGTTCTGGCGTGAGGACGAGTAGCCGGAGCGGCTTAAACGTCAAAATGCTCCGTTTAGTTCGCTTTTCGAAATAACTCCTACACGTCTCATAGAAATCGTTGTTTCTCCCTTACTATCATAGTGAAAAATATGATCTAAACGGTATTGGAAAGAGAAAATAATGCTCTATATATTCAATATAACGATTAACCACAAACGAATACGAATGTACACTTCTATGGAACCAAAGTTTCTGATCGAATTTGAAAAAAAAATTATGAAACATTGTGAATTTTTTATGAATTATTTTTATATGATACGATAAAAAAGTGAGGTGACAGAAACGTTTATAATTTATTTGTCTAACAAAATAAGTGTGTGTTTTTATATTTTTTTTGTTAACCAGTAATTTTAGTTAGAATAAAAAGCAAGGAGAGCCATTTTTTAAACTTTTAAAAGTTTATATTAAAAATTACTCTATTTAAAAAATTACGTGGTTATTTCTAATAATAAATTTTGAAAGCATATTTCATCACCTTTCCAAAACAGTTTTTAGTTTTTGAATACGTTAATAAATATTCCATTTATATGGATTTTATTGCAAGCCGAGGCCTATTTTGGAATAAAAATATTTTCATGGTGTAAAAATAGTGGTAGATATCAGTTTTCAGGTTATTATTTAACCATATGTTCATTTTATGGTGCTGAAATTTATTTACTGTTTACAAGAATCGCCAATTTCTCGTAATTTAGTTCGACGTTATCGGAAATGTCAATTGAAATCGTAAATATTCCCGAACATAGCCGTCAGCGCCGGACGAATTCCAATGCGGCCGCGACTACTCTCGACGACTTCGTAGCGAGAATGTCGAGTGAACTCTTCCTTCGAAGGAACCGTGTGAACACTCGGTGAAACGAGAATGGAACATTTCATCGAGTAAACCTTCATCCGAGTGAACCTTGTGACTTCAGGGCAGGACCAGATATATTCATTGTCCATGAGCGACCTCCTCGATGGACGATGCTACAACTTTTTATAAAAATTTTTTTTTTCTTATTCATGTAATGGTTTATTTTTTTTTTTTTTATCGTTGGGTTATCTAGTAAGGTACCTAAATTGTTTTTATTTTTTTGGAGGATAGTGCAATCCCAGTCTGCCATATTACATATGGGGAACGTATGCGCAGCCCATTTCTGCCCGTTTCATACAAATCTTAGATTTGGATTTGTGATCAAAATACCCAACCAAACTGAAAAATTATTTTTGTAACCAAAAGGTATATTAAGTATCTATTAGGATGTGAGCTCTTTTATTTAATTTTGCTTTAAATTATAAGAAATAGGCCATAAAAGATTTTAATGTTTCTGGATTTAAGAGGCGATTTGGGCAATTATTTGTGAATAAATGAAAAACAATAAAAAATTATTTTACTATATTTATCATGTAAATATGATGAAATATAAAATAAAAAATAAAAATTTATAAAAAAAATCATTTTGATGGGTGTAAATTAAAAGTACAAATGACCTATTTTCGGCGGAATAAAAACTAGTCGTTTATATATTAAAATTACTACCCAAAAAATGCATATTTAAGAATTTTTTTTTCATTGTATTTTTAAAATAAATGTAGTAAAATTATTTTTTTTGTGTTTTTATTGAAGGCATAAAACAATAAAATATATGATAAATCACACAATAAGGGTAGTTCTCAAAAAGTTGCACCCGCGATTCTAACAACACAATCGCGGGTGCAACCAATTTGAGTCAACGTTTATTTCAATTCAGCTAACAGTACTCTCAAAAACGGTTTATTGAAGTTTGCCTTTGATTTCTTCTTACTTTTACAAAGTTTCAAAATGTAGCACTTTATTTCTGTGATGTACACAAACTTTTATATCTTTTGCATCGCGGGTGCAATAAGCTAACAGTGACTTCTTGTAGTCAATGATGCTTAATAAATAACAAGTACTTATCTACATCTTTCGGCACATAACGATAAATTAATATTGTCACAACACGTTTAGCAGTAAAATATAACCTCAAACTATCGGTAACAGCTGTTTCGTGCCAAAGTTACACAGTGTGATTTTGCATTTTATAACAATTCTTCAAATGATAATGTTTCCAAGCGCGTCAAAATTTCACTAAGAAGTAAAATTCTTTTTTTTTTAAATTATTAAATATTGACCTTCTTATTTGCATTGATATTAAAAAAGGTACTAATACTATGATTTGTAATTTAATGCCGAGAATCGTCTACAAAAGAGGTATGCTAGTACGCTTTTGGTGACCAGACAACACAGAATCATGCAAATTCAACACCTTCTTTGAAAAGTCATTAAAACTGATAAAATTGGTTAAAGGTTACGTTAGAGGCTATTTTTATTTTTTGTTTTATAACTTTTAATGATATTTCAAAGGGGTGTTGAAGTTGCATGATTCTGAGTTGTCATGGAACCATGCTTTTGGCGTAAATTTTCCTGTCATCCAAAACATTATGGTAGGAAGGTACTTAAGTACTTAGGTATAATTAAAAACAAATTTAAGAAATTTGTCAAATTTTTCTAGTTTCGGTGACTAATGACTGGATTTCAATTAGGTTTCTAATGTCTTTGATTTCAAGCAATTTGGAAAAAAAAATTGTACATTTTGTACAGACATTATTATTACTACAAATTGTTATTATTGACAACGTATTGTAAAATATTATCTATCTTTCCGATAAGGAAAATATTTAGTCCCGTCAGTAGAGGTTGTTTTACTTTGCTAATAAAGGCAGTCTAAAAGATATTTTAATTTTATATTGTAAAGGTTTTACCCTCAAATTTTTTTTCAACTTCAAGACCTCTGCTAAAGTAGCCATTTCGTAAGAAAGGCGCCAAAAATTGTTTTTTTTTTAATAAATAATTCCTCAACCGTTCATCTTACCACAAAGTTGTTGAAGACAAACTAATTAAAGATAAAATTTATCACATTTTAAATTTTAACATTTTTTTTCTAAGTTGCGGCGGAGAGATTGAATTAAAAAAAAATATCTTAATTTCCCCTTTTTGTAATTTTTTTTGTTATTTGTGGCTATTCATTTCATATCATATTCATATTCATATCATATCTAGTAGTCAAAAGTCGACCAGTTTCTTTGTTAACGCGAAATCGGCATACGAAATCTATGTCTTCCATTAGATAGAAATTCCTGCGTACATTATAGGTTAAGTATAAGATGAACCCATAATTAATTGTAGGTTCATCGTCGGAACTTGACTAACTGTCGCTTGTCTGAGAATGCTGGGTTTTGTCCTCGCCCTGCGAGAAATTTCAGGGTGTGGTTCTCACAGTACTATACAATACTTTGGTTAGGAGTATGCTTGAGAGTGGATCGGTGGTTTGGAGCCCACACTAAGAAGTGAAGTATTTATTCCCTCATGTTAGAGAAGGTTCAGAAGAAATTTCTGAGATTTTTTTACCTGAGGAAGTATGGCTACTCTCCGTGGCTCTACCCTACCGACTTTCTCTTAGGCATGCTTGGTATGAACCGTCTACGGGTCAGAAAGGATGTGCTCATTGTAACACATTTCTTCAGACTGATTCGTGGATGGTTTGAAAACTCGGCTATCATTTAGAGATTTAGAGCATTACTTTCTATGTTCCCGATGGTTATCTCCGTCACCGACAGCATATACTGTTTTATCTCCCGGCTTTCAGAACTAACTTGCCAATGGTTATGCCAGTCGGGAGAGCTATCTTGTTGTTAAATAGGATCACTTCGGATATCGATATGTTTAACATCAATGAAGCAAACTTCAAACAGTAAGCTTTGTTGCTGTTAGTGTAAATCTGTTTATCTCATCAAAAATATTTTTCTCTTTTAAAAACGCCTTGAAATTATAATTTTGTAATGTTTTTAAAATGAATAAATTAAATTGAATTAAAAAAAAATTGTATTGAAATTGTCGCGAACACAATAATGATAATATAATAGCAAATACCGTAAAATAGATAGCAAGAAAATAACCCCTTATCTCTGAACTGTCTTTTAGTGACATTTAGACAACGGCCGGTTATTTTGGTTAACTTTACTTTAGCATTTGCAGCACGATTACGGACCTGTAAGATTGTAGGTAAAAGTAAACGGTAAACGTCAAATGAAAAAACTCATTTCTATGACCTACAATTAGCATTGCATTTAGCATTCTCGGTAATGATGACATTATAAATTGACTGTAATATACCTACTTACACAACATATTATATAGTCCAAGAAAGGTATCATCGTCATAAATATGCTAACAGTTAAGCCAAACATTAGTCAAACTTCATCTAGTAATTGCGCCTAAACGCCGAGAATAAAAGTTATAGGATATTTTAAGCAGATTATTTTAGTATACAGAATAATGTTTTCCCAAAGCTTATACCTCAAATTTCAATAAGTTTTTGTTATTGGCAAACCTATGATTCGTAATCAGCACTCAAAAAAACATAAATGAGGAAAAAATCAGAATTACCCCAGAATTAGTTTCAACAAACTGCATGATGACTTGAGTGTCTTGAGTATCATATTATAAATTTGACGGCAATACTCTTTAGAAGATTATTTCCAATTTGCATAAAAGCAAAGGCGACTCTATCCAAAAGTACATTTGGGAAAAAAGAAAAAAAAAACTGTTTTAGCCATAGAATTAAAAATACCACAAGAAGTTACTTCTTTGAGTTTGTCCCTTCTTTGAAATTGCCTAATTTGTACCTATATTTCCATAAAAAACTGTGTTTTCAAATTTCAAATATGATGGAGATCATGATTTCAAACGAGTGTAAGTGAGACGGAATGCTGGGCGGTTGGGCTAAATGGAACATTTTTATTTCCATTCTAATTTGTGTGCAGGCATATCTAGAGTTATATTCTTTATTTTATGATACTAGCTGGTTCCCGGCATGCGTTGCAATGCCATATTCAAAGAAATAAATTGTTTCTCCCTGCATGTCCTTTTCCGTTCCCCTCCCGCATCCCCTACCCTCCCGCGTTCCCCTTCCACCTTCCTCGCCCACCATCTCACCTCTCCCGCTCCCCCGTCCCGCAAATCCCCCTCCCGCGTTCCATGAATTTATTCCCAGTACATTAAGTTTTCAAACAGCTCGCGTACCACCTATTACAATTTTTTTATGCAAATTTCTTATTTTTCGTGTATTAAAAATATAAATTTTTGTATATTATAAGAACAATCAATCAAATTCGTAACATAGGAACCTATTTAAAATATCTATAATTAAAAAATCCGTAGACAATTCAATTTGGGAGGCGGGAATGGGTACCGCCGCCCCGGGAACCTTTATTGGATAACCAACACTTCTGCCATAGGTCAACCCAAGTGGTTCGCTACGTTTGGTGATTTAGCAGAGGTGCCCGGGTTCATGAGGTGAGGTTTGTCTAGGTCTTAGAGGCGGATGACCAGGACTTACTGAACCCTAGATTCCTACCCTCCACACAGCATCCCCAAAGATGACATAGGCCCTGAGGGAAATTATTTTCCTCAGGGCCTCCCGTGTGGAGCTCATATATAAAAAAAAAATACAAAAAAAAGAGCTGCCTGCTAAATTCCATTTTATCAAACGCGCAAACTGTCAAACATGCGAAGCTAAAATAGTCGTTAAGTTTTCTGAAATTATCCAATTTTCTGCGCAATGTTCTTTCCGTAAGAACCTTCTACAAAGTAGTAGAAAACTTTAAATGATTTAGGTAAAGTCGTTCTGAAGTTATGGTGTAACCAAGGGAACAGTGATTAATTTTTATATATGTAAATAGATTATCTCATTCCATAAATCTTACTCTCAAAGTGGAGAGGGACGTATTTGAGAAGTTTTATTAAATAATTTATTGGTGACAAGCAGATGTATGTAAGCAGATGGCTTATCTAGTCATACGTCATATCACCATTGTATTTATTTGTATGTAGATAATGCACTCAACATAGAACTCATAAATTAGTGCGATTCAACAGGTGGGTACATAGACTACAAAGCAAACAATTTTTATATCATAACCATAAGAAAGAGCTCTGAAGAACATGATATATAAATATTTATTATTATCACGTGTTTCTACTTACAAAATTTGCATTTTTTTCAATGATTAAGTGGGCATTACCAGAGAAAACCAGAAATATGTCATTTTCAAATCAGATTTTAGACGTATTGACTCTTTTCCACAAAAAATTAAAAATAGATTTCGAAAGATTGTTCTTTTATCTAGCATTCGCGTGTAATAAATTTTGAGAAATTTTAAAATTTTTAGTATAATAAGGTTATTCCATAGGTCGTTGGCAGATTTGTTAAATTTTTAAAAAAGATTTTGTATTATACCACACCAATTTCAAACAATATAATCATGCGGTAAAATAAATCAATGCATTATCTAGCAAACACATTACACAGAATTTTAATTTTAGTTTCAATAAAATCATTAAAAAATATGTACGTTACGTACATGTGTTCTTGACAAAAATTGGTCCATTTGTGTATTTATTTGCGCACTTACAAACTAATATATTTCAGATTTTTTTAACATTCTTATTAAATTTAGACATTATTGAAAAATGATAAATACTTATAATCAAAAAATAATTACAAAAAGTACATTATTTTAATAGTTTTATCATCACGCCTTTCAGCATTTTTGGATGAAGGTATAAATTAAAGCTAATTTGGATTGAAATAAATTCTATATAGAGTTATAATTTAAAAAAACTGGTACGGAGAATAATTAATTTTTCTCATTGTAACCGCCCTGCACGATCGTAAGAACAACTTTCGACGAAATGTGGATTTTCGTCCGCTGGCTGGTTAAACGCTCTTAATGATTACGATAACATGAAGTTTTTTTTTTTTACATGAGCTCCACACAGGAGGCCCTGAGGAAAATAATTTCCCTCAGGGCCTATGTCATGAAGTGTAAGGTTATTGAGAATAATATTTTTTGTTTTTTTTTTTAATGGATTATTTTTATTTTAATAAATATTATATTACCTCGTGTCTTAATTTATAAAGTAATTTATAAAGATGAACGCAACGCCGCGCCGCTGCTCACAACGTCAGTTCCGTCAATAATATGGAGCTATAATGAGGTAGGCTGTATAGATCAAACAGTATTAATAGCCTTACATCTGCGTGGTTGAAATTTAAGTACCCGGCTTCGAGTGCATGTATGACGCCGCGCATTAAGCGCTGCGCCATATAAACATCTGTGTTCGTAAAATTTCAAACAAAGCTACCGTTGTAATTCGGTTTCGAATTCAAGACTTCTTCAAAAGATGGCGCCACTTCCGTTAGCAGATCGCATGAGAACGTGCCCACTCTAGGTATAAGTACTATGATTTTGTAAATTTGAGTATCTCCGGATATGGAAAGATTGACGTAATACTTAATTGTGAATAATAGTATCACGCGGCTTTATATTAAATGTGACGTCATTGCCTGTCCCGGTGAATAGCTATCACTGCATCATAGTGGATCTGAGGAACGGGCTATTTTTGAAACTAGTGCCTATCGGATTTATAAAATGGTCACCAACACTCTAACTGGGCGAAGCTGAACCAAAAGCCGCCCGCAGGGCCTAGCAGCAAAAACTTGCGGAGCCGTTTTTTAACTGCTAGTATTCAATTACTATCCTTCAAAAATCAAACAAGAAGCAATATATTTACTCTTAATTCCTCTTTAGTTACCTATATGTTATTAAGTACCTATGTACCTTTTCTTTTTTAAATTAATATTATTTTAATAACTACGCTAAACAAATAACAGTTACTATGTCTTAAACTTTTTTATTTCATTTTGTATTCTTTCTCTTCTTTTTATTTCCTCAATTTTCCTTCTTTTCTGTACAAATCATGTTCCATATTTTCGTTATTTGTTTTTGGGGTGTTATGCCGTGTTGCGCTACCTCCTTCTTTAGCCAACGTTTCGGACATCGTTGCAGTGTCCATCATCAGGGCAGATCCGGTAGATCCGGCGGATGGAAGAAGGAGGTAGCGCAACACGGCATAACACCCCAAAAACAAATAACGAAAATGCTTTTGGCCGTGAAAATCTTAAAACTTATCTACCATGTTCCATATGTTCATACTCTCAGTTGGGCCCTCAAAACATTTCATAAATGATGTATTTAATTGTATAATCTTGTACTAAATAAAATAAATAAATAAAAATATTGTTTGTTCCATACTTCCGTTGTTTGTGGGAGAGTGTTACAACTCGGGCGTAACCGGGTAGGTAGTAACTATTATGTATAAAAATAATACTCATTTCTTAAATTCATCAAAACTATAAATGAATAATAGTAATAATTTTGTCTGACACCATTCTTTAAAGTATCTAAGAATAACAAGCAGCCATTAACAGTAACTATGAAAATATTGACAAATTTTGCTGATACGCGCAGAAAGATTACACAGTACTGACAGTCCCCAGCATCCGTTGGGTTTATTTTATTTTTCTTATCGGCGGTGACCTACAATACTAACCATAATAACAAACGGTAGCCAACGAATTTGTTTTTATGGGCAACTGTGTTTACCTTTGGCAAATATTATTTGTGATTCTCGGCAAATGTTCTGCACAGTAGTACACTGTACACTGTAGGCACATTGCCCCACAATCCACTGTAGACTATTAATTCGGGTTTTAGTGGATGAAGGTAATGTATTATTTACTTCTTCAATTTTTGCGAATTCGTTTTGTGGCGTCATTGTAATTAAATGAAAACAAATCACTCCAATTATGTGATCAAAATTTTAAACTTGAAACCGAATGGTTTCTTTGTCAGGAAAAAATAATGAAATTAACAAAATACAACAAGTTTGGACAAATAAGTACTTATTATTTAATTTTTACCATAATATTTATTGCGTGAAGCCATACTAATATTTTATTTATTTATTTAGAAATAGCTGAAGTCCCCGACAGAGTTTTTCGAAATCAGACTTAGACAGTGATCTTCCTCTTGTTTTGAAGGTGTGCATTGAGAAATTTTAGGGAATCATGATGCGAAACTTTGATGCTTTAGGGCAGTGGTGCCCAACTGGTATTGCTCCAAGGGCTATTTTGAAAATCCCGATACGCCACGCGGGCACCGCAGAGTTATTAAAAAAAACATAAGTGGTATAAAGGAAACCACATTATACAATTACTCCACTTTTTATTTATTACACTAATAGTCTGGTTGATAATCTTTTGTGCAACCCAAAATCATACAATTTTTAACGTGTTCATTAGTTAACATACTTCTGTATTTGTTTTTAATTACTTTTAGTTGAGAAAAAGCATATTCACATAGATAGGTTGACCCAAAAAACGCTTTAACGATGAGAGCACAGTTCCGTACATTTTTGTATTTACCAGGGTCCATGAGCTTGAAAACTTCGTCGCTTTTATTGTCTGTGCTTTTAAGGAAGATATCACTACGAAGTGTAATAATTTGTTATTCAGCTTCCGTGTTATTAACGAAGCAATGGGTTTATATCAACGAAGCTAGTTGTGACACATCGCTGTCGATAAATGGATTTTTGACAAAAATAAACAAAGGTTCCATACAGAAAATGTTGTCAAAACGCCTTTCGAATTCACATTTTAACTGGTGAAACTACTCCAAATGTTTAGCTGGGTTATACTCCGCAAGATATTCAGCGTTCAAAAGGAGAGTAAGCGAAGGAAAATGTTGAAAAAATTTCTCCTCCAACTGCCTCTTCCATGGATCGATTTTTTGAATGCTGAAATTGCGCTCATCATGTCTTCATATATCATGTATCATATATCATGCTATCATCGATATGTGTTTTTCTTTTCCTTGTAGTGTTTACCTAGTATTAACGACTCATACCATACAGCGTAGTTATTTAGTTGTTGATTTTTTAAAATTTATTTCACCAATATTGTTCGCGGGCGCCTAGAAAACAGGCCGCGAGCTACCAGTTGGGCACCACTGCTTTAGGACGTGCTGTTGAAATAATTGCACAATAATTAAAAAAAAAAACGCCATGATGTTTGTAAAAGTTCAGTACAGTCCTGTATATGACGTAGGTCTACTAAAAAATGGAATTTATTAAACCGTTTTTAGCAGTTCGAATTTCAATAAAATCACTTCCCGGAAGATATTATTGATATTCACTAAAATTTAAATGTAAACCCTCGAAAAATTTCATCAAGAGCTACGCCGGACATTTAAAAATATCTTCGATGGTTATTGCAACAAATGTCTTCTGTTCCACTCCGCGCTCCCCTCAGGGGAACTGATCGAAAGGGACAACTGCATATCGGGCCGAAAATACCTAAATAAAATCGTCAAAATCGATGTTTTGTATTCCCCATTTTTTTTTCTCCAAAAGTGGACCGATTTAAATTTTTTTTTCGCTAACTGTATTAGAAGAAAATATTCTATGTCGGTACGTTTTGCTTTTTTTAAAATACATTGTTTAGTTTGTATACTGAACGTCTTTTGACGGCGTTTAAACCAGGCAATTTTATTAATTTTTGGAAGGTCCTAACTTCCATAAGAAGTAAATTATCAAAAAAATCAAAACGTACCGACATGCTAGTGGTCGATATCTATATTATGTAAAAAAATTGCTCTAGGGTCAAAATCCAGAGAGATAATCGGGGAATACGTTTGTTTGGATACAAACGCCGTCCGCATTCCCTCTTAAGCACTTTTTGTAGATTTTAGTAAGAAGATGCACTTTTACAGAATTGTTTATATCAGGTATAGGTATTGTTGTGTATTTTTGTATTATGGTTCTAAATTTCGATTTGTTGTTATTTTATTGGTCAATGACATACATATTATTATCACTGTTATTTATGAATTTATAAAGACTGTTTACATCGCTAATAAATAAAATAAAATAAATTATTACGTTTTATAAAATTTTGCGATTCTGTTATATTGTGTTTATATTTTATAAAATTAAAGAAATCTAAATATTATGCGAGTTTTTTGTTCCTGGATAAAGAAAAGTTTTAATGCCTTTATTCATTTTCGCTGTCTTCTTCATTTAAGGATGTCATAGTTAATTAAAAACCCGTAAAAGATTTCGAAAATCTATTTTTTTATATGAACACCGCACAAAAGTGCCCATACCCGCCTCCCAAAAATTTGGGAGGCGGTGTGTGAACAATTTATTCGATTACCAACTTCTCTGCCATAGATAGGTCACCCCAAGTGGTTCGCTTTGTTTGGTGAGTTAGCAGGGGTGCCGGTTTGTCCAGTTCTTGACGGCGGATGCGTCTGCTCACCAACTGTGTGGCAGGCCAGATCGGTAGAGACTGATTGAGGAAGACCTGTAGACCTCTCCAGCAGGACTCTCGGAACATCCCCTTACCCGCAGTGTGAGGGATTAATTCATACGTCCTGACACACTGACCCCCAGATTCCTACCTACCCCTCATACTCTTTTCCTTCCCACTACTTCCTCTCCTTCCTTTCCCTAAAATGACCTTCCACACAATATCCCCAAAGATGACATGGCCCTGAGGGTAATTATTTACCTCAGGGCCTCCTGTGTGGAGCTAATGTAAAAAAAAAAAACTGTTCCCAACTTTCCTTAGCCAGTGTGCTGTGAGGCTGATGGGGTTGTGAGAAAGGAAGGAGATGGGGAAGAGGAAGGTTCGGAATTCTCTGCTATTCTAACAAGTCATGTATTTTCTACAACCAATCATTTTCGTTATTTGTTTTTGGGGTGTTATGCCGTGTTGCGCTACCTCCTTCTTTAGCCAACGTTTCGGACATCGTTGCAGTGTCCATCATCAGGGCAGATCCGGCAGATCCGGTAGATGCTTAATTATATAATTATCCGGTAGATGCTTCAATTATATAACCAATCATTTGCTTCAATTATATAATTATCTCAATTGCACTTGATGAAAGTGTAATCTCATTCTCGGGATGTTCTCACGTTTCAAGGCTGAGTGATTGTACTGTTCAAGTAACTGACAACCGACAGCGTGCAATCAGTATGCAATACTGCACATGCACAGTGCACAAAGTTGATACTTATCTTTTATCATACGTACGCAAGCACCGAGTCAGTAGGTACTTGTTGCTTATCACTTATCATTCATGAAGTTTCCCCGGCGGCCAATTACTTACATGCAGTGTTTTTGTAAACGTTATACGTTCTAGTAAGATTGGTTTTTATTTCAAGCAAGACAACTACACCAGGAGATGATTACATCAATTATAACTCGAAGATTTAAAGACATACAAATAGGTTGCCATGTTCAAGGAGTATCTCCATATAATATCAATTACGCAGATGATAATAGGGAAAGATTGGCACTATTCATACACGGGGAAGCTTCATACAGTCACTACTACAGCTTGTGAAACAGCGTATTTATTTAGATTTGCTTGTGTGTGTAGGCTCGGGCGACCGTCAGTTGTCGACGAAGTTAGCCGCCACTGCGGTCGCTGCAAGCGTCACGAGAGGGCGTAATGTGTTTTCGCATGCTCAAAGTAAATATTTTGTCGATGTTGTTGGTGGCGGGAATGGGTACCGCCGCCCGGGAACCTTTATTGGATAACCAACACCTCTGTCATAGGTCACCCCAAGTCGTTCGCTACCTTTGGTGATTTAGCAGGGGTGCCCGGGTTCTTGGGGTGAGGTTTGTCTAGGTACTGAAGGCGGATGACGAGGACACACTGAACCCCAGATTCCTACCCACCCCTTAAACCCTTTTCCTTTCCAGAACTCTCCTCTCCTTTCTTAAAAAAAACCTTAAAAAATCCCGATAAGGTCGTATTTTTCAATTTTAGCACTCTAGCTCACTGAAAACTCACGGACCGCCACTGGCAAATACCCGCAGTATGGCTAGATAGAATAAAATTGGATGATAATATGAAAAGACAAATAAGAGCAATATCCTTTAGAGCAAGTATGTTGTCAAAGCGTTTTCACTTTTACACACTGTACAAACGTCAAATTATTACTATTCAATGCATTCTGCATGTCGCTATATACGTCAGAACTGTGGGTAGATTACACTGCATTCCCGTGGCATAAGCTAAAAATTGCTTACAATAATGCGACAACTATTCCGCCTACGGATATACTGCAGCGCTACGGAAACGTTCCTGCAGGGACAAGTCCACTCTTTCAGAGCATTTCTCCACCACTCCATGGGAAGCAGAAAGGAGATGGTTAAATATCCTCTACAAACAGCTGCTTTCATACATTCTTGTGTAATGTTTCTCACTTCTTTTCTATGTATTGTTATTTTATCTAATGAAAGCAATTTCTTATGATTTATCTATTTTTTTTTAGTTTTTCGGAAATACGGAATGTATTGCATTGCACTACCCCTGCAGATATTCAGGAATAAACTATTATCATTAGATATTATATCGTACAATGTTCAAATGTACATAAAATAAAATTATCCTTAGCGTTTGACGAGTTATTGATGACATAAACCAGGGGTAGGGAACCTTTATGGCATTGGGGGCCATATGGATGTTTGTGGTATCACCCACAGGCCGCACATAGTTTTTTTTGGGGGGGGGGGGGTGCATCGTGTTTAGAACAGGTTTTAACTTAAGGTTGATTCTACGTAAGAGTCAACAATCTTTAATGATTGTTAACACCAATTTCTCAGCATTTCGCAGCGTATGGTGTGCAACTCAAATGTAAATCTTCTCTCGGTTCATGGGAATGGCTTCCTTTGATGAATCTGTAACTTGTTATTAATTTATTGTTATATTCTGAACACAAAACTATAAATTAAATCTGTATGCGGTTAATTAAAACTACACTCATGAAAATGGTTTTTCTTTGATTCTGGCAGGACATGCATTACATTGTCTGCAACTAGAATTTAATAACTGCACTTCAATTAATAGAATGTTTTCCTTCAAGATGTATCAGCAGTTGAATCCACAACTGGAATTTGATCGTTACATTCTGAACACAAAAAAATGGGTTTAAGAATGAATCTATATGCGAGTCCTCAGCTTTAATTAGTATTACTCTCTTAATATGCGTATGATTTTCATATGGTTTGAATCAAACATTTTGACTCTACTCGAAACATTAGAACGGTTTTGTTCGAAATTCGTCAGCAGATTAATCCGCTACTGGATTTTTGACAGATGTCAGTCCCCAGCTTATTGATTCTACATTCAGAACACGAAAATGATTTTCCTTCGATTTTTGCACATCGATGGTTTCCTTCGAATTGCGTCAGCAGACGAATCCGCAACAGGAATTTGCATTATAAACAAAAGAGTGGGTTTTTTTTAGGAATGAATCTGCATGGAGGTCCACTAGCTTAAATTATTTTGTACTCAAAACATGTGAATGGTTTTCCTGCATTTTACAGGGAATTTATTGACTGCTATAATTTTATATTTATTTATCTATTTACAATAATTTATATGGAATATTTTTTTTTATTACCTAGGTTTTTATGGATAAGTGTAGCAATACACAAAGAAAGCTCACAATATTTTTTCCTTCCTAAATAGATTTGTCATCAATACTAAGATATCTTTTTTTATATTAATTTCCCTTTCCTATAAAAATAAGAATATAATATAAAACTAAAAAAAGGATGTTGGATCGTGTATGTTTTGTGTCTAATCTGATTTCTAGAAACGTGGGTGCTTACGTAAGTACATGCCTGTCAACTATGCTATAACTTTCTCAGGGTTAAGTAATAAAAACGTAGCTGAAACGCTGTGAAAGAAAACCGTTCTCGCTTTCTGAGTTAAATCTTTTAGTCGTGCTTTTTTATTTGAGCGTAATTTTTTTAAACAGGCCGCACTGAAAGTGCTCGCGGGCCACACCAAAAAACTTCGTGGGCTCCAAGTTCCCACCCCTGACATAAACAATATCACGTATTATTTTATTTTTTTACAAATACATTTCAAATTTCAATGCTCATTTTTTCTCTTGATAAAAACCTCCTTAGGCATTTTCATCAAGAAGATTTTTTCCAAGTATTTCGAAAATTTTGTGTTAGACTGTTCTACATGGCATAACTTTCTCGGAATAAATAAATACAATTTCCATCACGAGGAATTTTACTCGCGGTGTTATTATTTCATTTCTTCGAATCGAATTAATTGGGATCTTGATATTAATATAATTCCGATTATTTTTTTTTTGCAAAATGAGTACGTCAAAACTGAAGGTTTTTTCATACTGAAGGATTGTCGATTTCGATGTTTTTTTTCATGTTTTGGATTCGTTTCAAACTTTGTTTTTTTGGGGTGTGTTTCACATCTGGTAGCGTTTAGTTTGGGGTGTTACATTAGCTCCACACAAAAAGCTCCGAGAAAAATAATTTCCCTCGGAGCCTATGTAATCTATGAGAATGCTGTGTGGAGGGTTTTTTAAGGAAGGGAAGAAGAGGTAGATCTAGAAAGGAAAAAGTTTTGAGGGGTCGATAGTTATCTGGGGATCAGTGTGTCCAGGAGTGACGGGCGTTTGAATTAATCCCTCTTACTGCGGTCTGAAGCAATGAGTTGAGAGAGTCCTGCTGGACAGGTAAAAGGTCTCCCTCAGCCAGTCTTTCCAAAACGTCCTGCTATACTGTGAACCCGGGTACCCCTGCTAAGTCACCAAACGCAGCGAACCATTTGGGGTAATCTGTAGAGGTGTTGGTTATATGGGGCGGCAGTGTCCATAATGCTCGCCCCCCAAATTATACTTGTTGACTGATTTCAATTTGATCAAAAGCGGGAACGGATCGAAAATCAGCTTTTGACGAGGGCCATTCATATATAAATAATTCAATATCGATTTCATGGTCATCAAAATATATGTGGGTGTTTCAGTTTTGCCAATTAATAATTTGAATTTCCTAAACATAACACACAGCTTCATCGGCCGTTTCCATGACAATTTATCGTCAGATTCACCCAGAAATTGTGCCTCACGGAATTGGCTAATTAAAATGAGAAGAATTTCTTTAAATTAACGTTTATTCTCGGAATTTTAATCTGGGATTAGATTGTTCAAAGGATAGAGCTACTTTATACAAATCTCTTGTAAACCTCTCTGCGTTTATGCCCTCCTGTGATGTATTTGATCTAAAACAAATCACAATTTAACACAAAGACAGAATATTGTATTTGTAAAAGGGGAAGATGACGACAATTTTATAATTATGATTAACTTCAGTCTTTCAATGTCGTTAATAAACGGTCCTGATTGACAGTGTCCAAGAACATTTAATTTATTATTAATTTGTGAACCTGCCTATGTCCTATATTATAATACCTTAATTTTTGTTGTACAAAGGAACTCACTTTGTCCTTTGTGGTAAATGGTTCAATACTAGGTACACTTTCAATTTTCCTATGCGTTTACACTTTTGTCAATAAAAACTATACTGTAGTATATGTAATTGTCGATGTATTGGATTTCATCATCGGAAACGTTCGGGTTCCGAAGTTTGGCGAGCGGCTCTCGGTACGAACAGCTGACGGGCCTGTCGCCGCGCTCAGATCTAATCTAGAAGCCCTTGTAGCCAGTCGCTACTTTAGACATAAAATACAAAGCCATTATAAAAATACAAGATGTGTTATATTCATACTAATTGAATAAAAAATTTTAGTGACGGACTTATGAATCCACCCCTCTCACTGCGGTGTAAGGCGACCGCGCAGTTGGTGGGCAGACGCATGCGCCGCCAAGATCCGGACAAACCTCACCTCATGAACACAGGCACCCCTACTAAGTAGCGAACACACCCCTATTATGTAGCGAACACACCAAACGTAGCGAACCACTTAGGGTGACCTGTGGCAGAGGTGTTGGTTGTCTAATAAATGTTTCGAATGAAGTAGCTTTATGAACATCCCGCTAAAGTGTCCACTGGAATCAGTTCGGTAAGACCGCGCGCGTTATGTTAGTAACTTATAGAATTTGAAATTAAAACACTTTTGTACTTTCTTCCACTAATTTATATTTCACCAGGACCGGTTTCATCCTATTACGGACATTTTCAGACCAGTATGGTGAAATATAAATTAGTGGAAGAAAGTACAAAAGTGTTTTAATTTCAAATTCTAATACAATGGAATTCCACCACGAACTATCAGTGCAAAAACTGGACTCATTATTATTATTATACACACTCACTCACTTATCTTCCTCTGTTAATTCGTTTAAGGATATGCCTACATTTCTGATGTCTGACGCTGTGTATTGTCATATTATTGTCATTATATCGCTTATATTATATATATGCATGTTAAAAATAAGCAAGTTTTGAGGTTATCCAACCGCTTTACCGCCCTGGTATAAGTAACTGATGCTTCAGGGCTCTCACAAGGACTCTTTTTTTTTTTAAATAAACGAAGCTACTTATGATGCACGAAGCTAAACCCTCAAATGTCCCTGTAAAACAGGAGTTAGTCTGAAAATAGGTAACCTGTTAGTGTAATGAATGATGAACATAACATGAGATAAATGCGGAGAATATGATTAATATTATTTTATAAAAGTTTGTAGAAAAATATTAAAAAAAACAATGCCATCACTCAAAACAATGGGAAAATAATAAATGTAATAACACTAAGATTACAAGTAAAGTCACCTGAAAGATACAAGGACTAAGGTGGAGTAGACAATACAAAATATATAAAGTATGCAAGTGTTAGAAGGAACTCAAATGAGGATTCCGTGTAATATATATTGTGTGAGGGGTCAATGAAAAAAAAACTCAAGAAACCCAAAGCCGCCAATATGCTGATCCGTAGAATTCACTGGGTTACCAACCACTGTCTATCACCTGGAAAGAGAATTTTCCCAAGACTACTGACAGTGCTTGCGAGTTCAACGGAAGACATTGGAGATTGGACTAAATTATTCGAGTTCAACGGGGGCCAAACTTGTCAGAGGTGCCGGTGGGATAAGAGGTTTTTTTTAGTAAATAAGACGTACCTATATTTATACCATGTATCAGTCGATAAATAAATACATTCCACGTAATCGACATGTTGTCGTTTCTCAGCATAATGTTTCAGCAAAGTAGGCACGGAGCCACAACCGTAATCAGACTCCTACAGCGGTGACGCCGATGTGATCTGAACACGATCGAATCACTCCTTCTACCGTGTTAAAAAGCTATTCCTCGGACACTTGCTACGAAGCAACAAGTGTTACGTACTCAAATTGTTCATGAAAGTAGGAGGTAGGCCTATGGGGTGGAGGAGTACGCCGGGAATTTCCGCGGCTTAGGAACATTCGTCAAAGGGCAGGTGTTCTACTTATAGGGGAGCTTATACAGATTGGGGTCATGTTGAATACATACATGGACTAGGCCTGCATACAATTATAGTGATTTTATTAACGTAAAGCGGAGCGAGCGCTGTTTTTTCCAGGGTCCATTGTAAAATTAATAAGAGTAGAAGAACGAGAACTCTAACCATTTGAGCAACAAGAGAGTTTGTGCTAGGAAAATTTGTGAAAATTTATTTTCAGGTGAGAAAATGAATACTGTTGAAGGTTATGAATCTTGCGCTGTGTTTTGATAGATTTTACGAATTTACATTTTGTCACTCCTGTATTTGTAATCGAGAATTGGTGACAATAATGTACTAGTTTTTGCTTGACATTCGCAGGTAGAATTTATTGTGTGATTACAGGTTAAGAAGTACACAGGGCGGATAAATAGTATAATAAAATATTCTTTACACCGGTAAAATTTTGCGACTCCTCACTTACAGATGTTAAATTGGGTGACCGGCCAACTCAGAATGAAACCAGCTCAGAACCACCTCATAAAGGTCATAAAGAGTGATGATAAAAAATATAAAAAATGGTTAAATAGGTTAATGTTAAGTTAGGTTAGGGTTACCGGCTATTTTAAAATTATTTTTTCATAGCTTTTAATGACCTTTCTGAGGTGGTTCTGAGTTGGTTTCATTCTGAGTTGTAATGGAACCGTTAGATTGACTCCCATATTTGTGAATACCTAACAGATCTTCAATAATGTCTAGATACACCTCTGAAGTAAACTTAATACTTTATTTGGATACAGTATGGGAAAAGCTCGTAGTTTTTGTTATTATTTAAGCTTTGTTGAGTTTCAAACTCGTCCTCCATTTATTGTCACTTAAAAATAAAAATTTTCATTCCAATTTCCTTATCCCCTGAGATTGGAAGTAAGGTTTTTGTTGGCACGCGAGTCTGCCATGTTGGCAGGTGTTGCAAGCAAAGCCTGATAATGTTTTGAGTGGGAAGCCACTTTAACGATCGATTTTACCTCGTTCCCTTATTCTATTTACCGATTTTTATATGAAAAAGGATTGCTCATACACTTTGATTGTGAAACTGGCATAATTGAAATACTTTGGCGCTATTGCACAGTTAGAGACACCTCGTGCTATTTCCCATTTGCTGGGTGGTTTTTGCGACTCTGCAACTTGGCTCTGGAACGAGATGTAATTTTTTTTAGTTTCCTATCTCCGTCAATATAAGGCTCTACAAGCCAAGGTTCACTCCTCCATCTCCTTAGAAATAACTTCCGCATTGATGACATAAGCCCCGAGGGAGACCTCCAGGCCTTGATCTGACAAAAAAGGAGATCTTTTATAGCGATCGCTTATAAAATATCTCCAAAACAAATTTAATAATGATGATGTTTTTTCTTATCATTTTCCTTTCGTATTCGAATGGATATTATGCTCGATACAAATAAGCTTTCTATCCCATTTTTTATGTTTTGTAAATATTTTTTGTTTGGCTTTGGAACGGAGCCCAGAGCAATTAAATAATTTGGTTTTATCCGAAACTGGAACCGATCTGGATCAAAAAAAATGTTCACTATTTTATTGCTCTGGTTCTTTAAATTATTAATCTTTATTTAATAGCTAGCGTGTACATAATTTAATAAAATATTATAGGAAGGTACTTTATTTATTTTATGGGTTTTTACCATAGACATCCAAATTTAATAGATCAGAAGATACAGATGAGGGGTAAAACCAAACTATGGAGGGTGAAGAGGGAAAGATGACTGTGATTCGTTAAAATATCAATCTGACAGTATATAGGCATCTCGCATCATAATATCACCATTTATTTCTTAAAATCAAAATCTGCTTTTGAATTAATAGACCTTTTTACATGGGAGCGCGAATTGCCCGCCACGTTATTATCATATTTGCGTAGTCGAAATGCGGCAAAGGAAAGTTCGCCCTTTTTCACACGGGAATATTTTGTTGCCGTGTTTTGTTAAGACACTTTTACAAATGTTTCATAATTTACTTACCCCTGTAACCAGCGACGAGCTCACTGGAGAAACGCCCACATTAGCTACGTTCACATATATTAGGGTATAATGTATAGCACAAGCTCTCACTTTTGTTCGTAAAATGTGCGATGTGACATTATGACGTCACATTTTTTAGATTCAAGCAACGCTCTCGTAAGCCGAGCTGGCTCCATGGAACTGGCGAAATAGGAGGGGGAAATAATACGCTTTTATCACTTAGGGCAGGTCCAGATATATTCATATGTCCATGGTTTTTACACACGGATAGTGAAAATTATACAGTATTTGTTGTACATAAGTTAACTGCTTCAGTAACAACATTTTGTATTTGTTTAGTAATATATTAAAGATATCCACTGAGTTGGTATAATTATTCCTCTCCATTAGTATTCTGTGCAAAGAGGAATACATACGGTAGTACGTTCCAGAATTTCTGCACTGAAATAAATCCCGACTTCTGGTATGACATAGTGGAATCCGAAAGCTTATCAATTCAAGCAATTCGGGATTATCAACTAATTATTATTAATAAAAAGTATTTTTTCATATAAATTACTAGTGCTAAACCCATTATACAAAATAAATCTGGTAAAAAAATATATTTTTGTATTATGTTTATTATTTAATGAGGAGGCAGCATTCTACTAATGAAGTCGTATCTGATTTCACAATAAGTAACAGTAATTGAGTTGTTTTTTTTTTTAAGTTAATCCTTTCTTCTCTCCAAATAAAAAACGAGCGCTCAGCCGAGTACTCGGTGGTGTGTTTGCACGAGCACTCGGTCGAGAGCACTGTCTCGCCCATTTACTCGGTCCGTGTGATCCAAGCATTAGAAATGTCGTATCGTTGGAGCGAAGATGCTTCTCTAAAATACTTTTATTTTTTCTGCTATCATCCTTTTTCATATCCGTAGTTTCTTTACTTTCATCTCACTAATTTCTTCTTCCACCTCTTCTAAAATATACATATCAATCAGCTTAACTAGCCTATCTATCTTGTTGCATTGCAAATTGCAACCCGTTCATTTTTACGATGCACCACTCACTAATATACTCTACTCCACCGTAGTGTGAACGCTTTTTGGTCAGTCAAGTGTCGAGTTACTCGCCACTCGACTAAACAAGCCTTTGTGCTTTTATTTTGACGTCGAGCGGAGCGATTTTATTGAAACATTGGTATGCTCAGAATTCTCAGTTACGCCGAAAAAATATTCTTCGCACGTAATGTGTTTTTCGAACTCTCAACATTTTGTTAGATTTTATTATTAATTCCGTGTCCAAAAGTTACTTATTGTTTCCCTAATAAGCATATTTCGTGATCTATACTTTGAATTTAAGTATATCGTTGTACCTACCCAAAATTATTTTATTTAGAAGAGCTTAGGTAAGTCCCTGGTTAGAAAAATACTTACCCTGCCTATTATCGAGACTTTAGATAATTATTAATCTTCTCATTGTGTCCTCCCCGATGGTTAACTATCATCAGAGCAATCTAATATGGTGAAATAATTATGAAATATAAGTTGGCTATCAACTAAATTTTGTAAACAATTTTTTAGTCAAATTATTATTTCTTCTATTTTGACTTAGAGACAGCACACGTGCGAATGTAGTGCAATGTAACTTGTTGTTACAGGTTCGGAGTGTGCCAGTTTGATTTACAATATACAATACACCGCCTTACTCATAATCGCAGAATAAGATAACACCACGGTAATACGAACGGATTAGATGAAATTTGTACGACAATTTCACCTAACCCGTTCGCATTACCGTGGTATTATCATATTCTGCGATTATGAGTAAGGCGGCATTTGTTAATTCCTCGAGGAAATCTACTGGTCCCAGCGAGAGATCGTACTTGACCACATCCTTCTAGTGTCTGTCTTTTTCGTTTTCAAACAAGAAGCGTGAGTGCCTGTTCTCATTTCCGTTTAAAAATCGGACGTCGTTCCGTTTAAAAATCGGATGCCCTAGTCTAGTGGCTGTAGACATTATATTTTGAAGCTGTTCACAAATGTCCGACACGAATAAGAAACGTATCCGGCACGTTTTGTCGTAAGGATAGCCAGCGCAGCGTGTTCGTTTAAAAATCGTATCGGACCTCGCTCGCTTATAGGTTTGTATGAAGCTGTTCCTGTCGCCTTATCGTTCTGGCGTGAGCTCCACTACACTAGCGATGTGTCAGTTCAGCTGGAATGGGCTCATGTGATCCGCTCCTTTGCGGGAAGCGGTTCCTACTCCCACTCCTTTTTCAAATCGACTACTCCCAGAGAACCCGGCCCAGTCCCAGTACTCTCCGCATCCAAATAAATCCGGCGGTCCGAGCAACTCAACGCCGAAGCGCGAAAACCGCACTCGAATACAAGTCCCGGGTTCCTTTAAACCCAAGCGCCTTGTTCCAAGCTACGTGAATCGCGACACAATCCATTCATTTCTCCCACTCCCGGACTCGCGCGAACTACTACATTCCTGACTCACCCCGTGGCCGCCGCGCCGGCTTGCTCCGCGATCCACGGTCCGGCGTCACTCACCATTCCACTCATGAGTCGCGGGTCTCGGTGAGTTCCCGACACTCCCCGCTGCCCGCGGCCGGCCAACTATGACACTTCCCCTTGAGTCACGTCACGAGCTGGGCGCTGGGGCTTGGCGTTCATTCGATCGCTGTTCGTTGATCGACACACACGTGCGTGACCCCTTCGGCTAGGCACGGAGTAGTTTTTAATTAGAGCGTCTTATCTGGTATCGTTAATCAACGGGTGACGTGCATTATAAAATAATGGTTTATAGTAAAGCATTTCAGCTTATTAATTTACTTATTTAAATTCTCAATAAAAGACCGTGCAGTGTAGATACATTGAATGTACCTACATTGCACGGGTGACGGGTCCTTGTTCTCGTACGGGTCTTGTCCGACTCCGGGGTTCTGAGTTCTCGTGTGGGTTCTACGAGTAGGTCCTGGTTCCGAGTTCTTTGAACCCGTGCGTCCCGTTTCGGTGCGCCGCAACAATACCCAGTGCCCAGTCCGCACCTAAGAACTCGGACCCGGGACCTGCTCCTAGAACTCGTGTACTTTTAAAAGGAAGCAAGTCTCGGAGGCTTCCGGAAAAATGCAGAACTTACCCACCTCTACACTACACCCGACCCTTCAACCTGCCCGCTCCCATTCTCTAGGAAGCATGCACCAGCGTCTGCGTGATCTTCAGATTTTGTCGTTCCGTTTTTTAAACGGAGTACGAACAGGGCGTCCGCGGTTCGGTTTTTGTCGTCCGTTTTTTAAACGGAATTGAGAATTGACCCGGAGAACGAACAAGACGAACGTCGAAGACATCTTTACGAGCTCTCTCTGGGACTAGTTTAAGTGCTAGGGTCGGCACTATAGTACACGCATAATAATAGGTACAAAAATTTGTATATAATACTAGCGGATCCGGCCACACGTTGCTGTGGCTAACGAAACTCAATACCACGCCATTACCTAAACCTTTACGTCCAACGCCATCTATTAAATCAAATACACACCGCCCGTTTGCCAGCACGCTGCCCGCTCCGCGCTGCCCGCTGCCGCTTGGCCTGATATATTACATATTTTAACCAATTTACATAAAACCTTTACAAATTATATACCTAAAAACCTTCCTCATGAATCACTCTATCTATTGGTGAAAACCGCATGAAAATCCGTTGCGTAGTTTAAAAGATTTAAGCCCACAGACAGCGGGAGCGACTTCATTTTATACGTACTATGTAAAGATGTAAACTACCAAATTAAAAGATTAGAGAAGGTCACTTGAATATTAAGTTCCCCACAATCCGTAAATCAGCCTTTTTTTGAGTTATAACCGTTTAAAATTAGATTTTCTTTTCTCTGGTAAAACAGCCTCCGCTTTCCTTCGCCCAGTGTACACTTTCCACAGAATACAAACAGGTCGATAGCGAGAAGAGTGGAGTGAGTGAAATGGCAATATAATCACTGTACGTACATAGGTACCTATACCTATATGTCCAGGACTAAAATTAATGAAGAATTTCGTAGAGTCCCTTTGAGTGCATCAAAGACCAGTCCTGTCGTTTCTATTTCAACAAAAACCTACACAAAATTCTTACAGGCACGATAAATAACAGTCTTTGAACCTTAAATCCTGAAAAAATATATGATCCTGAAATATTTCTCTTCCCTTCAAAAGGAGACAAACGTTTTTCGCTTTCTGAAGATTTATACTATGATGACTAACAGCAAATAAATCTCTTACTTTTGAAGGGTTGTACCATGTACAGTGTACACACACACATCTTTGCATTAACTTAATAATACACACATAATATGGAACCGAGATTATGATTTCCTTTGTGGGCTATAAATAAGTGTTCTTGTGTAGAAAATGAGTAATTCTACCTATTTTTAAAGATGTAGTGGTAGTGTGGAGACTATCCTAGCATCTGCATGTGAAACCATCGACCGTATTTTTAATGCCAAAGGGATTATTATGAAAATTGTTGACCGAAAAGACTGTCATGAAAATTTTTGTATCATGCTAAATTTCCTACGCGAATTCGTCCGTGATTTGTATTAAAATATGATACGGAGCAAACAATGATATGTTTTCTTGATTTTATTTGCCGTTAAATTGTTAATTCAACGCTCCTCGTGTAAACTGTGTTTTTAAAACAAAGCCAGATGTCACCCGAAAATCTTGTATAGCCTAAGTTGGGACTGAAAATTGGAGTGGCCAAAGAAATTATTTTCATTTTGTCGGGAAGTGTGGCGGCTGAAGAAATTCTGGAGTAAAAATCTAAAGCAAGTCATTTTTCAATACAAAAATACCGGGAAAGCTACGTTTTAGAATTTTAATTTTAGTTTAAATAAAATCATTAAAAAAAGATGTTTAGTGAAGAAAATACTTCAGTTTGTCTATTTATTTACGGTCTTACAAACAAACATGTTTAAGATTTTTTTTACATTCTTATTTTGCTCAGACATTATTGAAAAATTATAAATACTTATGATCAAAAAATAATTACAAAAAGTACATAGTTTTAATAGTTTGATCATCACGGCTTTCAGTATTTTTGGATGTAGGTATAAATTAAAGCAAATTTTGAATGAAATAAAATCGATATGGATTTATTATTTTAAAAAGCTGGTAGGTACGGAGAATAATTAATCTTTCTCATTGGACCCGCCCTGTACGATCGTAATAACATCTTTCGACGAAATTTGGATTCTCGGCCGCCGGCTGGTTAAAGGCCCTTAAAGAGTTTTGTATAAAATAAGAAGCTGGAATATCTGAAAAACGAGCTAAGAAGCTAAATCACTTCTTTTGTAGCTGACGGCCTCAGTTTGGAGCTAAATCTAGCACTAAAGGAGCTGCATTGGCAACACTGCATGTAAATGAGGTTACACGCAGAAAACTATTTCGCTAACCAAGAAATTCCAGAAAGAAAATGCTGTGCTAATTTCTTTAGAAAGAAGGAGATAGCGCAACACCCCAAAAACAAATAACGAAAATACTTTTGGCCGTGAAAATCGGAAAAACGTGTCAGATACCTAATTGTAAATACAAATAAAAAACTACTTTCCTAGTCGAGCCCTTTTCAAAGTCATAATAATCGAGGAACAGCGTCTTCTCCTATTTCACCAAAAAGCATTCTCCCCTGTATTATTATATTAGTTGTTTGACCTTGCATTTGTCCCTTTTGATTTCACCAAAAATTTCTATCTTCTTATTTTAATATCTAATATACTTTTGAAAATCTTGGCCATTGGAAGAAAAACTTCAATGTTAGTGCCCCTTTCTGTCCAGCGTATGTTGGGGGTGCGCCTAGACCAGACCTACATTCCGAAGTTTTCCTTAAGTTTACGTAATCGGCCTCGGAAGTTAGGCCTTCTAGGCTTTCTTCATCTTTCAAAACTCTCACCCTCCCTCCATCGCATTGAACCTCTTTTGGGTGGTTTAAAACAAAATAAAAGAGTATGATATAAGTTTTTTTCCCCCCTTTTGAGTTCTCAGTTTGACCTTCTCCGTGGAATTATTTGTTTAACTGTTGATTTTTCACGTAAAATTGTAACAGATCAATGCTATTAATTTAATGGCAAAGTTACACACTGCAGCTTGATGTTTCAAAATCTAACTAAATATAAACTTTTATAAGCCTAAAACATAACGAAACCTACTTGTAAATGTATATTTTTTTATATTTTTTCCTGCAAAGATTGTAGTTACAAATACAATTATTTACGATCATATGAAAATTCGCTAATGGAACTTGATGTTCTTAGGTTTTGTAAAGTGTATCTGATTATCCTCTCCAGAGACATTCTCCGTTGTTTATCTTTATCAGTAATGGTACCAGTATAATATGTTTTTTAAAAGACTTAAGGTTTTTGTGCCAGACAGGGTGAGAAACACAAGAACTGTAAGTTAGGCTGCAGGTCCCAATCCACGGAGGCGCCAAATGTCGCTCCTTCACCACGTGTTAAGGAGATTTTAGTCTGTGTTGCCCGCTTTAGAGCTGGTCTGAGGTGATCCGGTGGCTCCTTCCTTATGACGTAGATCTGGTCCTGAGAGTGTAGGGTAACCCGTGATCAGGATGAAGCAATGGTTAGTAGAAAACGAGTCGAATGGATGCAAGGTCAGAGCGAGGTTGGGCCGGCAAGCAGAGAGAGTGTTACTGATGAACTGAATCGAAAAGGGCTTGGGGCCCGTATTTGTAGGGGGTGTGACAACAGCAGGGTCTACCGTTGCCACTGCCCCCGGGCACATCTTTGGGAGACCCGTGGTTATTAAGTTCAGCCGCGCCTTGGGCTCGAATATTTTTTTCTGTGACCACATCACAAATGTTGATCACGTCCGTTGGAATTCTTGAGATCACAGTGACTGTTTATTGACGTTTCGTAATTTACAAATATAGTTCAGGAGAACTGACGTCCTTACTAACTGGAAGCTAGGTTTTGTCTGACGGTCTCTCGCAATATAGTGACTGTATACTCCTGCCTTGGCCTTCGGTTACTTTCGGGACACCTTGTAAATGTCACCATTTGTCCCGAATACGCCATAGACAACTAACCAAATGATAACTAATCGTAGACTAGTTTTTATAACTGGCAACACTATAATAGTTCTATATTTCGAAGGAAACATACGTTTTCGAAATGTCTTTAGGAATGTGATAAAAGACATTCGACATTCTAGTATCTTCTGTCTTTTTCTTTTTTATACAAGACGAAGGAATATTTTTATGAATGACTTTTAGGATGATCGTCGATGACCTAGGTACATAAGATCTTTGTCATTGACATTGCTTACAATCGAGTTATTATTTTCGGAGACATTCAACTACTGTTGGTTGTATCTCTGAAGGTAGGAAAAGGAAGTATACAAACTCACTGACAATGCAGGGTGTAGGTAGAAGGACTAGGTGTAGGTGTATGAATTAGGAAAAGGACGGGAATACTCTCTAACAACTACAGATTTCCGAATATTTTTTTTTTGGTTTTCAACAAAGGGTTTCCGGAACCCACTGTATGACAGCTAGCAGACGAACAAACCCTTTCTTCATAGAAATCTTTTATTTTTAAACTGCTACCTGTAAATTAGGTTCGCTGTATGTATATACCTACAAAGGGCCTGAATCGAGATACGGATATTTACTTAATCTTTTCAAGACCAAAACTTGAAACCTAAGTCTCCAGGTTATACTTTACGCCTGTGAATATGAAAAGTTTCCAGAAGTTACTTAAAATACGGCAGAAAGTAATAATTCGCTTGGAGGGAACTGAAAGATACTATCCCGACTCAAAAAAATCCTTTTATAAGAAATAAGTGTTATACGTGAATTGTTGCGCGCCAATTTCGGCGCTACGTGAATTGCTATTTTTCCTAGGAATGAAGAAGTTTTGTGTGGATTTTTTTACGAAACTTGTGATTTACTGACATTCCCGGCATAATGATAATAATTCTTTCCACGTCGGAATGCTACGGGTTATCAATGCTGAGTGTTGGCTCTATAGACATTTGATTAGTGGAGAGATTACAACATTTCAGAGAGCATAGTTATATCATAACCCTTTCACATAATATACTTTAATAATAATAATAATAATATATCTGCACCCGAGAAGCATACGGATGCAATCGAAAAAGGTGAATGCTCAGGAGAGCCAAAAAAACGTTTTTTTCTGTAACTATGGCCTCATAACTTCTTCGGATATCCATGCTGATAGATAAAAAAGTAATTATTAAACCAATTAGTTTTGTTTTAAAAACGAGCAAATAAAACGAAGTATTTTATATGTAAAACCTTTAAAAATATTGTTTAAAAATGGATTTGAGTCCTTCTGCTTCAAAATGAAATGGAATATTATCTTTATTGAAAGAAATTTGTAACATTTATAACATAAGGAAGTACATGTTCAGTGTTAATAATACAATTTTTTTTTATAAATTAGTTTTGCAGAAAAAGTTGAAAACAGAAAAAAATAAGTACATAATATGAACAGTAGGTGTTTCAGCTACCGGCATGATAATTTACAGCAAATTTTGTTTATGCATTGACAATGATAATATTGTAGTAGGTATTGGGATTTACTCACAGGAGAGTCTGGAAATGGTATCTTCCGAACACTTGCACTTGGTATTAACTTGTTCCAGTGAACAATTGCGATGCGAATCTTAGTATTAATAAAAGTAAATTGAATTGTATTAACTTTCACGTGAATGGTAAATGATCGGCGTTTGCGATAAATATACATCCGGCTTGTACACTGCGTATCTCGGAACTCACCGGTAGGTAGGCGGGAGGGGAAGCGGGGCAGACAGGATGGCACAATAATTATCACGGAACAATATTCTGGTTCCAAAGTACACGCACAATAAATCGCTGAGTGCAGCCAAATTCTAGTTGGCGCTAACAGTAGGTAATATTTAAAGAAAATAAATTTATAGTTATAAGTTTAGATTTCTCATAATCCCCCTCACTAAGCTAGCCTGTTTACGAACTTACATACACTTGTATTAGAGTATATTCATTGTTGCGTTAATAATGTCGTATTTGTGTGAGTGCACCGGTAAAGGCCCAATTATTACTTTTGATCCAAATTTTTACGTTTTCTTTGAAATTGTTTTGTGAATCACAATTTTTTATTCTATCTGGTAGAATGTTAAGTCTTGTCGCAAGGTGTCTGAAATTTCGTTGACCAAAAGTAGTATGCGTTACAGGAATTTGTAGTAATTATAAGCCATTCACATAACAAATATTTATTTTAATGTAAATATGCCAGTCATTAGTAAAATTAGTCATTCGGGTTGTTGCATCTGATTTAGCGATACGTTTTATCGAGATTACCGATCGATCAAATTATCACTCGAATGAATTTGTGCAAACAGTCGCACTTATCAAAGGGTTTTAATCGATACGATCAAGATTTTTGTGATATCTCAATCAGAAGTGGGTGCTGATAGTGAGCGACCACGCTTATGTGAAATACATATTTTTAAAGTATTGAAGTTGTTCAGGTACGTTTTTAATAGACACTGCAACGCTGTTCCAAACGTTGGCTAAATAAGGAGGTAGCGCAACACGGCATAACACCCCAAAAACAAATAACGAAAATTAAAGTTGTTATTCGTCAAATGGGTGGTAAAGCCGATCCATTTTTTTTTCAACTTGATTAGGTGGGATACGTTTTAAAATTTTCAAGGCCAAAAGTATTTTCGTTATTTGTTTTGGGGTGTTATACCCTGTTGCGCTACCTCCTTCTTTAGCCATCGTTTCGGACAACGCTGCGGTGTGCATCATCAGGGCAGATCCGGCAGATGTGTAATTGTTAGTGGTGAAATGTGTGCTCATTTACTTGGAACGTTGGCTAAAGAAGGAGGTGGTGCAATACAGCATAACACCCCAAAAACAAATAACGAAAATTGATTAGGTGTGTTTCCTGGCAGAAAAACGATATCCTCTTAAAGCTATTTATTTATTTATTTACGCCCTTGTAGAATTTACATCAATCGTGTAACATTGTAATAATAGAAATAGAAATAATAAAATAATTATTATTTCTCTTCCTGTACATTAATAAAAAGGAAGCAGATTTAAAAAGAAAAAAACAACCAAAACAATATTAGAAGAATAGTAATAAAATTTAGATCAGAATTTCTGAAATTTCTGATATAAATTTAGGTAGGGAATAAATAAAAATATCAACGGATCTGAATTTATTTCCAAGCCTATGTAGTCTTTGGATTGGGGAGTTATGAAATACTTAGTTTTAGACGGATAAACAAAAAACAGCTCTAGAAGTCTCGGGTCACGATTTGGTACTCGGAATGTTATTAGTTTTGTTAAGTCGGGTGCGTCAAGTGATCCATTCCAATTTGAATAAAAGAACCAAATCGCTCTTGGTTCTTCTACATGATAGGTCAGTTAAATTAAGTATTTCCATTAATTTAACATAATTAATTTATTCAATGGGTATGTAGAGTTTAAAATTAATGAACCTTAAAAATGTATGTTGAACATTCTCAATTTTTAAGCTGTGTTCATCTTTCGCACTTACTTCCTTAAAATGTAGATATAACTTTAATTTTTCTTTCATTGAAGATTTCTATTTGTGATATAAACCAGTATGCATATTTGACATTGGTGATCTTTCTATTCTTACAACAATTTTTACATCAATAGTAGTTAACACATATTAAGTTAATCTATAAGATGGTATTTATTTACGTGTATTTCGTTTGTTCCAGGGGTCCCTTCAGCCTCGTGAGGCGATGCATCCACCGCCAGACTCAGCAACAATTCGCGGTGAAGATCGTGGATGTGGCCAAGTTTACGGCCAGTCCTGGACTCAGTACCTCCGGTGAGTCATAATCCTATTACCATTATACTCCTACTTGTTGGGGGTACTGAATTATTTATTTTTACTGGAGATGTTCTCACCGTGAGAACAATCCTTTTTAAAAAAACTTAGATGCAAATAGGTAACCCGCTGAGTCAAAAATACGGAATTATACTAATCTCACTTTAATGACAAATAATTCAGAAAGAGGCAAGAGACACCAGAGAATCAAGAGACATAAAGACAGGCACAAGTGATACATATAATATAATTAGTTCAACATATTAAAAGCAGAACTTTTTTTAGAAATCCGTATAAATTATCGTCGAAAATGGTTCGACGAATTCGGTATACTCTATCTTATTATAGTATTATAATAAAACGCTGCCGGAAACCTTATGCTGATTCCAGACTCACGGCGAGAAGTCTCGGCGAGAAGTTCTCGCCGAGACTTCTCGCGAGAACAATCCACACTCTCATTTTTCTCACTCGTGATCTGTTTCCCATCCGGTATGGACGACATTACAGACGATATTAAAAATGCTGCAGGTTTGGCTCTGTGCGATAAATTGCCACTCTTGTTGATTGTTCCACATTTTTAACACAAGGAAACACAATTTTCGAAACAAAAACAAAAATATAACGCACGTCTACTCTCAACCGCTCACTAAACAACACTGAGACAAGACGTGAGTGTAGTAGTCTTCTCGCTTCTCGCCCGCGAAATCCTTTGAAGCGGCCAAATTTACCGACAGCGATCCGAGAAGAGGCAAGCCCTAGAAAAAGAATGCGAGAAACTCATCACATTCACGCTTCTCGGGTGTTCTCGGGGCTTCTCGCCGTGAGTCTGGAGGGGCTATTAGAGTGAACACCAATTTTATTATTAGGTTTAAATTGTATTGTAGGAGCCACATTCAGCAGGAAAATATATGGTTTTACATATTATAATTAATTAGTAATTTGTAAACTTTGATGTACAAATTACTGAAATAAAATGAATAAATAAAATAATAAATATAGTCAACGTATTGACTTTAATATCTTGCATTTCAAGAACGAAAGAACGAAGAAGAAAGATTCTCTAAAATTATTTCTAGGGTACAAATGCGATAAAAGTACAAATCCGTTGAGAAAATTAAACACTTAAAATTCGATCTAAGCTCAATAATTTTTGGTATCCGGTAATTGACGCTACACCAAAGCTAAACGCAGAAAACCATTGCGAAGTATACTGTAATACCAGCTCGTAGTGGAATAGAGCTGGCAACACGGTATCGCTTCTAAGTACGTAAGCACACATTTCACCACTACCAATTGGCAATTACACGTCTGCCCTGATGATCAACACTGTAACGCTGTCCAAAACGTTGGCTAAAGAAGGAGGTAGCTCAACACGGCATAACACCCCAAAGTAAATAACAAAAATACTTTTGGCCGTGAAATTCTAAATCATATCTGACTTAAAAGTCGACGAATTAATAATATAATTCGATGGTTTTATATCGCTTCTAAGTACGTAATCACACATTTCACCACTACCAATTGGCAATTACACATCTGCCCTGATGATCGACACTGTAACGCTGTCCGAAACTTGGCTAAAGAAGGAGGTAGCGCAACACGGCATAACACCCCAAAAATAAATAACAAAAATACTTTTGGCCGTGAAAATCTAAATCATAAATATCTGACTTAAAAGTCGATGAATTAATAATATGATTCGATGGTTTTCTGGTAAGAAAGGAGATCACGGCTTACTTTTTTGAAACATATATCACAGAATGTCAATTTTTGCACTTACCCTAACCTAACCTTAGGGTTATAAATAGGGTTTTGTTTATATCATAATTATTTTTTCCCTTACTTTTTTCCGTTTCTTCTGGATTCCGTGGAATAAATGTACGATCTTTTCGTACTTCAGAACGCTATCAGTTTCGTTGTTTTATTGAAATTGGGTCCTACAGGGAACACATCGTAAATAGAGTTCGTAAAATCGATGTTTTCGTCGTACAACGATAGTTTAACGAGCGTGTTCGTTGTCATGTTCTGTACTTACGTGAACAACTAACTGTACAGTGTAGAATGTACACTTACACGGTACTAAACTGAATATATCTTCCCACTCCCACAGCCCGCTCTATGTTATCATGAAAGTGCAATAAATAGCATTATTATGTGCTCTATTGCAACAAAATCTAAATTATTAATTTTTCGGAGTAATGTAGCCAAAAAAGAATAATGTAGTTCTTGAAACATTCAAATGCCAGTTTCAATGTAAGTTTTAGGAGTAGGTATCTGCTTACAAATAAAAGTTTTACGCCTTTTAAAGTTTTTTGTTCTTTATTTCTTTGAACCAATTTCCGAGAATTAAAGTTTTTGATACTTTAGAATACCACTCGGAATAACAAATAAAGGTTATGAATATCATGTGTCTATTCCCAAATTAATAAAATATGCATTAAAAAGTTCGCTCAAATTTGACGGCTTCCGTGGTCCCGAGGTAAGACTCTCGACTCACAATCCGAAGGTCGCGGGTTCGAACCCTGCGTGCGGAAATAAATTTTATTTGATTAATTTGTGGTATTTTACAATTAATTCATTTAAAATAATAAATATTATATTTGCGCCACGTTCCAGAGTGGAAGATACCCTCAGTATCGCCCTGGTGTAAGACTACCATTCAGAATTGAAACGTTGTTTGATATGGCTTTAGCCGTGTTTGGTGTCCAGATCTGAATAGCCAGGTAATTCTCCACCTTCCTCTTCCCCATCTCTTTCCCCTCCCCACTACCTTCATCCTCACAACATACCCCAATTGGGGATGCCATAGTCTCACTGGCTCCAGACGGGAGCAGTTGGTGACTCTTGTGGGGTACTCATATTTTAAAAAAAACGAGTGTGCTTTAGACCACACGACTGAAGTAAAACTTCTGTAGCTCCATCTATATGATAGGAAGAAAGAAAGAAAATGTGTGCGTGCACTGCTCTCTCCTGCTCCTACAGTGTGATATAGACAATAGGCCTGCACTGTGTCTTAGATATACGAAACGTAACTTGCTATGAGAGAAAGAGATAAAGAAAATGTGTGCTCGCACCTCTCTCTCTTGCCCCTTCAGTAATATACGAAACGTAACGCTCTCTCTTTTTTTATTTTATTTTATTTTATTTATTATGGAAAATCAACAGATATTTTACACTTATAATAATAACATTAATAATATACATAATATCCAATGACAGATTTTCACATAATTAAAATTATAAATAAGAAGTAATACAAAAAGTAAGGGTCCTGTACCCGTAAGAACTTAACAAAAATATAAAAATTATGAAAATTATTCAAAAAAAAGATATAAAAATACACAAAATAAACTATAATAATCTGCTTACTAAATTTCAAACAAGAAGTATTCAGAGTCAGAAATCTATTCTCACTCCACAACAACAATAATAATAATATTACATTGAACAAATTGTACCTACATACCTACAACTCGGAGTGAATACAATAGTAAGTCGAATGACAAGTATGTAACTGGAAAGGATTCAAAGCAATAACATGGTAACTTGCAATATGGTCAAAAAATTATTTGATGTTGGCTATGACATACTTTTTTAGGGTACTTAAATTACATGAGAATATGTCTATATTATTAAAATTCTTATCAAATACATTGCATGCTCTGAATATAAATGCATTTTGTCTGAGATTAGTAGAACATTTTTGAAGATGAAAAAGTGATTTTTCTCTGGTTCTAACACCTGGGACTCTAAAATTAATCTCAGCCAAAAGGGCCGAACAATCAATAAAACCATTGATAATTTTATGAAGATATATTATATCTGCAGAGTCTCTTCTAATTTTTAATGGTTTAAGTCCATAAAGGTCCAACGAGCTGTTTATGTCACGATAACCAATATTAAACTTGAAATTTAAATGATGGACAAATTTTCTTTGAATGGCTTCAATGCGTTTAATATAAATTTTATATTGAGGATTCCATATCTGAGAAGCAAATTCAAGATGACTGCGAACATATGAAAAATACAATATTTTAAGTGTTTGAATATTCTTGAATTCTTTTCCAATACGAAATAAGAATCCTAACATACTAAGGGCTTTCTTCACAATCATGTTAATATGTGCCTCGAATGTGAGTTTACTATCAAGTAGAACACCTAGATCACGAATTTGAGTAACCCTTTTGAGTGATTGGTTCGCTATAAGGTAGTTATGGTCAAATTTAATTTTATTTCTAGTGAAGGTAATCACATAACATTTAGAAGTGTTCATGTTGAGATGATTAATTATACAGTAGTCATTAAGTCTATAAAGATCTTCCTGTAATTTAATGCAGTCGATGATAGAGTTAATCGGAAGATATATTTTCATATCATCAGCGAAGAGTAGAACTTTTGCATAATTAAAGCATTTTATAATGTCGTTGATGAAAATTGTAAATAGTAACGGTCCCAGGTGAGATCCTTGGGGTACACCGGAAGGTATATTTACGAACTCAGAGATGAAACCATTAATTGTTACTCCTTGAGTGCGCCCATCAAGATAAGAGACTAACCATCGATACAAATCCCCGTGAATTCCCAAAGCCAGTAATTTGGATAAAAGAAGATTGTGATCAATTTTATCAAACGCTTTCGAGAAGTCTGTATAGATTACGTCAACTTGGATTTGATTATCCATTGATTTCGTAATATTTTCAATGAATATGGCAAGATTAGAGACAACTCTCTTTCTATCTTCACTAACTTATATCTCCCTCTCAACTACCGTTCGCCTCGCTTTTCGTAACGCTCTCGTCACGTATTCACCAGCTTACTCCCCAAGTCAATCATGCGTAAAGAAGTTTTACTTCAAAAATAAAAATAAAATGTTTTCAATTCAATGACTTTATGACTTTTGCTGTTTTTTTATACCATAATTGTAATGTTTTCAGATTAGTTTTTCTGTTTTGCTTTCCTATGTATAACATATTATGCGAGGTGTCCGGAGTAAAGTCTAAATTATAAAGTAACTCGATATTCCTTAAACTATCCGTAGCTTTGTTATGTATAGTACCTACCTCGTCTATAACAATTTACTTACCTAGTAACTACTGTGCGTAACCACCGTTATAATACATGTCCTTTTGTATTAGTAATGTAACTCTAACATAGCTGGTTCCGCTCTATGTGAGTGACTATCGTCATCCCGCAACTCCTAGCAACGTGATTTATTGTCTGTGAGTTATGGGGATCATTGATTTGTGTTTTTGTCGTTTATCTGCGAAATATATTAGGTGCTTCTGCTTGTGGGATATAAAGATCTAGGTTATTTATTACTTTTAAATTACTATTCTGTATTGACCGGTTAGAAGCAGAGGAGACAAATGCATTAGGCTCCCATTCAGACACCGCGGGTTCCATTCTTTGCCAAGTCCTCCATCAATGCTCACATTCCGCTAATAGTGATGGAAGCAGGAGGAATTTAAATATTGTCGGATTAACCGTAACCCTAACTAACTAACTAACTAACCATCACGCCGTTTCCCCGCAGGGGTAGGCAGAGAGGACGGACCGCCAAACATCCCGGTCTTGGCACACATTCCTTGCCTCGTTTACATTCATACAACGTCTCATACATTCTCTTCTATTATTCTGACTCTTGACATGGCCCGACTCAAGTATCTGATTCACTTGGTCGTGCCATGTCTTTCTTGGGCGTCCTCGACTTCTTCTACCATTCACATTTGCGTCATATATTCTCCTTACACTCCTTTCCTCGTTCATTCGCTCTACATGCCCAAACCATCGGAGCGTTCCTTTCTTGATCTTACTCATTACGCTTACATCAGCCTTGCATTCTTTGCGGATTTCCACATTTCTCACACGATCATACATGGTTTTACCACACATACGCCTCAGGGATCTCATTTCTACAGCGTTCAGTCTACTTTCATCCTTCCTCTGCCAGTTCCATGCCTCACTGCCATACATCAGGGTAGGTACCAGTACTCCATTATGGACGGCTAGTTTCGCGTCTTTGGATAGTTTTTTGTTGGTGCCAACGGCGTTCAGTCCTCCATTAATAGAGTTACCAGCATTCACCCTTCTTTCAATATCTCTATCAATCTTCCCATCTCTCGTAAACATACTTCCCAAATAACCGTAACCCGGTAATGTTAAACTCTCTTTAAAAAAATATAGGTTTTACTAATAGTTTACTTTTTACACCAATTTTCATTACAACGGGGCAACAAAAAATTATTCAAATATTTTCAATATTATAATTGTACTCATTATCTTTCTACGTAGATCTACTTTCTTTATTAGTACATACATTTATAACTGGAGGAGAATCAATTCTTACTCAATCGATTCGCCATGTTATTTGGGGATGTCACGGGTGTTAAAGTAATAAGTAGAACTAGAGTTTACTGACTTTATGTATTTGAATCTCACATTTGCCTGACGGCAATACACGACAATAATTTCTTCCTGAAGGGTAAAACGTGAGGATAGTGAACCACGCAACACAAGCAACCTGAACCAGCGAATAACCAAGAATAATATTCGATTTCCTGCCTTTCTGTCAGCAGCTGGTAGGAGGCACTAGAGTACCAGTATTGCCATACTAAAAATAATGTTTTTTGGCTGTATTTGTTGTGCGTAGGTACTGTCCACACATTTTTGTTCATAGTTATTTTTGTATGCTAAATTTAAAATCTTCCAATGTTTTATTTTACATTTCTAGCGTGATACACAGCCTTTGCTGACCTTCAATACAATGCTAACAATTGAAACAAAGAAAATTATTAAATAATTCGTGAAAAACACGTTATTGCCGAAACTTTTATTTGATGACAGGAATTTTCCGATAAACGAGTGATTGATCTTTTTTATGGGAATACCTCACAAGAGTCCCAACTGCTCCCGTCCGGAGGCAGTGAGACTATGGAATCCCCAATTTGAAGTGTGTTGTGAGGCTGACGGTAGTGGAGAGCGGAAGGAGATGAGGGAGGGGAAGGTGGGCAAGTACCTGGCTCTTCAGATCTTCACCAAACACGAGTAAAGCCACTTAAAGCAACGTTTCAGTTCTGAAAGGTGTCTTACACCAGGGCGATACTATATGTTATTTTTAATACCTATATTAAAATTGTAAATAACACAAATAAATCAGTAGTCATAAACTGTGGCTCGCGAGCCACGTGCAGCTCTTTGTCTACTTTAGTACCTACGGCTCTTTGACGAATGACGTGTTTAAAATTCATTTTATTTTTCTAATTATTAATAATATTGCATAAATAAAAAAAAATCTGTCGAATGTGAAATTTACAGAAGGTAGGTACTAAATTAGTCTATACATTCCTGTGAGAACTGAATGGTTGAGTCCGCCAGGTACGCGTTTACCGCCGAAGTTTCCCGCTTATGGGTAGGCGATTGTAATTTGTCATTTTATTTACCTACTGTCCAGAGTTTTTCAAGACTTTTTAAATTGGATGTGTTTGGCGTGCTCAGTTAATAAAATTATTGCGAATCATTTCTCTAATATTTGCAGGTTTTTACGTTTGTTATTTGTCCTGTATTTTGACAAATAGCCGTTATTTTTCTAAGTTATAGATGTCTAAGTTATTATTCCTGAGTACTTCGACTTATAATTAAAACGTCAATTAGTTAAAAAAAACTGAAATGAAATTGGAAATTTAATATTATTTTGATTCAGTGTGATACATACGAGGGTAGGTTGAAAAGTAATGCGCACATGCTTGTACAGCGCGAACAAAATGACCTTCAGAAGTGCTCAAGGTGGAATATGGAAGTGACATTCCTCCTCTATACGTACACGCAAGTTTGAGGTTGTTAAATTCATCCAGTGTATTTTGAGAAGCAGAAGTATGGAGACGTATTTTAATGTTATGTCAACATAGTGCTATTATCAAATTTTTAACTGCTGAAAAAATTACTTCTACTGAGATTCATTGTTGTTAGGGATGTTTCTGATGACGATGTTGTTGATAAGTCTACTGTAAATCGATGAATAATAAAATTTAATGATTGTGAGCTTAGAGAAGCAATAATTGTTGACGAAACATGCAGCGGACATACGATCATTGATATAGACGATAAACAATCCAAACTCGTCCACGATTTGATTCCAAATGACCGGCGAATCACTCAAAAGCGTATCATAAACCATTTTGGAATATCAAAAGAACGTGTCGGCTTCATTGTTGAACAATTAGGATACCGTGGACGATGGGTACCACACCATTTCACAGACGAGAACAAACAGCGTCGATTAAAGCCTCTGAAAAACTTGATTTTTTAACCGATTCCACACTCTTCTCACTCCCCCGATCTTTCGCCTTGCGATTTTTGTTTTTTTCCTCTACTGAAAAGACACCTCAAGGGTAGGTAATCATTACACCTCGGACGATGAGGTGAAGGCAGCTGTCAAGTCCTGGATTCGAGAAATGTCGGAATTTTTTTTCAGTTACGTAATGAAAAAACCTACCCGCTGGGAGATATGCGTTAGCCTTTAAGAATCTTACTTTAATGTACCTTTTCCCGATCTTGCTATTTATTTTTGTTCGTAAACATGACTAGTTAAACAACTAGCATTGCTTTTCATTAATTAGGTAAGATTTTGTACTATGGAATCAGTGTAAATATCAGAACGGAGGGACGAAATAAAAGAGATGCGTTCAATTTTACTACAAACTTGTAAGGACGAAATGCTTCTGAAGCATTTCAAGAAGTTCGAAGATTTATTTGAGGGTATATTCATCTAATTCTGACCTTGAGGAAATCAATCAAGCAAAACAAAGCTTCTGTGTTAAAGTGGTTCATTTTTTTTACTAACAATTACTATTTTTACTCAGTATTTTTGACAATAGTGAATTTTAAATATAAAGAGTTATTGGGGGCATTCTGTAAAGCGAAGAATTGGGGAGATATTCCCAAGAGGTGTATATTGGAAATGGAAAAGTTATCAACTCCCAAAAGTGCTTCATTCCGTATTTTTACCCTTTTCTATTGTAGAATCTCCAACACGAGTTCCGGTCAAGAATTCCAATAGGTACCTTCATTTAAATGAAACTGGAAAAGGAACCATTGTGCTTTGAAGAACAGATTTTACAGAAAACCGTATTGGAGCTTCGAATCCTTGATTTATTGAACTGAAAATAGTGTTCACTATCCACATACAAATGTAAAATTAAATTTATTGAATGAAGCTATTGATTAACCACATAATTCAATGTTCTAGTTAAGTAAGTGAAAATGTTATTTTCTTTTTTACTGGAATAAAAACTTATGAAAAAAAAAACCTATCAATAAATTCCGAATTTATTGACACGTTAATCAGTGGTCGGCAAACTCATTATTGAAAAGAGCCAAATTTCAGCAGTCCAATAATTTACTTTTCCAGCAAAATTAATTTACTAGGGCCCTGATTTTAGGAGTATGTTAAAAATATCGGGATTAAAACTACGGGCGCTGCATCCTTGTTCTTTAGCCAACGTTTCGGACAGCATTACATTGTCTGTCATCAGGCTAGATGTGTAATCTCAAATTATATCCGGTTAAAACTAGGATATACCGAATAAAACTATATACTAGGGTAGGCTGAAAGATAAAATCAATGCAATCTTGGACTTCAACAGAAATCATCGTTTTAATTATTCGACAAAATAATTTTTTAGACCTCTCTGGCTAAGTTATCTTTATCTTCAATTTTTTTAATGTTTTTATCGACAGTCCTTATTTCATATGACTAATAATTTATTTCATTCCACATTCCGAAGAAACTAAACATTCTAGAGATTTTCTTTATTTGTTTTTGGGGTGTTCCGTGTTGCGCTACCTCCTTTAGCCAACGTTTCGGACATCGTTGCAGTGTCCATCATCAGGGCAGATCCGGTAGATGTACACATCTAACGGATCTGCCGGATCTGTCCTGACGATGGACACTGCAACGATGTCTGAAACGTTGGCGACAGAAGGAGGTAGCGCGACACGGCATAACACCCGAAAAACAAATAACGAAAATACTTTTGGCCGTGAAAATCTTAAAACATATAATTTTAGATATTTGTTAATTTATGACATTTTCTGAACATAGTCACAAAGATAACAGCTTGAATATATGTATATTGTAAAATAATAAATAATAAATAATAAATAGGTAATAAAATGATTTAAGTGGTCGATTTATTCCGCGTATTTAATAGCTTCAAATTTAATTACTTATATATCATTACATATCTGCCTATTACATATCTACCATTACTATTTTGATGGGCGGCGTGGTGGAGGGGTAAGGCTCTTGACTCGTAATCCGAAGGTAACGGGATCGAATCCCGACATGGAAAAATAAATTTTAATTGATTAATTTGTGTTATTTCAAATTAATTCATTAAAAATAATATATAGTATATTTGCGGCATGTTCCAGAATGGAAGATACTCTCAGTATCGCCCCGGCGTAAGACCACCATTCAGAATTGACACGTTGCTTGAAATGGCTTTAGCCGTATTTTGTGACCAGATCTGAATAGCTAGGTACTTCCTCACCTTCCTCATCCCTATCTCCTTCCTCTCCCCATTACCTTCAGCCTCACAATATACCTACCCCAATTGGGGATGCCATAGTCTCACTGGCTCCAGACGGGAGCAGCTGGGACTCTTGTGAGGTATTTCTATAAAAAAATATAGTCTTTCTAATTTTACATCTGCCTTTTTACACCTTTTTATTCTTTTATTATATTCATGGTACTCATTAAATTTTTAAACTGAAGAAAATCGAAGGACAACGGCGAACCGATGGATAAAACCCGATCCCGCCACGAAGTTTTCCGGAATACGTGGACGGTACAATATGTAGATCACAGGTTTATGTAATATTAAATATCGTACGATAACAATATAGAAAACCTCACTCTGAAAACTCCGTCTGGTGGGTGTCCGCGATAAAGTTTCTATTCGAGGACACTGGTGGCTTTGAATATCCGGTCAGAACTGGACAATCCGGACACATCCCCGTTTCCCGTATGCGAACCGTCACGGATACGGCTAACCCGTAGCGCGTCGACTACGGACGATCTCTGACGGTGATAAACCTTTTTCTGCTAGGTACCATTGATCTCTGATAGTGTAATCGGCCCCTTGCTCCGTTCGAGGGTCAGTGAGCGCCACCCTTATTCCGGTATCCGCGGTCATTTTCAGTGTACGTAGGTTGAACTTTACTTGACCATTTTTATATTTTTTTATGCGGGTCCTTTTTGTGCCCTTGAAAACGCAAATACTGTATTCGACCTTAACTTTTTGACCATATATTTTTTTTATATGCAAACGATTTTCGCGCGGTTTGTATCTACCATTTTCATTCCTAAGAAATATCTAACGATTAATACCCCAGCGTCTGCGTGGTTGAATTTCAGAACCCAGTTTCGAGTGCATGTTGACGCCACGCCGTACGCCTTGCGCCACAAGTAACATCTGCGTACGTGAAATTTCAAACAAAACTACTTTTGTAATTCGGTTTTGAATTCAAGAATTCGTCACAAGATGTCGCCACTTCTTCCCTAGGTTAAATACTATGGATTTGTAGAATTTAAGTATTTTTTCGGATATGGGGAGATTACATACGGCGTCATTGCCTGTCACGGTTACTTTAACTCGGTGACTAGCTGTCACTGGAACACAGAGTGGATCCGAGGAACGGGCTATTTTTGGAACCAGTTCTTATCGGATTTATAAAATGTTTACTAAAACCTGCGGAGCGGGTTTTTAACTGCTAGTCTGAAAATAATTATTGTGAACGCACGGGCAAAGAAAGGAGTGCTAATAGCCCATTTACATGATTCATTTATCGTTCATTTCGTGATTTCATTCCGCCTCTTTCCCTCGAAATGAACCGTGTGAACACGAAAGTGAATAGAGACAGTGCCGAATGAAGCATTCCAACAATGTTGGAATGCTTCCTTCGGCACTGTTCACTCGCAACCGGAATTACACATCACGTGACGCGAATGATGTGTGTGAACACTCAAGTGAACAGTCTTTCACTCGCAAATTAGTCGGCCGAAATGTTCTGGCGTGAGGACGTGTAGCCGGAGCGGCTTAAACGTCAAAATGCTCCGTTTAGTTCGCTTTTCGAAATAACTCCTACACGTCTCATAGAAATCATTGTTTCTCCCTTACTATCATAGTGAAAAATATGATCTAAACGGTATTGGAAAGAGAAAATAATGCTCTATATATTCAATATAACAATTAACCACAAAAGAATACGAATATACACTTCTATGGAACCAAAGTTTCTGATCGAATTTGAAAAAAAATTTATGAAACATTGTGAATTTTATAAGAATTATTTTTATTTGAAACGACAAAAAAGTGAGGTGACAGAAACGTTTATAATTTATTTGTCTAACAAAATAAGTGTGTGTTTTAATATTTTTTTTGTTACCAGTAATTTTAGTTAGAATAATAGCAAGGAGGGCCATTTTTTTAACTTTTAAAAGTTTACATTAAAAATTATTCTATTTAAAAAATTACGTGGTTATTTCTAATAATAAATTTTGGAAGCATATTTCATCACCTTTCCAAAACAGTTTTTAGTTTTTGGATACGTTAATAAATATTCCATTAATATGGATTTTATTGCAAGCCGAGGCCTATTTTGGAATAAAAAAATTTTCATGGTGCAAAAATACTGGTAGATATCAGTTTTCAGGTTATTATTTAACCATATGTTCATTTTGTGGTGCTGAAATTTATTTACTGTTTACAAGAATCCCCAATTTCTCGCAATTTAGTTCGACGTTATCGGAAATGTCAATTGAAATCGTAAATATTCCCGAACTTAGCCGTCAGCGCCGGACGAATTCCAATGCGGGCCGCGACTACGCTCGACGACTTCGTAGCGAAAATGTCGAGTGAACTCTTCCTTCGAAGGAACCGTGTGAACACGCGGTGAAACGAGAATGGAATATTTCATCGAGTAAACCTTCATCCGAGTGAATCATGTGACTTCAGCATAAGAGAATGTTGGACGCGCATGTAGTTTGAATAAGAAGTTAGGTAAGCCCCAGGAAGACTTGTCATGACCAAATAAATCACATATTTGAGTCGGGTCATTCCAGGACTCGGAATAACAGAAGAGTATGTATGATACGTTGTATGAATACAAATGAAATCAGAAGTATGTGTTGAGATATTTTTGTATGGCGCTCCTCTCTGCATAACCCTGCGTTTATATCGCTTCTATTTAATATAAACACAAATCTTCGTCATACACAAGTTATTTATTTTATTTTTATTTATTTTTATATGCCCATGGAGCTTTTACATATATGCAGTACATGTTTTTTTAAACTACAATGAAAATAAAGAGTTGACACAAAGTAGGTAACATATAGGAGTTGACACAAAGTAGATAAAACATAGAATGTAAGAAAAAATAGATAATCAACAATAATATTAATAAAAATGTTTAAAATTGGTGTTTACATTAGTTTATGAAATAGGTAAAAATAGTTGGCACATACAGCGTTTGAAGTTTGCCAAGTTCAAATTGTTGTCAAATGCATCCATATTATTTAAGTATTTGTTACCTGGCAATGTAAACGCTGTATTGGGGAATTCAAACTATAGTTGGAATGAGATGTTTGTAAATAAAATGTTAATGTTTTACTTTTGAATGTAGCTATAACTTTGTGGTTATCTATTATAGATAAATGAAACACTTTAACTTTGTTTGAACCACTTTTGTATTTGAGTAAATCCGACCGGTTTCAGAACGACCGTTCCTTCTTCAGGGCAAATGTATACTGATTTGACAGTTTTGAAATATGGATGGGAACCACGGACATATGAATATATCTGGACCTGCCCTAAGTGATAAAAACGTATTATTTCCCTCTCACCATGGAGCCGGCTGGAGCTCTTCCTTGGAGCCAGCTGGGCTTACACGAAAGCCTCGCTTGAATCTAAAAAATGTGACGTCATCATTCTTGTCCTGATCAGCGCCCAGCTAACATCAAAAACAATAAATAACACAGCAAAATATGAGAGCTTGTGCTATACATTATACCTATAATATGTGAACATAGCGAATGTGGGCGTTTCTCCAATGAGCTTGTCGCTGGTTACAGGGGTAAGTAAATTATGAAACATTTGTAAAAGTGTCTTAACTAAATACGGCAACAAAATATTGCTATGTGAATAGGGGCGAACCTTTTCGGGGCGAGCATTTGGCCTTCGCAAATATGTTATTAACGTGGCAAGCAATTCGCGCTCCCATGTAAAAAGGTCTATTCATTCAAAAGCGGTTTTTTCTTTTAAGAACTAAATGGTGATATTATAATGCGAGATGCCTATATACTGTCAGATTGATTTTTTAACGAATCGCAGTCATCTTTCCCCTCTTCGCCTCCCATAGTTTGGTTTTACCCCTCATCTGTATCTTCTGGTCTATTGAATTTGGATGTCTATGATGGGAACAATGTATTATTATGGTAGGGGTGGAGCCGTTGCTAGGTATTAATGAAGAGTGTTAATGTTTGTTTAGTTGTTCGTGGAGGTACATGTTAATTTATTATGTTAGCATTTCTTTCTGTCGTTTCTATTTGATTTATTTCTACGTAGGAAGCTAAATGCATTTTTGTAAACAACTCGCTACACACGAGCTTTAAACTACGCGCGTGACCAATACATTAAAATTTATCTGCCACATAAAAATACTTACGATGCTACCGAGGGACGCGAAATTTTATTATTTTTTGCATGAGTAACTTAAATAAATATTTAAATTGCTTACTGACCTTTAATTTCCAAAAGAGGTTATAGGTACCGAAAAATGTCTTTCACGATTATCACTTTTAAATTTATTTAATACTAGCTGAACTTCCCGGCGTTTCTCGGCTTTTACGCAGAGTTTTTCAAAATCAGATTCGGACAGTGATGTTCCTCTTTTTTATCTTCCATCCATGAATGTTTTTTTTTATTTTTTTTTTTATTATAGAGACTATATAGAAAAAAATTTACATACAAAATGTAATGTGAAATGAAGTATAATATATTGTATTTCTTAGTCCTCCTCACTAGGGGGTCCTGTGCCGAGGCGGACTAAAGTTATTTAAATATAGTTCATTTGTCTTCTATGTCGTTTTTAGCGTCTTCGCTAGGGTTTTCTCATTGACCTCTTTAAGCCATATTTTTATTCTTGATTTGTATTCAATTGGATTTTTTATTAGTTTTATGTCTTGGGGAAGGATGTTATGTTGTGTGAAGGGTATTTTTAAGGAAAGCAAGGAGATGAAGATCTGGGAAAATAAGTTTGAGGGGTGGGTAGAAATCTGGGGTTTCAGTGTGTCCAACATATGAATACATCCCTTCCACTGCGGTGCAAGTCGATGGGCCGAGAGAGTCTGGTTGGAGAGTTTAAAAGGTCTCTCCCAACCAGTTTCTCCTTATCCGCCCGCCACGCAGTAGGTGGGTCCGCATCAGCTACCAAAACCTAGACAAACCTCACCCCATCAACCCGGGCACCCTTGCTAAGTCACCAAACTTTGCAAACCTTGGGGTGAAATTTAGAGGTGTTGGTTATCTAATAAATGATTCCAGGGGCGGTGGTACCCTTACCTGCCTTCCAAATTATTTTGAAAATCAAGTAAAAAATTTCAGCATCCTTGAAATTGTATATTTGTATACAAATCAAATCCACGCCGGCCGCTTGTCCATCGCCCACCAGCCAAAAATAAGCCGCCGCTACCCGAATTTCTACCGATTTCTTTCATGTCTCCATTAAACATTTGAAGTTTTTAAGCTCATGAAAAAAGATATGCTATTTTTGAAGATAATATCTAAACGCGTTCCACGCCGAAACGTAAATCATATAAATTCCCTCGATGGAAAAAAAACGCAAGTATGCTCCAAAAATTATTATAAACACGTTTGTTTCAGTTATTTTACAAGTTCACAATGTTTCTTTAAATGATGCTTAGACGCCTTCCACGAGATTTTTGCTCTGTTTTAGACGAGTCATTTTTTATTAAACATTTTTCACAATTTTCGCTTCGATTTTATCGCTTTAAAGTTTAAATATTAGCGCGCTCCTCTAACATTCGTAATTACATATCTCTCCATCTTCTTCTTTTTGAGCGCGGATGCGGTGCCTTAAGATATGTATAAGAACAATTCTACTATACAATTCTGTAAGTTTATCTTCTCAATGGTTTGCTTAGATTTGTGTACCTACATAACCCGATTTTATTTGTAGGCCAACTTGAAAATGGAAACTAATCCATTACTTACTTTTGAGTGAAGAGTGAAGTGTCAATTTCATTTATAATGCGAATTTACATGATTGATGTTACCTTTCTTGTGAACTTGAACAGAATTTATTTAAATTAGGTAGGTAGGTAGGTGCCTACTACCTACCCATGTTCTACCTATCCAAGAAAATTCAGCTCTGTAAAAATGTGAACGGAAACTCTGTACCCAAGAAGCAAGCATACGGATGCAAGTCCAAAATTTTAAGAAATGAGTTTTTGATGCAGACTTGAAGTAAATTATCATGTTTATCGGTGGCAAAAAGATACAAGTCCTATCATGAGAAGAAAAATAGGATTTTCAAAAATGTATACGGATGCAACTACCTTTGATGCAACAACTAAGTCCTATCATGAAGAAAAATAGAATTTTCAAAAAGAAAATACAGCTCTGTAAAAATGTGAACCGAAACTCTGTACCCAAGAAGCCATGCGGATGCAAGACCAAAATTTGAAGAAATGCTTTTTTGATGTACACTTGAAGTAAATTATCATGTTTATCAGTGGCAGAAAGATACAAGTTAGTTACGCAGAAAAATCTGTGATCTATTAATATTATATAAAATAATTCACTCGGTCTTGGATACCCCTGATTTAATAGAACTAATACGATTTCATTGCCCTGGTCGTGCTAACAATAGACTGACTACCGTTCTACTATAATAGCACACATTCATTATCACATTATTACTCACCAATCAGTCGATTACACATTTTGGGAAATGAATATGCTAACATCGGCGACATATATTTCTTAAAATTAGCGCAATATAAATATGCACTCAAAAATTATTTTTCCATAATGTAACTTTATATACGCAATATGGACATGTTGAAATGAAATGATGATATTTCTCATTGTTCTTTTTTGTTATTTTTTGTTGTGATACACAAAATAATTGTATGTTATTTTTAGGTTTCAGTTTTTAAGTTTTTTATTTTTTCCATAATGTAACTTTATATACGCAATATGGACATGTTGAGATGAAGTGATGATATTTCTCATTTTTATTTCTTGTTGTGATACACAAAATAATTGTATGTTATTTTTAAGTTTAAAACTACTATTATGTAATGATATTATTTTTCTTACTTTTGTACTCTATTATATGTTTATTTATAAAAGGCAATATAGCCGTTTATGTATTTAAAATAAAATAAAAATAAATAAAAAGTTCTATCATGAGAAGTAAAATAGGATTTTCAAAAATGTATACGGATGCAACTACCTTTGATGCAACAACTATCTTAGAAGCAGAAAGATGTACATGGACTTGCATCTTTATGATTTAGTTGCATTTTGAGCATTATGACTCAACCCATTTGCATCCTTCTGCCTCTAATATTACTACGCTTTCTATGGAAGTAAACAATTTTCAAACATTGATCCTTTCATAATACACTACATGTCGTAACAAAATATTTCATTTCATTTTGAAGCAGAAGGAATCAAGTCCGTTTTTTTTTAAACAATATTTTTTAAGGCTTTTCGTATAAAATATTTCGTTTTATTTGCTCGTTTTTAAAACAAACTCAATTGACTTTATAATAATGTTTTTTTGTTATTTATCAATATGGATATCCGAAGAAGTTATGAGACCATAGTTACATAAAAAAAAGTTTTTTGGCTTTCCTGAACATTTACATTTTTGGACTTGCATCCGTATGCTTCCCGGGTACAGAACTAACATCGCCGGGAAGTGTCAATTTCCTTTGAAATGCAGATTAAATTGACATGCTGTAACCTTTTGATTCTGACGACAAGTTTTTATTTGAATGTCCTTTACGACGTGTATAAAGCATTATAAATTCCATAATCCTATTATCTTCATTTATTTTTGGGGTGTTATGCCGTGTTGCGCTACCTCCTTCTTAAGCCAACGTATCACACAGCATTACAGTTACAGTTTCCACCATCAGACCACATCTCCTCTGATGATGGCCACTGTAACGCTGCCCGAAACTTTTGCCAAAGAAGGAGGTAGCGCAATACGGCATATAATACTATTGGCCATGAAAATCTAAAATCAAACCCCATGTACATATAATAATAAAAGGGCATAAATACAAATAAAATACATCTTTTTATCTCAGTTCAGATTAAAAAACATGGTGACTGGACTCCTAAAATTATAATTGTTTTAAATTTTTATGTGCATAATTTACCAATATCAAACCTAAAATTTACTTCAAAAGAAGTAAAACTTCACTAACTTATATCTCATCCTCATCCTCATCCTCATCCTCATCCTCATCCTCATCCTCATCCTCATCCTCATCCTCATCCTCATCCTCATCCTCATCCTCATCCTCATCCTCATCCTCATCCTCATCCTCATCCTCATCCTCATCCTCATCCTCATCCTCATCCTCATCCTCATCCTCATCCTCATCCTCATCCTCACCCTCACCCTCATCCTCATCCTCATCCTCATCCTCATCCTCATCCTCATCCTCATCCTCATCCTCATCCTCATCCTCATCCTCATCCTCATCCTCATCCTCATCCTCATCCTCATCCTCATCCTCATCCTCATCCTCATCCTCATCCTCATCCTCATCCTCATCCTCATCCTCATCCTCATCCTCATCCTCATCCGCATCCGCATCCGCATCCCTATCCCTATCCCAATCCCCATCCTTGTCCTTATCCTAATCACTCCCCAAGTCAAGCGTGCTTAAAGGCCCGACCGTTCGCCTAGCAATCGATCACCGTTTGCATCGATTACCGTTTGCATCGATTATCGTTCGCATTACATTTTTCGTAACAATCATCACGTTTCGTAACGCATTCACCAGCTTACCCCCCCCAAGTCGAGCTTGCGTAAAGAAATTTTACTTCAAAAAAACTTCAGCACTTAGAGGAGGTGATGAAGTTGCATGTTGTTGAGTTGTCCGGTCACCTTTATTTTAAGTTGATTCTTTGATTCGTCGATTCATTGTTCTTGTATGCTGTTAAATAGTGTACATACTGTACGTAGACCTGGATGCATTTGAATGAAAAAGTATTTTATATTTTTGTTTTTCGGCGGTTTTTGTCTCTCTGCACACTCCTTCGGAGACATTTAGTTATATTTTGCGTACGTAGGGTTATCGAATTTTCCCTAAACCTACTGCATGTTATATGTATATAAGTATGCCGGGGGGACAACTGTCGGGGGATCAACCGTCATGAAATCAAAGATGTATTACACGCCGAATGAAAATTTACAAGTGCGCTTTAAGCTTTCTTTGGATCGATTTACAAACACTAAGCGTGTGTTTTGCTACAATGTAAAGGTATGTTACATTAAACCTGAATAATTTAGACGTTAATCGGTTCTGAGTCCTGTTTACATGCGACCTGAAGCTGGGAAATTTCACGTTCGAGTGGAAGCCTAATGTTAGCAGGTACGTAATTATTTTCGACTCTCGTTTGCCTGTAACATTTACGTGGAAAATGACGACAAATATATTTGCAAGACATATAGTACTTACTATCCGTCCTTGCCCGAGATTTTTGAAGTGAAACTTCTATAGGCTCGTTGCGATTTGGAATTCGGGTGAAACGGATATGACGCATACGGCACCTGCGAAGCATCAGATTCGTATCAAGGCTCCTATTAGTTGAGATATAAAAGGGAAATTAAGCTAGGTCTGCGCTCATTGGCTGCTTTGATTATGACCTCACTTTTCAAGGCTCCTTGGTTCTTCATTGGTTGAAATTGTTTTGGTAAAGTTTCGTTTCTACCGCGTGTTATCTGCAATCAATTTTTTTTTCTCAATTAGTAATAATCTTTACATAGTATATAATGAAGTCGCTCCCGCTGTATGTGCGCTTAGATATTTTAAACTACGCAGCGGATTTTTATGCGGTTTTCACCAATAGATCGAGTGATTCAGGAGGAAGGTTTTTATGTATAATACATGCATATAATATTAGATGAAAGTTCAGAAATTCAAAGATTCAATTTAGGCAGCGGGCAGCTAGCAAGCGAGTGGAGTGAATTTTATATGTGTGCAAATTAACAGATGGCGTTTGTTATAAAGGTTGGGTAAGCCACAGCAACTTGTGGCCGGGTGTGCTAGTTGATAATATGACAAAGTGTTATTTTTATTACTCAAATGTGACCTGTGCAAATTTCTTGACGTCAGAACTCGTTGTTAGCGATTTTCGCTGCGAATGTAACTGTAGCCTCTTTCGGGAAAGATATATTCTAGTACAATGCAATATTTGTTGATTTTTTATGTATCTAATACGATTGGTAGTCTGCTTTTGAGAGTTTTTACTGCGTCTCACAAACAGACCGCCAGAGCGAACAGGCCTTTGTGTTTCTTCCCTCTAATAACGTGAATCTCTTCAAAATCCATGTTCACTGCTTCTTTTATGAAAAAGATCCCCCGAATAGCATCTCCAAAGATAATACAGGATCTGAGAGAATTTTTCCCATGGGGCTTCTTGTGTGAAGTTAACGTAAAAAACCGATCTCCTGCTTTATAGTTAAGAGTCTTCTCTTATTCTAACTAACTAACCATCACGCCGTTTCCCCGCAGGGGTAGGCAGAGAGGACAGACCGCCAAACATCCCGGTCTTGGCACACATTTTGCCAGGCAGGTACTAAATAATGTCCGAGAATCAAAAACTTTATACTTCGGATGTTAAAAGTATTAAGGCAAGTGGTTTTCCTGTCTTCGATCCTGACATCGCGTGTGACAAAGATTCTCGTAAGAATTTCGCAATAACTGTAGGTATCTCTCTCGCCACCTGCACGATACTCGTAATTGTAAATGACTTCACGTACCGCCAGAGGTCTCATAGTCCCATTGACCTGTGAGTCAGTAAGTTGGTACCTTAATCGTTATTGTTATTGGAGATGCGAGCAATATACTTTGACTTGTAGAATTCCTATACTGACGGCAATGAAAAATTTTAATGACAAGTTTTACTTGCACTGACTCTTGAATATATTTTATTTATAATATATGTTTTTTTTTTTTTACATTAACTCCACACAGGAGGCCCTGAGGAAAATAACTTCCCTCAGGGCCTATGTCATCTTTGAAGATGCTGTGTGGAGGGTCTTTTTGAGAAAAGGAAGGAGTGAACACGTTGTAGGAGGGAGGAAACACAGAGGCCGGCAAATCGAATCATAGAAACGACCCGTTCTCATGTGACTAATGTCAACCGTGTACAAATGTTGGGCGCGTGTTTGGCGTGTTTCCCGACTATGCACCAGTGACGAGGGGATCAATGACGCTAGTTCCTCGGAGCACCTCCCATTGTAATACCGGTAGAACAAGGACAGCATTCCCACCTGACGCCTGTGCTCTAAAGATTGCAGTCCATCTGTTAAGATGGGAGAATCTATCAAGCGGACCGCCCGTTTCTGCACAGAGTCAATGGTTTTTTTTAGGTATTTTGGAGCTCCAGACCAGAGGTGGCTGCCAAATTCAACTGTGGGGCGTACTTGCGATTTGTACAGGGTTAGCAGTTGTGTACTATTAAAGTATCTGCGGGCCCTACGCCCAGTTTCTGAGAGGCTAACTTAACTCTGGTTTCGATGGAGCCCCCGTACCTGAGCTGGTCACTTAGAGTTACACCAAGCATATCGATGGAGGTCCTGTTCGGAAGATTGCTTCCGTTGAAGGAGACTAGATTTTCATTTCGATCCCTTTTAGACGTTATCAAACATGATTGGGTCTTTGAAACATTAAATTCGACGAGGTTATTCTTACCCCAAGAGAAAACACTCTCGAGGTAACCGTCCATTCTTTGCTTCAAAGCCCTTCGAGCTATTGGAGTTTGTGTGCCCTTTGGGGGCTTGCCAACAAAAAGCTATCATGGACTGTACTGTCATCCGCGTAACAATGGATCGGTGCACATGACAAGAGATCATTGATGTGCAACAGAAACAAAGTCGGTGACAGAACCGATCCCTGTGGGACGCCAGCATTTATCGAATGCGAGGAAGAGGTGAAACCGTCAGCAACCGCCTGAATCGACCTACCCCTCAAAAAGTCGGCAATCCACGTACGCAAGGATGCGGGAAGTCCGTAAGAAGACAGTTTGTTGACAAGCCCTCGGTGCCAAACCCGGTCAAAGGCCTTGGAAATATCCAGTGCAACCGTTTGGGTCTCACCGAAACGTTCCAGGCACCGCCCCCAAACATGCGTCACATACGCGAGAAGATCACCGCACGAGCGGTTCCGTCGGAATCCGTATTGACGGTCGTTAATAATTTTGTTCTTCTCGAGGTATGTGAGCAGTTTGTCCTTGATCACACGTTCCATCACCTTAGACAGAACTGATGTGATCGCTATGGGGCGGTAGTTGGCTGGGTTGGAGCGGTCACCCTTCTTTGGAATAGGGTGAATGATCGCTTTTTTCCAACCAGAGGGCACAGAGCCAGACTTCAGGGACATTTTGAACTGGAGCTATTTCTACAGCGCACCTCTGTAATACCAGGGCAGGTATTCCGTCAGGCCCACTGGCTTTAATAATATCAAGCCCTCGTAAGACTTGGAGTACATCCCGATGCCGGATCCTCAGCTTTTTCATATGAAAACCGCAATGAGGAACCGACGGCGGGGTAGCACCTTGATCATCGAGGGTCGAGTTTTCCGCGAACATTTTGCCTAATAAGTTTGCCTTTTCGGCGGCGGTATTTGCTAGAGAGCCGTCAGGTCTGGTAAGAGGTGGCAGACTGGGTTTGCAGAAATTGCGACCTATTGAGCCCGCAAGCGACCAGAACGCTCTGCTGCCGTGCGGGCAGGCAGCCAGCTTTCTGCTGATCTGCAGGTCGTGCTCGAATTTTGACCTGTTTATGATCCTCTTGCTTTCCTTTGCCATTTTGTTATATACTATTCTGTTTTCGGACGTTCGAGATGTGTTGTAGGCTCGGTAAGCCGCGTTTTTTCGTCGCACTGCTTCAGAGCATTGTCGACTGAACCATGGCTTTGAGCCCACACCAGTTTCTTTTACAGTGGATTGGATGAAGCCATCCATCGCGGATGTGATGACTTCACCAATTTCCTGGGCACATCTTGAGGGATCCGAGGTCCGAAAACAGACAGCTGACCACGGGAAAGCATTCAAATGTGCCCGCAGACCAAACCAATCTGCTGATCTATAGTGCCACACTTTTCTCTTCAGCCGCTGGTTAGGCGGTCTGAAGGTTACGGTAATTGATGTCGTCACCAGGCAGTGGTCCGAAGGTCCTAAAGGCGCTGTGACGTCAATCTTGTAACCTTGTGGCACAGTGGTTAAAAACAAATCTAACAGATTTGAGCGGTGAGTCTGGACATCAGGAACTCTTGTAGGCTCCTGAACCATTTGCTCCAGTCCGTGGCAGAGGGCAAAGGATTCCGCCTCTCGTCCAGCAGAGTCCGTTGGTCCTGAGAATTTTAACCAAGGTTCATTATGAACATTGAAGTCCCCCAGGACCACAAACTCTGCCGTAGGGAAGCGGGGCAAGAGGTCATCAACAGTATTACTTAGATGTTTGAAGAGTTCGGACGTATCTGAAACGCTAAGGTTCGGTGAGCGGTATAAACACGCGTTAAATCTTACCGTACTGGCAAGATTGACACGCACCCACATTACGTCGAATCTGGAGTGCTCCAGATTCAACAGTCGCACATAGTTGACGTCAGCTCGGCTGAAGAGACAGACACCTCCTTTTGGTCTGAATTTGCCTGCGAGTGTGTAGCCCGGGCAATCCAGGTAGGAGGCGTCTGTAGGCTCGGCTATCTGTGTCTCAGAAAGGAAAAGAAGGTTAGGACGTTGGGAGAGAAGGTGGTGGTGGACGAAGTTTAAGTTTTTGTGCAGGCCGCGAATGTTGGTGAAATTCACCAACAGTTTTGGCCTGCACCGGGGACTCCTGTTTCTCGCCGTTGTGATAGTGATGTTATTGTTGTTTGTGCAATTCATGATTTTATACGGGTTTTTTTTTGGGATTATTAGGAGAAAGGAAGGTCCGGGAAGGAAAAGGTATGAGGGATGGGTAGGAAAGCTGGGGATCAGATTGTCCAGGAGTGACGGACGTGTGATCCAACCCACCCACTGCGGTGCAAGGCCGGGAGAGTCCGGCTAGAGAGGTCGCCCAATGCGCCCCAAACGCTACTGCTGGGTCCCCTCCGGTCACGAACCGGCACAACAGCAGCGGCGGGGTTTTTGCACTCGTTGATGGGGCAGCCCACCCTCAGTCGTGAGCCTGAGGGTCGGGCCCCTGTACTACCGAACGGCCCGAACAACGGTAACCGGTTGTAAAGGGTCTCCCTCAACCAGCATCTCCCAATCCGGCCCGCCACGTATTAGTATTTGGGAAATCAACAGTTGAATTTTATCATATTTTACATTATAGCAATACAAAACCAATTATGGTTTCCCCCTTGTGTTAATAAATAAACAGAATCATGAAAAACCTCATTACATAGTATAAAATGAAGTCGCTCAAAATGTATGTGCGCGTAGATCTTTTAAACTACGCAACGGATGTTCATGCGGTTTTCACCAATAGATAGAGTGATTCAAGAGGAAGGTTTATATGTATAACTAGCTGACCCGGAGAACTTCGTACCGCCTAAGAATGTGTCATATACTGTTATAATGTGTTATAACTGTTGTGTTAACTTATTAGCTGAATTAATTTCATTTTTTTAAGTTAAAATCGAGATCACGTTCAACGTTTCGGACATCGTTGTAGTGTCCATCATCAGGGCAGATCCGGTAGTTATGTCTACCGGATCTGCCGGAAACGTTGGCTAAAGAAGGAAGTAGCGCAACACGACATAACACCCCAAAAACAAATAACGAAAAAAGTGTCGAAGTGTTTATTTTTATTAATTCACTGAAAGTCAAGTTAAAGGCGGGTCCAGAGCTCGAAACATTTGCCGCAATTTGCCGTGAAAGTCCATCAAACATCACATCAACATTTTTTGTTTTCCGTCTCCTCCGTTTGTTGAAACAGGGTTCAATGATTGGGCTGAAGTTCGCACGGTCCACACAATTTGACAAGTGGTCTGAAGTACGGACCTGTCCTCGGATACGCAATGAACACTTGACGTTTGACGTTTTTGGCTTTTATATCAAAGTTTAATGCGTTCTGATGACAAAAGAGATGCATCAGGGAGAAAACACAGATATTTTAATAGATATTTATTTATCAGGAAAGATTTCCGACTAATATCGACTATTGCACGACCTAAAGTTACTATTAAAAATTTGAGTGCGTAAATAATTATTACGTAGCATTAAAAATAGAATACCGATTTGAATTGGTAATTTCTCCAGTTTAAGTTAAGTAATAGACTTTATTTACAAGTGAGTTCACAAAAGAAATAATCATCCATTACGGCGGTGTTTATTTACAATTTATTTTATAATTATAATTATTAGGTCCGCGCAGTTGACATAATACCAAAAAACTTAACTTTTGACGTTTATCGTTTATATAAATGTTGAAATGCATTCGATGAAGAAAATGTGCTCCAACAGGAAGAAAATACAGATATTTAATTATCAGGAAAGATTTCCGACTAATTTCGAATATTGTAAGACCTAAAGTTGCCCTTTAAAAATTTCCAGTGCGTAAATATTTACGTAGACGTCAAAAACAGAATAATTATATTAATATTTCATAGTATATTGTAATTTTGTCATCAAAAATATTTATTATTATATTAAACTTAGGTATAATAATATTTTAAACTCCTGATTACGCTTGCTCATTGCACATAAGCACAAAAAGCCGTTCCGTTTATTCTACATACACGACAGCATCGCGCGGCTCGTGTCAATTAAATGAATTATACCCCCCCCCGCCGCCCCTCGCCTTCACCGGGGATGGAATGTTTAGGAAATGTTTTCCGTCGATCATGGGAAGCACGAAACACAACAAAAAATTTCAATATTTATGATGTTGATGACAAACATTGAATGTTGTTATGGGACTGTCAAGGCAAATGTCGAAACTATGGACCCGACTTGAACTAACGCCCTTAGTTTTTTTTACATTTAACTGATTAAAATCATTAAAGAATTTTTTCAGACACAATTTGTCTATTTTTATTTTCTCTTACACGGTGGAATGCGCTCGCCAGTATAAACGAAAGTGTTTTTACAACGAGCGGCCAACTCAGCAAAAATGTATTATCAAGCAATAAGTCACGTGTTAAAAAAAGTTTCTTAAAAATAGCAACATTTAAATCAGCTATGTTGATAATAATTAAAAAAAAAAAATTATGTTCTGCGAAACTATTTTTGGTTATTCCGAAAGCTTAATGGTTAAAGCGTTTCCTGGATAGCATGTGGTTCTAAGTTCAAATCCCTTTTTAAACGACTTCGAAAAGGCGGAGGTTCTCAATTCGACTGTATTTTTTTTTATTTTTTTTTATGTTTGTTACCTCAGAACTTTCGACTGGGTGAACCGATATTGATGATTCTTTTTTTATTTGAAAGCTGGTGCTTCCCGTGTGGTCCCATTTTAATTTGGTCCAGTTCCGACAATGGCATCCATGAGAAAATCATATAAGTCTGGGTTCTGATTATGGGATCCATGACAAAGTAACGGAACTCTCCAATTCTGAAGAACAAATTTACGATACTCGGCCGAATCTTAATCGAATTAGTTAGTGTACTTCAGATTCACTAAAAATCAAAAAATAAACAAAAATTTTAACAAAACGAAAAAACGACTTCAAAAAATGCACTAAAAAGTAAAAAAATAATTTCGCATTCTTCTACAACTTTATAATCAACTTACCTTTTCTACTCATCAATATGTAGGTACGATTGTTATTTTTGGAGTCGGTGTCAACCAAGGTACCCGCGGCCCGGCGTGTTCACTTGACAGCTCCTCTCCCGCCGACACCGACTCCAAAAATAACAATCGTACGTACATATTAATGAGTAGAAAAGGTAAGTTGATTATAAAGTTGTAGAAGAATACGAAATTATTTTTTTACTTTTTAGTGCATTTTTTAAGTCGTTTTTTCGTTTTGTTAAATTTTTTGTTTATAATTGTTTAAATATAATAAGAAGAATGCCCATTTAAAACGATATTCCTACTCTGAGAGGTACTTGCGATTAAATCTATATTTTCCCGTTGTAACAAATTGGTAACTATCTGTATCGAAATCTTAATTGGTCTTAAGTACCACTCGAGTTAATTACCAGACGTAATTGATTGTAAGTTTTCCCTGTACGTGGTTGCTGTATTGTAAATGTACGAATAGAAATATTTAGTACTTACGGCCAACTGATTATTTTCAATAGATGTGTTTATGTGAATTCTATTGGATGTTGGAATTTCCTCCATTTAGTTTTTAATTAGATACTAATCTAGTTTTTAATCAATTTTTTTTTTCATCACTTTTAATGACTTTCAAAGGAGATGTTGAAGTTTTATTTTGTTGAATAGTCCGGTCACCATTTTTGTGTAACTGTGTTATGGTCGTTTTAAACTTTAAAAATTAGTTAATATTTGTTGTTTTTTAATTAATTTTTATCATTTAGTTCATTTTTTTTACGAAAACGGTACTATTATAGTAAATTGCTTTTAAAAGTTGTTCGTAAGTATATCGCAAAAAATTGGAATCTTTTATGTACCTATTTCTACTAACGATATAGCTAATCTTCGCGTCTATTAATTAAATACCCAGTTTCGCCTATTTTTGCAAAATCATGTTGTAATATTTTGTACGTGGCAGGTTATTCTGGTTTCATGCAAATTAATCTCGATTTCGAATTTCCTTACTCAATTTAATAGCACAATTAAAATTCAGTGAATCAATAAAATATTAATTATTATTTTTAATTGAGAAACTAACGTTTATGACAAGATTTTGCATAGCACAAAGGGTAACAATTATTATAAGCACTTCTTCTAATAGTGCAAAATTATTTTGTGGTAACATTTTAAATTCAAATGAAATTATTCCTGTATTTTATGCTAACAATAGACTTAAAAATTAAATAGTAAATAATAAAGATAGAGATTCTGAAATGAAAAAATCTGGAATTTTTAAATTGAAATGTAATGATTTTGATTTCTTTTATATAGGTAAAACTTCGAGAAACTTTGAAATAAGGATTAAAGAGCATATGAAAGCTTTAAATAATAACAGTTTCTCGGAGTTTGCCAACCATTTAATAGAAACTAGTCAACCTTTAATTTTAACAGTGGAATAGAATTCATACATTGTAATGTCAATGGCATTCAGTTGGATAAAATAGAAATTTTAGACATTAGAAAGAGTGTTAATGCAAATTTAAATATTATTAATAATCAAAAATTGTTTTTAAATGACCCATTATTAAATCTATTCCCCTTTTAAATTTTTAATTGTTCTATATTGCCCCTCGTCCCTTACACATTATTTTTCAAATTTTATTATTGTTTATGTCTATTATTTTTCTCTATAACCTATGTATGTCTATTTTTAAAATTAGTTCTGTCAAAACCCTGAAGAAGTCAGCTTTGCTGACGAAACATGTCGGTTTTTGTAAATAATTAAGTGGTTAATACAAAGTTATCTATTAATTTGAATTATAATAAGCAATAAGCCTGAAACACTCAACTGCATTGAAAAAAAATGTATAAAAATCTTCCGTGAAAAGATGCCGCCAACGGGTAAAAATGATAAAAATCTTGTCTTAAACGTTAGTTTATCAATTAAAAATAATAATTAATCATTTGACAAATTAAAGTATTTCACCAAAAAAATGTGGACATAATTTGTCTCGACGCCACCTAGCGAAAGATTTAGCACTAACAATGCCTTTCTCACAAAAATAAAGTTGGTTGTTTTCAGGTGGAAAAATGTAATAAGCAGTAATTGTTGAATGAAACACTAGTATATATTGAATTATTTGGCGGATATTAAATAAGCCGACATAGCTCAGTGGTAGAGCACCTGACCGGCAATCAGAAGGACACGGGTTCAAGTTCCGTTGGCGGCATGTATCTTTTCTCGGAAGATTTTTTCAATGTTGATGAGTGTTTCAGGCTGATAATTATTGCTTATAATAAGTTACAATAAATTATTTTTCAAAAATTTTCATGGATGGACCAAGTAATTTTATACAAAATTTTTATGATTTTTTTTATATTAAAAGTTTGTTTTGACTACTGCAATTTGTTGTACGCGTTATTTGATTTAATTTATTATTAATTTAACCAGACAGTATCATCATACCAACTAAAGAGATAGCTTTGAAGGGTTTTATGGGCGTGTCTGTGCCCAAAATAAACAATTTTTTTCTTACTTCTGATGAAATTGATTAAATATTTTAAATTGTCAACAGCAAATCAATTTCATTTGTCTGCTTGCGGCCTAGGATTCGAAACATCGTATTTGCAAATTTACAACTACAAGTTTCTTTCAAAACGGTATTTTTCTATATTTAAGAGCCTTTCAATCAGTAGGTACCTACTTTTACTTAACTCGGTTAATAGTAGCCGTTACAATTTTTTTCGACTCTCACTCCCAGATAGATTAAGTTATCCGCCGGCAAACGTACATAGTTTCGTAAATATTTAAACCCAATTTGCAACGGCACGCGGCCGCTGACAAACGAACCGACCGCGGCCTCGCGCGCCCGGCTCTGCCCGCGTATGATGATTTGTGGACCTGTCTGAACCGGAGCTGCCCCGGTTTAAAATGCATGACCCGTCTGGGCTTTGACGTTTCCTGGCCCGAAAAGGCTCGAAAAAAGGATCAATGCCTCCGAGCAGAGGAGGTTCTCGTCGGGTTATTGCGTACTTGTTGTACCCAGTGCTTGCTCTGTAGAAGAAAATAGCACTGGAACTCAGATATTATATAACCTACATATTCAAATAATAAAAAATAAAAAAAAAATCGCAAGTATCTAGAGTCTAGAGGAAAATAATTCTCGTCGGATAAATTTGCTTATGTATGTGCTTCCCAAAAAACAAGTGGTTTACTACGTTTAGTGACTTAGCAAGGGCTTGGCGGCAGATGTTTTTGCTCACCTACTGCCAGGCGCGCGGGATCGAAAGAGATTGGTTGAGGGAGACCTCTCCAGCCAGACTCTTTCGACCCATCGCCTTGCACCGCAGTGGGGGGGATAGGAACACATTGAGACCCAGATTTCTACCCACCCCTCATAACTTGTTCCTTCCCAGAACTTCCTTTCCCTAAAAGACCCTCCACTTTAGGAGGCGGGAATGGGTACCGCCGCCCCGGGAACCTTAATTGAATAACCAACACCTCTGCCATTGGTCACCCCAAGTGGTTCGCTACATTTGATGATTTAGCAGGGGTGTCTAAGTCTTGGAGGCGGATGACCAGGACACACTGAACCCCAGATTCCTACTCACCCCTTAAACCAATTTCCTTCCCAGAACTCTCATCTTCTTCTTTTCTTAAAAAAACCCTCCACACAGCATCCCTAAAGATGACATAGTTCCTGATGGAAATTATTTTCCTCAGGGCCTCCCATGTGAAGCCTAAAAAAAATAAAAACAGCAGCCCCAAAGATGACATGGGCCCTAAGGGATTTTTTTCCTCGGGGCCTCCTGTATGGAGATAATGTAAAAAAAATCACTTAGATTTTCGTAAAACTGTCCAAAATACGTGCCGGAACGCAGTTCCGGTTTGTTCCTTTTCGAAAAATGCACTCGTTTTACGTTTCCAGTATATGTACCTACATACGTACCTATATGTATGTACGGTGCGAAGTCGAACGAGTTAATTTTTACTTTTTTGATTGATGTCGCCTCGTTTTGATAAAATTCCACCACTCAAAATAATTTTTCTATAGTCAGGCGTTTCGGCACTTCAGAATGACTTCTGTTCCTGGATTATTGATTAACATTGTTACTGCTTAACGTTCACAGTTGATTTCGCCTGTAGGAGTACAACACGTATGTGGAACGAACTTCTGGTATCCCTCATTTTACCTTTCTGAGAGCTGCATTGAAAAATAAAAACCCTTCTCACAGTCTATTCCTTAACCCGGCTAAAAATGTGGCGCAACTAATAATTGGCAGTGTAGTTTTTCGGAGTATATATACACATTAAAATCAAGTGGTTCTCGTGAGTTGCCACATATTCAACGCTAAACGGTTTTTTCCTCCAAATGGCGATTCATTAAGAAAAAAAATCAGAGTATGCAATTCACACGCGGTAGAAGTTAAACCTTCAGAAAACTAAAGTTTACAAGAGTGGGGAGGCTACAATGCACCGCACAAAGAGGAGACCGATTATACTATCTCATTCTCTCGCAGACTAAATCCTATAGATGTATGTGTTTGCCTCTTTTTAGTGTCGCTATTTTTCGTTTCAACGGTGCTAAAGAAGTTTTCACTTAAAAAATCAGAGTGTGCAATCCACACGCGGTAGAAGTGAAACCTTCAGAAAACTAAAGTTGACAAGTGTGGGAAGGTCACGAAGCACTGCACAAAGATTATACTATCTCATTCTCTCGTTAGTGTCGCTTTTTTGTTTCATATAGTTTCAAATAACAACTGTGCCAAAGAAGTTTTCACTTCAATAAATATCCTTGAACAATATTAGTAAGGGAACGTACCCAAACTACGTGACCAACTTTTTGCAATTTTTAACCCCCCCCCCCCCCCGGTGACCAAAATCCTAAGGAACCCGCCGCTCATTTGTATGGAGCGTGACCTTTTGAAGACCCCCCCCCCCCCTAAAAGTGTCACGTAGTATGGGTACGTTCCCTAATGTAGAAGTTTTGAGTTTTTTTTTTAAATAACCCAATTTTCTAAAAAAAACATTACGATTATACCACGAATTTAACCAACTCACAAATCCCTTGAATATCGCACTAGAGTTTAACGATATTCAAATTAATAGATGAGTCAATCAGGGGATGGGGAACACCCAACTTACGAGGAGCGCGGGAGGCGGCGTGACCGGGACAGTCTTTCTGTGATTTGTTAATAAATTAATCTGACAGCATCGCAATATCACCATTCAATCCTCGAAAATAAAATCTACTTACGAATTACTAGTTCTTTTTATAATAGCGCTGAAATACTGGCTACGTAAAAAACAACTCTATCCCAAATAAAGTAAATAAAAGTTCGGGCATTTTTACAAAATTTATTATTTTGTTACACTATTTTGTTAAATACTTTTACAAATGAGTTATAATTAATTTACCCACCTCCCTCAATTTTAGCGTCGCTACGCCAGGAACGAAAATTCAGATTTTGCGCAGAAAAGTCCCACAATGAACAGTACTGCAAAGCTTTGCCTTACTTAAGCGAACTTTTTTTCGTGCATGGTCTAGTTATTTCAATGTGCGCTCTTCAAAAATCAATGTACGACTGATGTCCTAGTGTATTCAAAGCATTCTTGAACCCTCCTGGTGCCAAAAATATGGTCACGTGGTCTGCCCCCAGCTCGTCGAAATGATACCCAGATTTCGTGTTAGGGCAAGTCTATCATGTATATCAGTTTGAATGTCTGGGTGTTTAACTGTCGGATTATGACCTGTTGGATTATGGCGCCGCTATTTGGGAATGTTGTGTGTTGTGAGGCTGAATGAAATTTAGAAAAATTAATATTAATGAAATAATTAAAAACACTTTGTTTTTACCACGATAATCTCTATTTAAAAAGTCAACATGTTTCAAGAACGATGTTCTCTTCATCAGGACATTATATGTACTAAAACTAAATGATCAAATATAGAAATATAAAAATTTGAAGAAGTAAAAATAATTTAACCGTTAAAGTATCTGGAACGTTGGAACGTAGTATTTATGTTGTTCATAGAGAAGCCCATTAATATCACTGTAGTATTTTGTTATTTGCACATTTTTGTATTTCATAGTTTTGGGACCAGAGCCAAAGCGGTTTATCGCTCTCAAATAAAGGTCGTGATTATTATAATCTATAAATCTATCTATCCATCTATCTAAAATAAAAATGAATCGCCGAAATGTATGTATGCGCATAACTTCCGAACGACTGCACCAAATTGTATAATACTTTTTTTGTTGTGTTCGTTATGGTCAGGACAAGGTTTGTATAAAACTACTGGTGAGCTCTGGTATAAACGAAATTGGTATAAAAAATAAATTATATTATAAATATATATAAATTATGGTATTTACGAAATTGGTATAAAAAATTGCAATAGGTGGCACGCGAGCTGTTTGAAAACTGAATTATACCGGGACTGAATGAATGGGAGGGTGGAACTCGGGAGGAGGGTTCGCGGGACGGGGGAAGCAGGCGAGGGGAGTGGGAAGAGGGAAGGCGGTGTGGGAACGCGAGAGGGCGAAGAGGACGCGGGAGAGGAAAGGGAGGCGGAAGGGGAACGGGAAGAATGGGAAAGGACACGCAGGGGAAACAATTTCTCTATTAAATGGCATAGCAACGCATGCCGGGAACCAGCTAGTAATAATATAATAATACGGATTTATGTTTGAATGCTAATAGTAATTTTTCTAAGTAATATTGTTGCGCATTCATTGCACTATTAGAATAAAGAATATTATAAGATATTTTAAGAAAGACAAAAATATTATAGAGAAATGTGGTGGTGTGGCGGGGTGTGGGTAGGTACTGTAAATGATTTTTTAATTAATTTTAGCGAACACCTCACCAGGAGAACCTGTATTGAGGTGTTCATGTGTATTGTTTTTGTTTTATGACGGTTACGCAGTTGATATTGAAATATAGTGTTTGAAACATGCTTTAGGACCTTTAGGTGAATACTGCATCACCATCCCATCCCCACCACCATCCCTCCCCAAAAGCTATTATATTATAACTTTTATAACTTTTTAATCTCTCTAATTAATACACACCAGTGAAAACCTATTATTGGTTCAATAACATATACATATGTAAATACACCTAAGTAAATAATGTAACTGTTGGTTTTCCAAAATAAAAAAAAAAATAAAAAAAATAATATATGTATGAGTGCAGTGTACGACTCAACTCCGGTTACGAAACCTATTCAGGGAAAACTTTGAAAAAGAAGTTACATGATAATAGAAAATACGAAATTACCGTTCGTTAATATCTGTCCAGGAATAAGGTCTTTTAATTTGAATTTTTTATTTGTGTGAATTTAAATTTATTTTATTTATCGAATGCTTCTGTTTGGAAAATGATAATATCGGCACTTAGCACCACGCGTGTCCTACACATTATTATGCATTACATCACGTTATTATAATTATACATTTTCTATTAATGTGAAGATATATGAAGGTATGTGTGTATATGGGTACTTTGTATTTCAATACCTACTTGGGCGCTGAATGTGATGGACTAGTGATGATAATTTTAATCGAATGGAATATCCCTTCAGAAACACTGAATTCATTCTAAGTGACATCTTCGTCGATTATTACAAAGACGGGAAACGCAATTTGTTCGTTTCTAATTTGCTCGAATAAATTTTAATCAATTTGATTGTAAGAATTGACAGGTTTTCAATTAGTTTGACAGATTATTGGTAAAATCTAATTTATTTATCTGTTCAAATTTTGATTATAAGTTGATCATGGGAATTTGAAATGCTGTAAAGGGCAATATACCCAAAAATTAGTTTTATTATTTTTAGTAATATTATTTTTCTCCGTGTTTTTCAATTTATCCTTCTAATTATTCATGCATAAAGGGCTACCTTCACGCACACCTTATTTAATATTTGTACGTTGTCACTTCCTCCGGCTTTTCTTCATTGTATGACGGACAATATTGCTACCTACCAGCTAATTAGGTCGAAGCTTAGAGTTATGAACCCGACGTGTGACGTCATTAATCAAAAAAATATAATGTTTTTGTACATAAATTATTTACCATCTGAAATTCGGCGAGCATCAAAGAATATCTTTTTTTGAAATTTCGAATATAATTTAGATATTTTGTTCTGACTTCTGACCTTTTGAAATTAATAAAAATGCTTAACTATCTTAGCCCGATGTCTGAGTTTTTATCAGTGGTATTCAGCTCATAAAGGTTGAAAAACGGTGCACATGATTTCCACTTGAATATTGTTGTCTCTTAACTTCCATTATATAAGACAACTTGAGATATTTTCGTTATTTGTTTTTGGGATGTTATGCCGTGTTGCGCTACCTCCTTCTTTACCGCCCAGATGACGGACACTGCAACGCTGTCCGAAACGTTGGCTAAAGAAGGAGGTAGCGCTACACGGCATAACACCCCAAAAACAAAAAATGAAGATACTTTTGGCCGTGAAAATCCAAAAACGTATCTAACTTGAGATATGTTGGGTATCTTTCAATAAGTTTAAGGTTCGAAAGATTACTATGTTTGTTTGGTTATTGTGAATATTCATAATGAATATTAAAATTGACAGACGTCCTTACTAGGCTACACTCTATGTAGTTCTGTTGTTCCGGTTGACTTACTAGTGACCCCGCCCAATCGCACTGGCGCCTTCGGCCATTATCTACCTAAAGCACGAACGGCGATAGATGATACTCTTCTGATAACTAACTGAGCTGCCATCTGTTGAGATGCATCTGAACTTCGTATTACAAACTAACCTATCGACATTTATTTACTAGGCTAGACTAGGTGGTTATTTTGCCCCGCTGACTGAGGAAGCCCGCCCAACATCACTGGAACCTTCGGCCATCATGGTAACCTTTCGTACCTAAGACACGAACGGCGTTAGATGGTACTCTTCTGATAACTAACTCAGCTGCCATTGGTTAAGATACAGCAGAACGACATCTATTTAAAGAAGCTGAAAACTAAATGGATAATATAATCAATACACTTAAGGTATCGTCAAGCTTTTGGAAAAATTTGACGCAATATGAGTGCTGAAATTGTTCTGTCATTTCGAAACCCGACGGGCGCTCAATACAGTTCCTCTGCCATGATTGCCAGCGACTAACGCTTACGGGCGGGAAAAAAATCATATACTTGCGTGAATGTCCCCTACACGTCTCCACCGAAGGATGCTCCCGCGATTCATTTGTTTACGCAGGAAAAATAAAGGTGCGATACTTTTTGAACACACCTCGTATATGTACGTTCAATAAACCACAAGTAAGAATTGAATATTTTATTTATTCCGTTCAAATCTCTTTTATTTCAAAATCTTTCTTGTTATTTTCTGCATAAAATTTAAGTTCTCATATTCTTTCGTACGCTTCTTCTCCATCATATTATTTTATGTAAAGGTGCATGATTTAATGTGTTTTAATACATAAAATGTATAAATAAATCATATTTTCCTTTTGTGCTATTGTTAGTCTAACTTTCTTTACGTTTCCTTTTCGGATACGCTCGCATCTTCCTTGCAGCTCAGAAAGGACGAAGGGAGGGCAAAACTGTAATTTCTTTACAAAAGTAGGTTCTGTCGCACTGTGGGGTGACTTGGAGAACTCTGCCATTTTGGCGAGTAAGTCTCTCTGTTCTGGATTGCTATCTGTAACAGCGTCTATCCAGATTGTTTTATCTCCTTGCCTGTAAAACCAACCTGCAAATGGCCCTGCTGGGGTGAAAACTTATTGCTGAACAGATTCGCCCAGATTACTATATTTTGACTGGGAAACGTAGAAGTGATACCCATTTATAACATTTTACGGAAGGTGAATACAATATTTTTTCGTAATTTTAACTTGCGATATTAATTAATATATATTATAAAAGAAAGTGTACAAAAGTGTGCATCCCGCTAAAACTCGAAAACGAGTCCCGGTACGATTAAGGGAGTTATATGTTGTGGTAGCCCTCTAACCCCCATCTATGAAGAAGGTTCCCGTTTTTACCTGAAGGGCCTGCTTTTGAAGATATAAGGGCTGGAAGTTTCGCCCTCTTGAAATTTCTAGAACAGTCCAGAACATTCGAGGGTATTCGAGAGCATTCATAAACATTCTGGAATGTAGTGGAATGTTCGGTGATAGTCTAGAACGTTCGCGAACATTGAGAAACAGTGGAACATTCCAGAACACTTTCGGATGTTGTGGAATGTTTTGGAGTATTTTGGACCTTTCGAAGACTTTTTTGAATGAGTGGGGCTACCCATTGGTAGGGTTATATAAAGCAAGACCCGTCGTGGATTCGAACATCAGTTCAATCTCATCAACTCCCGGAGTTAATCCAGGTACCCCAGCTAGTTCACAATAAGTGTGAACATATTGTAAAATTATCAAAAGGACGCTCTACAATAAATACTTCAAAACTAATAATTACCCCCAAACATATTATTACATTACATTACATATTCAAAGGTAAGAATTTTTTTTAGAACCGAGTTCTACGACAAGTTATTCAAGGACCTTGTGCCACGGCTCACCAAGGGCATCGTAAGGTCGAAAAATAGTGGAGATATGCACCTTAAATGTTATTCGCTTTTTTGTAAAAATATTTTATTCCTGACTTTATAAATAACTAGCTGGTCCCTGTCGTGCGTTACAATGTCATTTAAGGAAATTAATTGATTCTCTCTGCATGTTCTTTCCCGTGCGTCCCCGTTCCCTTCCACCTTCCCCGCCTTCCCCTACCTCGTTTCTTTCCTCTCCGCGAACCCTACCTCCCCCGTTCCCCTTCCCCCTGCCTTTCCTCCCTGCCGCTAAAATATATGAAATACACACATTTTCATTTATACACATTTCATAACGCTAGAAATTACCATTATATAGCATAATGTTATTCTGATGTATGAGTTATATTATTGTAAAGTTTCATTAAAATTCATTCAATAGTATTTGCGTGAAAGAGTAACAAACACACATATATCCATACAAACTTTCGCGTTTAAAATATTAGTAAGATTGTATTTTTTCTTTGGAGGGGTGCAGATATAGTTCACCGTTTGTCCCTTTTTCTACTGTTGACATTTAGTGTGCAAGAAAGAGGGGCTGCATTATAATATATTTAAGAACAAAAGCAAAACAATCAGCGCATTGACATTTGACTTTTTTGAATTTTTGGAATTCACTCACTACTCAATATTATACTTATTACAATATTCCTGCAGCTCTTTCAAAAGATGAGAATTCGTTCCGTACAAAATGTATGAGGATTTCTTCATAATTATTTTTTTCGTGAATTTTCCGATGTTTTAACAGCTATTCTGATATTTGGGCCGAAGACAAATCCAACAAATCAAAGATCATAAAAATCGGTCCAGCTGTTCTCGAGTTATAAATGGTGTAACTAACCCGACTTTGTTTTATATATTACTAGAAGACCCGGCCACACGTTGCTGTGGCTAACGAAAGACAACGCCATTACCCAACCTTTATAAAATCCACACCACCCGCTTTCCAGCTGCCCGCTGCCCGCTGCCTGAATTGAATATTTGAATTTCTCGACTTTTCTCTACTATAATAAGCATGTTTTTATACATATAAACCTTCATCTTGAATCACTCTTTCTATTGGTGAAAACCGCATGAATATCCGTTGCGTAGTTTAAAAGATCTATGCGCACATACATTTTGAGTGGCTTCATCAAATAAAATAATTCAAATCAAATACCTACTTACTCTAGGACATCTATTTTCCAATTTCTTCCGTAGAACGAATTTCAAAAGTGACTATAGTACGGCCCGCCAGCCGTTTTAAATCGCACAAAAATATGTTTTCTTTGAATTTGTCGGCTTTTCTCTAATATAATTTACATGTATTATACATATAAACATTCCTCTTCAATCACTCTATCTATTGGTGAAAACCGTATGAAAATCCGTTGCGTAGTTTAAAAGATTAACGCGCACATACATTTTGAGCGACTTCATTTTATACTATGTAATGATATATATTTTTTTTTACATTAGCTCCACACAGGAGGCACCGAGGAAAACAATTTCCCTAGGGGCCTATGTCATCTTTAAGGATGCTGTGTGGAGGGTTTTTTAAGGGAAAGGAGGGAGAAGAAGATATGAGAAGGAAAAAGGTATGAGGGGTGGGTAGGAATCTGGGGGTCAGTGTGGCCAGGAGTGACGGACGTACGAATCTATTCCTCACACTGCGGTGCAAGGCGAAAGTTGGGGAGAATCCGGCTGGAGAGCTCAAAAGGCCTCCCTCAATCAGTCTCCTCCGATCGAGCCCGCCACGCAGTGATTGGGCAAACGTATCCGCCACCATATAAGATATAAGATTAATATATAAGATTAATAAGATTTAATTCACAGCAGACACAATCTGAACGAGAAAGGGTCGTTTGTACGACTCAACAGCGCGGTCAAATAAACATTTGTATTTCATGCCATGTAAAAACATTTAAACGCAGATTCCAATATTATTTTAATGTTATATTCGTATTAGACATTTCCAATAATTAGCATATTTCCAACAATCCCTTGATGATGGTCAACTCTAACTCTGCAGCCAATCGGCAAACTTCGATGATAATTAAACGCCTTCAACTTGCTGAGTTCACTTGAAATCTGTAATGTTGACCTCCATAATTGGATCATTTCAGTATGATGGTAATAGCTACGCTATTTTGAACTTCCGATCAAAAGGCAAGTCCCCACGGCGTAGATTGCACGTGACTTGGGCAGGATTAGCATTACACAACTTCACCAGGTACACAGTAGTTATTTGTAAGTTAAACATAGATTTAAAAACAACTCCTTGCCAAAACATTTAACCCTAATAAAGAAGGCCAATGAAATACAAAACTAAAGCAAATATTTGAATAATTTTGTCTATGGAATAGCAGGCAAACTTTCCGCTGCTGAAAAAGCTTGAAATTAAACACCGAACAGAAAAACGATTCTGTATCCTTTGTAGATACGGAAACGATACGTAATCGTCTGTCAAATTTGGGTGATTTTCTATGGTATTATAGTATAGGTATCGTGGGCACATGCCAGCTAGCTTCATTAATTTGCAGTGGTACCTGCATATTACCGGTGACCCGACAATTGGTCCGGCGACAATTATTGATCCTGCGACAGTTGATCCGGCCGACAGTTGATCTTTCCGACAGTTCGTTCGGCCGACAGTTGATACTTCCGACAGTTGGTCCGGCCGACAGTTGATCTTTTAGAAGATTTTTTTCTTCAAGTAAGATGCAAAGAGGATATTATACGGCCGTACAACTAAAATCGATATACTTATATCTGAAGGCATCTTGAGTGAAAATCCGCAAAAATATTTTTACTAACAATAATTTAGATTCTTCGAAAACGCATGCGGCAATAACAAAATACGACATACGTGCAGTCGGCTTAGCAAAAAACCACTAAAGATTTCTACTTACCTATAATATATATTTTTTATCTGAATATAACACAATAGTCCCAACTGCTCCCAACCACCTCGAGCCAGTGAAACTGTGGCATCCCCAATTTTGCTTTGGTGTGATGCTGAGGGTTGTGGGGAGGGGAAGGAGATGTGGAAAATGTATCTAACTATTTAGATCTAGTAACCAAACACGGCTAAAGTCATTTCAAGTAATACCTGTAATGATCTGTATTTCTTATAAATTTTATTAACAATTTATTTTTTTCATGTACCTGTTTATTTTATGTACCTGTCTCAATTTAAAAAAAGTAATTGTCAAAAGAACCCGTTGACAAACTGATATCAATCAGTTTAACGGGACTTAATTTAAAAAATGTAAAAAAACTGTAAATAAATAATAAAGGAATTTTATTAATAAAAAAAATCTAAGACTAAACCTACAGACACTGTATACTGGCGTAAAAAATTAAAAAATCATGTGATATAATTTATTTTATCCGACTATATACAGGCGGATGTGTTTATAGTCGCCCCGGAAACCATTTATTGGATAACCAACACCCCATCAGAGACATTCGTTCACTATTATTCCATAATCTCTGATCATTATGTGGTATTTGTGTAGATACAAACTTCAATAATTTCTGTAAGAACGGTATTGTTATTTCCTTTAAGTATTTTTAGGTTTAGACATTGACCTTTGATCTTTCCGCGTGTTAAATGATTTGGATACAATTCTATTAGAGGATTCAAATGTTGGGTTGGCAATGATCATTAGGGTCTGTGGATTGACGTAGGTACGAGACCCGAACGGATGAGTTTATCTCTCCAAGGTGCACACCCTTAAGGGTCAAGCTATTTTAGGAACACTGCTAGTGCGTTCGTGTTCATCTACGAACAAGGCAGGCTTGTGGATTAATTTACTCATGATTTGTAATGTATTGTGCTTATTTCGTAGATTTAATTTTATTCAAAATCTTTCATTATGGATACTTTAATACGCCGACGTCGCGCGGTATTCAGATTGAAATATTTATGTAACGAACAAAATAGCATCTCTTATTTTTCATTTCAAAACTGCACGGCTTGTGATGGAAATTACGCTGTAAGTTGAAAATTTATGCGTTGTCATAGAAATTCCAGAAATACAAAGCTCTATAAGTTTCATGAAAGATTTTATTATTTTTATCTATTTTATTTTACGCCCAGAGCACTTTTACATACATAAATAAAGGCAGTATATCTTTAACATGAGAAAGAAATAATATTAATAAAATTACGATAGAAATAAAAAGTACACATATGAAATAAAAATATAAGCAACAAAAATTTACAGTACAGTGAGATATAATAACAATAAGTTGCGATAAAAAAATACATACATGATATAAAAATGCAAACAACAAAAATTTAAAAGTAAGGTGATCAGAGGCTTACAAAATTGCAACATTAACCATGTCTAATAACACCCAAATATTAGTTTAGCATAGTGCCAAACCGCTGTATCGACGATACCTCCTGTACCTCTGCAAGTTGCAGGAGTTCGGAACTGTCCAATTAGGATTGTAATATTTTGGTAAATAAAGTAAAATCATTTTTTTTCAAATAACTAAATAATACTACAGGTTATGATGGCTTATAATATGTCAATGAATTTACTAAGACATTACATTTAATTACATTAAAAAGATAGGTAGAGATAGTTTAGTAAATTTGTCGATGTACGAATAGTTTAATAAATTTACCAAAGAATTCCTTGGTGAGTACTTGTATCATGGATGAATGATTTCATTATTTCACATTTAAATTGTGTCAGTGACATATTCCATACATCTATGTGCGAATACATATTGCCCAAGTGTTGAATTCTGTGTAGTGGTATATTGAATTGTGCTCTGGTTATGTTTAACCAAGTGTTTTTAATTATTTTTTTATTTTTTTATTTTTATTTTTTTTTATTTATTATTTTTTAGCATATAAAATATAATGTACATTTAGATGATGTATTAATTTGCTTACATGTTCATATTCAAATATGTTAATACCACTCTTCCATGGAAGCGTTAGCTTGTGTCTGGAAGAGTAGTGTACATTTTTTAATGCTATATTTAAGTTCTTAAATTACAATGTGAATGTAAAAAACAATAAGTTGTAAGTTCGGTGATATGTGATTATAAGTATTTATCTACTATCAAAACAATTTTACTGTTTGGATAATGTGTCCAGAATTATTGTAATTAGTTGCTAAAAACAATACAAAATTTAACTTATTTGAAGAATGGAGTATCACTTGGAAACTGAGTTATAAGTAGATTAGATTAGTCGGAAACTGTTTTTTTTTTTTTTTTTGAGATTATCTTTAAAATATTTTTTTACAGTGTTTATTAATTGGATTTTATCATTTATTTTTCTAATTTCATCCGGTAATCGGTTGAAAATAAGTCTTCCTTGATAAGTATAATAATTTTGTGCAAAGGAAGTGTTTAATTTTGGGCATGAAAAAATATATTTATGTCTAGTACGGTTTTCAGTTATAAATTGATATTTTTCTTTTTCTTTTATAATTTGAATCAATGCATTTCTATTGTATAGATCTTTGAAAGATGGTACTTGGAATTCCTTAAATAATTGATCCGTTGGGTAGTCAGAAGGTTTTTTTAATATGATTTTAATTATTAGCCTCTGCACAACTTCAATTGGGGAAAGATTAGTTTTGTATGCGGATCCCCAGCTAATGATAGCATATTGTAAAGTTGATTGAACCAAAGCGTAATATATTAGATATAAGTTTTTTACAGATAAAAAATTTCTGATTCTTAAAAATATATAAATCAATTTTCTAATTTTTTTTACAACTTGACAAATTTGTTCCTTCCATTTCAAATTTTTATCGATAATGACTCCTAAATATTTGATTGTGTTTGTTGTTTTTAATATTGTGCAGTTTTGGATACAATAATTTTTACTATGTGTTTTGGAATTATCATGGATGATGATATCAATGTTTTTAGGGGTATCATTTTTGTGTATTGCAAATGGAATTACAAATGTTTTATCACCATTTAGTGATAGTAAATTTACGTCGAAGAAATTCTTTAAAATATTTATGTCTTCGGTGGCTTTAAATGTTACTTTTTCCCAAGTTTTATCGCTAATTATTAGTACCGTATCATCGGCGTATGAAGTAATTTGGCCATAATTGAAACGATCATTTTCATAATTGAAACGATCATTGAGACTAGTTCATTTAATTTTACTCCGTCACAAAGTTTATTTTAAAGATTAAATCGCAATATTCAGTAAGAAAACAATAGTGCTTCCGGTCTGTGGCATCATAGTCTAACATATTCAAGTAATATCAAGGTGTTATACAGTCGCAATTATTTTAAATAAGCAAAAATACTATATTTCTATAATAACATCGCGTCGGTAGTCGGTAGTCATTATAAATCATTTACAATGCACTGCCGCGTATGTCCTGAAGTTATTCTATCAGACGAGTCGATATTTGTGTGTTCGGTGTGTAAAGGCACCTACCATCTAGCCTGTGGAGGAATAACGGAAAGCACTTTCCGTCGACTCACACAAGAACGCCGTGAACAACAGAAGTGTAAGCAGTGTAAAAGGGACACACGATCGGCCACCGCCAGCGATAACACATCTTTGGAACCGCCCAAAAAAACAACGGCCACTAAGGATCAAGGTACTACATCACCGTCATCATCCCCCGCTAATCTTGAAGATATTCAGGATTTAGTCATGACCAAAACAAACAACCTGGAAAAAAAACAGAACGACATCATGGACCAAAATAACAAGATACTGGAAAGCATACAATTCATGAACGCACAATATGAAGACTTTATGGCCAGAATCCGTGAAGTCGAGAACCGAAATAATGAGCTTACAGCGAAGAATTCTGCACTGGAAGCTAGAATCGCAGTACTGGAGAATAGTCTTGAATCCCAAGAGCGGGCCTCAAAGTCTTGCAATGTAGAAATAAGAGGCATCCCCGACATCAAGGACGAAACACTAAAAGACGTGGTCTTCAACATCTTCAAAACAACAGGATCTTCCATAGAAACTAAAGACATCGATGCTGTATATCGTCTACAAAAAAAAAATCATAATCAGAAGCAACCCAGGACAATTGTTCTTAAACTAAAATCGAACATGGCTAGAAATCAACTGCTAGCTGATGTGAAATCTTTCAACAAGAACAAACCCAATACCGAAGATAAACTTAACACATTAAATATTGGTCTCGCCGGCCCCCGGTTGCCGATCTATGTATCTGAACAGCTAACATTTCGGGCAAACCAAATTTGGTATAAAACTCGCCAATTCGCAAGACAGAGACATTTTCAATTTGCATGGATTAAACAAGGACGCATCTATCTGCAGAGAGAGACAGGATCAGGCGCAATTCTTATATCCGATGAAAACAAGCTGGCTTCCCTATGAATATCTCAAACACAATATACCTACTGACGACAACGATTATAAGATGAAGGTTCTATTATTATCATTGCCATTATCATATACGGTGATTATTCACATCACTTTATTCACATCATTCAGTCATTCGAACCCAATACACTTACGAGGCTTGCTCTTTTCCACTCTTTACTATATTATTATTATGTTTTATTCTGATATATACTTCATCACTAATACTAAGTGTAAGTTCCTGTGTTCAATTACTTGGGAACATTTCGACTATTATCACACATGTGTATTCATAAATATTATTGTTTTATGTATGTTATACTAATGTACGAAATCAGGTCGTATCTTACTCAGGCAGACCGATGACTCGAATATAATGTTAATTCGCAATGACACATACAAATCGGACGAGTAAAACGCCAAACAATATGGCTAACGACACAAAGTATGCATAACTCTAATGTCCAGCTACTCCATTATAGTATAATGAACATTAAAAATCTCATTACCATATTATCTCATCACCTAGGTACTCTATTTCTTTAATGCACATTATAGTAAAATGGATATAATTTGTACCACTTATAACACTGCAGGTTTAATTATTATGATGATAATATGTTCCAAGGAGATACCAAATTTTTCCTCTACATATGAGAATCCACACCTAATTAATACGCTTGTATTATGTTTCCCTACTGTACAACCGCACTCACTCCCAAGTACTGATATAATATATCTTATTAACGACCCAAATCATATCTTAATTGATAATATTATTCCTATCTTGCCTATCATAAACTTCATTACAATAATAAGTATGACACGTATTTTTAACCTTTCAAATCCAACGTACCCTGAATTATTATATTATTTTTTTTTATTTCCTAGCTTTGCCAACACTGTAAACCTCTTTAATTATTCCTTCTTCATTATATACAAATTCACAAAAACAGCATATAATAACCACAACACTTAAAAATTTTCAAAATATTTCATAATGTAAACATTACTTGTAAATACACAAGTCAACACACATATTACTATATTTGCAAGGGTGAAGTGTATTTCCAGCCGAGCGTCAACATTATTGTTATATTTATTACTACCTTAAAATGAACGACTTTATAATAAACGCAATCGATAAATCATATAAAATAGACGAAAGAATTTTTGATACGGTAAATAAAACAAACGATTTTATAGATGTAAAACCTACAGCCAGCCTAATAATTATACACATGAACGTGAGAAGTTTGGAAAAAAATTTTGAAGAATTTCTTATAACTATTAGACAATTAAATAGAATAGATTGTATAATATTATCAGAGACGCATTCATCGAGCGAAATTAATTATAATATACCGGGTTACTCGTACTACGCCACAAAATATAAAATTAACAGAAATAGCGGCGTTGCCATATTTGTATCTAATATTTATGCTGTCACAAGTATAAATGAAATAAAGGTGAACAATGTTAATTTATTAAACTTGGAGATAAATTTTATGAATAAATCATTTAATATCATTGCTATTTATCGGACACACTCTTCTGTTCTAACCACATACATAGAAGAATTAAAAAATATATTACAACATCATAAAAACAAAAGAACAATAATCATCGGAGATATTAATCTGAATATTGCTAATGATTACTACTCTAACGATAAAGATAACTATCTAAATATGTTAGCAGAATTAAATTACATTTCATGTATAAATTCATATACCAGAAACATTATTGGACAAAGACCATCTTGTATCGATCATATATTTACAAATACCAAAGATATACAAAATATATCATCTGCTGTAATAAAAACAACTGTAACGGATCATTATGCATGTATATTTAAATACGACTACAAACATCAAAACCTCTCATTACCAACCACAACTCCGATTAATAATACTGATAAATACAAACATAGTATTAATATAAATTCTCTCACCAAAATATTAAGTAACGAAAAAGAATGGCTAGAAATATACAAATGTAACGATGTAGAAGAATGCTGCAAAATATTTGATAAAAAACTGAGTTTACACATAAACGCTTGTAGGAATAATGCATCTCAAAAACCATCCTCAAAATTTAAGCCAATCAAACCATGGATAACCCAAGGATTAATCATATCAATTAGACACAAAGAAACACTCTATAGACAATATACAAAACAACCGGAAAACATAACATTACAAAAACATTTCAAAGCTTATAAAAAAAAACTCACATATCTTATAAAAAACATAAAGGATGACTACTACAAACAAAAACTTGAATTAGCTGAAAATGACAGTAAAAAGACTTGGTCCATCATAAATGAAATTATAGATAAAAAACAATTCAAAAATAAAACAATCAACACAATAAGACACAATGATTCAAAAATTTGCTGTAAAGATAAACCCTTAGAAGCCGCAAATATTTTCAACAACTTTTTTGCTAATGTAGGAAAAAACCTCGCTAGCAAAATCCAACAAGACCTGACTCCAAATGACCCAAACACTACAGTAAATAATGAGTATACCTTTGAACTATTTCAACCAACAACAAAAGAAGAAATCGAACAAATCATTACAAGTATGAAAGGTGGTTCTTCCCCAGGTTTTGATGGGATCACAATACAAACACTGAAATGTATAAAATCACAAGTATCAAAACCATTAACTCATATAATCAATACAAGTTTTCAAACCGGAATATTTCCGTCCATGTACAAACAATCCGTAATCGTACCAATATTTAAAACCGGCAATCCGGAAGAACCAACCAATTACCGTCCTATTTCATTACTATCAAACATTGCAAAAATATTTGAAAAAATTGCCAAAAAAAGAATAACTCATTTCATTAAGATCAATAACATAATTCACAAAAACCAGTTTGGATTCATGGAAAACAAAAGCACAAAAGACGCCATTGCTAAATTGTCTAGTACTATACAAGACGCTTTAGACAAATCATTAAAATGTGTTGGTATTTTTGTAGATCTCCAAAAAGCTTTCGACAGTATATCACATGTCAAATTAATACAAAAATTAAAGGTTGTGGGTTTTAATGACAGAGCACTAAATTGGCTAAAAAGTTATCTTCACAAAAGAACACAAATTGTAAAAATTAATCACACACCAAGTTTACCACTCACAAGTGATTTTGGGATACCGCAAGGTACTGTTTTGGGACCACTACTTTTTATCATGTACGTAAATGATATTTTTAAACAAAACCTCAGTGGAACCGTTATATCTTATGCGGACGACACGATTATTATAATTAAGGGTAGTGACTGGAAAATTGTAAACGAAAATGCAAATAATGACATCCATATCCTAAAAAACTGGTTCGACACAAACCTTCTCACAATCAATGCAAAAAAAACAGTTTATATCCCTTTCTCAATAAATAAATCCAAAACTTATCCCAACATTAATATAATTATACACAACACAAAATGTAACAAAGATGTCTGTAATAATTCATGTACCATATTAAACCATGCAACTGAAATAAAGTACCTGGGTGTAATTGTAGACCAACATATGAAATGGAACAGACACATATGTGAACTTGTTAAACGCATTAGGAAATGTATCTATATATTCATTAGATTAAGAAATATTCTCAAATTAAACAACCTAAAAAAAGTCTATTATGCACTAGTCCAATCACTAATTCAGTATGGAATCATTGGATGGGGAGGTGCATATGAAAAAATTATAAGTCCTGTAAAAGTGGTACAAAAACTAATTATTAAAGTAATTTTAAAAAAACCACCAACATTCCCTTCAGCATCATTGTTCAAAATTTTCGAAGTACCAAAAATTGAAGACCTCTATAAAAAAGATTCAATACTACAAATATTCAAAGAAAATGTAACTAAAAAATTTAAACTCAACTCATCATTAAGGCATAAATTTAACTTCCAAATTCCTCTATTTACAACACAACAAATGCACAACAATTATATTTACAAAGGCATAAAATATTTTAATAGTCTTCCCGAAGAAATTAAAAAAATAACAGATTTCGTAACATTCAAGAAAAAGGTCAAATTAATCTTTAAAAATAATCAACAACCATAACAACACCAATCAAAATGTTATAACTTCAATCCATAGCATATCAAAAATTAACATCACAACATAGTTTATATTTATTGTATACACTAAGTAAAATGTATGTTATAAAAGTGAAAAATAGTAGTTTATATATTATATTTATATATAGTTTATATTTATTGGAAAATGTAAGTAAATTGTATGTTATAAAAATGAACTAGCTGTAAAATAACTCCTACGCCAAGCTCAAGAGCTAGTACTCTTCATTGGCGTAGAATTTCATAATATTATGTATCTTTTCATTCAATAAAAAAAAAAAATAAAAAAAAAAAAAAAAAATGTAGTGGTTGAAAAAAATGTCATTAACATATATGGTGAAAAGGATTGGTCCGATTACTGTACCTTGAGGGATTCCAAAGTCTGATATTTCTTTATCGCTATTAATCTGATTTATTTTTACGACTTGCGGTCGATTTTTTAGGTAGTTCGAAATCCATTTAATTGCATTGTCTTTTATACCTATATTGTTTAGTTTTTTTAGTAGAATCTCATGGGATATACTATCAAAAGCTTTTCTGAGATCAATAAATATACCGGCACATTTTTCACCTTTATCCAATGATTCATTGATGTATGAGGTTACATTAGCAATAGCATCTTGTGTGCTGAGTGACTTTATAAAACCAAATTGGTTTTTTTGAAGAATTTTATTACTTTCTAGGAAACCGACCAATTGGTTTTTCACAATTTTTTCAAAAATCTTTCCAATGTTTGAGATTAGACAAATTGGGCGATAGTTAGTTACTTGTTGAGGATCTCCAGATTTATAAATAGGTGAAATAATTGTATTTTTATAGTTTGTCGGAAATATTCCCTCTGTTAAACTTAAGTTTATCAAATGAGTAATTGGTTTTACCAAATGAATTTTCATGGATTTTAGAAAATGTACTGTAATAAGGTCAAATCCGGGAGACGAACCTCCTTTCATGCCTTCTATTATTTTTTAAACTTCACTTTCTGAGGTTGTTTCAAATTTTGATAAATTATTTTGATTTTGTACATTTTCAATCGTTTGTTTTTTCGGGTTAAAAGATTTATTGATATTTTTCGCAAGATTTTTTCCTACATTAGCAAAAAAAGAATTAAAGATGTTTGCGCATTGTTTAGGTTGAATATTAGCATCTATTATTTTATTTTCATGTTCAATGTATTTTATTTTTTGTGTTTTTTTAGTGTTATCCATGGCTAAGTTGACTGTTTTCCATATTTGTTTATTGTTATTGTCTGTAGAAAGTATTTTATTTTTGAAATAGTCTTCTTTATTTTTTTTGATACAGTTTGTTAATTTATTTTTAAATTTTTTGTAAAAAGTGTATGCTTTTTCATTTAGAGGATTTTTCAATGCTGTTTTATAAAGTTTTTCTTTGTTTCTAATTGATATTATAAGTCCTTGTGTTATCATTATTAATAAAATGGTGCCACAAAGTGAATTTGCAAAATTTGAAGAAATTATTATTAATTCGCACTGTTTCACCCTAATGTAGGATAAATTAGAGTGTATCAGTCGCGTTAAATTTAAATCACGTTTATTAATGGGGTTATTATTTAATAGATTCCACCATGTTTCAAAAACCATGATCTGCAGCAGAAATAAATAACGCCATTAATTTGTAATTTAAATTCTATTCTAACAGCCCCGCCGTTTAAACTTAAATCGTAATTTGTTATTTAATTCCCGGGAAAGCAAACAGCAAAACAATTAAATCGATAATTACTCGCGTGTCCAATTTCAGCGTCATTCTTTATCGCAAATATTGCTGTAGGTTTTTTTTACTAGAGCGGCCTGTGCGTCATAATTTATCAAAACATTCATTCTGATTCTGTTTAGGGCATCGACCAATTACTTGTTAGAATCTAATTTCTTCAACGAAAAATTACATGCGTCTCAGAACGTTTTCAAACTCGTATTAGGTTAGGAAAAGATCCCGTTGTTTAAACTTGTATAATGTGCTTTCACTTTTATTAAACAAAGTGCAAAAAAATCATTTTAGAATTGGGAATATTCATCTGTCGATTATTCGTTTTTTTAACCATTGTTCCACACAGGTGCCATGAGGAAAAAAATTCTCTCGGGGCCTATGTCATCTTTGGGGATGCTGTGTGGAGGATCTTTTTGGGGAAATATAGGAGAGGAAGTTCTGGGAAGGAAAAAGGTATTAGGACTTGGTAGGAATCTGGGGGTCAGTATGACCAGGAGTGACGGGCGTATGAATCCATTCCTCGCACTACGGTGCAAGGCGATGAGTCGAGAGACTCCGACTGGAGAAAACAAAAGGTCTCCCTCAACCAGTCTCACATGATCCGGCCCGCCACGTACCCCATGAACCGGGCATACCTGATAGGTCACCAAACGTAGCGAACCACTTGGGATGATCTATGTCAGGGTGTTTTTAATGTGAATATTGCACAAGGCTCCCAAACATGCTCCGCGGTTTTTTATTTGTTTATTTATTTAAAGGAACATAAACAGTCTTAGAAATATAATATACATAAGAGGATGACAAAAAACAGACCAATTAATGTTCACAGATAGGTATTTAGAAACAAAGGTAAACTAGAATATTTAAGAAAAGAAAAAATAACAGGACAAAGCAGCAATTAAAAATAAATGATTAAATACAATAAAATACGATTATAACTGTAGAGAAAATAGGCTGCGAAATAGGTATTTGGGTTGGGACGGGTAGGGGGAGGACAGGGATAAGGGAAAGTTGCCACGCAGGTAATTGTGCAGTTAAGATCCTTGCCTAGGAAAGCGGAGGTTGCGGGAAATGGCTTTAATCATCCTTTGTGACCGGACCTGAAGAGCAAGGTTCTTCTCTACCTTCCTCTCCCCCATATCTGTCCCCTTTTCACTACCTTCAGCCTCACAACATACCAACATCAATTGTCATAGTCTCACCGGCTCCAGTCGGTTAGGTTCACATGAAAAATATCCCCATTTGAAGGTTAGGACAGTGGCGTAGCGTGGGTTTCGGCCGCCCGGGGCGGAGTAAAATTTTGCCGCCTCCCCCCCCCCCCTCCCTAACTTCTACAGGTACTTCTTCCGCAGATTTTCAACTGCGCTGACTGGGGGGGGGGGGGGGGGGGTAGGTATCTCTTCCAATAAAATCATGCTTTTAAATTCTACTACAAATTTATACATAGCCGCTCTCAGAAATCGAGAATGGTATGCCTGTAATAGAATTTCAGAATATTTCAGAATTTCTCATCTTCATCACGCATACGTATGGAAGGCAACTCAAATGCAAAGCTTCACTCGGTACACGATGAATCGGCAACTTATTGTTATATTAATACCACAAAACTGGTTTAAATTAAACTAAATATGCGGTTCATCAAAACTACACTCAGAACAAAAAATGGCTTTTCTTTGATTCTAGCGGTACTTACATTCTGAACACAAAACTGGTTTTAATTAAATCTGTACGCGGTGAATTGAAACTACATTCAGAACATGAAAAGGGTTTTTCTTTGATTCTGGCAGCACATACATAGTCTGCTACTAGAATTTTATAACTGAACTTCATTCATTTAATATTTATAACTGAATTTTATAACTAAGATTCATCTGCTGACACAATTCAAAAGAAAACTGATTAGAAACTGTTTTAACCCTTCGAATAATAAAAAAAATATTTATTAACTTTTGCCTGTCAATGTTTGCGCACAAAATTTCCGGTTCTTCACGCATTTTAAATGTTCATTTTTATTGTTTTTTTATCCTTTTCAAAAAACAAAATTGTTCTAAAATCTAGACATAGTTATTTTTTCGACGTTCCTATTAGAACATTATTGTTTCTAATTATTAAAATTTTGATATTCTAAATGTGGATTGGCTCAAAAATACACGCCTGCGAATATTCGAATTAAAGTAGGTACCTAAAATTGAATAAACTTAAAATTTTAAATACAGATTACTTTTCTTTAAAAAAATATAATAAAACTGTATCTGAACTTTTTATCGCAATCACAAATTTATTTTAAATTAAATGTGTGGGACATAATTTCACAATTTTATTTTAAAATTGTGTCTCCTGTGATTAGACGGGTTAAATTAAATCTGTATTTGACGAATTCCAACTTCACTCAGAATATGAAAATGGTTTCTCTTTGATTCTGGCAGCACATACACAGTCTGCAACTAGAATTTTATAACTGCACTTCGAATAAAATAATGGTCTCTTTTGAAATGTATCAGCAGATGAATACACAACTGAAATTCATTCGTTAATACATTCTGAACACAATTCTGGTTTTAATTAAGAGAGAATCTGTTTGCGAGTTATCAGCTTTAATTAGTATTACTCTCATAATACGCCTACGGTTTTCCTACGAATTGCGAAATTTGCAGCTTAAAAAAATATAATTATTGATATTTTTTATAAATAATAAAAAAAGAGTTGGATTCGTAAACGAAAGTATCGTTGAACATTTTTAAATAATGATTTGAAATGGTTTAAATTTTTCCAAGATAATATTATTATTTATTGTGAAAATTTGCCGCCCCCCTCAAAAGTGCCGCCCGGGGCGGGCCGCCCCCCCCGCCCCCCCCGCCCCCCCCACGCTACGCCACTGAGTTAGGAAGTATCTATTAGTGACAGATCTGGTCACCAAATACACCAATTTTACGGCTTAGCCCATTTAGGCGTTGATATATTTATAATAACGTTATAACGTTATATAATATCATTTCCATTTTAAAAAGCATTTATAATGATTTCTCTTTCGATGATAAATGATAACTAAACTTTGGTGCCATTTTAACGCTGCGTTGATGAACTGCCGTTCTTCCGTGAAGTTGTTTTGACGATTGACTTTTATTGTACCATATCGCGTGATGAATTGTCTGGCCTCTCGTTTCCCTTGCATTCTAATGCTGTCGACACCCCCAAACGGAGAAAACTCGACGCGGGGGGGAACTTTGAATTATTCTCGAAAAGCGAAGACACAATAAAAGAATATTGGTTCCAAGAAGAATAAAGAAGAGAAACATACCAAGGTTGCAATATTCAGATTACTTTTAGTCACGTGGGGTTTGTTCTCCTTTGATCAAAATGAATTATTAGCATTTGAGATGACAAGAGCGATTGCTATTTTCTATTGTATGCGCGTTGTTATCACTTTGTTGCAATTCCAATTTCAAAGTTAGGTGATGTTGGGTAAAGATAGAAAATGTTGTATAAGAGGAATAAGAAAGAGAACAATTCGAAGGTTGCTTTATTCATAATAAAGTACCTTACTTGTCAACGTGAGGTTTGCAGTCTTTTGTAGGAATCTATGAGAATAATCTGCGTTTAGACGACAATAGTTGTTTCATAACGCTGATGGGTTTCATTCGTATTTGTGTTCCGATCGGCCTAGCAGATCGGAGGAATTCAGATTTTGGAATTCCGCACATTAAGTGTACCTACCTAACGGTAAACAGGAGTCAAGTACCGCAATATCGCCAGTCTGTCAACAACCATCGTAACACATCGTAACGTGACATTTCGCTCTACGTTAAAATGTTATTTATCAATCGGAAGTGTATTAAGGCGGGTACAGATTGCTGTAACGTAACACGCAATGTAACATGAAAGGAACATTTCATCAGCGCGCGCACGAACCGAACATGAACCTACTCGCGTCTGTTTCCGGCGTGCGTGCAGTGAACATAGCTCAGTCTGCCGGGAACAAGTTCTCCATTGTTCGCGCGCGTTCTGCAGTATAGATACAAAAAACCCGTTCACACTGACGCTCCGTGCACACTGCGCGCCCCTTTGTGTTCGGCGAAAAAACCGAAACTGGACGGATTGCGGCAAGCATGGGTTGAAATGCTCTGTTCGCGACAATGTGGACGGCAAATTCTTTCATTGCGTGTTACATTGCATGTTACGTTACGGCAATCTGTACCCGCCTTAATATGAAGCATTATATCGCCGTCGTTCATCGAATGCTTTATGTGAACCGCTTATGTTAGTCTTCTCAACATAAGCGTGAAAACTTTATCGTGGTTTTAATAACCGACCAGAAAAATCTGTATCGCACGCTTTTGCATATACCTGTGACTGTCACCGAATAGAGATAAAGCCACGAGACACAACAGTAGTGAGTATTACTTAATTGTGTATACCGTATCTTGTTTGGTGATCGGGCATAATTCGTATCGAAATCCATAAGCGTTTTTGAATAGCAAGGAGTGGCCGCAAGGTTACTCTGACCCTCGTGCATTGCCATGAATTAATTTCAACGATGGCTAACGATTTATAAAATTTATTTCAGGGATTAGGGGTATGCTCAGATCATACAATATGTATATAAATTCTGTGATCTTTGGGTGTATGTTTAAATATTTGCCAGTTGATGGAATTTCTATGAATTTCTGATGGTGTATTTTGTCGGTTTACCTAAATTCAAGGAAGCTATTGACAGGCTATAATTTGTCCAGCTTATTAATTACAAGGGTTGACAAGACAGTATTACCCGGTGAATTTGTAATCACGAAACCTTGTCAACCAAATTTACGGATTTACTTTGAATCTCGACGTACCTACTTCTCTATCTGTTATGATTCTAGTATTATCATCTCCTTTCTCTATTGTTATAGTTTTTTTAGAACTAGCTGGTTCCCGGCACGCGTTACAATGCCATATATTCAAAGAAATACATTGTTTCTTCCTGAATTACCTTTCCCGAACGCCCCCGTTCCTTTCCCGCGTCCCCTTCCTAGCTAGCTTCATAAATTATAGCCTATAGGTTATTCTGATGTATGAGCTATATTATTGTAAAGTTTCATTCAAATCCATTCAGTAATTTTTGCGTGAAAGAGTAACAAACACACATACATGCATACAAACTTTCGCGTTTCTAAAATTAGTAAGATATTAGGCACATTCAATTTGCGAGGCGGGAATGGGTACCGCAGCCTCGGGAACCTTAATTGGATAACCAACACCTCTGCCACAGTTCACCCCAAGTGGTTCGCTACGTTTGGTGATTTAGCAGGGGTGCCCGGGTTCTTGGGGTGAGGTTTGTCTAGGTCTTGGAGGCGGATGACCTGGACACGCTGAACCCCAGATTCCTACCCACCCCTTAAACCCTTTTCCTTCCCAGAACTCTCCTCTCTTTCCTTTCCTTCAAAACCCTCCACACAGCATCCCCAAAGATGACATAGGCCCTGAGGGAAATTATTTTCCTCAGGGCCTCCTGTGTGGAGCTCATGTAAAAAAAAAACAAAAAACATGGAAACGTTTATTGATTGCTTGGTACAATGTTAATTTAAATAATAGAGCGGATTTCATGTATGTATTGTTTTTGCTAAAACTTATCTGTACATTGACATAATGAGCTTTGAAGTTTTGCATCTTTACTAATATGCAATGTCACTCTATGCTCTAAATTAAAACTTTGTACTCTGTATGTACTACCTCCCCATCCCGCATTCCATTCATTCAGTCCCAGTGCATTCAGTTTTCAAACAGCTCGCGTGCAAACCTATTACAATTTTTTTATACAAATTTCATAATGCCAGAGCTCACCAGTATATATAGAAACCTTCGCGGACACGCACAAATCAAATCCCCAAAGTTTGAATGAAATAGGTAAAGTTATGCGCTAAGATAGATAGATTAGTCAATTATTATTATTAGTATCGATAACTAGTATTTAAAGGTCTGCGGCGTTTTGGTCCAGCGCGGATTGACAATTATGTTTCGAGTATGGACACCACGTTTCAATAGATATGTACAAAATATGAGCGTTCCCTTTACTATTGACGCAATCTAGGATTAAATGGACCGTGAAAACGCTTAATGGATTTAATGATTATCTACTCAATCGTTCAACGTGTATGTGTTGCTTATTGACAGTAGACGTGAAAATTACGTGGTAGTTTTGTATTGGTGGTTTATAAGAAAATATTGAGTTGGCTCTGTGACTTCCGCTCTTAATAAAATGACTAATGAGCCATCGCTAGTTGGGAGTGTTGAGACTGTTGTGAAGAAGTTTTTCTTTATACTTTCATACGACTTGTGTACGACTCAAAGAGTCGGCTCAATTTTAACGTATATATACTGAAGGTTCAGAGGTTTTATTCCTGTGTGGTAGGTAATTATGCGTGACCACGGTATACAACCAATAGTTAGTGTGACTATGCCATTCCCAAGGGGTTTTGAGAGATGTATCCTACGAAATAAAAAAAAAAATATTTTTGTAAAATCTTCAAACTACTCCAAAATGAGCAGGCAAAGAAAACACAAATACTAATAAGATGACCAAATGTATGGGCACAGGTGCACTGGAATTCGACGACAAATTGTGGAAAAAACCTGCACATTGATAAAAAAAAGTGTTTCGTAGTCTCCACTCTTGTCTACTTTAGTTTTCTGAAGGATTCACTTTTGCCGCGTGTGAATTGCACACACTGATTTTTTTTAATTAGGCAATTCGCCCTACAAAGAGTGCTTTGCGTTGTTTTGCTTTTTGCTTCTTCCCGAAAACTATTTAGATTGACTAAACCGACTCACGTAAACTATTTAGCTTGGCATGTTTTGTGATTCCGAAAGGGATCTTTTTAGTTTTCCTATTGATATACCTGCCTTGAACTTTAAGCCCCGGAAAATATCCGTGATTGTGATTTTTTTATAATGATCTTTTTGTGAACATTATTGCACACATTTAAAATTTCCTTTTCAGAGCAAGTATTACTCAGAAACAAGCTGTCTTCTGATATACGGGGTTCCCTCTCAAACGTCACCTTCACCGTACTTTTATTACTGCTATAAATCTGGCTTGGTTGAAAGAAATTACTACCATGCAATAAGCCCACCTTTATACGACTTTTATAACGTATGTATATAATATATCTTTGTACATAATATAGAGAATCTGTTCGTTGGTTTTCGAGCAGCGAAAACTAACTAACGGTAGGTAAACTCTGACATCATGTTTTTTATCATCATTTTGTTTTCTGCGATTATTTTTTTGGTTAAAACCGTGTTGCACTTTTCCCTTTTTTAGCCAACACTTCGTACAGCATCACAGTCTACATCATCAGGAATGTAAAAATATTTTTCAAAAAGTTTTCGGCCTCCTGTCTGTCTTATGTCTTCGTATCCTCAGGGGAATGTTACTAGACTACAGCCATACATAACTTTTTTGCTGTTTTCCATTTTTCTTTTTTAAATACATCCTTTTTGAAGAAAGGCAAACATTCCTGGATTACGAATAACCTAACAGTATTAGAAAATTTCCTGCTTCCATTACAGTAAACGGAAAATGTTGCTTGTATCGTCATGGAAAACTCAGCTAGCCGAGGAATTAAACTCACTACGCATCTACCAAATAATAGCATGAACATCTTAAAACATTGGTTTGATACAAATCTTCTCTCATTGAACACTAACAAAACATACTACATACACTTCTCAATCAACAAACTAAAAACACTCCCCAACACTAAAATAATTATCCACAATAACAAATGTAATAAAATCACATGTATCCAAGGCTGTTCAACATTGCAATCGGTATCAGAAATTAAATATCTCGGAGTGATAATAGAACAACATATGAAGTGGAAGAGCCATATCTGTGAATTGGTTAAGCATATCAGAAAGTGTATATATATATATTCATAAGATTAAGAAATATTTTAAAACTCAACAATCTAAAAAGAGTATACTATGCACTAATCCAGTCATTAATTCAATATGGAATTATTGGATGGGGGGGGTCATACAACAATTTACTAACCCCGATCAAAGTGATCCAGAAACTAATCATTAAAGTAATACTAAAGAAACCCTCCACTTATCCAACAGAAACGCTTTTCGCAGATTTCACGGTGCCTCGAGTAGAGAATGTCTTCAAGAAAAATGCAATTATCCAAATTTACAAAGATAATATCATAAAAAAATTTGAAACTCACCAATCAAAAAGATATGAAGACAACATCAAAATACCAAAATTTAATACCAAACTAATGCAAAACAATTATATCTATTTAGGAATAAAGTTTTTCAACAACCTTCCAATTGAAATAAAAATAAAAAAAACAAAGACATCAATATACTGAAACTTAAACTGAAGCTACACTTCATCAGCAATAATTAACTAAATAATTACATGTTTTTCTCTTTCTTTCTAATCCCTATTTTATTTAGATTTTTTGAATTTCAACTAAGTGCACAATATTTTAGTTATTTTATTACAGTTATAATTAGTGTAACTCGCTCACCAAGCACAAGAACTAGCTTCTTCTTTGGTGAGATTGCAATTTTTAAATAATTTCTTTACCGATATTTTGTAATTTATATAACTCCACTGTACAATTATATATCTATATATTAAATAAATAAAATAAAAAAAATTAAAATGGGTGGGAACCAGACGCGACGCCAACTCAGCCAATGACCAGTCAATTATTCAGCTAGATAAGCTTATGGTTGTTACTCCTCATGATGTGACCAATATGTATTTTTTAAACTTTTTGTTGGCAATTCGACGAATAGATTCCAAAACCAAGCAGGTATAATAATAAATAAAATTTAGATTTTAAAAACTACTTACCCCAACCTTAGTAGGTAGATATGTCTATGTTTCTACATTAACAAATTATTGAAAAAAAAAACTTCATTCCAACTTTCGTAAATCTTTTTTTTATTTTTTATGTTAGACTCACACGGCCATGAGGAAAATAATTCCCCTCAGGGCCTATGTCATCTTTGGGGATGCTGTGTGGAGGGTCTTTTTAGGAAAGGAAGGGGAGGAAGTTCTGGGATGGAAAAAAGTACGACGGGTGGGTAAGAAACCGGGGGTCGCTGTGTCTAGAAGTGACGGACGTACGAATGCATCCCTCCCGCTGCGGTTCAATGCGATGTTCCGAGAGAATACGGCTGGAGAAGTCAAAGGGACTGCCTCAACTATTCTCTCCCGATCCGGCCTGCGATGCAACTGGTGGGCAGACGCATCCGCCGTCAAGACCCGGACAAATCTCACCCCATGCACCCGGGCACCCCTGCTAAGTCACCAAACGTAGCTAACCTCTTGTGATGACTTGCGACAGAGGTGTTGGTTATCCAATTAATGGTTCCTCAGGCGGGGGTACCCATACCCGCCTCCCAAATTGAAAAATAATCGACTAAAATATATATCTAAAGCAGTTAAGATAAATGATACAAACGACCCCGAATACTCCGTAGTTGTTAGCCAAGGTTCTTAGAAAATATAAAGTCACCAATCGTCGTTATAGTTACCGTGACAGCATTTTTCACCATACAAGCCGATTCAGCACACGAAGCCGATTAGATTCCCAACACATTGCAAAATATTATAGTACAATTAGGTACTTCGTGTTTCATGTATATTTTGGGTTACCCCGTACGTATTTGAGGTGACTTTTACATAAACGGCGAGGTACAAATTATTCAATTAGTATTATTACTATAAGAATTTATGCTTTGGGTACAGAAAGTTTATTGCAAACTTATTCTCCTGACGCAATATTGGTTTTCTTACATCATAAATAGTACGAACGTACACCGTAAGATTTTTGGGTTTGAGCAATATAAATAAGAAAAATAATTTTATTTTTCAATCTTAAATGCTTAAGGGCCTTAAACCAGCCAGCGGCCGAAAATCCACATTTCGCAGAAAGTTGTTCTTACGATCGTACAGTTCCAATGAGAACGATTAATTATTCTAAGCTTTTTAAAATTATAAATAATAACTCAATATCGATTTTATTTCATTCCAAATTTGCTTTAATTTATACCTACATCCAATAATGCTGAAAGGCGTGATGATAAAACTATTAAATTTTGTACTTTTTGTAATTATTTTTTTATCAAATAATGTCTAAGCGAAATAAATGTGCAAAAAAATCTGAAATATTTTAATTTATTAAACCGTAAATAGATAGACAAAATAGATAAATTTTCGTCATAAATACGTGTTCGAATATTTTTTTTAACGATTTTATTTGAACTAAAATTAATATTTTAAAACATGCGTTTTCTAGATAACTTTGATTATATGATATGAAATATGTCTTGTAAAATAAGATGTTTCGTTTGAAAATTTAAGAAATTTGCCAACGACCTATGGTTTAACCTTATTATACTAAAAATAAACATTTTTTTCTCAAAATTTAAAACATTCGTTTACCAGATAAAAGACCAATCTTTTGAAATCAATTTATAATTTTTTGTGGAAAAGAGTCAATCAATACGTCTAAAATTTGATTTAAAAATGACATGTTTCCGGTTTTCTCTGGTTATACACTCTTAAAGGTTTTGCCTTGAATATTTTTTTTATAATTAAACGTTAAATAAATCATTTTTCAATTTATTATCGATAATAGCCTTTCGACCTTCAAATATTTTTCTACAAAATTAAATGTTTTTTGCTTACGCATAATTTCACTCTTCTCCGAACTGTGCGTTTTTATGATTTAGTTCTGCCCAATAAATTAATCTCATTGGATTTACCTTTTTATTTTTTTGCTGACTATTTAGAAACACCAGTGAAAAATATAATGGCTTAAAACTTAATATTCATACAAATCAATACTTTTTTTTTCGTGAGATCTTTTTTTTTATAAAAGCTCCATACAGGAGACCATTGTAATATTTTCCCTCAGGGCCTTTGTCATCTTTAGGGATGCTGTGTGGAGGGTCTTTGAAGGAAAGGAAGGAGAGTAGGTTTTGGGAAGGATAAGGTATGAAGGTTGGGTAGGTATCTGGAGGTCAGTGGGTCTAGGAGTGACGGACATATGAATCCATCCCTCCCACTGCGGTGCAATGCGATGATCCAAAAGAGTTTTGCTTGAGAGGTCACGAGATCTCCCTCAACCAGTCTTTCCCGATCCGGCCTGCCACGCAGCTGGTGACAAATCTCACTCCATGAACCCTATTAAGTCACCAAACGTAGCGTACCACTTGTATTAACCTATAGCAGAGGTGTGGGTTATCCAATACATGTTTCCCGGGACGGTTACCCATACCCGCCTCCCTAATATTATTAATGCGAAAAGTGTGTTGTTTGTTTGTTTGTCTGTTGGTCGTTCTTTCACGTTGCAAGTCGCAACGAAGCGACCGGTAGACGTGATTTTTTGCGCAGGGATATTTGGAGGACTGGGTAGTGACACAGGCTACATTTTATCCCGGAAAGACTTACATTCCCCAGAAAATTATTTGTGCAATAATTTCTCCCTAATACAAGGCAAGCGAAGCCGAAGCTGGTAATTGATAAATTAATTTGTGGCGTTGGGTCATTTTAAATCAAATGAAAATAACCAACTTTATTAAAACCAATATTTTTTATAAAATTATCAAGAATTCTCAAAATCAAAAGTTTTTCATTTTACTGTGAATGCTAATCTTGATAAGAAACCTTCCTTTTTGAAACATGTTGATAATAAGTAAACAAATTTGGTAATTTTCGTTTAACGTTTTTTGAAATGAAAACTCTTATAGCACCTGTGTGGGATGAAACTCGATGAAACGGAAACGAGCGACACTGAAAAGAGGCAAATACTTGCATCTATAGGATTAAGCCTGCGAGAGAATGAGATGACTAATCGTTGTCCTCTTTGTGAAGTTTAGTTTTCTGGGGGTTTCACTTCTACCTAGTGTGAACTTCCTACACTGATTTTTTATTATTAAAAAAGTTTAAATAATTTTTAAAATTTCATTTATGAAAACTTCTTTTTTGTAAATCATTATTTGCTCTCGTCGTGTTTTAAGCTTTGGAAAAGGTATTAAATGTGTTAAAACAATTGTGTAATACAGTCACAATAATCTTAACAAATTTAGCAGATATCTACTTAAAATCTATGGAAGCGACGAATCCTTGAAAATAAATCGATAAGGAATGTAAAATAAACGTAAAATAAAATTGATAATTATTGTCCGTACTGTGAGTGCTTCTTCTTGTATACATAATGATTTTCGCTTTGAAGTCTAAAGTGACAGTAATGTCCCATTGACTTTAATTAAAAGTATTTGACGCCGCCCGCCCCTACGTGAATCGGTGGCGACCCGATTGAAATTACGCCACTGACCGCGTCGGGCCGGCCCTTTATTGAGGGCGACTGGCATGATTGCCTTCACGCTTGTCAACCAACCAGTGTAGTGATGTGATAGCGACGGGATCGTGACTCTCAACATCGATGTTTATTAACACGTCGATATTTCGAAACTTTTCGAAATTTGTTCGTAAAATAGATATCATATTCCCCTATTTTTATCTGAGTCTTATTATCTTATATCTTGTCCGTTTTTACGTTACTACGTTTTTTTTAATTTTTAATTTGTAAGTTTATTGTCATAGTGAAAGAGTGTGTCTATATGTTGAGTTTGGTTTCCACGTGTAGTTAATAAAGAGTTGGATAATTAAAAAAAAGTATTTTGATTTTGTTTAAATTTGTTCGATACTTAGATTTTCAAAACGGACCGCTTTTGTTTTACCAATATTTCATTAGAAGCAATTCCGTGCGTATGCTTGTCCAGCAATGAACATGTAGTTTTGTGAACTAGTAGACTTCGCGTAATGTTGATCTTTCCGCTTTGACAGCTTATGCACTCTAGTGGAATAAAAAGGTACTATCAAACACAGCTACCATCTTGACAGAATTGACCGGACACAAACGAATTTAGAGACAAAATCTAAAGTGATCGAGTTTGTTTACTTATTTATTTATTCATTTTTATTCTCAGTTTATAAAAGTACCAGTTTTATAAAAATGTTTAAATAAATCAGTAACTCTATGGGTAAGTAGTAGTGTTCTGTGAACACCTCACTAGGATAACCTATGCTGAGGTGTTTACATGTTTTAGATAAAGTGTTATTATGTCGTCATAAGTAAAAACACAGCATCGTCCTTGAGCCACCCACCCATGACTGTAATTAGATTAAAAAAAAACTAGGCTTTTTAGCACACTTACCTCCGCATTCTTTTCAGATGAGTTGAGTTTTTAAAAATATAAATAGATTGACGCCACCCCCTTTCTCATCCCTGCTGACATAGGGTGATTACTTCGCCAATACGGCGCACGGCGTTACGTGGTCTGCCAGAAATTGTATTCCCGCCGTTGAATTAACGGCGGGCTTTTAAACCAAAATTATTATTTTTATTTATTTATTTGATACCAAAATACATATAGGTACATTATAAGAAAGCTTTGACTGTCCATCTAGGTATTACTTTTGAATATTTTATTGTAAAATATTTTTTCATCGGAGTACTTATTAGAGTTTTTTCTATGAATTAACTGATTCAGCTCGAATACCTTAAAAAATAACAATACGTTTTTATTATTCCGCGGTCCAATGAGAAGCTTTGGATTCTAGTCCAATATTTATTTATCTTTCTACATTAGCTCCAATACTTACCACAGGAGACTCCAAGGCATATGTCATCTTTGGGGATGCTGTGTGTAGGGTTTTTTTAGGGAAAGGAAGGAGAGAAAGTTATAGGAAGGAAAAAGGTATGAGGTGTGGGTAGGTATCTGGGGGTCAATGTGACCAAGAGTAACGACCGTATGAATCCATCCCTCCCATTGCGATGCAAGACGATGAGAGAGTTCGGCTTGAGATGTCTACGTAAAGTCTTCAACTAGTCTCTCCCGATCCGGCTCGCCACGCAGTAGGTGGGCAGACGGATTCGCCGCCGAGACCTATACAATCCTCACATCATGAACCCGGGCACCCCTGCTAAATTACCAAATGTCGCAAACTATCAGGGGTGACCTGTAGCAGAGGTTTTGGTTATCCAATAAATGGTTGCCGGGGCAAATTGTAAAAGTGCCTTTGGTTTTAAGAGGTTATTTATGTTCTAACTTAAGGGCGTTTAACCAGCCAGCAGCCGGAAATCCACATTTCGTCGAAAGATGTTCTTACGATCGTACAGGGCGGTTCCAAAGAGAAAGATTAATTATTCTCCGTACCAGCTTTTTAAAATTATAACTAAATATTATTATATTATAAATAAATTATGTACTTCCTGTAAATATTTTTTGATCATAAGTATATATCATTGTTCAACAATGTCTAAGCAAAATAAAAATGTAAAAATATCTGAAATATATTAGTTTGTAAGTGCGCAAATAAATACACAAACGGACCAATTTTCGTCAAAAACACGTGTATCTACATTATATATATTTTTAATGATTTTATTTAAACTAAAATTAAAATTCTGAAACTTGCGTTTTCCAGATATGTATTGATTTATTTTATTGCATGATTATATCATTTGAAATGGGTGTTGTATAATACAAAATCTTTTTTGAAAATTTAACAAATCTGCCAACGACCTATGGTATAACCCTATTGTACTAAAAATAAACATTTTTTCTCAAAATTTAAAACATGCATTTCCTAGATAAAAAAAAACATTCTTTCGAAACCAATTTATAATTTTTTGTGGAAAAGAGTCAATACGTCTAAAATCTGATATAAAAATGACATATTTCTGGTTTTCTCTGGAGTGCGCTCGTTTTTTTATTTGGAGTGAAGAAAGGTTAAAAAAAAAAAAAATAGAACAAGTGTTTTATGGTACTTTTCAATCTGTGTCTGCATAAATGTTTAATTTATTATCTTTCACCTTTGTTAACTGTAGCTAATAAGATCTTCCTATAAGCTAACCATTGCATATTTACAGTTAGCACTAATGCCCAGCTTCGCCCAAGTTTTAACACTCTCTTTAAATATTGGTCTTTTAAACAAACACAAATATTGGTACTAACAAGGCCGACTGAACTCTCTGAAAACTATATTTTCTTGTTTTTAGTAAGATTAGGTAATGTGCATTGATTAATAAATGTAATAATCAAAGTAAAACAGGTCCCTATATTAATTATGTTGTCTGAATCTCCTTCTTCAACCCTCTCGTCCCGAGGGGTTACTAACGGGTTCGCGTGGGAAACTAACCCCTCTCCACGTCCGGCCGGGTCGTCGCGTGTTAAAAATCAACCCATTATAGCGAGCGGTCTCACACAGATCGTGGTCTCTTGTATGCAAAGTTGCGGCGCGGCAGGGCGAAACGCTTTGTTTAGGTAAACGCCCTTTTAGTTTGTATAATAATTATCTGGAAGGTGTTTAGCGATAGTGATCTAATTTATTTTCAATAATCAAAAATGAAATACGTAAAACTCGACATGCAGAGTGAATTTGTTTATTTATTTAGAAATTATGTTTTTAATTGTTTTTGTTTTACTTCGTAGAACACCATTTTTTTTTAAATTATGTAAATCTAATTTTATTATTTGAGTGTTATTAGGTATTAAGTTGTGCAACAGCTGTTTCGGCTTACATGGCCATTTTCAAACTGTGACCACTTTGAGGCGTCTTATTTACACGATATATGATATGATTCTGAAAAGTTATTCGTGACATCGTGACTAAGGCATCCAGATAAGAGCAACGATATTTGACAACTCTATGCAACTATTGGCTTACGCTGATGATATCGACATAATCGCGAAAACTCCAGAGGCTTTACGTAACGCCTTCATAAATCTTGAAAGCTCTGCCAAAAATATGGGTCTCGTAGTAAACCAGCAAAAGACCAAATACATGGCCGTAGGATGCACCCAACAAATCCCAACTCTCTCATGTGGAAACCAAAATTTCGAAACGGTACCGAGATTCACATACCTGGGCTCCCTGATAACAAACGACAATAGTACCACAGAGGAGATCCAGAAGCGCATAGTGAACGCAAATCGCTGTAATTTCCGCCTACAAAACCAATTAAAGTCCAGACTGCTGTCCAGAAACACGAAGATATTAGTGCTTACGTACGCAGCTGAGACTTGGGTACGAACTAAGAGGAATAAGCGAGCACTGGTCGTTTTTGAAAAAAAATTTTGAGGCGCATCTTCGGACCGGTTTTAGAAAATGGATTTTGGCGCAGACGTTATAACAATGAGCTTTATACTTTGTTTAAGGAGTTAAAAGTCGCAAAATTTATAAAACTGGGAAGACTTCAGTGGCTGGGTCGGTGTTCGGGTCATGTGGAGAGAATGACCGAGCATCAAGCACCAAAGTCTCTGCTGAACTCAAGACCAATAGGGCGAAGGAGCCTGGGAAGGCCAAGACTAAGATGGAGCGACAACGTCCTCAAAGACATATCTATCTTGGAGCTTCTAAACTGGAGAGAGCTGGCACAAAACCGAGATGAGTGGAGGAAGACTCTTGAGGAGGCCAAGACCCACCAGGAGTTGTAGAGCCAATAGTGATGATGATATGGTTCTATTTATCCCCGCCCAATGTCCATTTTAATGTTGCCTAAAATGATGTATTATCGGTTAAACCGATTTACTGAGAAAATAATTGTGACAACTGACAACAGATTCTCTATTACGTGGAGAAATTTGAAATCTGTTTTCCCCACATTAAATGTGTTCTTAATTGTTTAATAAACTAAAATACTTGCAGAATTTAATAATAACATTATTAAATTTGATTTTCATTTAAATTGAAAAAAAAAACTTGGAAATTATACTTGGTACAACTCGTCCACTTCTTCTATTAGGAGATTTTGCTATACAAGCTCTCATCTCGATCTAGAAAAGGAATTAACGTATTGTTCTAATGAAACTTTAATTTAGAATAGGAGTGTTGGCATTTTTCTACTGAAGCTTTTATCTAGAAGAGGAGTTTAGATATTTTTCTACCTAAGCTTTTATCTAGAAGAGGAGTGTAGGTATTTTTCTACCGAAGCTTTTATCTAGAAGAGGAGTGTAGGTATTTTGCTCTTCCAGCTTTTATCTATGTAGATCTGAGAGAAAAACGAAGGTGTGTTTGTTATTGAAGCTTTCAAGAAGATGAGTGTACGTAGGCATTTTCCTACCAATGCCTTAATCTAGAAGTGGAGTTTAAGCATTTTGCTATTAAAGTTTTTGTCCACAAAAGAGAAGCGCATATATGTAGGTAATTCTAGCATATTCGGTAATAATAAATTTATTTATTTTATTTATTTATTTATTTATTTATTTATTTATTTATTTATTTATTTATTTATTTATGTATTTATTTATTTATTTATTTATTTATTTATTTATTTATTTATTTATTTATTTATTTATTTATTTATTTATTTATTTATTTATTTATTTATTTATTTATTTATTTATTTATTTATTTATTTATTTATTTATTTATTTATTTATTTATTTATTTATTTATTTATTTATTTATTTATTTATTTATTTATTTATTTATTTATTTATTTATTTATTTATTTATTTATTTATTTATTTATTTATTTATTTATTTATTTATTTATTTATTTATTTATTTATTTATTTATTTATTTATTTATTTATTTATTTATTTATTTATTTATTTATTTATTTATTTATTTATTTATTTATTTATTTATTTATTTATTTATTTATTTATTTATTTATTACACGCCCTGATGGGCTTTTACATTATAATTTATAAGTTGAGTAACAAACAATGAAGAAAATATAATACAATGAGAAAAGAAAATATACAAAACAGTGTAACAACAAAACAAATAATAAAATAAAAATACATATTATGTAAAAATGATAAGAAGTCTCATATTCAATACAAACAAAAATTGAGGAAATTACGTAAATCTATTTGCTCCTAGAAGAATAAAAGTGATAGAATATACAACGTTTATACTGATTAGTTTTAAGATGAAATATATCACCTAGATTAGAATATTTATTTCCGAGACTGTGAAGTCTCGGAAACGGTGAATTTTGATAAGCTAGTGTCCTGGTGTTATTGAAGTAGAAGGGTAATAAATGTCGACATGATTTTTGGGGAACATGGATATTGATAAATTGAAGTAATTCAGAACAGTCAATTTTGTAATGCAGTATTTTATGTAATAGTATTAAATCTGTGCTTATTCTTCTTTCTGAAAGTTTCAATAGAGACGTTTTATCCAGGAGATAATTGTAATCAATGTTTAGTATAGGAATATGCAATTTATAGTTTATAAACCTTAGAAACTTCCGTTGAATCTTTTCAATGTTGTCTGAATGAATGTTGTAAAAGGGAGACCATAACGTAGAGTTATATTCAAGTTGGCATCTGACAAGGGTTTTATATAACATAATAAATGTGTCTAAATTATTGAAATCTTTTGCAGCTCTCAAAACAAAACCGAGAGTCTTTAGTACTTTATTGATAATATTATTAATATGACATACAAAGGTGAGTTTACTGTCGAACATAATGCCTAGATCCATGATTTCACTTACACAATTTAAATTTTCATCATTTAAAGAATACTGAAAAATAATAGGATTATTTATTTTGGCAAAATGAATGAACTGACATTTATTTATATTTAATGCTAGTTTGTTGATAGAGCACCATTCAAAAAGATATATCAAGTTAGTTTGAAGTATAATACAATCATTAATGTGGTTAATCTCTTTATATAGTTTCATGTCATCGGCAAACAGTAGCACATTTATGTCAGCAAATATATCAACAATATCATTTATAAATATAATAAACAAAATTTGTGGCATTAAAATAAAATATTTATTTAATCTTTTTTAAATAAAGTGTCCGATTATGTTGATATTTGTTTTAACGATATTCGATTGTAGTGATATTTGTTACGATATTCGATATTGATATTCGATTATAGTGATATTTTTTTTAACAAGAATGTATGTAGATATTATTCAATTATGTGTTAGATTTGAGGCGATCGTTAGTGCTTGATGTTTTGTGGTTGGGTTGTTGTATACTTTTAATGCCATGTAACTAGGTCATTTTTGGAGCTTGGGTATTAGGAGGTTTCGTGTTCATCTAGTTTTATGTTAAAACATTTTTGGCGTCAGTCCAATCTCTACGGCTAAATGTTTTGAGATTGAGACTTTATTTATTGGCATTTCGTACCTATAAGTTTTATTAGAAACATTAGTTTCGAGTATTAAGGGCCCGCAACCCGAATTTCTACCGATTTCTTACATATCTCCCTTAAACACAGTAAGTTTCAAAGCTCTTAAAAAAATATATGTCATTCTTGAAGATAATCTCTAGACATTGCCCGTGCCGAAACGCAAATTATGTAAAATTCCCTCAATAGAAAAAAATCGCAAAGTATGCTTCAAGAAATATTATCAACACTTTTGTTTCAGTTATTTTACAAGTTATATGTACGAAAAAATTCACAATGTTTCTTTAAATGCTGTTTAAGCCAATGCCCGCGAGATTGTTGTTCTATTTTAAACGAGTCGTGTTTTATTAAACATTTTCGCAATTTTCGCATCGATGTTGTCGCTGTAAATGTTAGCGCTCCTCTCTAACATTCGTAATTTCGTATCTCTCCATCTTCTTCTTTTCGAGCCCGGTTGCAGAGCCTTAAGTCGAACATAAAATTATTTAACTTTTTACAACTTAAAACATATTTGCCGGCTCTATTTTATAAATGTAACAAATATGGGATTTAATGCCTTATTCGTTACCATCTCCCATTACACCGTTTTACTTTGCGCCACGCTAAAACCTCATGTAACTCATTGGTTTCTCCAACAGGGGCTAAAATTTGCACTTAATTAAATTATGAAGCCCACAAATCTCTAGGAACCCTTAGCGGTTGTTGTAAATACACCGGATCAGCACAGTATTTAGCTGTATAAAATACTTGATCAGGCTATTTTCCGTTTTAGTACCTGGTAACTAGGGATACTGCTAGTTACTCTTGTGTAGGCATTGTGAATACAAATAAATCTATGGATTTAATAAATATTTATTTACTGTTTTTAGATCTTTAGTTTATATCTATTGTTGCTGTTTTTAGCCGCCTAGGCCGACGAGTAATTTCGTTAATTTATAACCAAAAAGATACCATAAGTATATAGACTTATAGTTCATCCAGTGACAGCTAATTACCGGGACAAAGTAACCGCGACAGGCAATGAAGTCGTATATAAAATATAGGCGCTAGACGGTATTATCATACAACTACCAGTTACAATCATAATTATATTATCGTCAATATCTCCAGATCCGGATAGATCCACGAAATTACAAATCGAGTAGTACTTACGCTTACCAGGGGATGCTTCTCATGCCAGCTGTGGCGCCATCTTTTGACGTTGCTTTAATTGGGTTATTTTACAAAAGTAGATTTGTATACAAACTTCACGTACGAAAACGGTTTTGTGTAAGGTGCGGCGTCAGAGATGCATTCTTAGCCGGGTTTTTTTTTAAATTTCAACCGTACAGTCTTTAGGCTATTAATACTGTTGGTTGTTGATGTTGGATGATGATTATACCATTAATTTTTCACTCCCAATACCATTCACGGAATTTTTTTTGTGGATTTTTATTTTAGCCGGTAAATTTTTCACATCTGTTTATTCATTAAAAAATCATTATTTCACTTAAATACAAGTAGTTTGTTACCTTATTATCTTCCGCTCAGACGATTTTAGAAATTAGTACAATAGGTGGCGAGTCGCGATATATATGCTTTAAAAATGTTCATTAAACGACCACTACTGGAACCCAGCTTTCTCCGTGAAATAATGCCTTTAATATCTTTAATTAAATTTTGTTCCCATTTTTGTGTGTATTCAAATTAAACCATTTACATAAATAACACTTACTGAAATGCTGTCTTAAAACGTGCTAGAAAATGGCTTTAAATTCAAATATTATGCTTAAAATACCCATTCCAGAAGTGTGCCGTCACACTTTTAATTGCTGATCTCCATAAAATATTCAAAGACGATTTGATCTCCTTCAGTTACCCTTTGAATGACAGGATTTCAGTGGCACCAAATGTCTGGGTCACCATTTAATAATCATGGTCATCATCATACGTGTTTATAACAGCTGTGTTTTGTAAATTTTAAGAAACTGGCTGACCCGGAAAACTTCGTACTGCCTCAGAATCAATAATTGTTGTTTTAACTTATTAGCTGAATTAATCTCAGTTTTTTTGTAAAGTTAAAAATTACACAACGAAGCAATTATCGATGCGCAACTGTCCGTGTTTTGTTTTTATCAGTATCAGAGATGGAGTTGTGTACGTATTTATATTTTTTGTGATTTTCTTACTTTTCCACCTACTTACGGGAATCGCGTTTCATTTTCTTTATACGTGTGAGATGAGAATTTGTTCCATAAAAAATGTATGAGAAAAATAATTTTATTTATAATTTTTTTTTCGTGAATTTTTCCGATCCGAATCCAACCAATCAAAGATCTAAAAATCAGTCCAGCCGTTCTTAAGTTATAAATGGTGTAACTAACCCGACTTTGTTTTATATATTAAGATTTGTCATGGTTTAAATGTTTCTTGTTTTTTTTTTAATATTTATCGATCACGGAAAATCGAAATGCTAAATTGTCTAAAATGTTAAATTGTTTAGGAGAGGAGAGAAGTTTTTATTTTTTCGAAAAAGTCATATCTCCTGTTTTTGTAGACTTATGATTATGAAATTTTATTATAAAATAACATTGAATAGATCTTTCAAAATACATAACATATTTTGCAAATTTCTTTTATAATAGAATTCAATTCATTTTTAACTTTTCCGAAAAAAAAACCTAAAAATGCGCGTCGCTAAGGACGCACTTATATTCCTAGAAATATTTCGTCGACGCAAATCGGCAGAGAAAAAACGAAGGAAAATGATGTATTTAATTAATTTTTGTTTTTATTGTCCTCTGCAGCATTTCAAATTTTCGTTATTGATGTATTCTTTAGTATTTTTGAATAAAGTTATTATTTTTTACTATTTATTATCTACAAGTTGCTGACCTTTAAGAACAAGCGACAAGTCAAAAATGTAGGTATGTATTCTTGGTGTGCCTTTTATCGCCACGAATATAATAGGTATAAAAATTGCTAAGCAAACTGAGTCTAGAGGTTACGATTTTAATCGCGAAATTTAATTTTGTGAATAATTTTATAAGAAAGAAAAAGTTAATCGATGGAAACGCATTTCTAATGAAATCTTAGAATCAACTCAATTCAACACCTCTTTGAAAAGTCATTATAAATAAGAAAATAAAGATTAGCAAAGTTTAAAAAAAAAAATAATGTGTATTTCGCTTGTACAGTGTTTTTCTGTTAATATTTTCCTAACTCACTGTTAACGACCTACTAATTTCACCCTTTCAAAACAAAACTATCTACACGTTATTGTGTTGCATTGAAATTGAAATATGTATACCTAATATCATTTTCAGAACAAACAAAGTAATTTACGTGTTGACCTCGTGTGTGAAATTTCGGTTAATATTGCTTTTCTACCACAATACCTTGGGCTTATTAGGTAATTTAATATTATTTGCATGTGTTCCATTAAATTTAAACATTTCCCAACGATCCCTAAACCTAAGTTTCGTACATATTTCCCATAGAAATCTAATCGCAGAGAGTATCCTGATCCTGCAAGAACATTTAAATAATTGAACCCATCCCAGTTTATTTGTCACGGCGAACTTTTAGAAAACTTTTAATTAAAATCAATACTGGGTGTAGTAAGTGCTGTGAAATTATGCGTTTAAAGTTGCAGGAATTTATCGAATTCAAAGGAAAGTTTAAGCATTTTAGAGATGAATGAAATTCATAGACATGAAAATATTATGTTTATTATTTAAGTCATATTTTTCGTAGAATTCCACAAGTTATTCGTTGCTATGAAGTCAAATCGATGTCATGAATTTTGTTTTAGATACACAATTTGTGTCAATATCAATATTTTATGTCAGTAAATAAATCACGTGGAATCAAACAAATATTAGAAGTAATTCAAATATTTATAGTATCTATCACAGAGGCAAATAAACTGAGTCAACTACCATTCATAGGACCGCACAGGTACTCACCATCATTCGTTAAAAGGTAAGAGTTTAAAAAAATGTTTGATAATACCATACTACGTGAGCATCATTTTTGGGTAGTTTTTTCAACATTATTTTATCACGTTTGTTTTTATACACCAATTAAAGATTATATTAGTTGTAATTTTTAGTAGTGGAAAACGTCAACTTGATATTTCAATTTGGTGGCAGAAGATATGAGTATCTACCGCCGCCCCGGGAACCATTTATTGGATAACCAACACTTCTTACATAGGTCATCCTACACGTTCGACACGTTTAGTGACCATAGTAGGTGCCCGGGTTCATGAGTGAGATTTTGCTACGTGGCGGGCCGGAAAGAGACCTGTGGAGGGAGGCCTTTTGACCTTTACAGCCGGACTCTATCGACCCATCGCTCTATCAACCCAGTTTGATGGATTGATTCATACATTCGTCACTCCTGGACACAGACCCGCAGATTTATACCTACTCTTCTCCTTCCAAAAACTTCCTCTTCTTCCCTCCTTTAAAAAGACTCTCGACACAGCATCTTCTAAGATGACATAGATACTGAGGGAAATTATTTTCCTCAGGGCCTCCGGTGTGGAGCTAATGTGAAAAAAGAATATTAAAAAAAAAAATGACCTCGTTTGGCAAATTGACTTGATTATCGACCGAAGAATTTTTGGTTACACTAAAATAGATTTTTAAGTTTATTTTAAGGTCTTTTTCAAAACATTTGTTGTCCGATCATGATAATTTTGTCGGTAATTAAGCATTAGGATATTGAGTTTGAGATATGTTCTAGTCAAATATGGCCGCTTTCTGTGTATGGAATTGTAATATTGTACTCATTGAATGTAAGTTCGATGCTGTCGAAACGACTTATTTTCTGAATTGTTACTTAGTGTATCGTACCTCATATTATTTTTTTATTTATAGCTTTTAAATTTTTAAATTATTTTGTCGTAGTTACTGGATACGCGCCATAAATATATTTGGATCCATTTTCTTAATCAATTAATAATTTATGCTATGAGACCATGAGGGCGCCATCTGTGGTTTTTGTATTGTATTGAATTTACCTGTGTGACTTGAAATTCAGTGTATCCATGCATTTCCTTACCTCTGTGAGGCAGGCAATTGCTTCCGACGGGAGTGTCAGTAAAAGGCCAAGAGATGTCGCTCCTAGTCACGCATAATCGAATAATTCATCCAATACTTGAATTATTGTTGTACAAGATTGTGATTGTGGCACGTATTATTAATATGCAAATTTATTCATTGTTGAAACTTCCTTGCTGTGCGAAACATCTGTTAAGATTATGCAATACCGCCTTGATATTTTGAGTGAAAAGAAGTGTCTTTTGTGCTGGACATCGTACAAGAGCTGCATTCTCTGAGTGAGTATTGTTTTGTTTCACTTTGGTTGGAATTGCTGGGTCAACTGTTTTTGTGTCACATAGGGAAGAATTCAATTTTCGTTAATTTACATAGGGTAGTAACTCCCTCGTGTCAGGGGCTATTTACACGCCCCTACAGTTACCTATTTTAGTCATAAATTAGCCTTAGCCTAATCCCTTCAAATTCTTGAAATTCTTAAAATTTTGCATTTGTGAAGTAAAAGTTGCATACAGTGACCTCTCTAGGTATAATATCGTTTCCTTAAATTTTATTAATTTTTTATTTTCTTGTCTTGTAAAGTATTATTAAACCATCCATGTCATCATAACAGTTATTTTAAACTAATATTCTTAAATGCTGGTAGGTTACATAGGACATGTCGATATTACTTTATATTACAATAAACTAAATTTACCCATCACTCAGATTGATGTGCTGTAAAGGAAAACATGTTAATTTTTCGGTAGAACGAAAAGATTTATTCTCTATTTTTTCAAGAATTCATATCTCCTGTTATTGTAGACCTACAATTATGAATTTTTCTTATAAAACTAGCTGACCCGGAGAACGTTGTTCTGCTATATAAATTATTTATAGTGAATATTTTGGTTGTTAAATAAAAAATAACGAATGTGTGAGTATTGTAAGTGTGTGGGGGACACAACATAAATAATTTCGTTCTGTTTGAAATACCAAAGACGCGCGACGGTTAAAGTTGTTCGTACAAAAATACTAAAATCGCATTAAAAAATGGGAGTGTCGCGATTAAAAAATAGGAGGATGGGGGTAAGAGGGTGAAAATTTGGGGTTATATGTATTTTTTGATCCCAAATAAAAAATAAAAAATAAAATAAAATTTTGTCAAAAAAATTGATTTTTTTTCTAATCCATAGCGGTATGAAATATACTTTACGACCTATTCTCATGCATAAAAAATATTCATAAAAAATTCATAAAAATCGGTCGAGCCGTTTCGGAGGAGTGCGACCACAAACACCGTGACACGAGATTTTTTTATGTATACATATTTAGATAACATTAAAAAGATCTTTCAAAATACATAACATTTTTTGTTAATCTCTTTAATAAGAATATTTAATTTTTTAAAAAGAAATATCCTTTTAAAATGCACGTCGGAATAGTAGCGCTTATTTTCCTAGAAATATTTCGACGCCGATCGCGTTTAAAATTTCCGGTATCGACATCGACGTGTTGCATAATAATAATAATCGAATTACTTCAACAGCGCTGTTTTCGTGAAAAAATCACCTCTTGAAAATCATGTTTGCCTTCAATGGTGATAGTAACGAGTTAGTGGATTTTAACCATATTTACTTTCTTCATTAAAAACAACAACATTACGTGAATGACTTTAATTTTGCGACCAGTGTTTCATGTTGTTGTAGATATACATTGTCGCGCTGTCTTGCCTAGAATTGTGATTTATTTTTATGAGCCTGTTTGTCGCATTTTGTGCACTTACGTGAAGAAAAGGTAATTTGCACCCAGATTATGAATACATAATATTGTGCATGCAAAGGTAGACAGTTAAAGCAGGTAGGTACGTTTTTTCAAAGAAATAAAAAAAGTGTATGAAAATATAATATTTTTATGGATACTGCATTTTTTACGAATATGCGAGTATTTAAACCATAACAGTTGATATCTTGTTATGGTTTAAATACTTGCATGGTCATTGGAAATTCTGTGCTAACTTAATTGTACATTTTGAAGAAATAAATTAAGATGGGCTTTGTAATACACGATTATTTTTGTTTTTAATAACTTAACTGATTGCATTTCAATTTTTATTAATTGCATACTCCTGGTATGAGCAAACTATTCGTGTTCGTACTATTTTTACCTCAAAATATTTATGTTTATCTTGATTGTTAATTGTACAATAAATGCGTCTTGAAATTATTAGATTTCTGGCCAACTAAAGTTTCAACAATTGTACCTAAACATGATTAATATAAGATACGTTTTTAGATTTTCACGGCCAAAAGTATTTTCGTTACTTGTTTTTGGGGTGTTATGCCGTGTTGCGCTACCCACTCCTAAGATACGTTTTTAGATTTTCACGACCAAAAGTATTTTCGTTATTTGTTTTTGGGGTGTTATGACGTGTTGCGCTACCTCCTTCTTTAGCCAACGTTTTGGACAGCGTTGCAGTGTCCATCATCAGGGCAGATCCGGCAGATCCTGTACATCTACCGGATCTGCCCTGATGATGGACACATCAGGGCAGATCCATCCATCCAGTTGCAGTGTCCATCATCAGGGCAGATCCGGCAGATCCTGTACATCTACCGGATCTGCCCTGATGATGGACACTGCAATGCTGTCCGAAACGTTGGCTAAAGAAGGAGGTAGCGCAACACGGCGTTACAATTGCAATCTATCTGCTCAAAATTATCTTCGTGTACAATTCCGCATAGAATCAAATTTAATTTGTTAGTACCCGTATAGAGAGCTGCACAAACTTTTAACCCGAGGGCTATTGAAAAATCGCCATGATATTGGGTTTCCGAATAAAACACGATTTTTAACATGATTGCCATGTCCGCGAAATGCATTGAAAATGGGATAATTTTCTGCTGTTAAAGGGAATATGAACAAAGCTTTGCTCTTACTCGATCATGAGTAGTTTTGTCAGTAACATAAGTTTTTAGTTTTAGATTAAAAAACTTTTAGCAATTAGGATGACTCCATACCCTTAAATATATTCAGAATCTTAACGACGCCCGTGTATTGGACGGATCTACTGTCGAATTTGCCCTATCAATAAAAAGAAGAAAAATAATATGGGATTCTTAACGACGTAAGTGAAGAAAGCGTGTAAACAAATATGCGCCAGCGGCACGGCGTATTGGACGGACGTACTGTCGAATTCACTCGAGCAGGCCTGGAGATTCGAGCTTTCCGCCGGGTTCATTTTAATTAATTCTGAAGAACGTGTTACTAATATTTTAGATGTTTCTAAATGAATACCTCCCGAAGTTATTAATTCATCGTCTAGAAAAATAAAATCTGGTGCTCACCGCTAACTTTAGTTGTACAACATATTACAATTTTTAAAGGCGTTCTACGTTAAAAAAATTATGGCAAAGTACTGTTTTTATTAATCTAAAAGATAAATAATTCGCATCCCTTGTGAGGCATGGAAATAAAAAATGATAATTCTATTACGAATTCGCCGAAATAAATTAAAATGTGAGCCTCGGGCAAACCCCCGACAGACGTGGTTACGTCTCGCCAAAATTCATACGTGTTGCATTTTTTTACTAGTTTTTTCATTAGTTGTTCTAAGTTTGATTCTTCATAGCCAAATAAAATACAATTTTAACACCTTTGATTGAGAAATAAATTCAATTATTTTCCCTGGTTTTTCGGATACATTGATTCTATATGGCAGCTCGATAGTGTAACTATTTTATGAGGCATATTAATTTACTTTCCGAGTTTTATTATTATATTTTATGGATGCGAAAACGATACTTTAACAATGTTACCAGCAATTAAATGCTTGTCGTTGATTATGCAAAAGAATTACCAGGAGAATATTTTACAATAATTAAAATAATGACAGTAATTTCCATAACAACCTGTCGTGTTTTATAACTGTGATGAATTGCGGTTGGTAAATCAGTATTTCTAAAACTAATTTAAAACAAAGTCTCGTTTTTTAAAAATGTCGACAAATTTTACAAATTTTTATACTGACCTATAGATAATTTGTTCAATGCTTTTCTTGCAGAGCCAACCAGGCATAGTTAACAGATACTTACCTAGAGATAATTTAAAGATTTCTACCACTGCGATGCGCGCTGAACTTACGATTTTGATGATTATACAGGATGTTAAGGGACGTACTTGACTTACTTTAACCAGTGATTCCTGACATTATTTGGAGTAAAAAATGTAAATGAAATTTTGGTCTCCGGTGACTTTTTTGACGACTTTTTTTTTTTTTTTTCAAAAATTTTTTCTTCAAAATTAAAAAAAAAAAAATTCTTCCGCATGTCGTCACCGGTCACTCAGCCGGGTGTCCGACGAACCCCTTACCCCGCCTCCAGCTGTTCAATAACTACCATTTTTTTATGTTTTTGTAGAAAAAAAAAAAAAAAAATCAAAATTTTCACCGGAGACCAAAAGTTCATTTACATTTTTTACTCCAAATAATGTCAGGAATCACTGGTTAAAGTAAGTCAAGTACGTCCCTTAACACCCTGTATAGGTTTACTCGAACACTAAGGATTGCGTGCGTTTTCTTTTAAAAAAACTGAGTTGAGTCGATATGAACTGTTTATTGTAGAATTCTTACGAAAATGCATGGCATACAGTTTGTGTATTTAAAATTGTTAAAAAATATTTTGGTGAATGAAATTTATCAGCATTTTTTATTTATTTATTTATTATGAATTAACGCCGATTAACGGCTTTTACATGGGAATTGCAAAAATTTGAAAGAATATACATAGTTTTGCTGCCCTAAAGGCCTCCCCAACCCGAGGCAAGGGTAAATGGGAAAATGTTCAGTGTTTTCATATTGCCCTCGCGCTTTTTACAGCCCTTTACCTTGTTGCTCCTAAGGTTTCCAGTGCAGCGCCCCCTCGGATCTTTCCATCGCCCCCGGGCATAACCGGGGCTGTTACCGTCATTTTGGGAACCGCTGGTATAAATTAACTGTTGATTCATCCGCGTTTTCTCCTAGCCAGGGTTCAGTCTAGTTTATAATTGCAAACAATTATGTTTTTAACCGCTAACGATAGTGTAAATGATCAAACCTTTATATTATCATTATCATTAATAGTAAATATAAATCGCAATGTGCTGCAGGTTATTATTGTTTAATTATCGCCATTACAATACATTGTGTTTCAAAAGAATTCAATTGTGTTAGCTACTTACTTTATTACAAGAACGTTATATTATATTTACCTTTTATATTGTGGTGCAGTAAATAAATTACTTATAATGAGATGATAACAATATCATTTAGACTTGTCGGTCGAACCGAGTATTTTCCAAAAACGGTATCAACAGATGTGATACTATATTATGATCGACATTAAAATACACTTATGCTAATATACTTGCGTGTCGATTGTGCCCACCCGTTTTGGCATTTGTTGTAGGACTTTTGTTGTGTACTTGTTGTATTTTTAGAAAAAACAAACATTTTGTAATGCTGTAAAAGACAATAAATCCAATAATTTTTATCCGTTTTTTTCTCTTTCGATTTGCGTCGTTGAAATATTTCTAGGAAAATAAGTGCATCTTTAACGACGTCCATTTTAAGAGGATTTTTTTTCTAAAAAAATTAAATACTGTTATAAAAGAGATTTTCAAAAAATGTTAAGTTTTCTGAAAGATCTTTTAAATGTTATCTATAATATAAAAATGAATCGCTGAATGTGTTGCTAAGCGCATAACTTTCGAACGACTGCACCAAATTGGATAATTCTTTTTTTGTGTGTTCGTTATTGTCAGGACAAGGTTTTTATAAAACTTCCGGTGAGCTCTGGCATTATGAAATTTGTATAAAAAAATTGCTATTGGTGGCACGCGAGGTTTGAAAACTGAATGTATGGAAAGCGGGAGGGAGGGAGAGATGGGGGAAGGGGGGAGGGGGGGGGGAGGGAGGGGGTAAGGGTGGAGGGGAGAGGGAGGGCGGTGAGAAGGGAGGGAGGTGGAGGAGGCGGAGTGGGAACCCCCCTTACATCATGCGAGCGAAGCCGCGGGAAAAAGCTAGTTTTATAATAAAAATTCAAATTATAAGTCTCCAAAAATAAGAAATATTATTTAAAAAAAAAAGACTTTGTTTTCGCTCTCCTGAACAATTGCCATTTTGTTATTTACAGCATTTCAAATTTCCGTGATCGTTATGTAAGACAAATCGACTTATTTAAGAATGTGCTCGGTGAATATTTGCTTTGACTCTATCGGCCGGTTTTTCTGTAAACTAAGCAAAGTTATAAATCTGATTGAGGATTTGTAGCCAATAGCAACATGACAAACATAAATATCTTAAGCGGAGCTTAAAAAGCAATCCAAGCTTTCAAAAGGAAGATGAAATGAAAGAAGATTACTGCAATGATCATTTTATATTTTTATCAGTTTTTTCGCAATCTACCCCTATCTCGTTCGCTAAAATGTTTTATTTTTATTTTCAATGTTACAAATCAAGAACCGTATACGAAAAACATAGGGGATTAGGAAAATAATGAACCTACCGTACCAACCCAAGGTTTGACATACGTAAACTGCCGTCTTAATTTATTAATGGTTATAACACAATTGTTGGTAAAAGGTTATTTATTTAAGAAAGTAAGTTCACAGATCACATAATATGGTAAAAATAGTCACAATGTATCAATTCACTAATTAACTGAGCAAGGGATCGGAGGGAACCTTGCCGTTAGGCTTTGTGAACAACAAAAGCTGACTGTGGTTCTGCTTAGAGGGTCGTACCATAGGACGAAGCGCAACTAAGGCAGCAGTCGGGGGTCTGGTTGGTGCTTTACTTATGGTAGTAGAATACTCCTTAGAGGGTCGTGCCAGAGGACGAAGCGCAACTAAGAGAGCGTACTAGCCAAGAGCGAGCTGCAGACGAACTGACTGATTTAGGGCGCGCAGCCTGTTATATAGCCCATTCCTTGTTGCGGGGTGTGGTTTATGTAGCGGCTCGAGGGTGGGAGATGCGCAGAAGGCGTCGGCGCATCCTGGTTTGCTTAGGGGTGGGTGAGCAGGATGGCGCTGTACGGGGGAAAGAGATGGTGTAGTGGCAAGCGTAAAAACGGCGCGCTACATGGTGTATTTAAGGGTAACCCACGTTCTTTCAAACTAAAAGCTAAATTTACGAACACCGCGCATTGGGGGAACACAAAATTATCGTGTTACTATCAAAGTTTGTTCCTTCTACTGTGATGGCTTTGTTTTTTGCGGCTGCCTAGCATCACTTTTCTAATTGTGGGATTGCGTATCGCGTTCATAAGTGTTGAATGCTGGATTAAACTTAATGTGGCAATGCTCTCAATGAAGCGGAGTCGATGCGGAATCCTAGTAGATTTTCAGCGTTCGCAAGGTTTAGGAAAATAAAGTTCATAGAATATCAAAAGCCGCTTATATTTTACTGGTTAAGAGCGTTTAACCAGCCAGCGGATGAAAATCCACATTTCGTCGAAAGTTGTTCTTACGATCATGCAGGGCGGTTACAATGAGAAAGATTAATTATTCTCCGTACCAGCTTTTTTTAAATTATAACTCAATATGGAATTTATTTCAATCCAAATTATGTTTAATTTATACCTTCATCCAAAAATGCTGAAAGGGGTGATGATAAAACTATTAAAATAATGTACTTTTTGTAATTATTTTTTGATTATAAGTATTTATCATTTTTCAATAATGTCTAAATTTAATAAGAATGTTAAAAAAATCTGAAATATATTAGTTTGTAAGTGCGCAAATAAATACACAAATGGACCAATTTTCGTCAAGAAACACATGTACGTACATATTTTTTAATGATTTTATTGAAACGAAAATTGAAATTCTAAAACATGCGTTTGCTAGATAATGTATTGATTTATTTTACTGCATGATTATATTATTTGAAATGTGTGTGGCGTAATACAATATCTTTTTGGAAAATTTAACAAATCTGCCAACGACCTATGGAATAACCTTATTATACTAAAAATTAAAAAAAATTCTCAAAATTTATTACATGCGAATGCTAGATAAAAGAACAATATTTCGAAATCCATTTATAATTTTTTGTGGAAATGAGTCAATACGTCTAAAATCTGATTTGAAAATGACATATTTCTGGTTTTTCTGGTAATGCCCTGTTAACTGATTACGTGTTACGGGACGCGTAATTTAAAGGTTTCCTCGACACGTTATGTGAAGAAAAATTGTCTTGTAATTTTAATGCATGTTATAATGTCGTTAATCTGTAGGAGTAATAAATTAAACAATCAACCATAACGTATTGTGTAATTGTGGTGAATATGACATACGTTTTGCGAAGTTAATGCATCCAATGTCTTGTTCGATGGAAAGGATGCAATTTTCAGTGAGCTCTTTAAGTGGTCGTCAGAAATTTTTGCTCTAATTTTGCTCTTATCGTGCTTCGTTTTCTTATTTTCCTACCCGATACAAGCCACAGTGTCGCCAATGTTTGCCTCTTATTGTTATGGCAGTTGTCATTGGCTGGATAACAGACAGAATCTTAAAAAAATATATTAAATTTATGTATACTTTTGAATGTAGCTATAACTTTGTTGTTATCCATTATAGATAAATGAAACAATTTAACTTTGTTTGAACCACTTTTATATTCGAGTAAAACCGACCGGTTTCAGAACGAAAATTAAGTTAGTTTTTAAGTTTTCCATCATAAGTACCTTATCTAGAAATAATATAAATTCATCGTCTGTAAGTACTTTGACAACAGTTTGATAATGCCTTCAGAATGCAAAACAGCTGTCATTCGTACAAATAATTACATAGTAGAAGTTGTCTATAAATATACTATTTTTGGAGATTAAATAATAATATAATTGAATAGGTATGTAAAAAAAATATAAAAAAATACTGGACAATCACTTATCACTCCCAATATGAACAGTGCGTTAGTACTTTTCACTCGTAACGATGGTAAAAACAAAAAAACGCATTTCGCGATCGTTGAAATAGCGTCGATCATAGAGTATTTTTTAAATGAATTATTTGAAGCCAGTGCGTTATGTGGAGGTGATTTTGGTGGCTGGTCGCCCATAAAATATTATGGTGCTTCCAACAGGCTCCATCAAAAACGTTTAATGAATGTTAATCGCAGTTTAATGAACTGAACGTTGACATACATATACACATCTTTGCAAGCTCGTGATAAGCGACTAGTTAATCGTCCGTTGGGAAAAATGCCATCACGTGAGGGGTCGACGATTTTTACGGTCTCGTGACCGCAATAAGGTTTACTGAGATACGGCGTTCTGGGTTCAGCATCCCAAATTATCCAGTCTTACCACCGTACGCGAGGATGACCGGTGATTTTGATACATCCACAGATAGAATTACTCTTCACTGGCTTTTTTCTTGTGTTTCCGCAGAGAAGTCACCGCCCAGAGGAGAGGTGATAACTATGATGTCCCCTTTTGGTGTGTCAGAGATACTTATTATAGAGGAAAGATTGAAATTGCTTTTCAAAACTAGTTATTTCAACGATTTGATTCTGAATACTGGTCTCTCACAAAAACGATACCAAGAGAGATATTTGTATTCTAGATACAAATGTACTATATTTTTATTTATTTACGTTTAATATGTAGAAATACCCATATGAATAATATAATATTTTATCATTTGTCAACGTTGGGTTTTGAATCAAGAATATTTTATTTGTTTTTTTTTTAACTTTATAAATAAAACATCAAATTGTATATAAGCTTTGATACAGTTAAAAATAACCGAATCGGATATCACACCTTGGCGCAGTGGTTAGCGCAGTGGCCCGGAAAGCCAAAGGTTTTAGGTTTGAGTCCCAGAGGTGCCAATATCTTCTTCTGATTTTTCTGTTTCTCGAAAGTTTCGCTAATATTGTCTTCATTTAATTAAATATTGAATCAAGAAAGTTACCACTCTACGACTTCACGCTCCCACGGAGATCGTCACCGGCTTAAATGTATCAAGTTCCTAAACTAAGGTAACTTTTAACTCTGGACGAGTTTGTATCCACGTAACATTTAGCTTTGGACGAATTGGTAATCGCAAAGCGGCCAACCTAAAATCGTAACCCTGTTTGGAACCTGTGTACTTTGTACAACGTACATGTTTCCTAACTCCTACAACCTTCTACGTTTGAGACTGTAAACCAAATAAATACGTAGGTAGGTACTTCCTTTACGTTGTGTAGTTGCTTTGCCTACCCTTTGAAATCGCCTACACCTTTATCAATGCGGACTACACATCCCTTACGTGACATCAAATTTTATTGGGGATGCGAAGTCTCGCGTCACATTCCGGGCAAATAAAATGGTGGAAATATGAATTCTAGACTACACGCCGCATAACATCAGGTTTGTTGTATCTTTGACGGAGCGAATAGCAATATTTTTGAATGGGAGAAATATTTTTTCTATTTCTGAATTTCATTGCTTTCTCTGCGAGAATTTTCTGTCGGAATTTTGTGAGAAAATATAATGTGATTGATGGAACTCCTATAATAATGTCGAAAGCGTGGATAGACCTGCTGGATTTGAATAGGTGAGAGCTGCAAATAAAATCCGTCAGAATTGAAAACTGTTTCTATACACAATAACCTTGGTGACTCACTTTCTTTTCAAAGCAAGTTTTTCCTACCTTGGAACTAATTCAAATCATTTAAACAGAACTACCTATATAAAGTAATAAAAAATAATAATAATGTGTTTCAAGTTCCCCAAATCAAAACCAAATTAATGCAAACACTTGGCAGTTTTATTGGTCCTCGTACATTTAATCTTCTACCAAAACACATTCAAATGACAGATAAAATATCACTTTACATAAAACAATTAAAATCATGGCTACATGATGCAGATGTTGAAACACTATTTTATAAACTCTATGTAAACCTTCATGCTTTCACTTTTACAATTCTACTGTAACTTCAAAACTAGCTCTATTTGTCTTCGTGAAACCGTAACAAAAAATCAACTAACTTGTATGTTTCACTTTGTTACTACAATATTTTCAAAGATACATTACATTACCTGTAATTTTAAACTTTCACTTTAAAATTTAGATTTTTTACTTGTACCGCCAACTTATTGGTGTAATTTAGAACTTTAGTTAATATTACCCACTTAGTGGGTTCCCATTATCTACCTTTGTCTTATATGTATATATTTTTTTCTTTTTTACATTATTTTTATCTTGTGTTATGTTATATATATTTAGAAAATGTGTAAAAATTACTTTTGAAATGTATTAGATGTAATTAGAAAAATAAAGAAAAAAATAAACTATTTCGCCTACCGGCTGAAGGCAAAAGGTTGTGTTCGTTGATATTTTCGACCCCAGCAACTTGTAGAAACCTAAAATAATACCATGAATTGTAGAAACCTAAAATAATATCCTGAATCTATATTTACAAGTCTTTAGATATCTAAGTACCTAGCTAGGCATATTTATCTAAATACTGTTATGTTATTGATGACTGTCTTTTGACGCACGTTCTCGAGTAATTATTATAAATGGCCACATTTGCCTTTGATTGCTAGTATGTTTTTGATAATATCTCATAAGATGCCTACTGAACATTTATTTTCTTATGTAGCTACATTTAATTGTTCATTTTAATATCTTTGTTACAATTTCTGTATTATGAAAGTGATATATTTTTTAAAGTTTTTTTTGAAATTGGATGGATTGGATTGGATGGATTTTGAAGTGCGATGGAAAAATATATTTTTTGTTTTTAATTGAAAAAAATTATCGGACTGCAAAAGAATTACATTTTTTACATCAAATTGGGAGGCGGGAATGGGTACCGTCGCCCCGGGAACCTTTATTGGATAACCAACACCTCTGCCATAGGTCACCCCAAGTGGTTCGCTACGTTTGGTGATTTAGCAGGGGTGCCCGGGTTCATGGGGGGAGGTTTGTCTAGGTCTTGGAGGCGGATGACCAGGACATACTGAACCCCAGATTCCTACCCACCCCTTAAACCCTTTTCCTTCTCAGAACTCTCCTCTCCTTCCTTTCCTTAAAAAAACCCTCCACACAGCATCCTCGAAGATGACATAGGCCCTGAGGGAAATTATTTTCCTCAGCGCCTCCTGTGTGGAGCTCATGTAAAAAAAAAAATATGCTCAGGAATCGCTAGTTAAAATCCTTCGAGTACGTGCTGTAATCACATTGATATGCTATTCAAATTACGATTAATGATGCATACCAACCGCAATATTCAACGTACAATGTGAAAAACTCATCAATTTGATTTGACGACATTTCAACCATAAATTGACTAGGCCTTCGCAATATTTCTTTTTATTTCTTCAAAAGCAATGATTTGGTAAACCCGGTGGAATAAAATAATAAAAGGCAGATAGGAGTAGTAAGTGTGACATCGTTTTGTGATATTTGAAACCATCTGCTGTCTGGTGGCGAGGAACCTAGATCGCTTCTGCATTTTTTCATCCCTTCCCTACAAATATTCATATAATATCATCCGGGGGTTGAATTCGTTACCGAATATTCAATTCGATCAAATGACTTCGTTTGAATGTGCTCTGCTTTTGCTGCTTTGCAAAAAGAAGAAAGTCAACGGGTTCGTTACCTCTGGGCAGGATTTCACGGTACTTTTTTGGATTACAATTATGAAAGGATTTCTAGGTTACAAACAATCTTCCATTTATTTTTACGTTTTGTAACAAATTTCTGGATAAAAATGAGGAGAAGCAATTTATCAACAGTTTGACTACAGAAAACTACGTATCGTAGTGTTAGTATATATCTTGCCAAAGAAATGATTTTTACCGAATTTGTTGTGGGAACAACTTTGGTCATGATGAAATGAGCATTCTTAGAAAATTGCTCTGCAATGGAAATGTACGTATAAAGGTTTAAGAGAAAGTATTTTTGATAATAAATCTATATGCCAGGATGTGGGGAGGATAGTGCAATCCCACACGTCCCATATAGTTATACATATTTATATATTTCCACAGTGAAGAAACAAGAACATAAATAAAAAAATGAAAAAATTAATCATGACAAAAGTAGATAATTCATTATTATGCACGGTGTGGTCTTGGCGCTTGGTGCTGGAAGGCTGCGATCAACCACCATGTTGTCGGAGGCCATTAGCCGCATCCTGTCTCCAGTGACCCGGTGTCTCATCAGGCTGGCGAATCCATGGAGTCCTAATTCCGTAAAATATGATTCTGCACGCATTATTGTATTGGATCCGGAGACGTTCCATCGAGCTTACTTCGGTATTGACACCATGTTTCATACGTATACAGACTAGTGCCAAATGCATTGCACATTGAACAAGGTTTTTTTAACATAATTGCTGTATTGGAAGAATCTTCTATTTGCATTATATGAACTGTGAATTCTCTAATAGTGATATAATAAATACAGCTGTGTCTTACAAATATTTTTATAAAATTTTGAAGAAAAAATTAATTATGTTGATTCTCTTTGTTTTTACCTTATTTTGATCGACATATACGTGATTGTAAATATTGTTTTAAAATCGTTTAAAAAGATGCAATATAAAAATATTTTAATAGCTTTGAAAATCTCGTCAGTACTCACCCTCAACTTTTAAGCAACAGAGAAATCGGTTGACATAACGATGGCTTTAGTTTAGCTTTACGTTAATCTTGAATTAAATCTTTTATTAATTTACTAATATATCTAAGTGTATGCTTACCTTTGAACTGTTAACTTTCCTTTTCAAAATTAGAGAAACGCGGACGGATTCGAGCCTGGGTTGTTAAATTTTACTTCCCATGTATTTGTAAATTGCAGATTGGCTTTTCAGAGGAACCTAAACCCCTTTTAGACATTTTCTAGTGAGACGGGTAACATTTTTTTATGTATCCACAAGAAAAAAAATAAGCGCCCGGGTTGCCGGTAAGCAAAAACTCTCGCACTGAATTTTCAATGGTTTCCACCATTTGACGTGCGGACAGTGGGTTTTATTGCATTCTGAACATTTTCTGTTTGGTTGGAAACGTAAGCGGCTGGTAAAAGGAGATTTTAGGATGATCAAGTTTTTGGCACATTGATATTCTTCGCAAAATGAGATTGCTGAAAATTTGCTGCCAAAATATTTTGTAAAATTAAAAAACACATACATTTGTTTAAGACCCCTTTTATTTTAAACACTCTACCGGTTTCAGAAGCACCCTTCCTTCGTCAGGAGAATATTATAACTAAACTATGATACAGAATGTTGACAGATATATAAAATATTTTGTTTTCAAAAATTTACACAAGTTTTTAAGGTTTTACCTTGTTAGATTGATTGAAATATTTGTGAACACTTTACTTTTCTGGCTAATCGTCTTTTTCTGAAACCCAAAACTGTTTTCTGGAACAGCTAAAACCACAATTTTATTTCTATTTAGCTTTAAAATATTTATTCTACTTTACAAAAATTTCACAAAATTCATCATAATTTTTCGTTGCAAATTTATTGCTCAACATTTAGTATTTGTATTTTTTTTACATTAGCCTCACACAATAGGCCCTAAGGAAAATACTTCTCTTCATGGCCTATGTTGTATTTGGGGTAGTTGTGAAGGAGGGTCTTTTTAGTAAAGGAAGGAGAGGTTTGTTCTGGGAAGGAAAAATATGTGAGGGGTGGGTAGGAATCTGGGGGTCAATGCATCTAGAAGTCACGATCGTATGAATCCATCCCTCCCACTGCGTTGCAAGGCAATGTTCCCTGAGAGTCCGGCTGGAAAGGTCAAAACATCTCCCTCAACCAGTCTATCCCGATCCCGTCACGCAATAGGTGGGCAAGCGCAACTGCCACCAAGACCCATACAAACTTCACCCCGTGAACCCGGGCAGCCCTGCTAAGTCACCAAACGTAGCGAACCACTTGGGGTGACCTATGGCAGAGTAGTCTTTTTTTCTTACTGAATTAAAATTACCTGAGTCCTTACACATCAATCTGTCGCTTGACGAATCACATTTAGGAAGATCAAATCCTTATAGGTACTACTGCACCACCCACCATTAAATGTTGCTTTTACTTTCAAAAATACACTCATCAAAGAATATATTACGTATTACATAATATTAAAATATTTTTCAGGATTAAATAACATATATGTATCTAAATTTCTTTAAATGGACAATATACAGTGTTAATTTCAAGCGACCTGCCAGGTAACTATGGTCCTGTTTTCATTAATTTTTAGGCAGCATCGCGTTCATTGGTCAAAACATTGTACATATATTTTCGTATCGGTGATCAATGAACCGGTGTATCCAATTTTTAGTCATAAGTTGTTTTTAATAGTTTATCTAGCTTGTATGTAGTTTTTTTTTAGATTTTAGAAATGTATTATAAGTTTGTACAGCGCCCTTGAGGTGATTTTTCACAAAAACGGCGCTATATAAATCATCCAAGTATTATTATTATAGAAAAATGAAACAATTCAACTTTGTGTAAACCACTTATATAATGCGTAAATCCGACCGGTTTCGGAACAATCGTTCCTTCTTCAGGGAAAGCTTATACTAATTTGACAGTTTCGAACAATGTTTTATTCCCTACCATAATAAAACATTGTTCGAAACTGTCAAATTAGCATAAGCTTTCCCTGAAGAAGGAACGTTTGTTCCGAAATCGGTCGGATTTACGCATTATGTAAGTGGTTTATACAAAGTGGAATTGTTTCATTTTTCTATGATGGATAACCACAAAGTTATAGCAACATTCATATTCTTATTATTTAGGTGTTGGTTTTCCAATAAATGGTTTCCAAGGCGGCGGTACACATACCCGCCTCCTAAATTGTATGGAATTTTATTTTTCTTATTCATTGCATTGTTAATTATGCAAATAAATTGAGGATTGTTCGAACACCATGCTAGGCACATGCCCGTGTAGTGATGGTCGAAAAAATAATGTTAAACTTTTTTTTTTATTTAAGTTGTCAAATTTTATATAGATATCTGTATTTTTATTCGATTGCAGGGGCCAGGAGTTTCGTATAACGTCGTGTATATCAATGCTCCTGCGAAGAGTTTGAATAAGTTCGTCATATCGACTAAGTAACTAAGTAAGGTTCCTGTTCCTAATAATTAAACAAGGCTATTTTCGTTTCTTTTCGCTCCGTATTTCTGGCAAAATTGTTAGAAAATTCGATGAAAATTAAGAGTACTTCGGTATATTCAAACAAGCTTTTTGATACAATTTTGAGCTTTAATCATTTAACTGCGCCGTAGGTCGTTGTTAAAGAAAGGGGGAATGTTTTAAATTATTATTTTCATTATCTAACGTGGTTCAGGCAAAAAAAAGGAATTTTTAAATACTAATTACTCTGTGACCTTTTAAACGACGATGCTTGCTTCTAAATTATATTTAGCATTTTTTCAGAACGTTTAAAACTTCGACGAGCGAATATTTTTGGCATTTGATATATATATATTTTTTTTGCTAAAAATACCATGAACGGATTTAAAAAAAAACTGAGTGTGCAATTCACACGCGGTAGAAATGAAACCTTTAGAAAACTATAGTAGACAAGAGTGGGAAGGCTACGAAGCACCGCACACAGAAGAGGCAGAAGAGACGCGAAGCACCGTGCAAAGAGAAATCACATGTGCAGAAATCATATGCGGCAGAAGTGAAACCTTCAGATAACTAAACTTCGGGAGAATGAGACGAATGCAGAGTAACAGGAGTAGTATATTTGTAGGGTTTATTTATTATAATTAATTACCAGGTTTAACTATTTATTCTGCGAAGCACCGCACGAAGAAGAGGCCGATACCTCACAAATAGAACACCGATCTCATTCTCTCGCAGGCTGAATCCTATAAATGTATGTGTTTGTCTCTTTTTAGTGTTGCTCGTTCCGTTTCATCGAGTTTCAAATCACAACAAAAGAAGTTTTCACTTCAAGACTACTTCAGCCAAAGATAAAGACAGAACGGGAAGTCAAAATAACTATTAGCCCCAAGAACTTAGAGAACTTTAGTCATTTGATAGTAACAATACCTTTTCCAACTACATACTTAGAAATCCCCACAATAATTTCCGAATTATTAATTATTATTTCGGAATTATTGTTAGTTATTAGAATTATTACAATTAGTTCTTCATCAAAAAGATAAACGCTTTTTTTCGTTATTTGTTTTTGACAACGTTTCGGACATCGTTGCAGTGTCCATCATCAGGGCAGACCCAAGCTAAACGCTTATTGATGAAGAACGCCTTGACTGAAGATCCTTAAAAAATTGTACAGTTGAAGTACGACATCTTTTTGAAGTGAAAACTTCTTTAGCACCGTTCTGATTTGAAACTCGATAAAACGAAAAAACGACACAAAAAAGAGACAAACACATAGGTACACCCATAGGATTTAGCCTGCGAGAGAATGAGATAGTATAATCGGTCAGTTTTCTGAAAGTTTCACTTCTACCACGTGTGAACTGCACACTTGTAATATTTTTACTTCGATCGAGCTGATGAACATTTACTTCGTATTTAGATTTATAGTTGAATGTAGCAACATTTAAAGCGTACAACTCTGCCGTGAAATCCTAAACGGTTAGTATTTTGAGGCACATATTTCCTGATGAAGTGCATGGAGCGGAAAAGGAAGATTCTCGGTCCTTGATTAGTTTCCTTTCAAAGCCTTTTCACGATCAAACAATACCAGTAATTGCAGCGGAAAAGAGAAACGTATTGTTGAAACATATGGAGCGCCACGCGATCTACTTTTATTGATGGGAAGCGGAAACAGTTCCTTGCAATCACGTAAGCTCTGATTGCTCCGTTGCTTGCATCGTTCAATTATAAAACCGTCTTAACCCTTTAGTGTTTTTCATAGTTTCATGAGAAATGTCAATAATCCACGGTAAAATATGGAAAGAGTCACCCTTCACTAACTAATCATCACGCTGTTTCTCCGCAGGGGTAGGCAGAGAGGACGGACCGCCAAACAACTCTGTCTTGGCACTCACTCCTTGCCTCGTTCACATTCATAATGTCTCACACACGCTCTTCTATCATTATGACTCTTGACGTCGCCCGAATCATGTGTCTGATTCACTTTAAAACTATCTGAATCAAGTATCTGATTCACTTTAGTCGTGCTATTTGAAAAAAAAGTGATCTATGGCAGAGGTGTTGGTTATCCAAAAAATGGTTCTTGGGGCGGCGATATCCATCCACCCGCCTCCCAAAATTAAAATTTGGAAAAATAGGTCTCTTTAATGGTCTATATTTTATATTAAGAAACGTAAATAAATAAACCTGTCGCAAATAAACATTTTCTACACCTTTTGATTAAAAAAAAAATATTATTTAGTTTTCTCAATTATTTTGGCCTAAAATCCAAATTTAATTTTTGTAAGAAGAAGGTCTCTTGGTTCTTAATTTTCCCCTCAAGTCTTTAAAGTCTGCCGTACACCCCACAGAACAAGAGATGCAAGATATACGATAATTGATGTTGGATTAAAAACCTCATTGCTTGCTGCTACAGTCCCGGCAATCAGTAAGCGGTTCAAACACTCCGCACTCCCGGCACTTCGGATTAATGAGTTTCGGAAATGGGACCGGGACTGTACTACCTTTCAATTTGCGGAAAGGGACCTAATAAAATTTTATCGTAACTTTTTGCGGCTCTTTTTAACCGGTTCTATTTTAACCGTTCCTTTTTGTAGTTGCTGTTTTTTTGTATCCGGTTGCATTTAAACCTTTCCTTTTTGTAGCCGCTTTTTTTGTAACTGGTTCTATTTTAACCTTTAGTTTTTGTAGCTGCTGTATTTTTGTAACTGATTCTATTTTAACCTTTCCTTACTGTACCTGCTGTTTTTTTGTTCTGCTATTGTTTGGCTGTATTTAAACATTTCCTTTTTGTAGCTGTTTTGTTTGTAACTGGTTGTATTTTTAACCTTTCGTTTTTGTAGCTGCTGTTTTTATTGTTACTGGTTCTATTTTAACCTTTAGTTTTTGTAGCTGCTGTTTTTTGTAACTGATTCTATTTCAACCATTTTGTAGCTGCTGTTTTTTGTAACCGGTTCTATTTTAATCTTTCTTTTATGTTGCTGCTGTTTTTTTAACTGGTCCTATTTTAATTTTTCCTTTTTGTAGCTGGTTCTATTTTAACCCTTTTCTTTTTGTAACTGGTTCCGTTTTAGCCTCTCTGTCTTATTACTAACAATTTGACGGCCGGCGTAGTGCAGCGGTAAGGCGCTTGACTCGCATTCCGAAGGTCGCGGGATCGAATCCCGGCGTAGCAAATAAATTTTATTTGATTAATTTGAGTATTTCACAATTTATTAATTTAAAAATAATATATACTTAGTATATTTGCGGCACGTTCCAGAGTGGAAGATACTCTCTGTATCGCCCTGGTGTAAGACCACCATTCAGAATTGAAACGTTGCCTGAAGTGGCTTTCGCCGTGTTTGGTGACCAGATCTGAATAGTCAGGTACTTTCCCACCTTTCTCTTCCCTATCTCCTTCCCTCCCCACTACCTTCAGCCTCACAACATAACCCAATTGAGGATGCCATAGTCTCAATGGCTCCAGACGGGAGCAGTTGGGACTCTTGTGCTGTATTCATGTAAAAAAAAAAAAGTTGCCACATGGCAAGTTGGTGCTTCTCTAAAGGGAGTTTTAAAGGCTGTGTTAAATAAAATTATTTTACTCTTCATGAAGAATGCGGTCTCATTGTTAGTTTTTCTACGACACCATTCCTGAGTGTAATGGTCTTATTACCTGTGAATTAAAATTCACTAGATGAGTGCTTCTGCAGTAAGTGATGTCTTGGACTTTGCGAACTGTTGAGGTCTCGCTTCGTTCAAGTGATGAGAGAAGCTTTGAAATTCCAACCTGTTCACACATTCCTTCACAGTTCAAGCATTATGTCTCTGGAATGATTTGCCATCTGATGTTCTGGGTTTCATGGTTTAAATAAAAACGTTGTTTCTATGTTTGCCTTCACAACACTTTATTTCTACTCACCTTCATTACCTTCCTTTCGCTTCCCCACTTAAGTTGTTTATCTTATATATAAAAATGAATCGCTGAATGTGTTGCTAAGCGTAAATCTCGAGAGCAGCTGAACCGATTTCCCTAATTATTTTTTTAGAATATTCCTTGAAGTACGAGGATGGTTCTTACGGAGAGAAAAATTAAAAAAATTGCGCAGAAAATTGGACGTTTGACAGTTCGCGTGTTTGAGAATGACATTTTGCAAAACAATGATTGTTAAATCAGGTTTCTATTTTTAAAAATCTTTAAGTTGATAAATTTTTTTAATGTAGGTACTCCTCTAATAGTTTGAATCGAAACAAGAATTTTAGATATTTTAAATAGGTAGGTACCTATGTTAGGTACCAAATTTAATAAACATTAATGGAAAGTTGAATAAAAATTGTAAAAGGTGGTACGCGGGCTGTTAAAAACTGAATGTACTGGGATTGAATGTATAGAAAGCGGGAGGCAGTGAGAGATTGGGGTGGAGGTGGGGTTGGGGGGGGCGGTGAGAGGGGGAGGAGAGGGGGGGAGCTGGAGGAGGCGGAGTGGGAACCCCCCTTATACCATGCGAGCGAAGCCGCGGGAAAAAGCTAGTTTGTTATATTTATTTTGGATTTACCCGCCATATTTATATTTGTAGCACTCACAACGTGCGGAAAATGCAGCATTATTTCACTTTATCCCAATAAGAATACAATATGGGTTGACTGGACGAAATTGCCACCTTGTAATAGGCCTTCCTACTTTCATTTTATAGTTAACTTCTAACTCCAGTTTCAAATTATTCGATATAAAAAAATATTTACCAACTATTACAACTAAATATTCAATGGAATTCAACTATTCGATAGAACAATTACAATAATTATTACTAGCAGTTAAAAACAAGCTCCGCAGGTTTTTGATGCTAGGCCCTGCGGGCGGCTTTTGTTCGGCTCCGCCGAGTTTGAGTGTTGGTGACCATTTTATAAATCCGATAGGAACTGGTTCCGAAAATAGCCGGTTCTTCGGATCCACTGTGATCCAATGACAGCTAGGCACCGGCACAAAGTAACCGCGACAGTCAATGATGTCATTTGTAATATATATACAGGTATTTTTTTTTTTTTACTACCCTTCCATTTAAAGCATTTGCTTGTGTATGGAAGGGGAGTGTACATAAATGCTATTAGTTATAAGTTAGTACTTAAATAATTAATTGTACATAAATATATGTGAGCTGCAGTATTTATTTGATAATGTTGTGAATTTTTTTAAAAAAAGAAAGAATGTAATGGAAAACTAAGGATATTTGTAAGATTAATTGACAGTAATTTTTTTCTTAAGAATATTTTTGAAATGTCTCTTGACAGAGAGCAGTATTCGGGTTTTATCATTAATGCTTCTGATTTCTTCTGGTAGACGATTGAAAAAAGTTCTTCCCTGGTAAGTATAATGATGCTGTGCAAAAGACGTATTTAGTTTTGGGCATAGAAAAACTTGTTTAAGTCGAGTTCTGTTTTCATTTAAAAATGGATATTTATCTTTTTCCTTTATAATTTGAATCAATGAATTTTTAATATATAAATCTTTAAATGTGGGTACTTGAAATTCTTCAAACAGGCGTTCTGTTGGGTAGTCTAAGGATTTTTTTAATATAATTTTAATAATTGTCCTTTGTACAATTTCTATTGGAAGAAGGTTACATTTATACGCGGATCCCCAACTAATAATAGCGTATTGTAGAGTGGATTGAACTAAGGCATAGTAGATTAAATATAGATTTTTTATCGACAGAAAATTTCTAATTCTTAAAAATATATATATTAATTTTCTGATTTTGTTTACTACTTGACATATTTGTTCCTTCCATTTCAGATTTTTTTCGATAATTACACCGAGATATTTAATTTTATTTGTTGTTTTTAATATAGTATAGTTTGATTTGCAATAATTTTGGCTATGAATTTTAGTATTATCGTGTATGACAATGTTAAAATTTTTGGGAGCATCGTTTGGATGGATTGCAAATGGAATTACAAATGTCTTTTCACTATTTAGTGATAGTAAATTAGTGTCGAAAAAATTCTTAAGCATGTTGATGTCTTCTGTGGCCTTTAATTCTACATTTTCCCAAGTCTTTTCACTTATTATTAATACTGTATCGTCGGCGTATGATGTAATTTGACCATTTAAATGTTGAAAAAAAATATCATTTACATATATGGTAAAAAAAATTGGTCCAAGCACTGTACCTTGCGGGATTCCAAAGCTTGAAATCTCTTGATCACTATTAACATGATTGATTTTTACCACTTGAGGGCGGTTTTTTAAGTAGTTTGTGATCCATTTAATCGCGTTGCCTTTAATGCCAATATCATTTAATTTTTTTAATAGCATCTCATGGGATATGCTATCGAATGCCTTTCTGAGGTCAATAAATATACCCGCACATTTTTTACCTTTATCTAATGATTCGTAAATGTATGAAGTTACGTTAGCAACTGCATCTTGTGTGCTGAGTGATTTAATAAAACCAAACTGGTTTTTGTGTAGTATTTTATTACTATCTAGGAAATTTACCAATTGTTTTTTTACTATTTTTTCAAATATCTTTCCTATGTTAGAAATTAGACAAATTGGGCGATAATTCGTTACTTGTTGCGGATCACCAGATTTGTAAATAGGTGAGATTATTGTGTTTTTGTAATTCATTGGAAATATTCCTTTCGTTAAACTCAAGTTTATTAAATGAGTGATGGGTTTTATTAAGTAAGATTTCATAGATTTTAACATTTGTGCCGTAATAGAATCAAAACCGGGAGACGAACCTCCTTTCATATTTTCTATTATTTTTAAGATTTCACATTCTGTTGTTATTTCAAATGTTGAAAGTATATTACGTTTCTGTAATTTTTTATTTTTTTGTTTTTCTGGGTTAGAAGGCTTATGAATATTTTTCGCAAGATTTTTTCCAACATTTGCAAAGAATGAATTAAATATGTTTGCACATTGTTTAGGCTGTAAATTGGCATCTATAATTTTTTTTATCATGTTCGATGTACTTAATATTTTGTGTTTTTTTTGTATTGTCTATGGCCAAATTCACAGTTTTCCACATTTGTTTATGGTTATTTTCTGAAGATAATATTTTATTTTTAAAGAACTCTTCCTTACTTTTTTTAATATAAGATGTTAATTTATTTTTATATTTTTTATAAAAAATATATGCTTTTTCATCATGGGGATTTTTTAAAGTTGTTTTATAAAGTTTTTCTTTGTTTCTGATAGATATTATAAGTCCTTTGGTAGTCCAAGGTTTTAAACATCTTAATTTTGATTTTATGTGTATTATTATTTCAGTTGTCGAATTTTTAATGTGTTGTGACAGGATTTTTTCAAAGTTTTTCGAACATATTTCGGTATCTTCACTTTTTAAAACATTGTTCCAATTTTCCATTTTTAGTTTTTCAGAGAGAATAGTCATGTCTATTGTTGATTTTTTGGGTACTAAATTATGTTTTTTATGTTTAATATTATTATTATACAGAAGTAAGCATGAATGATGATCAGTTATGTTAGTTTTCCAAACAATTGATTTTAATTTGTGAAGATCTTTAATGTTTACGTTTGCCCAAATGTGATCTAAACAAGATGGAGTATGTTCTTTTATTTCTCTAGTATTTTTATTTATGCAAGATATGAAATTTTGTTCAGTCATACAATTGATGTATTCAGTTTTGTTACTATTTTCTATTTTTTCATTAATGTTCACATTAAAATCACCCACCACGAAGCAGAGTTTATTTTTTAATTTTAATAATATGTATTTGGGGTCATTAATAAACGTAGTAATACTTGAGCCATGCGTTCTATAGATAGCTATTAAATGATATATTGATTTGCCGAGTTTGAAATGTACTTCGATGCAGTTTACCAAATGTATTGGGTGTTCTATAATGTTAACAATACTAAATTTATTATTTGCAAATATTATTATTCCCGAATGTTGATATCTACTTTGGTAGAAATATAATTGTACTCCGGTAAGTGATAAGACGGTGACTCAGCGTTTGTAAATGTTTCAGTTAACACTATGAAGTCCGGCTTTTTAATTAAATTATTTATTTTTAGAATTAGTTCATCTAAATTTTTCTGAATGCTACGGATGTTTATGTGCATAATAATTATATCATTGATTTTTTTTTTTTTTTACAGTGAATACCGCACAAGAATCTCAACTGCTCCCGTCTGGAGCCAGTGAGACTATGGCATCCCCAATTGGGGTATGTTGTGAGGCTGAAGGTAGCGGGGAGGGGAAGGAGGTGGGGAAGAGGAAGGTTGGGAAGTACCTGGCTATTCAGATCTGGTCACTAAACACGGCTAAAGCCATTTTCAAGCAACGTTTCAATTCTGAATGGTGGTCTTACACCAGGGCGATACTGATAGTATCTTCCACTCTGGAACATGCCGAAAATATACTATATATTATTTTAAATGAATTAATTGTGAAATAACACAAATTAATCAAATAAAATTTATTTGCGCATGCCGGGTTCGAACCCGCGACCTCCGGAATGTGAGTCAAGAGTCTTAGCCACTGGACTACGGAGGTCGTCATTGATGTTTTTAGAAATAATTTTGTTACATGAATCAGTACAAATACATTCATATTCTTGAATTTTAATATTTAATTCTAATTCGCTATTTAAGAAATCATCCATTTAATTAATGTATTTTGCAAAATTATATATTATTTTTTTTATTTTTTTTTATTCAATGTCGTAGTTTATTCTTTCTTTGGCTAATTTAAGCATGTAAGAACGGAACTTACATCGGTGGTCTATTTCATTCATTTTACTGTTGAAGGAGTTTATTTCTTTCTTCTTGTTAGCTGAGTGACAGTTAGCGCATTTGGGCGGCAGTTCCAGGGATTTACACTCGGAGATGGGATGATCTTCTGAACAGTGCTTGCATGTTGGTTTATTCATTTTATTGTAGCATTTTTGTGCTGTGTGTCCGAATCTTTGACAATGGAAACATTGGGTAAGAACGTTACAATCGGTTACATAGATTCTCATGAATCCTAGATGAATTTTTTTTCTATTTATAAGATGTAGTCTCAATTCTGGATTTGTTTGGAGAATTAAGTTTTTGCTGTTAGTTTTTTTGTTCGTAATGATGGCTTTAACTTGTAATATATTTTTATCTTGGTATTTTTCACATATCATTTTGATGTCGTTGTTTTGTTCAATTATGTCTTCTAAGAATTCTTTTTCGGTATAGTCTTTGTCAAGTCCTTTGAATATTACGCATGGATCCGTTTTCACAAGTACCTCCGCTATTATGGTTTTGTCGACTTCATTTATCTTTTCTTTTAATTTTTTTGCGTCTTCTTTTTCTGGGCATGTTATTATAATGTTTTTTTTTTGTTTTTTTAAATTCACTTACTCGAATTCCCAACTGCGATATTTTGATTTTTTGTATTTTCTCTTTTATTTTTTCAGTGTCTTCTTCTTTTAAGCTTTTTATAATTATAGGAAATCGTTTTTCTTGTGTTTGTGGTATTAAGTTTTTTACTGCCGAAGAGTAAGAAAATAAGTTTTTTTGTGTTTGGTTTTTTTCTTGAATTTCACTTTTTCTTGTAATTTAGCTAATTCTATTGCCATGTGGGATATCATTTCCATGATGTTATTTATTTCTTTCATCATTTTTGATTTGGTTTCTTTCGTAAGTTTATTTTCTTCTATGATTGTATGTAAGTCACTTATGTTTTGTTTCGCCTTAGTGATGAAGGCATGCGGATCAACCGCTTCCTCCATTTTCACGGGTTATGAATTATTTTATTTTCGGTTAATTTATATACTTTTAAAATTTGTCCGGGTTTGAAAGTGTTATTTTTTTTGAATCGCCGCTCACTCGCGTCCAACACCGTTAGAGGTTGAGGCGACACTATAGTTGCGTGATTCTATTATTCACAACTCTAAGTATTACCGTCAATCTTCACATATCCGGAGAGATACAATTCCGTAGTACTTATACCTAGGGGGGCATAATTGGCGCCATTCTTTGACGAATTCTTGAATTCGAAACCGAATTACAAAAGCAGCTTTTTAAGCGTATTAATAATATAAATGGCAACACTTCCGTTCGTATCTAATTGTGAATTGAGTATGTACGACAGACGCAAGGGTATTAATACTGTTTGATTATTATAAACCCAATAATTTATATTGACGACCTATGTATTTATAACAAAGGCTAAAAAGTGAATGTATGAAAAATAAGCGATATGCATGCATTTTAAAATTACTGATGTTGGGTATTTTTTCGTTCCCGGAGGCCAATCTATAATGCCTCAAATCAATGTATCATTACGCACATTTTTATTTCAGCACAATGTAAAAGAGTTCCCTTACTCGCTGCTCGTATAAAAGTCATCTTTATTTCAGTTTGTCCCTTTATTCACGTTTAATTTGTGAATTTACTTTGCACCTTCCCCACGTTTAACGTTTTTTTGGCATTTTTATAAAAAAGTAAACCTCTTTCAACGTCGCTGTTCGGAGTAACTTGCACAATAAAAGTGAAATATTAAGGTACTTTATATTTCCTGCTGCTGCTGGGTGGTGCATATTAAAAAAGCTCTCGATGTGACTAAATAAGAAACAAAAATACAACGTACATATTTTGACTGGTGAAAATTTATCTGCGTGTTGAGGCACAAAAACCTAAACTCTAATTGAACAAAATCGCAAAAGACCAAATTACATAATTTTCAAATATTACCAAATAATATCTATATTTCTCTTAAGGCGAAGGCAAATACTAAATCACTTTTTTCGATTAATCTTTATTACGAATCGGTTTATGTTATAAATAAAAAAAAAAATGTTTCGGATAAATTGAACCTTTTTCTCCTGTTTCCATAAAGTAGAATTAAAATAAAATTATTATTAAATAATATTGTTAAGAATAGTGACATCTATAGGATGATTGCTGTAGATAATCATTGATTTAATCTTGATCAGCTTAGTAAGAGATAATGAATACTAGAGACATCTGGGTGAATTTTATTGAAGCTAGTGTTACCGACTAACTAAGATAGGCCACGTGACTTAATAGGTGCCGATCGCCATTGTTTATTATTATTCTCGTATTTTCGTAAACCTGAAGACGATATTTTATATTTTTTAGCAGTATAAAGGTGTTATTCAAAATACTTTCTCTCTCGCATTGATCGATACCTAGGGTACAGTCCCCTTATTGCCCAGGCGGGGTCCGGGCCAAAATTAGTTATAAAAAGTGTTGATTTCATTTGCTGTAAATTCAAAGTGATTGTAAATAAAAACGGCTCTATATTAAAAAAAGTGTTTAACAATAAAAAAAGTCCACCACCCCCGATGAATTGAAGTTATTTGACAAATATAAAACTATTAAAAATACGTTTTTTCATTAGAAACATATGAACGCATGTAAGAAAATAACGTTGAAAAATATGATTATCTGATTATCTGCGAAAGAAGAAAAAAAAAGAAGATTATCTGCGACCCTTTTCATTGATTGACGTTTTTTTTCTTTCTTAAAAAGTTAATTCGCAAAATGAATAAAATTATTTCTATATTCGTGGCAATATAAGGCACACTGAGAATACATACAAATTAAAAAAAATAAATACAATACATTTTTGCATTATACCGTATACTCATCGGGTGGAAGCACTAAAAGATCCCTAAATATTTCTGAAGAATTTATTGGGAACGAATAAATTAAGCTTTTAACGTTAAATCAACTGGCGAAACTTTCGTGTTATCCTTTATATGTTTTTATGTCCGAAATTCATTTCATATCATACACTTCATCCTGTACAGATCACAAGTAGTCTCTACTGTTTGACACACCTCTGGTGTGGTGCGCCCGAATATCTGAAACACTCTTGGCTTGTACTAAAACCAGTATATCGCCAATAGTTAATATGCAATCTTTGGATCATAAAGGTAATAAGATTCCTCTCTTTGTTGTACCGATATTTTAATGGACGATTCTCCCCAAAACTAAAGTCTTTGATTCCTCGGACCTGACATAATTTTCATTACTGATTCCTTCGATTAAATTAATCTTCCCGATTAAAGCTCCGCAACCGGGTTCGAAAAGAAGAAGATGGAGAGATACGAAATTACGAATGTTAGAGGAGAGCGCCAACATTTACAGCGACAAAATGGATGCGAAAATTGAGAAAATGTTTAACAAAACACGACTCGTTTAAAATAGAGCCAAAATCTCGCGGGCATTGTCTTAAACAACATTTAAAAAAACACTGTGAATTTTTTCATACATATAACTTGTAAAATAACTGAAACAAACGTGTTTATAATAATTTTTGGAGCATACATTGCGATTGTTTTTTAACGAGGGAATTTTATATAATTTGCGTTTTGGCGCAGGGAATGTCCAGATATTATCTTCAAGAATAACATATGTTTTTTTAAGAGCTTTAAAACTTAACGTGTTTAAGGGAGATATATAAGAAATCGGTAGAAATTCGGGTCGCGGGCCCTTAAAACCACCGCCAATACACGCTACTTAATCTAGTAAGTAGGTATTCAAACTTCGCGTACAACATGTTTCTTGGTAAAGCATACCGATATTTCATTGGCTACCTCTTACTATTGTTAGAAAATGAATACGCTTTTTATTAGACAGATGTTTTAAGCAGGGATATTTTTGCAGATGCAGATAAATTCAAAACGTTGTGGAGAGTGGTAAGTTATTTGATGCTGCAACGAGCCCAAATTAACTTGCTGCATACCAGAAATAATTGTTCAAATTCAGTTCAGTCCGTTTGCAGTATCGCTAACCACACTTCACTTAATTGCGCAAACAATTCGGCATAATGCTAGTTTTGAACAGGGTCAATGCGTAAATAAACGAATAAACAAACAGTGTGAAGGTTTTGCGAATCTGATAATAGTAGAATCGTTAAGAGCGTTTAACCAGCCAGCGGCCGAAAATCCAAATTTCGTAGAAACATGTTCTTACGATCGTACAGGGCGGTTCCAATTAGAAAGATTAATTATTCTCCGTACCAGCTTTTAAAAATTATAACTCAATATCGATTTTATTTCATTCGAAATTGTAAAATTTTTCTTCATTTACCGTGTCTGCATAGGGGGCGTTCAAGTATTACGTAACGCAATTTTTGAATATTTTTGACCCCCCCTCCCCCCATGTAACGCGCGGTAACGTTTTTCTGTTCCACCCCCCTCCCCTAAACGTTACGAAATGCTCAAGTGACAATTTTTACCTGGAAGTCAATTTGTCAAGTGTCAATTTTTACTAGAATTGCTTTAATTTACACCTACATCCAAAAATGCTGAAAGGCGTGATGATAAAACTATTTAAAAAATTATGGACTGTTTGTAATTATTTTTTGATCATAAATATTAATCATTTTTCAATCACATCGAAGCAAAATAAGAATGTAAAAAAACTGAAATATATTTTTATTTTATTTATTTATTGCTTTTTCACAATTCAAATACATTTTTAGCATGTAATTATTAACCCCACTAGGGTTCGCGCGTATCGGGGTTAATAATTTCCTAATTTATTAAAAGTAACACACATTTATTATAAAGAGAGTACTTTAGTTCTCATTCCATTGAAGTGTCATTGAGGTGTCATTATTTAAATTTAAAGTTTTAACCTCACGTAGACATGGTTAACAATTTTGTAAAGTGCAAAATAATATAAGTAGGTATCGAAAGACAATATTGTTACAATATTTCTCACAGAATGGGTCTCTACTAAGCTGTAGGAATTAATGCAATAAAACGTAAATATGTAGAGTGACTTAATTAATTTTAATTTTAATTATTATTATTATTTTTTGCAAACGTATCATCTTTAATATTTAAACTGGTATTTTGCTAATCGGTATCCATTTTGAATGCTGCAAATATGCTATCAATTTAGATAATTAATATGTAATAACCTCATTTTAAATATTATAGATTATACAACTTGCAAAAAAAAAAGTTATTTCAAAGATAATTTCAACATATGGTCACTCTACATGTTTTACGTTATAATGTATTTGTTCCTATAGTGCAGTAGAGGCCCATTCTGTGAGAAATATTATTGTAACAATATTGTCTTTCAACACCTATATTATTTTGTGTACTCTATAAAATTGTTAATCTCAAGTCAAAATGAAGTTCAAAATTTCAATTTAAACAATAACACCTAAATTAAAAAGGTAAAGAAACAATAAATAAATAAATATATAGGGGTTATCGTATCCCATAACTTTGTCAACACTAAAAGATCACACGGATGGCATTTCTAAGATGTCACTTACACTATAAAAAACAATCATATTTTAATGAAAACGGGCACTTAAATGGAATGAAAACAATAATGTTGTGATCAAAACGGTTTCTTTCATATTTATTTCATAATTATTTGATAGTCACTTTAATATTTCATAAGAAAGATTCGCTCTAATGTAATCGCTTATAAATCTTTGTTTTTTTCATTTTTTATTTTTTACACATAGGTATTTAAAAAAAAACCTAAGGACATATATTTTTTTTTTAATTTTATCTATTGTTGAAAATGGTATGAACTAATGATATAATGAATGATAACATTTTGTCTGATCTCTTAACACTTTGTTTTTAATTCATATATTTTTATCACTTATTATTTTCCCTGTTTATCATTTTATTTTTAAATTTTATTATTTTGCTTTTACTTAACTGTTTTGCATGACCGATATTTGCGTGTGTTATTTTTATTTTTATTAAATTGTGAAATTATTAACCCCGATACAGGCGAACCCTAGTGGGGTTAATAATTACATGCTAAAAATATATGTATTTAAATTGTGAAGAAGCAATAAATAAATAAAATAAAAAAATAGTAAGTTAAGTAGAAAATTAAAATGAATGTGTAAATTAACATGTTAATGGTAAATTAATAATAAATAATTAATCTACTATTAATTTAGAAACGACAACGTAGAAAAAATTAATTGGCAATCCTCGTATTAATATATTAGTTTGTAAGTGCGCAAATAAATACACAAACGGACCAATTTTCATCAAGAAACACATGTACGTATATATTTTTTAATGATTTTATTTAAACTAAAGTTAACATTCTGAAAAATGCGTTTACCAGATAATATATTGATTTATTTTACTATTATATGGTTTGAAATGGGTGTTGTATAATACAAAATATTTTTTGAAAATTTAACAATTCTGCCAACGACCTATGGTATAACCTTATTATACTAAAAATAATATTTTTTTTCTCAAAATTTAAAACATGTGTTTACTAGATAAAAGAACAATCTTTCGAAATCAATATATATTTTTTTGTGGAAAAGAGTCAATACGTCTAAAATCTAATTTAAAAATGACATATTTCTAGTTTTCTCCGGTTCCCTCTTAACAATTAGCCATTTTTCATTTTTTCAATTTTATTTATTTAAATTGTTCTAATATTGTTACTGTAATAAACATAATATATTGAAATTACAAAATAGTGTAATATCTCTAAATATTATAAATTAACGTCCTTTGCCACGTCTGTCAGTCTGTCTGTTCGCGATAAACTCAAAAACTACTGAACGGATTTTCATGCGATTTTTACCAATGGATAGAGTGATGGAAGGTTTAGGTATACACTTTGTCAAGGTTTTATGTAAATTGGTTGAAATATTCAATATACTAGCTGGTTCCGCTGCCTACTTAGGTTTATAAATTATAGCCTATATGTTTTTCTGATGTATGAGCTATATGTAAAGTTTCTTTAAAATCCATTCAGTAGTTTTTGCGTGAAAGAGTAACAAACACACTATGTAACATCCATACAAACTTTCGCGTTTATAATATTAGTAAGATATACCCGCAAAGTGATTGCTACATGTGAAGTTAAAATATTTTTGTTTTAAATAATAGTAAATCTGTTTTTTTCTTCTTCGGTAAGACTATTCCAAATATTTTATCCCTTTGTAAAATAATTATTGTGTGTATTTTTGGGTAGAAACAAAGGAGTTTTCACGTTGTATTTGACTTAGTGCGGAACGAAGCGTTGTAGTTGCGCAACGAACGAGGACCTGCCTGTTCGGGACCAGCGATTTATATATGATATATTTTCATCGTATTTCTGAATGATACTCGTAGATACCCATTCACTATCGACCTGATGAGACGTATGGAGGATTTTTGTCCTTTATTTAATGTAATTTGTGTCCTCTTACCTCATTGTGTGAGATAAATTTTTATTTTATTTTTTTTTTCATTTAGAATAGACACTTTGCTTTAAGAGGGAATAACCAGACCAAACCGGAAATATATCATTTTTAAATCAAATTTTAGACGTAATGACTCTTTTCCACAAAAAAATTAAATTGATTTCGAAAGAATTTCTTTTATCTAATAAAGCTACGTTTTAAATTTTGAGAAAATGTGTTTATTTTTAGTACAATAAGGTTTTACCGTAGGTCGTTGGCAGATTTGTTAAATTTTCCAACAAAATTTTGTATTATTTAACATATATTTCAAATCATATAATCATGCAGTAAAATAAATAAATATTTTTGGGAAAGCTACTTTTTAGAATTCAAATAAAATCATAAAAAAAAGATCCGCGCCCTTTGTTTTGTGAGGAAAATACTTCAGTTTGTCTATTTATTTACGGTCTTACAAACTAATATATTGAAAAAAAAATTGCATACTTATTTTGCTTAGACATTATTGAAAAATTATAAATACTTATGATCAAAAAATAATTACAAAAAGTACCTACTAATTGTTTTATCATCACGAGTTTGAGCATTTTTGAATGTAGGTATTTATCAAAACAAATTTTGAATGAAATAAATCGATATTGAGTTATTATGTTAAAATGCTGGTATGAAGAATTATTAATCTTTCTAATCCGAACAGCCCTGTACAGTTGCAAGGGTACGATCGCAAGATCATCGTTCGACGAAATTTAAATTCTCGGCTGCTGATTAATGGCTCTTAAATGGCTACAGACATGTTCAGTGACTAGAACTGAATACCTGTATTCAAGTACTTTCTAACCTACCTCTTCCCCATTTCTTTCCCCTCAATCTCCAATTCATTCAGACTCACAAAATTCCCTAAGAGTGCATTTTGCATATCGGTAACTATTCTTAGTTCGCCTCTTTCTTTACCTTTTAGAGTTCCTTTCTGTATTTAATCCAGTCTTTGGTACCTTCCTAGGTACCACTTTGTGTATCATTCTATTCAGAAGATGGATCTCTGAGTACCCGCATCCTTACTGCATCCAATTTGCCGTAATCTTTCCTTTCCCTTGAGACGCTTTACTTCCGCCAAGCGTACCTCGAGATGAGATGAGTCAAAGACGTGGATAAATGTGATGAGAAACTAAATTGCTGACTTTCATTCATATCTTACGTAGAAATATGAATGGTGTCGTAAACATTACATATTCATGAAATATCCGCAGAATATAAGTTGTTTAAGCGGAAAATGTTGCTTGTGCAGTGATGGAGGACTTGCACCCACGACGCGACGCCACGGTTTTGAACTCGACGCATTTATCAACTCGGCTTCCAAACGATCGTCTGAAATTCAGGAAATGATTTTACCGTTGTGATATTTCCTTCTTAAGTCTTTTTGAAGTAAAACTTCTTTACCCACGCTTGACTTTGGGAGTAAGCTGGCGAATCCGTGATGAAAGCGTTACGAAAAGCGAGGCGAACGGTAGTTGAGAGGGAGATATAAGTTAGTGAAGATAGAAAGAGTGAGAGTTACGCTTCGTATCCTACTGTAGGGGCAAGATAAAGAGGTGCGAGCACAAATTTTCTTTCTCTCTTTCTCTCATAGCCAGTTACGTTACACAGTGCAGGCCTATTGTCTGTATCACACTGTAGGAGCCAGAGAGAGCAGTGCGCGCGCACATATCTTTCTCTCTTCCTATCATATAGATGGAGCAGAAGTTTTACTTGGGTGGTCTAAAATACCCGGTTTTTTGTAGGTGCTGTAATTTGGCTACATTTGAAATATAATTTTAATTTAACGGGTTTTCTTACATTTTTAATAATATTTTCATTCAATTTATAAAAAAAATAAATTATTAAATTAAGTTCTGCTGTGTAATTATTATAACGTGGGACAGCTATTTCGCCTGTTGAAGGCGCTATTAATTTATCAAAGCTGTCACGCGGAATGATAATTACACAGCGAAACTTGTTTATAGATATCCTTTTTTTTATAAGTTGAGTAATAATAAAATAGAATACATAAGAGAAAAAACATAAAATGGGGACAAATTAGACTTGATAACAATAAATATATATATATATATATATATTTTTTTAATTGTTTTTATTTCTTGCTATAGCAATCCCGATGAGTTACAGAACTCATTTTAGGACAGGAGGAACATACAAATCATGGGTGGGAGGTATTGGAACACTGGTCGTCATCTATATAAATATATAAAAATGAATCCCTGTTTCCCTTGGTCACGCCATAACTTCAGAACGACTTTAGCTATTTCATTCATCTTCGCAGGTAGCAGTTTTTTTTTGTAACAAAAGAATTGTCTATGGATTTTAAAATTATAGATCAGTGTTTCTTAACCTGGGTTCGATCGAACCCCAGGGGCTCGGTGAGCCTGTCTCAGCGGTTCGGTGGAAGGACAAACCCCGAAAAAATTTACCTAGAATATTGTCACTATCCTATTTCGCCCCATCCTTTTTTTTTTTTACGTTAACTCCACATCAGGAAAATGATTTCCCTCAGGGCCTATGTCATCCGGGATGCTGTGTGGAGGGTCTTTTTGAGGAGAGGAAGGAATGAACATTGGTCTTGAAGAGACCTATGTTGTAAGAAGGAGGAAACACAGAGGCCGTCAAATCATTCCACAGCCGAGCTGTTGAACACAAGAACGAGTCGAAGAAACGACCCGTTCTCAAGTGACAAATGTCAACCGTGTACAAATGTTGGGCACGCGTTTGGCGTGTTTCCCGACTATACACCGGTGCCGAAGGGATCAATGATGCTAGTTCCTCGGAGCATCTTCCATTGTAATACCGGTGGAACAAGGATAGCATTCCCACCCGATGCCTGTGCTCTAAAGGTTGCAATCTGTCTGTTAAGATGGGAGAATCTATTAAACGGACCGCCCGTTTCTGCACAGAGTCGAGGGTATTTTTCAGGTATTTTTCAGACCAGAGGTGACCAAATTCAACCGTGGGGCGCACTTGTGATTTGTACAGGGTTAGCAGTTGTGTACTATTTATTAAAGTATCTGCGGGCCTTGTACAGTACGCCCAGTTTTTGGGAGGTTGACTTTACTATGGCTTCGATGGAGCCCCCATACCTGAGCTGGTCACTTAGAGTTACACCAAGCATATCAATGAAGGTCCTGTTCCGAAGATTGTTCCCGTTGAAAGATTCTAGATTTTCATTTCGATCCCTTTTAGACGTAATCAGACAAGATTGGGTCTTTGAAACATTAAATTCAACGAGATTATTTTTACCCCAAGGGAAAACACTCTCAAGGTAACCGTCCATTCTTTGCTTCAAAGCCCTCCGAGTCGTTGGAGTTTGTGAGCCCACTGAACCACTGTTATAGATATTTTAAATAGGTTTAGGTGTATCAGATTTGATAGATTGTTCTTATAATACACAAAAATGAATATTTGTAATATATTATGAAAAATGAAAATTTGAATAAAAATATAGGTGGCACGCGAGCTGTTTGAAAACTGAATGTACTGGAACTGAATATATGGAATGCTGGAGGGAAGGTTGGCGGGACGGGGGAGCGGGAGAGGGGTGAGGGTAGGCGGGGAAGGTGGAAGGGGAACGCGGGAGGGGAACGGGGACGCACAGGAAAGGACATGCAGAGAGAAACAATTTATTTCTTTGAATATGGCATTGCAACGCATGCTGGGTGCCAGCTAGTCGGCTTATGAATATATTCGTTTGGCCTGAATCTCTGGAAGTTCTTTGCCAGAATGTTCTTCAGGCTGATGATCTTGAAGATTGGTGTTATTGGTACCCAAATTATTGCCTCTGGAATCTGGAATCTGCTCACTCTTCTTTCCATTCCATATGTTCAATTTGGGAGGCGGGCATAGGTATCTACCGCCGCGCCTTAGTTTACCAATTTACCAAAGGTGTGTTTTGTATGTTTAACTGACGTTTGACGTGATATTAATTACCTTAGCGTGGTTAAGGATTGTTCCTTGAATATAATTTATCAAATTTCGTTATTATTTTATCTAATGTTTGGATATTGTATTACGATACCGCTAATTCAAAAACAGAATGTTGTGGGTAGAAATGGTACAATATATTGTTTCAGTTTTTCTTAAAACTCTAATAATATAATACCTTTGACGACTGTGAAATAACTACTAAGAAAACCTGTACAGAAGAAAACATGTTTAATTAGGTACATACCTGTATGAATTCAGTCGGTTTAAATGCATATGATAAATGTTTATATTATTTTTAAATTTCGTGATAAAATTACGACCTTGTTGGCAATAATTCAAAATCGTTCGTAATATTCCTGCTCCCGTTAATTTAAATTTACCATATTGCCAATAAAATTGACAAGAGATCGGCGATAATAGCGCCGAGAGCTTAAATTGACTGAAACGATGTAATATTTAACAATTACCTAAATCTTAAACCGAACCGTGTATCGGTTTAATTATCAAGCTTTAGCACGTCAGCATTCTTACATTTACTAAGTTGGTGATAGGTAGATGCAACTATATTTAATTTTAATAGGTATACACAGATGCACCTATCACAGACAGATTATTTATGCTTATATTCTTATGTTTATATATCGATGTCCTCACAGTAATCGGTACATTTCAAGGAGGATTTGATCTCCTCCACAACCACAGCCTTATCCCTAGTGTCCGGACCCTAAACATTATGCAGTAGGTATTCTGGCCATCCCATCTTCTGCAGTCTTCTTCCATGCAGTCAGTTCATTGGAGACGTAAGAATTTTACTATGGTTTTTTGCCCTATTCTGTTTATCTAATTCCTGTAGATTCATTTTTTTAGCGTAGCACACATGTTTCGAAGTAGGAAGGAAGTATTTACTTACATATCTCAAAGGGCTGAGAATAAAATTACATATGAACTTCAGACTTAAAGAAAAGAAATAAAAAAGTTTTCAAAACATTCTACTCGAGACCTACCGATCTAATTGATTTTTCTAGTATTTCTATTCTGAACTTTAGCTCGAAATATTTATTTCCAGTTATTTCTCCTTGTTTTTATGTATCAAGTTTTAAGATGCTATAAGAATATCTATCTATGTTATAGGTATGGACGTCGGATTTTGAAAATTCTCCATAGACATATGAATATTAGTAGACCAGAACATAAAGGTGAGGGGGTAGACAACAACTACAGCGGGGCGCAGAGCGGGAAGATGACTTTGGAGATATGTGATTCGTCGATAACTCAATATGACAGTGTATAGGCATCTCGCATTATAATATCACCATTTAGTTCTTAAAAGTAAAATCTGCTTTTGATTGATTGGACCTTTTTACCTGGGACGCCAATTGCTCGCTGCGTATTGAACAAATTTTTCGAAGTCTAAAACGGCAAAGTAAAGTTCGTTTATTTTCAGACTACAATATTTTGTTGCCGTATTTACTTACGACACTTTTACGAATGTTTAATAATTTTCTTACCCCGTAAACATCGACGAGCACACGCCATGTATCTCGAGTGATAGTATGTATTTACACGTTTTCAAAACACAAACCATGTTTTTTGCGGTGTTATTTCGTAAAATGCACCGATGGGCGCTCTACGCTGGCTCGGAGAAGAATGATGACATACTCGATCCCAGCCGGTTCCAAGGAACCGGTATGGGGAGTGGGAAATAAAACGCTTGTCTGTGAAATTCCCTAATGAATACCTACTTCAAAAATGAGATTGAATAACTAATGGAAAAGCAATTTGGCCTCCTGTATTGTTTTAATTTTTTTATGTGAATACCGCACGAGAGTTCCAACTGCTCACGTCTGGAGCCAGAGAGTCTGTCATCCCCAATTGGGGTATGTTGTTAGGCTGAATGTAGTGGCTAGGATACGGATATGGGGAAGAAGAAGGCGGGAAATTAATACTATTAATGATATTGAGTATATTTCAAATCTCGGTTGCTCTTGCCGGAAATTATAATATGATCTAAAAGCAGTTTGCGTTTATTTATAATATTCTAGATCTTTCGGACAGAAATCTTTGAAATTTTCAGCCAGAGTATAACATTTTAGATATAATATGAACTAACGGATTTTAAACTTTTCGATGACGATAATAAATTAAATTTGCTAATTTAGTACCTACTAAGTAATTAAATTTTTTTTGATTATAAGAAGCACTAATTATTGGATAGTTAGGCCCTAAGGAAAATAATTTCCTTCAAGGCCTATATCGTATTTGGAGATGCTGTGTGGAGCTTCTTTTGAGGAAAGGGAGGAAATGTAGTTCTGGGAAGGAAAAAGATTTGAGGAGTTAGTAGGAATCTGGAGGTCAGGGTCTCCAGGAATGACGGATGTATGATTCCTCCATAGTTCTTAGTGCAGTGCAAGGTGTTGTTCCGAGAAAGGAGAGGTGAAAAGGTCTCCTTCAAACAGTCAACATGTTGTTGAATAAAATCGCTTTCGATTTCGCCACTTTCACGAAATCAGTGCCGCTGGCTTTTTGTACCAATTTTAATAATTGCTTTTGAAAAATTGACATTTGCTATTTCCATTTTAAAATTACACCGCGAATTTTTCATTGTTATTTTATTCGCGTATCGTGTTTGAATTTCACTTTGTCATTTTTGCGCTATTATTTTGTATGTTTATTATCGTGCTTTTAATCACCTACATAACTACCAAACAAATAATGTTGCTTTAGTATTTTGTACGTGAATTTTCCCGAGTTATTTTGAATTAAATTATTCTAGGTGTGACATTGTTTTCACTCCCGGAGTAATAATATAATAATACACTCCGAAATATATGTAGATTCATTATTGGTTACAATTTTAGATTTTCACGGCTAAAAATTATTTTGTTATTAGTTTTTGGGGCATTATGCCGTGTTACGTACAAACATCACCCCTAACTACTACACATCTGCCCTGATGATGGACACTCCAACGCTGTCCGAAACATTGGCTAAAGAAGGAGGTAGCGTAACACGGCATAACACCCCAAAAACTAATAAAAAATAAAAAAAAAGATTCATTATTGTTTACGGTTTTATAACATAATATTAATTCTTATAATATACAGCTACATCAATGAAACTTTTTATAGGGAATCTTGATTATTATACCTCTTGTTTTCAAATATAATTTTGATATACCTACTTAACCCATCTAATCACAGGAGACCAAGGTTGTCCCAAAACATCATATGCCGTTATAATAACATGCGAGTATTGTGATTTTTTTAATGTTAGAGAGCTAAAAAAATAATGCTTCTTATTGCCTTAGGAGTAGGTATATGAGTTTTATTGTTCAGATATTTTACAAACCCGATCATAAGTGACGATTTTTTTTGTGCCAATTTGTGACGGAATAAACACTTAATTTAAAAATAAAATTTGTGATAAAAAGTGAGGTGACAGTTTTATTACAAACTAGCAGACCCGGCTACACGTTGCTGTGGCTAACGAAACACAACGCCATTACCCAACCTTTATAAAATCCACACCACCCGCTTGCCAGCTACCCGCTGCCTGCTGCCTGAATTAAATACTTGAATTTCTCGGCATTTTTCTACTATAATTAAGCATGTATTATACATATAAACCTTCATCTTGAATCACTCTATCTATTGGTGAAAACCGCATGTAAATCTGTTGCGTACCTACTTTAAAAGATCTATGTGCGCATTCATTTTGAACGACTTCATCTATGTAATGTTTTGCTTAAGAAAAGGAATCTGTATTTAAAATTTTAAGTTTATTCAGTTTTAAGTACTAGTAAGAATGATTATTTTATCTAGATTATACAACAATTTTTGTTTTTGCTAAAGGGTTAAAAAATAATCAATAAAAAGGAACACTTTCGAACGACTTCTTGAGGGAGAGGTCGATTCAGACGGTAGTCGATGGTTTCACCTCTTCCTCACACTCGATAAATGCTGGCGTCCCGCAGGGATCGGTTCTATCTCCGACTTTGTTTTTGTTGCACATCAACGACCTTTTGTCATGTGCACCAATTCACTGTTACGCGGATGACAGTACAGTTCATGATAGCTTTTTGTTTGACAAGCCCCCAAAGGGCTCACAAACTCCAACAGCTCGTAGGGCTTTGAAGCAAAGAATGGACAGTTACCTCGAGAGTGTTTTCTCTTGGGGTAAAAATAATCTCGTTGAATTTAATGTTTCAAAGACCCAATCTTGTCTGATTACGTCTAAAAGGGATCGAAATGAAAATCTAGTCTCTTTCAACGGAAGCAATCTTCCGAACAGGCCCTCCATCGAAATGCTTGGTGTAACCCTAAGTGACCAGCTCAGGTATGGGGGCTCCATCGAAGCCAGAGTAAAGTTAGCCTCACAGAAACTGGGCGTACTGTACAGGGCCCGCAGATACTTTAATAGTACATAACTGCTAACCCTGTACAAATCACAAGTGCGCCCCACGGTTGAATTTGGCAGCCACCTCTGGTCTGGAGCTCCAAAATATCTGAAAAATACCCTCGACTCTGTGCAGGAACGGGCGTTCCGTTTGATAGATTCTCCCATCTTAACAGACGGATTGCAATCTTTAGAGCACAGGCGTCGGGTGGGAATGCTATCCTTGTTCTACCGGTATTACAATGGAAGATGCTCCGAGGAACTAGCATCATTGATCCCTTCGGCACCGGTGCATAGTCTAGAAACACGCCAAACGCGTGCCCAACATTTGTACACGGTTGACATTTTCCACATGAGAACGGGTCGTTTCTTCGACTCGTTCTTGTGTTCAACAGCTCGGCTGTGGAATGATTTGCCGGCCTCTGTGTTTCCTCCTTCCTACAACATGGGTCTCTTCAAGACCAATGTTCATTCCTTCCTCTCCTCAAAAAGACCCTCCTCACAGCATCCCAGATGACATAGGCCCTGAGGGAAATTATTTTCCTCAGGGCCTCCTGCGTGGAGTTAACGTAAAAAAAAAAAATTTAAAATGCATGGGAAGAACCGGGAATTTTGCGCGCAAACCTTGACAAGCAAAAGTTCATTATTATTCGAAGGGTTAACAGCTAACACGTATTTTCGGTTTTATATAAGCACGATCTATTCTGTACTGTGATATGGATATCTCATAAAAATATACGAGTACATTTCACATGGCCCTCCACACAGCCCGAGGGAATTTTGCATGTATCTAGTTTAATTGAAGTGCTTGATTGTCCGGACTCTCTATTCAAATCCTTCTTAATTACGTTTGTAAACATTCTAGTGCGCATTTTAATCAGCCAGTCCCGGATCGTCCAAATCTAAGGGAAGTAGACAAGTATGCACCACCACCTCAAAAGAGAAAGATGAACCGCCAACTAAATAAGTATCGGAGATTATTATATTCAAAACTCTTTGGTTACGTGCCGAAATCTAAAGCAAAATTGTAAAAACTCTCAGGATACACAAAAACACATGTCCTCTCGTATATTGTTAGTTTTTAATATGTTAATCGTAGGGTTCACGTGTTTTCAAACATGTTATATAACTTCTCTAAAAGTCAAAAGCTGTTGCTAGGCTTTCCATTATAATGCCATTTTAACTTCGAAGTTAAAGTACGTTGATTTACTCTTTATGCCATATAAGTATGTACATATTTTAAAAGTTTTTCATACTTTTCTTTAGAAAAAGAATGTGGTAGGGCGTGCGAGCAAGATTTTTCCATTGTGAATATTTTCGTAGTCTGATGAACTTGTCGCATTTATATACAGACTTTCAAAAGGGCAAATGAGGGTAACACGATCTGAGTCTGTTTTACAGTTATTTCAATAGTCTAACCGGAAATATTTAGATAATTGACTCCCGCGCTCAGATGCACTTACGAAAAGCTGACAAGAGTGGAACGGTGACTGGACAAATCAGAATAAAATCACATGAAATCAGTGAAAAGTAATATAAAGTGATGAAAAAAAAGTTTTAATAGGTTACGTTAGGTTAGGGTTATGGGCGTAGACATATTAATATTAGTAGACCTGCTCTAAGTGATAAAAGCGTATTATTTCCCCCTCCCCATACCGGTTCCATTGGAACCGGCTGGGGTTGAGTATGGCTTCGCGTGAATCTAAAAAATGTGACGTCATTATTCTTCTCCGAGCCAGCGTCGAGCGCTCATCGGTGCATTTTACGAAATAACACCGCAAAAAACATGGTTTGTGTTTTGAAAAGTGTAAATATATACTATCACTCGAGATACGTGGCGTGTGCTCGTCGATGTTTACTGGGGTAAGTAAATTATGAATCATTTGTAAAAGTGTCCTAACTAAATACGGCAACAAAATATTGGAGTCTTCAAATAGGCGAACTTTACTTTGCCGTATTAGACTTCGCAAATTTGTTCATTACGCGGCGAGTAATTCGCGCTCCCATGTAAAAAGGTCTATTCATTCAAAAGCAGAGTTTACTTTTAAGAACTAAATGGTGATATTATAATGCGAGATGCCTATATGCTGTCATATTGAGTTCTTGACGAATCACATATTTCAAAGTCATCTTCCCGCTCTGCGCCCCGCTGTAGTTGTTGTCTACCCCTCACCTTTATGTTCTGGTCTAGTAATATTCATGTCTATGGTTATGGGTTATTTTAAAATTATTTTTTTCATAGCTTTTAATGACTTCTCAAAAATGTGTTGAGTTCTGAGTTGGCATGGAACCGAGTGAAACATACGTTCACAGTTAATGTTGACGGATCGTTTAACCTTTATCCGACTCGTTCTTGTAAAAAAAACTCCTTCTTTCTCTTCCCTCCCTTCTTCCTGTTCGCTCCCTTATTTAATCATGACTTTATAAGATATGCATTAACAAATCCCTTTCTACAAATTCACTTTATAAATCCCTTTCATAACACCACCTAACCCGCTGGCGATATGGTTCCCCTGTTGTACACATTACCTACGTACAGAAAGGGTTTTGTGAGGTATCACATATAAAAGGTATTATACTACCGACCTGTAAAAAAACTCACCTGCAATCCTTATTCAACCATTTGAATCCTTTCCTCCATACACCCGTCATCACACCAAGCAATTCAATTTTTTATCTCATACAAAATGCATCCTTAACAGTGCGACTTGTCTTTACAACTTCAGGCACCGTAGGTGTAACCTTTTATTCATCATAACGAAGTAACCCCGCGCTCAACGGTGTACGGAGCGCGCTAACGAAATGTGACCTAAGCCCGATATCGCGCGAGGGCCTCCCGGCCGCCCCCTTATCGACCGCCCGTCGGCTGAGCGCAGGATTCCTCCCACGACCCCCGCCCCTGTTCTGCCTGCCTGGTAGATTCCAGGCCGGTACACACTTGTACATTTTCCCGCTCAGAATCCGCCCAGTTTGTTTTGGAGCAACCCACAGATTACTTCATTCCTAGAAGTGCTTTGTTGTTTTACTTTATTTGATAGCAGCGTGCGTAATTGAGATCAATTTTGAACTAAGCGATTCAAAATTGTACGACATAATTAGATACATAATTGAATGCAAGCAGTTTTTTTTGGACTTAATGGGTAAAACTTGTAATATTTAAGACACTGTAAAAAAAAGGTAATTTTTTATTACATTTTCTTTTTTTTATTTTTTATTTTTTTTTATTTGAATTTTATTTTAGTAATTTGTATTCTGAAAGATGCATTGGTTAAGAATGCTCTCACCAAATGTTTTAAAGAAATTTGTGAAATTGACGGAGTTACAGCATGTTATATGACTCCATTTGATAGAGTTTTTGTGTTGAATTATCCTTCAGCAAAACTTAGAATGCGTTTTTCTCGAAACTACGTTTCTCAACCTGGTTGACAACATATTAGAAAAACTAAACATCCGAATTGCATGCACCAAGTCTTGAAATTCGTATGTTGTAATTTATGGATGGCCCCTTAGAACGCCTTTGTTGAAATTTTCAATTGCTTTTAGGTACCAAGTATACAACGAATATATGCCAAAAACATTCCAAGTTATAAAAAGACATTCAGACAAAGAAACTACACTTACTTTGCAAAAAAAACTCCATAACATCCTTCCCCAAGACATAAAACAAATAAAAAAAATTAATTAGTACAAAATATTAAGAATAAAAATAAGGCTGAAAGAGGTCAATGAAAAAACCCTAATGAAGACAATAAAAACGACATAGAGGACAAATAAACTATAATTAAATCACTTTAATCCACCTGGGCACAGGGCCCCCTAGTGAGGACATTTATTAATTTAATTTAAAGTTATTACTTACCACCTTACCAACCAAACTTTTAATTTCAATTCTGTGTTCTTATTTCGTGTAGGCGATGCCGGCTAGGACAGTTTCCACTGAAAGAATTATAAATATGATTTTTATCGCTGTGGCTAGTAAATGTATAAAATATATAAATCCATAAAAATGATTAATTGTGCACTCCTAGCTAGACCTGTGACAAATCTGTGAACAATCTCATTCTCCCGGTACTACGTGATTCTGCAGGCGGTCAAGGATGTAAAAACGACATAATAGTCTTTCCTTGAGTCGAGTTTTGACTTGGCATTTAATCATTTTCAAGACTGTCAGTTCACAGAATCACATTTTAGGCATCGTTGAAGTTATTCATCATAGGCCTTCGTATTCAAATATATTTATTTACCTCCAAAATACTACTCCACTTTAAATGAAGCTCGTTTTCTGCGATGAAAAGTTTATTTCGTGATTGTGTTACGCTTTTTAAATTTATTCTTGATTCTGGTGGATTTTTCATAAATACCCTGAGAAGCTTATAGGTTAAATTCAGTAAGTGACGGGACAATTATTATCTAAGTTTCTGGAATCAATAAACCTGCGATAATAGAGAACTCCAGTCTAATTTTTTTTTTTTTTTTTTATTGAATAATGACCTTCTAACTTAAATAATTGCATTTTTTTAGAGTTTGTTTAAAAGTTAAAATAATTGTCAAAGTTTTAATTTTTCAAGATCCCCCGAAAACCACCGCATATTGTGTTGTGAATCGTGTGATGTCATCACTCCTGAAAAGTTATTTTTATTTTAAACAGGTGTTGTCATTTTGTATGATAAATTATATACAGAAGAAAGTTGATGCTATTCGATAAGTTAAAACATTATTTAGGTGAAATTATTAATTTATTATATTATATTATATTTTTGAATATTATTACGGGAGAGTGGTATAAAAATTGTTTGAATATAATTTTTTTAGCTTTTAAAATCAATATTATCAAAAACGAAACATCACCCACAAAAGTGTAGGCAAACGATATCAGCTGTTCCATTGCGGCCATTTTGATTTGGCCGTGGAGTAGTAGGTAGCTTTATGATATAGTATATTTATACGATTTTTTCGTACAGTTTAAAGTTTTTCAATATTTTAATAATAGAGATAAACTAATAGAGACAACTCTATTTTTGATACTGAATTATTTAGGCCTAAACAATGTTTCAATAAACACAACAACTAAATCTCTATAAACAGTATGTAAATAAATGAATAAATTAATACGATGGCTTGTGTCATTCCTACATTCCCGTACATTTCCCATACAATGACTTTACAATGACACGAGGAACAGTGACGTCACCACTAAACATTTCAATAATGCCGAATGGCGAGATGTTTAAATATTTTTTTTAAAACTCTGCGTTTAATATTGTTAAATAAAACTTATATATTCAGAATCAGCGTTTATTGGTCTATATGAACATATTTTTTTAAACCCATAATATTTTTCACTGGAGTTCCTTAATGTTTAAATTTTATTTGCTGAATTATTTCCATATGTAACGAGCTCATTGGCCAGGTAATAGATATTGGTGACAGGCCAACTCAGAATGAAACCAACTCAGATCCACCTCAGAAAGGTCATTAAGAGTGATGATAAAAAATGTAAAAAAAATGATTAAATAGGTTAGGTTGGTTACCGGCTATTTAAAAAAAAAAAATTCGTAGCTTTTAGTAACATTTCTTTTTTTAAAGAGGTGTTGAGTTGACTTGATTCTAAGTTGGCATTGAACCATATATATTATAGGTGCCTGTTTTAGTGGAATTTTCTATTCTTATTTACGTATTAAAGAAGTACCAAATTATGACCACACATCATTTTCGTTCGCTTTTATTTGATAACACTCTTACGTCACATCTATTCTCGTTTTATAATGGTAGTATTTTTTTTTCTCTTTTATGCCACGTCTATCTTACTGGCTTTCTCTTGGGCATGCTCAGAATGAATCATCTACAGGGGAGAAGGGAGGTGCATATTTTATCACATTTCTTCAGACCGATTCTCGATTCACCTTTTGAAGAAAATATCATTTATATGTATTCATCTGACCGATCTGGACCAACTGCAGTGCTTGGAGTATTACGACACACATCGCATGAACAAATGTGGGAATTCGTGGAAAATACAAAGCTTGTATTTTTAATTTAATTTTTTTTTTACATGAATACCGCACAAGAGTCCCAACTGCTCCCGTCTGGAGCCAGCGGGACTATGGCATCCCCAATTGGGGTATGTTGTGATGCTGAAGGTAGTGGGGAGGGGAAGGAGATAGGGAAGAGGAAGGTCGGGAAGTACCTGGCTATTCAGATCTGGTCACCAAACACGGCTAAAGCCATTTCAAGCAACATTTCAATTCTGAATGGTGGTCTTACACCAGGGCGATACTGAGAATATCTTCCACTCTGGAACGTGCCGCTAATATACTACATATTATTTTGAATGAATAAATTGTGAAATAACACAAATTAATCAAATAAAATTTATTTGCCACGCCGGGATTCAATCCCGCGACCTTCGGAGTGCTAGTCAAGAGCCTTACCGCTGGACTATGCCGGCCTTTGGGTTTAAACGTATTTTAAACCCGACGATTTAAAATACAAGCTTTGATTAGGGTATTTTTCACAAACTAGGGATACCGTTAAATTTGGTTGATCGAATCATGACGTCACGCCCGTCAACGTTCAGAAATTTATCACCGCGTTATAGACCGGGAGGGGAGATAGGTAAACCCTACGTCATCGACTACACGAATGAAACTACTTTTAAGTGATAATGGGCATTTAGAAAACCTTAAAAAAGCTGGTCTGCCTGTGCGCCTCTTGGCAGGAGCCGCGCAGTCATGGAAATAGTCAGCAATTTTTTTGGTCAAAATTACGTCATCGACTACACGAACGGGAATGGTCTCATATGATAAACGTCGATTAGAAAATGAGAAAAAAGCAGGTCTGCCAACCGGCAGCCTGGCAAGTTCGGAAGCAGCCGGCGTCAAAGTGGGGAAAAAATTGGTCGATTTTACGTCATCGACTACACGAATGAAACCAATGAATAACTATAGTCCAGATCTATTTTTTAATGATTACAACTTATTTTATTTAAAATCTTGCATTGTAAGTTTTTAAAACCATATTCAAATAAAAATAATAATAAAGATATTGAAAATATATTTTTTTTATTAAAAAAAAAAATTAAGTCTTTAAAAGATCGTACACAAAAACTGCCAGGCTGCTGGTCGGCAGACGAAAGAATTCATAAATTGGATGATTTATACTAAAGTTTTTAGTTAGTTTTGATCTTGTATTCAATGTAATCGATGCAGCAGGGCAAGCGAAACCGATATGAAATGGACGGGGTTCGGAAATTTCCGTCTTTTTTCGGACGAACGCAGCTCTTACGGCGATGGTGGGTTGGTTGTTCGAACTTTCAGCTACTATGGACTATTAGGCAATTTTAAAAGGACTATTATTATTATAAATTTGTACAAAAATATTAACACGCGACAGCGGTGAGGGGCACTGCGGCAGGTTTCGTAAGTGGTTTGGCGTCTAAAGGCTCGCCTGACGGATGGGTGCATTGGGAACTCTTAAATTATTATTTTTTATATTTTTCCCTTATTTTGTTAAAATATGGCATTCAAAGTTTTAAAAAATATAGTCAAATAAAAATAATAATAAAGATAAACGAAAAATTAAAAAAAAAAAAAACTTAAAAAAATCGTACACAAAAATTTTCCAGGCTGCTGGTCGGCAGACCGAGAAATTCTTATATGGAATGATCTGGACTATAGTTATTCATTGGACCAATTTTTTCCCCAGTTTGACGCCGGCAGCCTTCGAACTTGCCAGGCTGCCGGTTGGCAGACCTGCTTTTTTCTCATTTTCTAACCGACCTTTATCATATGAGACCATTCCCGTTCGTGTAGTCGATGACGTAATTTTGACCAAAAAAATCGCTGACTATTTACATGACTGCGCGGCTCCTGCCAAGAGGCGCACCGGCAGACCAGCTTTTTTAAGGTTTTCTAAATGCCCATTATCACTTAAAAGTAGTTTCGTCCGTGTAGTCGATGACGTAGGGTTTACCTATCTCCCCTCCCGGTCTATTACTACCAAAAGCTTAAACATTCTCGACTTGTTCGCGGTCATTTTTTCCATTTTACGGTTTTATTCCATTTTCTGCTAGCCCTGTACGAGATTTTTTAAATACCGTTATTTACACGTATTTTTTTTATTTATTGGTTAAAAGTTCAAGTGGTTTGAAGTTTACTTTCAATTTAAAAACCAACGTTCCAATTAAGAAACCAATGTTTAATGTTCAAGTCGAACTATATAAAGTTAGTTTGGTGGGAAGTTTTTAATTCGATTACCAAAGTTTGAACAATTTCGTACAAACCGTAAAAGATTTTACATTGTAAGGATAACAGGCAATCTAAACCCTATACACCTTACGCTATTGGGTTAAGCCTGTCATGAATAAGGCTCGTGTGCACAAGTATTATAAAATGTTCATTCTGTTGTTTTCTAAATTGGAAAAATGTTCTGAATATTTCTATTCCCGTTTTAAAACTTCTTCCACAAACAGTAGTAAAGTTATACGTTCAATGACAACTCAGAATCATGCAATTTCGACACCTCTTTCTCAAGTCACTAATATTTATTAACTCAGCTACGCTTCGAACGTCATACGTATGTCTAGTAAAGTTACATTGTCTTGAAAACAAGCTTATATGTCCGAATGGTTATAAAGGTCTAATGAACGTAGATGTAAATGATTTTAATGAATAATTAGTAAAAAACAAGTTGGGAGGCGGTATGTGTATGGCCGCCCCGGGAAGCGTATTTACAAAACCTATACCGATTCAGTCGCGGTAACGACAATTTACATTTTAAATATACCTCTTTATTGGTTATTTTTTATCACATTGCTAAAACAAAAATTGTTCTAAAATCTAGATAAAATAATCTTTCTGATGTGTACATTAGAAATTAATAATTTTATTTCTAAATATTTAAATTCTAATATTATTCCCATATATTGTAAATACACCTCTATATTGATAATTTTTTATCACTTTGCAAAAACCAAAAATTGTTCTAAAATCTAGATAAAATAATCTTTTCAATGTGTATATTAGAAATTAATAATTTTATTTCTAAATATTTAAATTTTGATATTGAAAATTTATAGCGACTGAAACGCGGTAGGGTTTGTAAATACGCCCCCGGGAACCGTCTATTGGATAACCAACACCCCTGCCATAGGTTACCCCAAGTGTTCAGGGGGTGAGGCTTGTCTAGGTCTTGGCGACCCATGCGTTTGCCCACCTACTGCGTGGTGGGCTAGATAGGAAAAGACTGGTTGATGGAGACATTTTACCTCTCCAGTCAGACTCTCTCAACCCATCGCCTTGTACCGCAGTGGGATGGATGGATTCATACGTTCCTGGACACATTGACCCCCCGATTCCTACCCACCCCCATACTTTTTCCTCCTCAGAACTTCCTCTCCGAGACCCTCCACACAGTATCCCCAAAGACGGCGTAGGCCCCGAGGGTAATTGTTTTCCTCAGGGCCTCCTGTGTGTAGCAAATGTGAAAAAAAAGAAAATTAGTGCCTGTGTTAATTTATTTTTAAATCTTGAATTTTTGCCGGATCAGCCTGCAAAACTTATTTTGATGTTTACAGATAAACATGTTCTTGATAATTACAATCACCATTACCCAACAAATAAATTCAATTCCTGGTTTTAAAATTGAAAATAATCAATAAGGGAACGTACCCATACTACGTGACCAACTTTTTGCAATTTTTAACCCCCCCCCCCCCCCCGGTGACCAAAATTCTAAGCAACCCGCCGCTCATTTGTATGGAGCGTGACATTTTGAAGACCCCCCCCCCCCTAAACGTGTCACGTAGTATGGGTACGTTCCCTAAGAAATTAAAATCTTAAACGTAAGAAATGAGTTCGCTGTATTAAATATTATGAATAATAGGGAAGTATTGAATATCGTGTATATTTATTATATCTACCTATTTCCTTTGGTCAAAATGTAATACTTTCTTTTAATAATGCTCACTAATGGTTGTATGTAGGTTGTAGGTATAGTAAATAAAAAAAGTTTTTTTTTAAAACAAATTTTTAGTTCGGTGGGATATTCTCAACTAACTGAAGGAATCTTGAAAATCTTCATTCAAGAAAATTAAATTTCAACCTTAACAAAAAACAAATCTTTTTTAGTTACAACATCAGTTTTTTTTATTTTTTATTTTTATTTTATTTATTTCTATATATTACAGTATTTACCTATTTCTTATAATTTTTACATAATATATTTTGAAAACATTTTTACATAATATATTTTGAAATTTAATTATGTTGGGTGTAAGGTAGGTTTGAGAAGGTGAAACTGTGGATGGGTAATTTTGTATTAAGTTAAGTCGTATCTTTCAATCTTATCACTTTATCTCACTTAAGTCGCGAGCCTCTACTGGTTTTAGCACTTTTATGTCGAGTTGATCAGTTATGTTGAAAATTGTTAGAGATTCTTTCTCCAATGTGTTTCTATTCTCGAACCTTCCACAATGAGGACATTTCTGAAGTTATTGATATTTTGATAATTTTTAATATGATAATACTCACATTGATGTTTCTTGATCTTGACCGGTCAGTGGCTGAGTTGGCATCGCGTTTGGGTCCCACCCAGGCGTCCCGTGTTCCATTCCTCTCCTGGCTAAGTCATCCATCACGACGCTAGCGACATTTTCCGCTGTGCTGGTAGTAGGAAATTTTCAAATATTGTCGGGTTATTCGTAACCCGGGAATGTTTGTCTTTCTTCTAAAAAAGAAAAAAAAATCTCCTCTTCCGTAAAGGTACAAGAGTTTAATAAAAGAAAGTTATTTCGAAGCGTCAAGATATTTATGTTACGTTTATACTGAGCAATAAATAAAGTGATGAAATCACTCTCTCAAAACATTTCTGGTTGTTCGTAAATTTCTTCTTTGATATTCAACTGGATTATTTGGCTCTTTAGGGATCAAGTTTTTCTCAGCAGTTCTTCATGTGTTCAGTTCCTTTGGTGAGATATTAATAAAAAATTGACTTTTCTCATAGAAATGCCTTTGTTATGTTAAAAAGGGAATTCAAAAGAAGCTCGTCCAACATTCCCAGTTTCAATATTTTTACAAAGTTTCTAACACTCTGCTAAACAGCGTAAAGCTTTCAGTTCACCCTATAATAAGATGATTTTACTGAGGCTTACAGCGGTACTAATTCAAACAATTTACTGTAATTGTAACGGCCTTTGTTAGCCGGCAACCAATCTGACTAATCAAGATTGCAAATAAAAGGCCCCAATAGAGTAAACATTGATTCTAGAACAGATACCTAGTAAAAACAGTAGCGAAACAAACAACACCCCCTTTAAGTGGTGTTTTAATGTCACAAAATAATAAAAAAATGTGTTTGTTTCTTTAGAATTTTGATTGCAAAAGTAAGTAAACTTTTTCAGTTTAAAAAAAAGTCAAACATGGATTCATGATGGTAAGCTTTTTCATTGAGGTCTTTTGATTAAAATGTAATAATTAAATGAGTGCATAAATTAAACAATTTTATGTCAATGGGATGGATGTCTGTTAAACCTTTTAAAGGTCATCTACCAGCCAAGCGGCCGAGAATTCATATTTCGTCGAAAGATGTTCTTACGATCCTACAGGGCGGTTCCCATGAGAAAGATTAATTATTCTCCGTACCAGCTTTTTAAAATAATAACTCAATATCGATTTTATTTCATTCCAAATTTGCTTTAAGACGACAATATACCCTAAAATATATTCAGAATCTTAACGACGTAAGTAAAGAAGCCGTGTATACAAATTGCGACTCGCGACCCGTGCACTGGACGGACCTACTGTCGAATTTGCCGTATCAAAGAAAAGAAGAAGATAAATAATGTGTAATAAATAATTCAAAAGTTGCTTTCATTTATAATTTTTTTTTTCGAAGAATATTTCCTTTAAAAAAATTTCACTTCGTGATGACATTATTTATTTTATTAAAAGACAAATAACTTTGTTTACATCACTTTATTTTTTATACACAATCTACACGTTTCGTGAACAATGTTCACATCATCAATGTACATTTACTCCTGATGATGTGAACATTGTTCACGAAACATTATTGTCTTATTTATTTGTCCTTTAATTTAATTTATACCTACATTCGAAAATGCTGTAAACGCGACAATAAAATTATTAAAATTAGGTACTTTTTGTAAATATTAATTTTTTGATCATAAGTATTTATAATTCTTAAATATATTCGTTTGTAAGACCGTAAATAAATAGACAACTGAAGTATTTTCTTCACAAAACACGTGTGCGGATCTTTTTTAAAATGGTTTTATTTAAACTAAAATTTCAATTTTGAAACAAAGCTTTCCCAGATAATTTATTGATTTATTTTACTGCATGATTTATATGATTTGAAATGTGTGTTGTATAATACAAAATTTTGTTTGAAAATTTAACAAATCTGCTAACGACCCACGGTAAAACCTTATTGTACTAAAAATAAACATATTTTCTCAAAATTTAAAACATAGCTTTACTAGATAAAAGATCAACAGTCTTTCGAAATCAATTTATAATTATTTGTGGAAAAGTGTCAATACGTCTAAAATTTGATTAAAAATGACATATTTCTGATTGTGTCTGGTTATTAAGGTCATTAGCAATGAAGAAAGCATGTCAAAATGAAAAAGTGTGACATGGGGCGCATTCAACGCCGACCGTGCCCCACCTATTGTACTAGTGAATTTTCATGAACAATCTTCCCACGTTACCACCCTAAACCTTCCCTAAGTGTTTTATGGGGGTCGACATTCATGTCCCGGTGTATGGAGATGCCCAGATATACTATGTAGATCCCAGTAATCGCGTTCGTTATCTTTAAAGGTTCGCCGCTTTCAAACGTTAGCTCCACATTTAAATGGATTAAAGACATTGTTCCTGAGAAGATAATTTGTCGACTTTGAATTATTATTAATCGGCTTACAAAATGCCTCAAATTAAGGCTTACAGGATCAACGAAATCTTAGGTCATCGTAAGTCGTACCGAAATAGTATGACTTCTGGATTTCCATCATGGTGCCATCTTGCGACCATTCGCAATGCATAGACTAGACATCCAGCTGTTGGAGGCTCAGCGTTGTGACCTTGTTGTAGATAACCTTATAATTTTAATAAATAATGCTGACTCTCCGTAGTCCAGTGGCTAAGACTCTTGACTCACATTCCGGAGGTCGCGGGTTCGAACCCGGCATGCGCAAATAAATTTTATTTGATTAATTTGTGTTATTTCACAATTAATTCATTTAAAAATAATATACATATAGTATATTTGCGGCATGTTCCAGAGTGGAAGATACTATCAGTATTGCCCTGTTACGACCACCATTCGGAATTGAAACGTTGCTTGAAAATGACTTTAGCCGTGTTTAGTGACCAGATCTGAATAGCCAGGTACTTCCCAACCTTCCTCTTCCCCACCTCCTTCCCCTCCCCGCTACCTTCAGCCTCACAATATACCCCAATTGGGGATGCCATAGTCTCACTGGCTCCAGACGGGAGCATTTGAGATTCTTGTGCGGTATTCACTGTAAAAAAAAAAAAAATAAAAAAAAAATAAAAAAAAAAAAATAAATAAATAAAATAAAAAAAAAACAACAAAACAATTGGTCAAAAGTTAATTTTGAAGTTGTGTGAATTTCACAGAACTTGAAAATTTATTTCGAAATTTCATTAATTATTTTAACTCTGTGAAGCAACTGGCCGTAGTATGTTACGTAGGGTTCCATGCCAACTCAGAATAAAAACCAACTCAGAACCACCTCAGAATCATTAAGATGAATATATACGTGAAATCCTATTTAGATACTATTTTGATTAATCTTTACGACGAATCGGCTTACAGTATGAACATCAAAAAATATGCTACGGATAAATTGAAGCTTTAACTACTTTATCTATGTATTGGAATTACAATAAAATTATTATTTACGTAACAAAAAATATAAGCGTAAACCACTAAAAAAAATGTTTTCTCATGACTTAACTATGAAGTAATGTAAGTAACAATTTTAAAAAAATACCCCTTTACGGCTAAGACTATTTTTGACTTATTTATTTATTTATTTATTTATTTGTTTATTTATTTATTTATTTACGGACAAATAGTCCAATTAACAATATAACAATAACACGAACAGAAAAGAAAAAAAGAGAGATCACAATGAAAGGAGATTACATATAGATGAAGAGCATTGACAAAATACATATAATATAAAAGTACATAGAGAAGATAACCACAAGTAGCTTGAAGATGGATTTAAAAAGACTTTAAAAAACCACATTGCGTAACGACTGCCGAAAGTCATTTAGGCTTACACCAAAAAATTCAATGCTTTGATTTGTGTTGACAAGTCTCGACATTCTGGATAAAGGAGAATGATATCCATAATTAGTAGAATGTTGATTGAGGAACAGCAATTCATTATTTCGGAGTCTACGGGAAGGAATGTTGAACTGGATGAGTTGTAACAAAGCAGGTGTGTCAGTAATACTGTTGATAATTTTGAAAATGCATATTAGATCAGAGTCCTTTCTACGTTTTTCTAAAGAGGAAATGTTTAAAGTTTGTTCAATTTCATCATACGAGTATTCTCCTCTTTCAAGTCCTAACCTCCAAGCAATTCCTCGTAGGAAGCGGTGTTGTACAGATTCGATGTAACAAATGTGGACAGCATAAAAAGGAGACCAAATGACACTAGCATATTCAAGGTGAGGGCGGACCAGCGAACAGTAAAGAGTTTTAAGTGTATTTATATGTTTAAAGTCAGAGGTAATTCTATGAATGAAGCCGAGTAGTTTAAGTGATTTGTTTACGATGTTATTAATGCGATCCCGGAAAGAAAGTTTACAATCCAGAGTGACCTTGAAAGATATTTGTTCATGTTAGAATAGTCACCATTAAGATATTTGTAGTGATACGAGATACGAGACACTTGGTTTCAAAGATTCAAATTTAAAAAAATTTGTGATGTTAATAGAGAGAGGTGGATGATATTTATCAATAGGTAAAAACGAGACATCAGCTTCACATACTATGACATTAGGTATGCTAGTGAAAATTAAGTCCAGACAAGAACCTAGATAGTTTGTGACTGGATTTACTTGAAACAAATTCATAAAGGCAAAAAAATTTACAATTTCAATAGCTTGTTGGGAAAGATTACTAGTAGGAGTTTTGACCCCTTGGTTGTCATTCAGCCACAATATTTTATGTAAATTATAATCGCCACAAATAAGTAAGGAATCAGCAATTCTAGAGACACGCTCAATTGAAGCAGTATGCGACTTGTAGACTTCTACCGAAGAGGAAGGAGGAATGTAAACACAACCAAGTACAAGCTTTTTGGTACCAAATATAACACATAGGAACAATTGATCAGAAACATTGTCAGATGTTTCTAGAATATGGCAAGGGTATTTTTTATTTACACATATCATCACTCCACCACCTTTACACTTCACAGAAGAAGTAGAACGGTCACAACGAAAAATGTTGTAGTCAAACAGTTCAAGTTCAGCAGATGAGACATTATCAGAGAGCCATGTTTCGGTAAAAAATAAAAAGTCGTAATGACATACACTGACGTTACAGCGAATAGTGTTCAGTTTTGTATTTAGGCCACGAACGTTTTGGTAGTACGTTGAGAAGTAATTATTTTAGAACGATTCTTCAGGTTCAACCCAAAAAAAATTATCCTAGAAAGTTCACGTCTCTCAGCAGCTTGGCGGGCAGGGCATTCTTGAGCTCCAGTTTTGTGGGAAGCCGTTTTTCTGAAGAAAGTGCAGGTGGCGCATAATGGAGATTTCTCCTTTTTGGGGCAGGCATCACGGTTGTGACCAACTTTGGTACAGTGGGCACAGGTTGGTAAGTCTGCTTGGCACTTGGAAGCTATGTGGCCATATAATTGACAGTGGCCACATTTCAGGCTATCTATCCATTCTCTTACACGGTGTAGCTGCCAGTCAATGGCAAGTTTTGAACGGGATATTAGAGAGTGACGAACAGACGAAGGGACTCTAAAAATGTGGATGCAGTTACCAGTGCGAGGGCCCGATTTATGAGAGAGAGATATGTTTTCTTTTAAATTTTCTAATGAGAGACCGTGTCGTTGGAAGATTGAAGATGAATCGCCGAGATAATATCTTCAGACGAAATATCTTGAGGGAGGTCATGTATAGCAATACGAGGGAGGCGAGTTGGGGCGATCTTTGCTTTTAGACCGGCTTCGGATAGAGCTGGAGCATTTGCCAATTTCGTCGCTTCAGCAGAAGTGCTAGGGTGGATTATCACCCCACCACTTTTCAGTTCACGCATACCCGTTACTCGTATGCCAAGTGTGGCAGGATTGACCGCAGTTTTCAGGGTTTTCATGGTGGCCTTGGAAGTGGAATGGGTGTTGTTGGCCTGAAATACGAGAACTGAAGGTCTAGCAGGGCCAGGAAGAGCATTATTTCTAGTAATTAGTGGCAAGCAGGGATATTGAGTTCTACTGGTATCAGAAGTGGAAGCAGCGACAGTATTCCAGGAACGGGTGGGCGCAGACGGTGATTTATTAGGCATGCACTTGGATGTAAACGCAGAAAGGGCACCTTCTAGCTTACCCATTTCCAGAGCCATCATATTGGAAATGGAGAGAACACTGATGAGCTCCTTTTGAATCCTGATCTGCTGATCTTTAGTGGCACGGTATGAAGGATCTGTTATGATTGTCATTGCGGTCTGGACCCTCTCAGCCAGCTGCTTGACATAACCTGCCTGTCACTTTCAGGTATTAGGGGTGTCTCAATAGTGGACACTTGGGCAGGGTCACTCCTGGGAGGCACCTCATCCTCTTCGTCACCGGAGTCAGGAGCTTGATAAGGCGAGCCAGGTGGTGTTCGCTTCATTTTGGAATAATGCCCGGCACAAATTTTATTTTGCACTTGTGATAGTGTATTATTGTTTTTTTTTATGGTTTGTAAATAATGCTGAATCACTATATAGTTATAATTTTCACTTTAACTATCACTTTGAAATCTTTTGCAACTTGTACACTTTATTTTATTATCAATTTATCTATGTTCTAACTATGACTTTATCTATGTTCTAACTTTTTTTCGTTCTTATAAAATTATGCACAAAATAAATAAAAACCACTTTTTCGCTTACTAGCCTCGTGCAAAAAGACGCTCGATTTTAAAATTTTGCAGGCATGAGATTCGACATATTTCTAGCGTTTATATTCCTCTTAAGAGTGATGATATAAAAATGATGAAATAGATTAAGTTAGGTTAGGATTGGCTATTATCGACCGAGTTACCGGCTATACCGACTATTATTATCATCTCTGTAGTCATCATCATGATCACTATTGGCTCTACAACCCCTGGTGGGTCTTGGCCTCCTCAAGAGTCTTCCTCCACTCATCTCGGTTTTGTGCCAGCTCTCTCCAGTTTGGAAGCTCTAAGATTGATATGTATCTCTTTAGTACAGAAAAAAAGTACTTTTAGAAATATTTTTTTAACTATCCACCTACTAAGATTTGTTTTTAATTTTGTGTTCTATTTAAATATCAACACAGCACGCTATTCGTTACGACAGCTCGTCCAAGAAATTTAGTTCTCAGTTTCATGCATACGTTTGTAATGAGTCCATTCAAGTCCATTGTCTACATTCAACATTCAATAGAATTTGTCATAAACCATTATCTGACTTTATTTAACCACCCAAAGATTCAATCGCAATTTTGGAAATGCACAATCATTACATTGCAAGCAGCACATTGCAAGAAATGTTCCATCACAACTATTGCCACAACAAAGGATTTATTTTGGACTATTCGGCATCCGAGCGGATTTGTATTCGAGCAACGTGTTTTGGATAAATTGGATTTTGAGCGATAATTGAACGTAGTTATGCAGAAATTATCCAGCCACAAAAAACTCAAAACTAAGGTAAAAGCACTTTTATCAAAAGATTGAATAATCAAATCTACACAACACCTGTAATGTTCGGTACCTCAACAAAATTATTAATAATATATACATACCAATTTTTTTAAACTTTAAAGTAGGTTTAAGAGTAGATTTTTTAGAGATATAGTTTTTTCAGTCTGGCTGTTTTCTGTAGAATACATATTAGTGAATGTAAGTAATATCCGGCTCGAAGGACCAAAAATGGTGTCGCGAAACTCTATTAATGGTGTTTAAGGTGCTGCAGAGCCAAGCCAAGCCCTATGCCACATACTTAAAGGATAAATAAGTTCCTAAACTGCTTCAACCGCTATGTTTATATGGGACGATTAAGTTTGTACGGATTCGCCAAATATGATGGACAGTATTAGTTAAGGTTTCAAATCTTGGTTTCTGGAACATAAGATAAGCCCAGCTTGGAGTATAGGAAAGAAGGACTCACCCGTCGCAATTGGGGCCATATGTCTCCAGGTTATGGATGCTTTACTTCACAATATGAATCTTTAAAATGATGTATTGAAGTTCACAATAATATATGTAATTCACAGTCGATGTTATGTTATATATTATAGATAGTCCGCCCTGTCTCAGATTTTAATTTACACTGACAGCTCTCTTTCATAAGCATACTGTCACCTTTTATAAGGTTAGGTATATTTATTGCAACAATTGCATCGGTCATGGTGACATTTAAGGATGGGAAGATTAGTTTGGTGGGATAATTGCATAATTGTGGGATTATTGACATTTGCTCTCCATTAAGTCTTTGCAAATGTATCAACTATCAGCAATCAGCTGTCGAACTTACTGTATGTATTGTGCATAATACAGCGAGAGCTACCAAAAACACTACTTATAATAATGATAATGCTTTTTTATTTACATTAAGTAGGTATGTACCTAAATTGATATTTTTATATTTTTCGTCCAACGAAAGATCACCCTGCTAAAGTACGAAATTTGGTTCGTACTGCGCGTACCCCGCCGCTTTTAATACTTTTATATTCACTTCTTCAAACTTTCCAAATACACTTAGTGTGATCATTTTTAATTAAATGAAAACAAATAACTTTGTAAAAACACTAGGTACTATATAATCGATATTATCAACATGTTTCGAAAACTAAGTTTTCTTCGTCAGGGTAAGATCTTATCTTCTCCTGACGAAGAAAACTTAGTTTTCGAAACATATTGATTATATAGTGGTGTTTTTACAAAGTTATTTGCTTTCATTTAATTTTATATTCCTCGGGATTTTTAATTATCACCATGTAAATATATATTTTTTTCATAATGTCATTGTTAAAATGTTCGGTATATTGGAAAAATCGACCGTTTGGTTCTGGCTGTTTTTAGGTGAATATGTTTTGTGAAATAGCCACATTAAAAGTGTTTTGAGGGCTGTGGGCGCTTTCTGCAGATTTTAATTGGTTTTCGCGATCGACAAGTATTTGTGAAGGCGATTACTATGAATTGTATAACATGGAATTGACCCTACTCCTTCGGATGATAATAATTAGAGATGAAACGGATAGTTGTTTGGCCGGATACCGGATATCCGGCGAGCAGCGAGGCCGGATGGCCGGATATTCGTATTGATCGCAGCCAAAGTGACAAAGTTTGCCAAAGTTTACCTTCCGGTATCCGGCCGGATATTTAATTAGTATCCGGTATCCGGCCGGATGGTAAATTTAGGCCGGATAGGCGGATACCGGATAGTTATCGGATATCCGTTTCATCTCTAATAATAATATCTTATTTTTGCCAAAATTGTGGCCTGGCTGCTTTCTGCATAAGTACGACCAATTTACCTTTGGCCCGAGGTCGCTCGCTTCTCCTAGTAAACTGTAGTACGGGTCCGTGGTATTAGCTGAGCTTTGTTCGACGGGTGCACAGTGTATCCTTTATAAATGGCCGTTATTCCGGGGCATTACTTTTTGGCTTACTTTCTTGAAACTTTTAGGAACACTATTTACTACAATTTTGTAAGATTATTCCATACCTTTATTTTAAAGTGCCTTTTTAATGGATTTTCTTGCTTGCGCTGATATTTTTAGTTGGATAGTTAAACACCCACTCGAAGTATAGTTTCGAACCTGCTCTTTTTGGTTTTGAAAACAATGTATACGTTTGACCTAACATAATTGTTTGGCAAATTACTAAAGGCTCAAAGAATTTTCTAACCTTTTTTTAATATATTTATTTGAATTTCGATTTTGTTTTCTTGAAGGAATGAATGAATGCAAATATTGGAAGTGGAAATTAACCCACTTCTCGATATCCGATAGAGCTGAAACTCGGCAGATAAACACTTTATCGGTAACAATGTATTCTATCGACACTCTTTGTTGGCACTCACGCACACATACGTACACACCCGCGCATTTTTCTGAAATTGGCTACTAGCTGGCCCAGGATATGGCCTAAAAATTAAAAATAGGTGTATTGTAGTAAAAAAACTTTGTTTTTGTTTCGGGTTCTAAATCTAAATTTAACAATCGCAACTAATGGAATACCTACTGAGTTTCAAGCCTATTCTAATTGATTTTGGTCTATCTTGGAGAAAATAAATCAATTGATTTTTGGAAAATCATGAATTTTCAACACTTTGTGGGATATTTTTAAATTAACAAGATTTTTTGCAAAATTGTTGCGTAGATTGAACCCATTACATTTGGCATTGGCCTCTCACCACTTGGGTTGTTCATGATAATGTTTTTACGATTTTACATGGATATTGTAAAGTTTTGTAGGAAGGAACTTGTAAGTGATAACGCATCTTCAGGAAACTTTAAAGGACTCGTAAATTTATTGCTCTATTCCCAATTACATTGTGAATATTCAGGAGATCCCAAACTACCCAAGACGGACCAAGGAGTTACTTGTTAAGAAGGTATGGCTAAGAGAAGTGAAGAGAAGAGAAGAGAAGAGATATAAAAACGTAAAACCGAGCCTTTTATAACTTAACTCTTTGGCTGGAGGGAAATTTGCACCTTCTGACATCTATGGATAATTTTTCCAACTAATTATATTAAATCTACCCAAACCTTTAAATCATTATCATTTTGAGAGGTGTGAGTCCTAGCTAAGTTTATGTTCGAATTTAGACAGATATCAAAATCTTTTTGTATCAGTTATGTTGTTGTTTTCAAATACGTTTTGTGAGACAACTTTCATCTAAATTTTGATAGTTAAATAAATCAATTTAATATATTTTTTAAATTTGACTGAATCGTTGAAACAATGTACAAACTCTCTTCAAGTAGCTGTAGCTTCCCAGGGTGTGATCTCCTGACAATCAGCCGTCAGGTGTAATGTGAGCAGCCTTTTTTGATTTCCTTCGTTTCCACCCCAAGGGTGGCGTACAGATAGAGGTTATGATTTGCGAAGTTATCCTTTTGTAAGTAAAAACACTTATGTTTTGTACTGGATATTGTTGTAACATTAATTTAGATTAATAGCAAGTTTACAGGGTTTAGATTCTATATCTGAGCACTGGGATTTAAATTTGTAGAATGAGTTGCAAAAAATGAAATTGAGAATTTATAACCAAAAACTACGGACAAAAGAGCGCGTAGACAAAAATGCATCGAAATATTTAGTAAAAAGTGACACATACGTCAAAATTATGAGTAAAAGAGGCTAGATGTACATGGAAGTAAGAAAAATAATAAAAGATTAAGTGCTAAATGAATTTAAATATCTGATATACACACAACTTACAACAGTAGCCACGAACAAAGGTCATCAAAACAATGTTTTTTTCACGCGTCCCAGCCTGCTCAATTTGTAATAATTTACATTCATGACCCAAATCCTCCGGAGGCAAAGCTGAGTGTTCTTGTAGAGTAGCTACTGGCCTTTAAATGATATACAAGCCTATTTTTATATTTTTGGTTATGTTATTTTCCTTTGTCCCAATATTTAAGTTTGTTTTGTTCTGTTCTCGAGGCAATTAGAAAACACAGTCACGATGCGGTGGTGTTACAAATACAATATAAATGGGGGCCTCAGCACGGGTAACGTTATAAAATTATACTATAAAATGTAAAATATTGTATAAAATAAAATGGGTTGTTTAGGTCCATACGCTCATGAGGCAACTGAAAATAAAACAGTTGGCAACACAATCGCTAGCCACAGGAAAGGAACTTGCGAATTTCATTGGCGATCCACACGCAGGCAACTTGTTAAAGATCAGTTGTAAAGGGCGACTCGCAGTGCTAGTCGCATCGGCCGGCGCGTTTCGGTTGCCAGGTTGACAGGTTGCAATAGTTGCGCCTCACGACCTGTCAAGTTTTCGAATAATTTGCAGGAAAATATCGATTTGGCTCAGGAGGTTGATAAATTATTATTATATATTAAGGTTGATAATTGATAAAATTATTAATAAATTATATTTGTGTTAAACAAGCTGATATAATTACCGAAATCATAAAGTTGAGTTGCCAAACCAGCTTTTTTTGGTTTCTCCAAGAGCGATGGCCTAGGAGTTAGGAGTCATGTACGGGATACACTACATACAAGGTTAATGTTTTGAGTTTGCATTTGCATTTTTTATGATGATCTGATTTATTCACATAATTTCTGCAAGTGGTGTGAGTAGGTATTGTTATAATAATTATTTAGCCTTCCAAAAATGGATACCATAATACACTTTTTTATTTGTGATTAGGGGCAGGTAAATGTTATTTTTTTACATTAGCTTCACACAGGGGGCCCTGAGGAAGACAATTTCCCTTGGGGCTTATGTCATATTTGGGGTGTGGAGGAAAGAGAGGAGAGGGTTGTTCTGGGAATAAAAACAGTATGAGATAGGTTGGAGTCTGAGCGTCAGTGTGTCCAGTCCTCCCACTGCAGTGCAAGGCGATGGGTCGAGAGAGTTCTGCCGGAGAGGTCAAAGGGTTTCCCTTACCCAGTCTATCCTAATTCAACCCTACACGCAGTAGGTGGGCAAACCCATCAACCACCAGTGATTCTTAACGAGGGCGCTAGCGCCCCCTTGTGGGCGTTTTAAAGGCCTGGGAGGGGGTGTTTTTAAATTTTTAGAATTTAGGGGCGCTGCAGAAGTTTGAGTGGTCATTGTGTCAATATAGAAAATAAGCTAATTCACGAGCTATGCACACTGATACAATTTCTTTAGAAGCAACGCTTTGACAAATTCTGTTAAATAAAGTACACTCTTACGCAAAAAAAAATAACTCAGGCATAATACTCAATGTCAATGTGTTTTATTTATATTTTTCATCATTTTTTTATTTGTATAATCAATTGCGCAAATGTATTTCCTACTACAATGTGTACATTTTAAACTTTAAACGGGGGGGTGGGGTGGAGGCGTTGGATAATTTTACTGTGGTATAGGGGGGCGATTCTTTCGATCCTGTTAAGAAACACTGATCTAGACAAACCTCACCCCATGAACCTGGGCACCCCGGCTAAGTCACCAAACGTAGCGAACCATTTCGGTGACCTATGGTAGGTGTGTTGTTTATCCAATCTCTTGGCGGTGTTTTTTACACAACAAATAAATTATTTAAAATTATTTCTAGTAATGATCTTCTTTTGGATTTGAATGCAATTATAGTGAAATTATTTTGTCTTATTTCGGTGATCTTTAAATATTTCGTTGTTGAAAACACTGGAGTATTTAAGCCACCCTGATAATAGTCGTGAACATCGTGAAATTAAATATTATGCAAAATTATTCTTAAAAACTATAATTTCGATTGTCTGCCAGTCTGTTTATGTAATACAGCGGTTTCCTGAGTTTATGGAAAGCCCTCGGTCTCCCAGTGAGTGCTGTTGGGAGAACCTAAAGGCAAAGAGGGTGGAAGTGGGTTGTATAATACTGTATTTAATTCAATGTACAGTCCCTTCTGCTGCCTTTAATTTATGTGTTTCTGGACATGTTTGTGAAAGTACAAAATTTATCATTATACATAAATTTATCATTATATGAAAAAACAAAATTTATCCTATTTTCTATCAATAAATTCAAATTAGAACCAAATTTAAACATCATAATTCACCAAAGTAAATGTAATAAAACTAACTGCAATCAAGATTGTGCTATACTTAGTCCAACTCCCAAAATCAAATTTCTTGGTGTATATATAGATCAACATTTTAAATGGAAAACACATATTTGTGAACTCATCAAAAGGATTAGGAAGTGTATTTATATATTTATTAGACGGAGAAATATTCTTTGCTTAGAAAACCTAAAAAGAGTGTACTATGCAACTGTTCAATCTATATTGCAATATGGTATTATTGGCTGGGGAGGAACATGTGAGAATATTTTAAATCCACTCAAAATAGTTCAAAGGTTGATAATTAAGGTAATCTTGAGAAAACCGTCTAAATTTTCTACTGAAATTCTTTTTTCAATATTCAATGTGCCTACAATAGACAAAATGTATAAAAAATATTCAATACTTCAAATTTACAAAGAAATACAGTTAAATACTCGTAACTTCCAATTCAATACATCAGCAAGATACCAGAAAACTATTAATATTAATACTAAATTTAATACTAAGCACATTCAAAATCCCTATCTTTATCTAGGCATAATCTATTATAACAACCTCCCTTTAAAATTAAAAACCATCGAAAATATGCTGGAATTTAAGCCCAAATTAAAAAAAATTACCTTAAACTGCTATAAAAGTCCCAAATATGTCTACTTTATATCTTTAAGTCTGCTATTTTATAAATCGTTCATTCCTTCTTTTTCTTTCATTTCTTAGTTTCTATATCCCTAAGTCTACTATTGTATAAATCTTGCGTTCTTTCTTACATATCCTTTACTTATTACAATAATTTTTGTTAATAACTTACATGATTCTTTCATTTATAATGATTTTTTAATTTATATTATGATTTTTTAAACTCTTCATGATTTTTGTTTTTAAATTTATACATGATTTTTTAACCTACTTATTATTTACAATAGCCGTTATTACTAACCTACACGATCTTTTAATTTAGTTATTGAGCAAGAACTCCCTCACCAAACGCAAGAGTATCTTTATGGTGAGGAAAGGCAATTTTTTATTTCTTTGTTAAAACCTTATGTAACTATGTAACTGATGTAACTTTATATGTATTTTTAATCAGCATTGCCAATAAAAAAATGTACTTGGTGATTTAAAATTCGGTCTAAATAACACAATTATGCATATTTTACATGACAGGGAAACTGAGCAAATCTCAAAACTTACTCATGATGTCAGATTATAAAGTAATTAACCCATTTTCTTACTCGTTGTATGATAATTATTTTAATATATTTAGAAGACCAGGTGTTAGAGTATGAAGAACATTAATCAAAACCGTAAACCAAACCCCATTAAGGGTTATCTAAGTTTTATAATTACAAATTATAATTCAAATTGGTCTACGAAGTAACTTTAGGAGAGAGGATGGGAAGGAATGGATCTATCTAATCCGGGTAAAATGTATGTCGTGTGGAAAAACTTATTGGATTAGCTGTGTATATTGTGTGTGAGATTATTTAAGACTGGATATTAAGTAAATTAAGTTTAACTGAACCAGTTCAAAGCTACGCAGTGCTGTGTATGATACGCGGTAGTAATTTTTGGAGTTTGAAGGTTTTTAAAATAACTGAAAAGCCGTGTTTTCGAGGCCTTAGATCTGTCAATAATCTTGAAATAATTGATATTTGCCTTACAGTGGCGGCCCTTCCCTTCAGGTCAATTAGCTAATGACCTCTCAAAATTATGAGATTACTGTAAATAATAATATTTAGAAATATTATACAAATCAAAACAACAAATAACTGGTCTTATTTTTCAAAACATACCGATTGCGGCCAGTTAGTAAAAATTCTATCGCCCGCTGACAATAGTTAGGCTGCTTTTAAATTTCCCACGGTAAAGACGATAAAGGCAGCGGCATGCGACGTCTCATATCTTTAATACGAATGGGGGAGGTGTGTAGTAATGATTGCATTTCTCCTTTGGGGGAAGCAGACACACGTACATCGTTTTTCTCACTATTATTTAGTATGTTAGAAAAAGATGCAGCATTATTGTGATAAAGAACGTACGTTTTTGCCTTTTTTGCTGTTGCCGTGCCGTCCCTGTAGAAATACTAAAAGCGACCTTGGGGTCATTGCCGTGAGGGAGGCAATACGATAAATATTAGGTGTTTGAAAGGGATGGTTTGATAAACGTAGGTTGGTTTAGTATATTGTATGCTTGCCGCATGAAACAATTTTCTATAAAATGTATTTAAACTCTAGAATTCTTGTGGTAGGTACCTACGAATTAATCTAGATAAGATCGGCGTATACCACAATGTGAATGTAATACATAGATTATTCGTGTATGTTAATGTTTTTTTATAAAGTGTTTTGTCAAAAATTGAAATTTCGATTCTACCTTCTGTCAATATCTAGTTTTATCTATCCACTAAAAGAATCTTTTAGGTTTTTTGATTTCGAACACCTTTTTTTGGAAGACCTTCAGGAGATCGTTTGCAGGAGCACACCAGATCAATATTTTTACAAATCATTAGTGCCATTATAAACTTAGATGTTGCCACTAAATGTATCAATACTTTTGGTTTTTTGTAAAATAAAATACCTTTTCACAAAAAAATTATAAAAAACGTCTTTTTTATAATTTTTCTTCTTTAAACGTAAGGCACGTTACAATCTACGTATTCACAGATGGCGCCAATTAAAATATTTAGGTTTTTAATACTTTTTGCACATTATGCTTTAAAATATTAAGGTGAATTAATTTTTTGCGCCCGTACATATTTAATATGAATGAAAATAAATAGTTTTGTTCATAAACAAACCCAAATCTTTCAAGAAAGGCTGAAAAATACAATATTGAAATGAGTCACCGATACAAAATTGAATTTTTCGGCCTCTCTTGAAAGATTTGGGTTTGTTTGTGGACAAAACTACTTATTTATACTCATATTATATACCTCAAGTGGTTCGCTACGTTTGGTGATTTAGCAGGGGTGCCCGGGTTCATGGGGTGAGGTTTGTCTAGGTCTTGGAGGTGGATGACCAGGACACACTGAACCCCAGATTCATACCCACCCCTTAAACCCTTTTCCTTCCCATAACTCTCCTCTCCTTCCTTTCCTTAAAAAAACCCTCCACACAGCATCCCCAAAGATGACGTAGGCCCTGAGGGAAATTATTTTCCTCAGGGCCTCCTGTGTGGAGCTCATGTAAAAAAAATATATATATTAAATTTGTACGGGCGCAAACAATTAATTTACTTAATATTTTAAAGCGTAACGTGCAAAAAGTATAAAAACCTAAAATAATTTAATTGGCGCCATCTGTGAATGCGTAGATTAAAACGTACGTGACGTTTAACCTTGATTAGAAGATACTGAAATAAATAGATTATGTATCTAAGAATGTTTGCTTATCTTTATATGGGATTGATTGCGTATTGCATTCGCAGACTTGGTGGGTAGATATGTCAAAAACCTGAATTTATCCCACCTACCTAATCTTTCCTTCCCAAATGTCACCAT